>JAWNPG010000037.1:14702500-15340000 GCA_035045145.1 Drosophila meridionalis
GAATATCACTCAATCGCCATGGAGTCTGTGAGCAATAACAGCTTAAAATCGGTATTCGTGAATGAAAAATAGTAGTAATAGTAGTAACCCTTATATTGTCCGATTCTTGAATCTATATAGATCTTGTAATTAGAAGCGTTGCTAGTTTTATTTTGGCTTCTGGCTGCAAGACAGATAACAGTATCAAAATTGCTGGATTTGTATGAAAAATTTAAACGCGCGCCAACTTTTGACATGTCTGTAACGTTTCACTGTTAAAAAAAACAGGGGTATTTGTATAACCTCCTAGTCTCTCAATCGTGTGTGCCACCTATATAAATAAGCTTAATAAGAATTGCTCAGACGACAAACGGCATTTCTGAGAAATATATGTAATTCGATTTAATGTTGAAGTTCTGCAAATAATTTATCTGCTAAAATTATCATTTTTCGTATAGCCTCCCTGACAAAAAATGTAAATATCAAATACCGATATTTGTGTAATCGACTTAGTCCGAACAAAATTATTCACACACAAAAAAATTGACGATAGGTCCTGTCAGGTATGTATGTATGTAGGCACGAACAGCTGCGCAACTATTTTCATGCCGTCGCCGCCGCGTCTCGAACGCGGACCCTTTTGCTTACACGCTTTTCATCTATCTGCTGCACCACATCAGTTTTGCATTGCCTGTTGGCAAATCCGAAACTACTTCACTACAAGGTCGACTTTTGACAAATACAAAACTATAGAAGCTGCTGTTAATGCAAAAACAATATAAACATAAATCAATCGCAATTGTGATTCTTAGAAAAAGCTGAAATGCGCGCATATAAACGTATGTATTTATATGTGTACATACAAAAACGGTGGTCGGTTGAATGTATGCGTATAAAGGGCGATATTTCGATAACAATTTTGGTTGAAGAATATGCTAGAATGAATGGCGCTGAATTTATTTGTGACCATGCATAAGCAAACGCGCTTGCACGTTTCAATGTATGTACATATGTGTAAATGTAAATATATTTTGATGTCGCTGCTTAACGCGTGCGTGTCATAATTGGCCAAACGTTTTGTTTAATAGATTGCGACTAACTTAACGGAACTTGATGAAACTTTCAGCATATGATTCTATTGAACTTTTTACATTTTATAAAAATGCTAATTCATTCACATATTTGCAAAAATTGAAATTGCATAAAATTCACATGAATCTACATAAATGCAAAATTTGAGATAAATTATTAAATTTAAAATACCAGATGCCCCTGTGGGAAACGAGTATCACGCTTTAGGTCACGCCCTAAGGCAACGTTCTTACTTGTTTAATATTGGTATTGATTTTATTGAAGATTAATGTTTTGTAAGTTCACTATTTTCGTTTTTCACTCTTGATTAGGTTTCTTTATTCGCTTTGCTCACTTTTATTTTGTCTAAAGATCACTTTTAATTGTTTTGGTTTATTCACTTTTTATGTTTTTATTTTTCTTTTTGTTTGTAACTTCACTTTTTTTTAATGTTTTTTTTGTTCACAAATTGCAGCACTCAGTTGGCGTAATTTGTTTAAGTTGAACGGTTATTGTTGAAGTACTTATGGCTTACAGGGATCAATTCAATGATGTGTAAGGCCCAGACATAAGTACTATTCACACAGAACTTCTTAATATTCCAGCGGATCTATTAATTTTTCTGAAGTCTGTTGCAAGTTGACACGACACGTCACGTAAATTCTTTGGCGGATTTGTAAAATACTGATCTTGAATTCAATACACTAATCCTACCGGCTGCGTCATTTATGTTTTTCGTTCGTATATTTAAGAAAAAATATATAAACTTTATTTTGAATATAAACTTCTTATTTTAATCGACAACGTATTAGGCTTATCGGCGGCGAAACTTATACTGAAGATACAATAGTACTTAGTGCTATATTTATACGTATTGGGTTTTCTATGTGTTTGTGAGTTTTACATATGTTCATTCTATGTGTGTGTGAGCTTCTTGGGAAAGTTTACATTTATTGGGGAAATGCTGATTAAGCGTTCCCACGCTTTTCGTGAATTTGGGGAGCTTATGCTCAATTGTTTATGCTATGCGTTTGGGGGACAATTGTTTATATTGCGAGTGCAAAGATTGTTTATGAAAGTATCGAAGGGTCTCGATGCTGGACTTTGTTCAAAGTCTAGATAATTCTAGACGCGTGGTTGTATATGAGTGTATGAGTGTATGAGGTGCTGGATATGCGACTATATACACTGCGCGTCATCAGGTTAGCGCCCCCCTTTACACTCATTTTCTTTTCGTTTTTTCTCTTTGCCTATCGCACGTATCTTCTTAGTTTTTGTTTTGATTATGTTACCATCATATACGATCTCTCTCATAATGAAACAAAGCGCGGGAGAAGAACCGTTATGTTTTATTTTCTATTAAAGCTATTTTCGCAAAGAATGTTTGCACTTATTTTGCATCATCAGATTAGCGCCGCCAAAAGCAATTTTAGTTATCTCGCTTATTTTGGCAGTTACAGTCACCAAATTTTTTTTGAAGCTCAATCGATTCAATATCTTTTAATAAATGTGCCCTATGGGTAAAGGAACAGTTTTATCTTTGGTTGAAAAATCAAAGATTGAGGCATACTTTGCATCTGGACTGTTCTACCATAAAATTGCTGAAAATACGTGAAGACACAGACAACCAATTGATAATTTTCTTAAAAATAAGGAAAGCTATGGAAAAAACTACAAAGGCAGCAATAATCAAGTGATTCCACAAGCAGATATTAGAGCAATACTTCGGGAAACTTCAAATTGACACGAGTCGACCACCAAGATTAGGGAAAACACAGGTGTTAAGGCAAGCTTATCAACGGTCCAAAGAGTAATCAAGAAAGCTAATTTCTTAAAAAAACTGAAATTAAAAAAAAACCTCAACTCACTATGCTGAGAAAACATATACGCTTAAATTTTGTCCAAGCGCACATGACGTGGTCTACCCAATAGCGGTATGTTATCTTTTCAGATGAAAAAAATTTAATTTGGAAGGACCTGATGGTTATAAGTATATATAATTTTTATCATGCCGAGCTGAGTCTATTAAGCTCTGTCCGTCAAGTTTGATCGATTTATATTTTTGTTTAAATGTTTTCGATTTAAATTTAGTTAGATAATTACATATATCTCCTGAGCTAAAGTCTTGTTTTGTATTGAAATTTATGAAAATTTTATACAATTTTTATACATTTTTATACTCGTTTCCCAAAGGGAAAAAGAGTATATTGGTTTTGTGAAATGTCCGTCTGTCCGTCTGTCCGTCTGTCTGTCTGTCCGTCTGTCCGTCTGTCCGTCTGTCCGTATGAATGCAATATTTTTCTACGCTATTGAAGCTAGAGACTTGAAATTTGGAACATATACTCGTGTATACCCTCGAATTATAAAGTGTCAAGATTTTCCGGATACGCCCACTAGGGGCGTGGCAAATCGGAAAATGGTTGCGCCCATAGTTAATAGAAATCATAGAAATCATATTAGTTGAAGAGCTAGAGAGTTGAAATTTGGAATGTATACTTGCGTTGACCACCCAAGTTCAAAAATATATGGCGGATATATCTACGCCCATTGGGGGCGTGGCAAATCGGGAAAACTGTAACTTCTACAGTTTTAAAGCTAGAATGCTGAAATTTGGCACGTATCTTAACGCTTCGATTCTATAAAGATTGATAAAAAAATTTTATGTCCACGCCCACTGGGGGCGTGGCAAATCGGATCTGAATATAGAGTGATTTTACAAATTCAGCAATAATTTAAGCACTATTGATGCTAGAGACTTGAAATTTGATATATATACTCGGATAAGCAAGCCAAGATCAAAAAGATATGGCGGACATACCTACGCCTTCAGGGGGCGTGGCAAATCGGAAAAAGCTTATAGCTCCTACAGTTTTAGAGTTAGACGATTCCAAATTGGATAATTTGTGTTACTGGGGGCCCCCTCTATTGATTCCCCAAAAATAATTCTTACGCCCCTTTGGGGGCGTGGTATATGGAAAAAATACCCTGTAACTTTCACATTTTTGGAGTGTAAGCATCCAAACTTTGCAGTTACGTTACCCTCGACTCCTTCTAGGAACTTGCCAAATATGATATGTCTACGCCTACTGGGGGCGTGGCAAATTGGCAACAAAATTTGTAACGCCCAGCTGCAAAATTCATATGCCTGTGCCACCTATATAAATAAGCTTAATAAGCATTGCTAAGACGACAAACGGCATTTCTGAGAAATATATGTAATTCCATTTAATGTTGAAGTTCTGCAAATAATTTATCTGCTAAAATTATCATTTTTCGTATAGCCTAGGTCAGTTATGTTATTTTCTTTTTGTGTGTGTGTGACCCTAACAAAAAATGTAAATATCAAATACCGATATTTGTGTAATCGACTTAGTCCGAACAAAATTATTTACACACAAAAAAATTGACAATAGGTCCCATCAGGTATGTATGTATGTAGGCACGAACAGCAGCGCAACTATTTTCATGCCGTCGCCGCCGCGTCTCGAACGCGGACCGTTTTGCTTACACGCTTTTCATCTACCTGCTGCGCCACATCAGTTTTGCATTGCCTGTTGGCAAATCCGAAACTACTTCACTACAAGGGCGACTTTTGACAAATACAAAACTATAGAAGCTGCTGTTAATGCAAACATAATATAAACATAAATCAATTGCAATTGTGATTCTTAGAAAATGCTAAAATGCGCGCATATGAACGTATGTATTTATATGTGTACATACAAAAACGGTGGTCGGTGGAATGTATGCGTATAAAGGCCGATATTAAAGAAGCGTCTGAAAATGCAAGCACAACTCAATAACAATTTTGGTTGAAGAATATGCTAGAATGAATGGCGCTGAATTTATTTGTGACCGTGCATAAGCAAACGCGCTTGCACGTTTCAATGTATGTACATATGTGTAAATGTAAATATATTTTGCTGTCGCTCCTTAACGCGTGCGTGTCATAATTGGCCAAACGTTTTGTTTAATAGATTGCGACTGACTTAACGGAACTTGATGAAACTTTCAGCATATGATTCTATTGAATTTTTTACATTTCATAAAAATGCTAATTCATTCACATAGTTATATTTGCAAAAATTGAAATTGCATAAAATTCACATGAATCTACATAAATGAAAAATTTGAGATAAATTATTGAATTTAAAATACCAGATGCCCCTGTGGGAAACGAGTATCACACCTTAGGTCTCGCCCTAAGGCAACGTTCTTACTTGTTTTTAACTTACTTTTGAAAGTAACTTGCAAATAAAGTCATGACACTGGCTTGGCAATGTTGATAAAATACTTTCATATGCTGAAAGTTTCATTAAATTGCGTTAAGTCTCCCCAAATAAGCACACGCACATGCCAAACAGCGTATAAGCACGCGCTCTGCTAACTTCGCAGTTGAAGCAGCGACTGCGCTGCAATTTGGTCTTCATTAATAAAATTAAATTGTCTAATTGCTTTTTTATGGGTTTATTTCCATGATCTACGCAAAGAAGAACATCCCTTAGATCGATTGCATAGCTAGGTGGGAGGGGTTATGGTGTGGGGAGCATTGTCATACTACGGCACTTGCGAGCTTCAATTTTTGACATCGCGCATGAACGCACATGACTACAACAACGTGTTGAAAACGGCTTTTCCGCATTTCCAAAACATTTTCCAAAACCTGCAATGGGCTTTTTAGCATGATAATGCTTCAATTCACATTTCTCGATCCGTGAAGTCATGGATTCAGGGTCAAAAAGTTGATCTCATGGAGTGACCACCATATTCACCCGACCTTAATATCATTGAAAACGTCTGGGAATGGTTGGTCAGGAAAATGTATGAGTCCGGGAAGCAGTTTAGTACAAAGACAGTGTTAGTCGAAGGAATCAAACGCGCTTGGTCAACCATTTCATTGAATTATATTAAAAAACTTTATAATTCAATTCCCAATCGAATTTTTGAAGTAATTTTTAACAAAGGCGGGACTACGCATTACTAATATTTCTTAAAAATGATAGAAATTAAATATACAGGTGTTATAAATTACCATTATACGCCTACAACTTAATTAAACTGAATTTAACCCAGGGGGCGCTAACCTGATGACCAAATTTTTGTTACATTTTTTTTGTATCTTTACGAAAAACATTTATTAAAAAATATTCCTTATAGCTACAGAAGCCATTATTGTTTTATTTTAAAGAGAAATGAATGTAGCATAATATAAAAAAAAATTAAAGCTGGAGCTCTGATAGTTTAGATTTTATTGAAGATTGACGGGAAAAGTAAAGGGGGCGCTAACCTGATGACGCGCAGTGTATGTATATATATAAAAATACATTGTTGACACTACTTACGTTAATATTTTTATACCCTGAGTCCATTGAAAATGGGTAATCAGGGTATAATGGTTTTTTTGTGAAAATGTATGTAACAGGCAGAAAGAGGCGTGCCCCTTGTTCGTCGTGCGTCGTCCTTTTATCGATCATTTTAATTCCTTTTTTAAGGCGTAGTCTGTATATCGTTTGAGCTAGAGACTTCAAATTTGCTGTGTAGTTGCGTGTACGGAGATTATGTAATCTTTGAATGTATATCAAATTAAAATAAATAAATAGAGAAATAAATTAATTAATTAACAAAATAAAGAGAAGAAAAACAAACATCACCGCACCTGGACACGAACCTGCATCTATTTACTACATATGTAACGTTAACGTCACTAAATCTCGAACTCGGAACTTTTCGTTTACGCGCTTGTGCGCTTTGTGTCTATCCGTTATGCCACACCTGTAATACTTTGTCTGTTGGCAAATCCTAAAGTACAAACAAATACAAAACTAAAGAAGAACGTTTTGTGTGTACATACAAAAACGGTGGTCTGTTTGAATGTATCAGTGTAAAGGGCGATATGTGACAAATACAGAAATAAAGTAGCGGCTAAAAATGCCAACACAATTCAAACACAATTTTGGTTGAAGAACATGCTGGAATGACGCGATGACACGTTTCAATATTTGTGTATATGTGAATGTAAATTTTTTTGCTGCGCGTGATAATTGGGAAAATGTTTTGTTTAATAAATCGGGACTGACTTGACGGAATTTGATAATACGATTCTATTGAATTTTTTACATTTTATAAAAATGCTAATTTATTATGGTGGATGAGAGGGATTGATTTGGTAAGTAACTAGTAAAAACAGCCGGTGTCCAAAATGTATCAAAAGTTTAAATTGCATTAAATTTATATAAATCTATATACAAAATTTTAGGGTTTAGCTCTAAAGGTGTAGTAGATGTACTTTTATAACCTGTTTTCGATAAGGTTTAAAATCGAAAACATTACAACAAACAAGTAAGAGGGCTCTAGTCGAGACTGCTCGACTAGGGGATACCCTGAGCCCTGTGAAGAGCCAAATATCAAATCATTCTACGCTTTTGTTATACATACAAACAACACATACACACACATATGCACGCACGCATAAGCGCGCGCTCTGTCAACTGCGCAGTTGACGAAACGACTGCGCTTGGGCTGCAATGTGGGCATTACTATGCGAACTTAATTGCTTAATATCTTTTCTTAGCGATGGACTAAGTGCATCAAACTTTTACAACTTATTAATGGCATTCATATATTTGTATTTTCCAAAGCACAAGTCTCTAGTATTTAATTTGCGCCTTTCACAAATAGGTGCTATTGGGGGCGAATGGGGCGTGGCATCCAAAATTTAAAGATTTCGTAGTCTCCGTATTCATTAGACGTAAGTACACAGCAAATTTGAAGGCTCTAGCTCAAACGATACACAAACTACGCCTTAAAAACTTATTTTCGATAAGCATTAAAATCGATAACATTACAACAAAAATAGTTATCGTTCATACCAAATAAACTTGACCTGCGCGTGCCATCCACGGACCCAACAAAAAAAATTCAAGTCTCTAGCTTGTCTATATGCTTCAATCGACGCGTTCAAACATACGGACAGACGGACAGACGGACAGACGGACAGACGGACGGACGGACGGACAGACAGACGGACAGGGCTAAATCGACTCAGCTCGTCGCCCTGATCAAGAATATATATACTTTGTGGGGTCTGACACGCCTCCTTCTGCCTGTTACATACATTTAACAAAACCATTATACCCTGATTTCCCATTTTCAATGGGCTCAGGGTATAAAAAGTTATGGATCACACGAAGCAAACTTTACCTGCGTCTGCTATACACAGACCCAACAAAAAACGGACGGACAGATAGACGGACAGATAGACACAACCATTATACCCTGATTTCCCATTTTCAATGGGCTCAGGGTAAAAAAAAGCGCAAATCAAATACTAGAGACTTATGCTTTGGCAAATACACACATATAAATGCCATTAATAAGTTCTAAAAGTTTCATGAAGTTAGTCCATCGCTAAGAAAAGTTATTTATCAATTAAGTCGCTGTGTCAACTGCGCAGTCGGCAGAGCGTAGCAATTTCGTGTTTTGCTAGAACAACGAAATCGCACCTTTTCGGAATTGGCAAAATCTTTGCAAGTGTCACCACGCGAGCCACTACAAAATGGCGGATTTTCGCTGCCAAAATTTAATTCAGAAGCAGCTGGCGCCGACGCTTTGCCGTGGTGCGCTACAGTGGAAATAATCCTCAATGCAATTCCGCTACAAGGCAGCGCAATAATTTTGGCTTTGTCGAACTCTTTAAAAGGAACGTCATCGCAATGGTTGTCGCAGATCTGCTATCCAGGGATTATGTGGCAACAATTCAGGTTACTGTTCGACTCAAATACTGGCGAGTTTCTTGCTGTTTTTGCGAGTCGGCAGATGACGTCACTAACAACAAAATGGCGTAAGATCAATTACGAGGAAATTGCGGCGTCTGTAGTGTTGGGCTATTTAGCAAACTATGACCGTAGATTGCAACAAATAGCGTACACTAAAAACATTCGAAGCAGACAAGACTTGCAGTCCGAGTTGCAAGCTTTTTCGTTCGATAAACGTCGATCCAATTTGTCAGACGACGACTCGAATACAAAGAGGGCTAAATTAGTGCCAATAAAATGCTACTCCTGTGGAAGTTCGGGCACAAGAAGTCGGAATGTAGTATGAAGACTTCATCAACATCTGTAGGAGAGCTTCGGACGAGCTCACAGCGTGCTAAGGTCATAACATGCTATAGATGTCATGAGCAGGGCCACATCTCCACCCAATGCAAAAACTCGACTAGCGGTAGTGTACGACCACAAATGCATAAAAGAGTCGAGTTATGCGTCGTGGACGAACCTAAACCATTCATGTTGCACCGAGGTGAGAAATTTCCGATAACATTTGATTCTGGCGTAGAATGCTCTTTGGTTAAAGAGAGTATATCACACAAGCTGTTCGTTAAAAGAACAAATTATGTCGTTTCGCTAAGCGGAATTGGTAATGCTAGTATTGTATGTTTAATTCAAATTCAAAATAATGTTATGATAAGCGGAAATTGTATTGAAGTAGTATTCCATGTAGTTCAAGATGAAAATATGAAGAACAACATTGTAATTGGCCGTGCAATTTTGGCAAAAGGATATTCTGCAATAGTATCAATTGAGGGCGTTAAATTAATAAAAGACAAAACAAAAAAAGTTAACGTTTGCGCTGTAGAAAATTAATAGTATGATTTTAATAATTTAAAAACAGAACTACAAGATGATAAAATTCAATTGATTAAGTTGTTAAAAAAAAAACTCTAAATCATTCATTCAGGGAACTCCATTATCTCGTGTTAGTACAAGACAAATGACACTTCGTTTAGTTGAACCGACCAAGACTGTGTAAAGACGACCTTACAGATTTAGTCCAAGCGAAAGAGAGATACTTAGATCAAAAGTTCGAGAATTAATAGATTATAAAGTGGTTAGACCTAGTAATTCACCTTTTGCTAGCCCCGCTATTTTAGTAAAAAAAACAAGTAAGAACGTTGCCTTAGGGCGAGACCTAAGGTGTGATACTCGTTTCCCACAGGGGCATCTGGTATTTTAAATTCAATAATTTATCTCAAATTTTTCATTTATGTAGATTCATGTGAATTTTATGCAATTTCAATTTTTGCAAATATAACTATGTGAATGAATTAGCATTTTTATGAAATGTAAAAAATTCAATAGAATCATATGCTGAAAGTTTCATCAAGTTCCGTTAAGTCAGTCGCAATCTATTAAACAAAACGTTTGGCCAATTATGACACGCACGCGTTAAGGAGCGACAGCAAAATATATTTACATTTACACATATGTACATACATTGAAACGTGCAAGCGCGTTTGCTTATGCACGGTCACAAATAAATTCAGCGCCATTCATTCTAGCATATTCTTCAACCAAAATTGTTATTGAGTTGTGTTTGCATTTTCAGACGCTTCTTTAATATCGCCCTTTATACGCATACATTCCACCGACCACCGTTTTTGTATGTACACATATAAATACATACGTTCATATGCGCGCATTTTAGCATTTTCTAAGAATCACAATTGCAATTGATTTATGTTTATATTATGTTTGCATTAACAGCAGCTTCTATAGTTTTGTATTTGTCAAAAGTCGCCCTTGTAGTGAAGTAGTTTCGGATTTGCCAACAGGCAATGCAAAACTGATGTGGCGCAGCAGGTAGATGAAAAGCGTGTAAGCAAAACGGTCCGCGTTCGAGACGCGGCGGCGACGGCATGAAAATAGTTGCGCAGCTGTTCGTGCCTACATACATACATACCTGATGGGACCTATTGTCAATTTTTTTGTGTGTAAATAATTTTGTTCGGACTAAGTCGATTACACAAATATCGGTATTTGATATTTACATTTTTTGTTAGGGTCACACACACACAAAAAGAAAACAACATAACTGACCTAGGCTATACGAAAAATGATAATTTTAGCAGATAAATTATTTGCAGAACTTCAACATTAAATCGAATTACATATATTTCTCAGAAATGCCGTTTGTCGTCTTAGCAATGCTTATTAAGCTTATTTATATAGGTGGCACAGGCATATGAATTTTGCAGCTGGGCGTTACAAATTTTGTTGCCAATTTGCCACGCCCCCAGTAGGCGTAGACATATCATATTTGGCAAGTTCCTAGAAGGAGTCTAGGGTAACGTAACTGCAAAGTTTGGATGCTTACACTCCAAAAATGTGAAAGTTACAGGGTATTTTTTCCATATACCACGCCCCCAAAGGGGCGTAAGAATTATTTTTGGGGAATCAATAGAGGGGGCCCCCAGTAACACAAATTATTCAATTTGGAATCGTCTAACTCTAAAACTGTAGGAGCTATAAGCTTTTTCCGATTTGCCACGCCCCCTGAAGGCGTAGGTATGTCCGCCATATCTTTTTGATCTTGGCTTGCTTATCCGAGTATATATATCAAATTTCAAGTCTCTAGCATCAATAGTGCTCAAAATATAGCTGAATTTGTAAAATCACTCTATATTCAGATCCGATTTGCCACGCCCCCAGTGGGCGTGGACATAAAATTTTTGTATCAATCTTTATAGAATCGAAGCGTTAAGATACGTGCCAAATTTCAGCATTCTAGCTTTAAAACTGTAGAAGTTACAGTTTTCCCGATTTGCCACGCCCCCAATGGGCGTAGATATATCCGCCATATATTTTTGAACTTGGGTGGTCAACGCAAGTATACATTCCAAATTTCAACTCTCTAGCTCTTCAACTAATATGATTTCTATGATTTCTATTAACTATGGGCGCAACCATTTTCCGATTTGCCACGCCCCTAGTGGGCGTATCCGGAAAATCTTGACACTTTATAATTCGAGGGTATACACGAGTATATGTTCCAAATTTCAAGTCTCTAGCTTCAATAGCGTAGAAAAATATTGCATTCATACGGACAGACGGACAGACGGACAGACAGACAGACGGACAGACGGACAGACGGACATTTCACAAAACCAATATACTCTTTTTCCCTTTGGGAAACGAGTATAAAAATGGATCAGTTAGACTCTCCGTAGATTATCGTGAATTGAATAGGAATACTATGGAAAAATATAGTCTCGATTGTTATATATATATATATATATATATATACTCAACAGAAATGCAAAATAATAAGACACTTTGACACGCACTCGCAGTCAGAACTGAACTAACAACTCAAACGTATACTGATGCTCACACAAGCGATAAAATAGAAAAGACAGCATTTTCGGTAAAGTCCCGTATTCAATATCGAACTTAAATATATACGTGTACATGTGACTTTTGCTTGTACATATGTATGTACTTTTTCAACAAATACCATTGCTGATAAATTTCCACTGCCTTGACATGGCGTGTGGGTATTATCAGGTCCCATTAAATCCTGACTCTGTTGAGTACACGGCATTTGTTACCCCTGATGGGCAATTTGAGTTTCTGGCAATGCCGTTTGGTTTAAAGAACGCACCATCTGTGTTTCAAAGAGCCGTAATGAAAGCAATAGGAGCTTTAGCTTTTTCTTATGTTATCATTTACATGGACGATATCATGATAATAGCTCTAAATAAGAAAATTGTACTCGAGAGATTAGAAAACGTCTTGAACATTCTCACCAATGCAGGCTTTACGTTCAACGGAGAAAAATGTTCGGTTTTGATGGAATCAGTCCAATACCTGGGATATGCAAAGCAGTCCGGCGAGATTCGTCCAAATTTAAGTAAAATTGAGGCATTAACTGCGTTGCCACCACCAAAGTCTATTACGAGCATTTAAATTATTTATTTTTTAAGTTTACAGAATATTTTCTCTATATCTTTTATAGTTTCAATAATATTTCAATTATAATAATATAATATTTCAATAATATTACTGACTTAAAATGCTTTGAATTGTGGTATAGCTGGTCGGACTGGCAAATAAAGTCCCCCCACCGTCTTGGTGGTATTATTGTGCAGCGTAGAGTATTAATGAGTATTCAAAACTCTACGTTGCGTACCTTAGAATATCTCAGCGTTCACACTAAATTAATTATAATCTTAGATATAAGCAAAAATTTTAGATTTACAGGCTACCTTGAAGGTGACCTGCAAGCAATGATTTTATTAAGGGAAGAGAGAGTTCAGAGGAGAACACATGATAAAATTTATTATAATTAATACATAACACGTGAAACGCGCTATGCAAAGAATAATCCGATGTGCATAAAAACAACTACAACGGAGGAAAGTGTCTGGTATTTATGGAGGGAACTGAAAAATTATGCTGTAATAACAATCATGACGAATCAATTTTACCAATAATCAAATTATGTAGGAAAACAAAGACGGTAAACGAATTTTTGCATCCCAGTTTAGATCGCGTAACGCGAAAATAAGAAACTGTTTCGGTACCCGTTTCAATACAGTCCTGATATAGCTATATCTGTGGAGACCAAATAATTTAATAATATTCTAAAATAGGTCGTCCCAGCGAAATATATAATAGTTTCGTGATAAAGGGATCTTTAAACTCCTTTGACTAGCGTTTAATAAAACCTATAGTAGCTTTAGCTTCATTTAGGATAGTAGAGATATGAAGATTGAAAGAAAGTTTTGTATCAAAACGAATACTCAGATCTTTGACAGTCAAAATTCGTTGCAAGGAAATGTTTTTAATTGCGTAATACACTTGGAGCAATTGAAATGAAACTGATTAGCCACACATCCAATCTGAAAGGAATTAAGATTATCTTGTAGGCGAAGATGCCAAGTGAGTTGGAGTACGAAAGGCAGGCAGAACGTTGCCTTAGGGCGAAACCTAATGCGTGATACTCGTTTCCCATAGGGGCTAGATGCCCCTAATAATAATAATGTATCTCAAATTTTGCATTTATGTAGATGCCCCTAATGATGCCCCTATTAATAATAATGTATCTCAAATTTTGCATTTATGTAGATTCATTTGAATTTTATGCAATTTAAATTTTTGCAAATATAACCATGTGAATGAATTAGCATTTTTATGAAATGTAAAAAATTCAATAGAATCATATACTGAAAGTTTCAAAAAATTCCGTTAAGTCAGTCCCAATCTATTAAACAAAACGCTTGGCCAATTGTCACACGCACGTGTTAAGCAGCGACAGCAAGATACATTTACATTTACACATTGAAACGTGCAAGCGCGTTTGCTACGTATGGGCAAAAATAAATTCAACACCATTCATTCTAGCATATTCTTCAACCAAAATTGTTATTGAGTTGTGTTTGCATTTTCAGCCGCTTCTTTAGTTTTGTATTTATCAAATATCGCCCTTTACGCGCATTCATGCAAACAGACCAATATTTTTGTATGTACACATACACATACATTCATATGCGCGCATTTCAGCAATTTCTAAGAATCACAATTGCGATTGATTTGTGTTTATATTGTGTTTACATTAACAGCAGCTTTTATAGTTTTGTATTTGTCAAACGTCGCCCATGTAGTGACGCGTGTTTTTTTTTTTGTGCTCTTGGAGTTTTGATATATTTCTTGTTTATTACTTCACAATAATTATCTTACTGTCGCGGACGGTAGTCTTTAAATAATTAGCATTACATTGCTGTGCAAGGTTTGATCCATTGTGCTTTGTGCTTTTTGCTATTACTGATTTTTCTCTTTCGGTTTTGGTGCATCAGCTATCTGATTTTTATTATCGTTTATGCTTTGTGTCACTGTTTGCCGCCTTTCTGTTTATCTGCTCCCTCGTGTTGTTGTATTTTATATTCACACTTGTGTCTGTATATGTGCTTATAAGTTTGTTTTATGCATGATATTCTTATTTGTGCGCGATTCATTACTGATATTGCCGCTTATTTTGTTCTTGTTTGTTTTTAGTGCTCTCAACGCATTCCTACCACTTTTAGTTTGTATTCCTTCGCTTTGTGTTTTCGTTTTTTCTGTTTCGTGATTGCTGTAATTTCTGTTTGGCCCATTATTGCCAAAATTGCCAAAATGACTTGCTGTAAAAAATCATGTTCCTTTAAGCAAGTTGTTGATTATGCACAAGCACAATTTATTAATTGCTGGTTGTGTAAGAATTTGATGCACACAAAATGTGCCGGCCTTACTGGGCGGGACTACGACTAAAATTGGACCACTACCAAAATTGGTTGTGGTGGTTTACATTGGTCTTTCCCGAGTTGCTTGGAAAAACAAATTAATTTTTCCAAAATGTATAATTCCGTGAGAGCGCAATTTTTAAAACTGTGCAATATTTCAAAACAGCTTTCTAGTGATTTAGAAGCTGGTAATGAAATATTAAATCAGTATAATTTTGAAACTCCACACCATCGAATGGGGACTACAACCAGAGCTGTTAATTTTTCCATTTGAATGAAAATTCAAAATGGGTTTTACCTTTTGACTACAACATTATTATCTTCTGTACCATTTTTATCTCCAAATTTACTAGCTCCTACTTCACCTAACCCAGACTCAATGTCCAATCCACCTTCTGTAGACTTGTCTACATCACTTTGTAATACTGGCTCTATTACTGAAACTATTGAGCCTAATTTAAGTCCTACTATAAAAGTAAGAGCGTCCCCGGTTGTTGTTCAAACAACGAATAACAATCTATTAGCGACCTCTGAATCGTTTCTTATCCAGGCTTTCATTTGACACAACGTGCGAAGCAATATCAGCGTTTATTGCTTGTAAGTCTGCAGCAAATCTTTTTATCTCGAAGTTTATTTTCACAACACCACGAGAAATTGCTTCGGTTAAAATCAGTGTGCCGTTTGAACACTTCACAACTATATGTGATTCCATGTTTTGGCCACCGCATATATTTGTACATGAATTCAAGCCAAACAATCAAAATCGATTAACTCCAGTAACACTGAAACCGACTTCGGTACAATCTTCAACTAATATTGTATCAAAACACTAAATAGTTTAAATTCTTCACTAAACCTGGTTTTGGCATACCAAAATGTTCGAGGCCTAAATTCTAAACTTAATGGTCTATTTTTGAGCAGTGTCAGTTTTCAATATGATGTCATTGTGTTCACTGAAACGTGGCTGAATCATAATATTTATAATAGTAAGATTCTCTCTAATAACTTCACTATTTATAGATTTGATCGATTGATACGCAGAGGTGGTGGTGTCTTAATAGCTGTTAAGGCCAATATCCTCTCCGAATCGTTAAGTTTCACATCACTTCATGATGCTGAGATTATTGGGGTTAAAATAAATCTCCCATCTCTTTGCATATATATATGTCACTTGCTCATATGTTCCTCCATCTTCAGATGTACAAGTCTATGCACAACATATAACTTGTATTTAAGAAATTTTTAAGCATGTGAAAGATAATGACTTATTTCTAGTGTTGGGTGACTTTAATATACCTAACGCTACGTGGTCGTCAACTCCCAATTTTAACTACCTTATTCCATCTACAGATCATTATCTCTTCGATGAACTGTTCAGTCTCTCAATGTTTCAGATGAACTCTGTTTTGAATCATTTGAATCGTTCACTTGATCTTGTTTTTATTAATGATGATTCAGTCATTAATAACATTAAGATAATCTCCTATCTTTATTCCTGAAGATTTGCATCATGCCACCTTAGATGTCTTTTTTCCATAAAGATGACACCTATTTCTACTCCGATTCCTAAAATAAACCGTCGCTGTTTTCATAAATGCAATTTTGTCTTGCTTAATGATTTAATTAATGCAACTGACTGGACGCTTTTATACGACTCAGTTGATGTTAATTTGGCAGCTAACATTTTCTATGAAAGTTTAAGCTCTATCCTTGATGTCTGTGTCCCTTCGTACCACTCTAGACCTGCTTCTAACAAGCCCCCCTGGTTTACTCAGACTCTTTCTAATTTTAGAAACATTAAAACCAAATGTTTTAAGAATTTTAAAAAGTCTGGTTCAATCGCTGACTGGTCTACATACTCAATAGCCAAGTCAAATTTTAATCTATTAAATGCTAGGTGTTATGAGAATTACCTTTTATGGTGCAAAAGGAAATTCGTTTGTGATCCCAAGCAATTTTATTCATTTGTAACCTCTCTAAATCATCTAATTTACCTTCCATGTTTTTCTTTGGGGAGAAAAAATCTTGTAATGATCAAGGTTCTGCTGATCTTTTTGTAATTTTTTTTCAATAAACCTATTCTTCGAATGACTTCCACACCCCTTCGTACTCATTTGGAAGTCCTGCAACGAATATTGTCAATGTTCCTAGTGTTTCCCTTGCTTCTTTGGTTTCTGCCATTTGGAGTTTTAAATCATCTTTTTCGCCTGGTGCTGATAATATTCCAAGCTGTGTTATAAAGGAATGCAGTGCTTCTTTACAGTTACCTTTATTAAAACTATTTGATTTGTCTCTGGAGACTTCTGATTTTCCCTCTATTTGGAAAGAATCATTTATTATCCCATTACATAAAAAAGGTGGGAGGTCTGACATTTCAAATTATAGAGTTATAGCTAAACTGTCTGTAATCCCGAAATTATTTGAAAAAAACATAGCTTCAAACTTACAAAATTTTTGTAAAACGATTATTTCGCCATCTCAACATGGTTATTTCCAGAATCGATCAACTTCAACTAATTTATTAGAGTTTTCTTCTCTAATTAACGATAGCTTTTTAAATAAAATGCAAACTGATGTTATTTATACTGATTTCAGCAAAGCATTTGTTTCAGTTAATCATAATATCTTAATTTGCAAACTTGATCATTTAGGATTTCACCCTAAACTTGTGTCTTGGATTTCTATCCTATTTGAAAGGCAGGACTCAAAGGGTATTGTTGCGGACATCAATTTCGAAGCTTATCTCTGTTTCATCAGGCGTACCTCAGGGCAGTCATTTGGGGTAGCTGCTTTTTACCCTCTTTATCAATGATCTTCCTAGCTGTATTGTTCACTCCAAAAATTTTATGTATGCAGATGATGTAAAACTCTGCCTTTCATACTCCAACTTACTTGACCATCATTTCCTACAAGATGATCTTAATGCGGTGGCATTACTAAATGGTACCTCTTCTGAGTCCAAACTGGTGTTCAGGTATGATATTAAATGTATTATTTCAAATATTTTGTAAAACGTCGCTAGTAAACTGATAGGACGGTACAAAAATATGCAACCTTCCAGATTGTTAGGTTTAGGAATCGGAAAGTATTCTAGTTAAAGCATTGCATTGTATATATATGATATCACTCGGATGCATTTAGTCGGGAGTTATTTAATTGTATTTGCACAAATTTGATCATATCCTGGGCATTTTTTATTATTTAGCATTTTTATTTCCTCTTCTACTTCGGCGATATTAGTTTGGCTTATCGGTAGACTCATTTTACATGGAGATTCTAGAAAAATAAATTAACCTCATGTACTGTGCCTGTGTCATTTTCCTCATTGGGTTTAAAAACTGAGTTTAAATGTTCTCCGAATGCCTCAGCGTTATGTCTGCAGCGTTGACCTCTGCTGGCGACAATTATGGTAGTTCTTCTGGCCGGTCTCTTAAGATATCTTGTTGCCTTCCAAAGGCTATAATCAAGGTCACTCGTAAAAGGATCAAGATTTCTCAGATATTCTGCTGTAGACTCATTTTTTATTTCCCATAGTCCGTTGTTTAAGTCCTTGGAAGCCTTGTTGAATTTGTCGGATGGGCTTCGAATTGTTTGCTATATTTTCCAAAATTTTCTTTTTGTAGCTATTTGTGACCTCATTTCCAATGGTAGAAAGGTTTGCCGGGTTATATTTTCATTTAGTGATGGTGTGAACATGTGCCCAGCCACGTGAATTGAGTTTGTTTCAATCACTGGCTCAATTTCATCTCCTATCTTTAGTGGTACGTCTAGACTAGTTCGCTCTTCAAGCCAATTCTTAAATGCATTTATATTTATTTTTTCATTAATTACCTTATAAGGCTTCTGTTTAAACAAATTGTAGCACCGTAGGTCACACTAATTGGAGAGTGATCACAGCTTAAATCAAAGTTCTCTTCTATTTTAAAATTACTTTGCGGTAATCCACAGTACGCAACAAAATCATATCAGTTGGCCAGTAAGTTGGCATACCGGAAAATAGGGTTGAATAATTATTTGTTGTTATGCATTTATATAATTCAGCACCTTTTAGGTTTACTAGACTGGATCCCTGTTGGCATTATAGTCGCCTCCAGCAATAAAGTGTCTGCCAAGTCCTTGAAGCAAAATGTTAAAGTCATCCATTTGCAAGCATATCTTGGAGATAGATAGACTGCCGCAATGGAGGTATTATGCTGCATACACTGAATTTGAATAGCTGCAACTTGCATCATATTTGTGCTTAGTGCTGGAGTAACATCGATGTTTGACAACATCGATTTTCCTATTTTTTTCCATAAAAAAATGATGTATCGATTAAACATCGGGAATATTTTTTTTATTATACAGGTATTCAATATTTATATTCTTAACAAAATTAAATGATATTCGATTGAAATCCAGTGATCATTTCACAAATTCAAAACTTCAAATTAAAAAAAAAAAAAACAAACAAAATTAAATAATAAATAAAAAATATATGTATCACTTAATCACTCTTAACCAGTAATAACCGGTGCTGGACGCTTAGCTTTTTTAAAATTCTCGTATTTTAAGATCTGCAATTAAATTGTTTTTAATATCATTATTTAAAATTAATCTAAGTATGGGAAACTTTATCATCTAATATTATAATGGGTCTCATTTAAGATCCAATCGTTTTTGTTAATTAGCAGAGGAACATTTTTAGAAAACATCGAACATCGAACAAAAAATATCGATGTTTCTACTTTTGTTTGAAACATCGATTTATCGATGTTACATCGATGTAGCGCCCAGCACAAATTGTGCTGATACTGTCCATTATTTCGTATTTAAGGGTAGCAATGGCACATTTGCCTTGTGCTCTTCAAGATGGATGATTAACATTTATGACGCCGTATCCTTTAATAAATATATAAGATTTCTTCGTGAAGTGTGTTTCTGATGTCTTCTATTGTACGCGGTGGTCCCTGCTCGGGCGCCAGTTAAAAAAAGTTTTAAAGAAATTTACTTGCTTTACTCGCAGCTAGGCGACTTATTTATTCCGATATAAAAATGATACTGAATTTTTATAACAAAATCAGGTGGCTTAAATAACAACTACAGCGGATGCGCCAGCGGTTGCAACAACAATTCCTAAGAATTGTTTTGCAGCTTGGAGCGAATGTCAGCATTTTTTTGCGCACCGCGTTACAACGGGGCATTGAACTGTTTTTAATTTTATTTACGTTAACTTATACCATGGACGAAAAATATTTGAAATAAATCCAGCAGACACAGAAAATGAAATTGAAATAAAATTACAAAATAGAGAGAGGAACAGTATGAATTTTTCAGAAGTACCAGACTCAGAATATCATAAAATACAATTTATATTAATCATCATTTTTTCTAACTCAAAAAATATCAAATTTTTCAAATGTACAAAAAGAGCACACGAAATTTCAACAGAGGAAGAATTACACAAAGAAATTTCAATTTACCATTCAAAAGATTCATTACACAGCGGTATTCAATTCACTAAGAGACTAAATCTATTTTCCAAAATTAATAATAGAAAATTGCAGAAAATACAAAGAAATTAAGTATGATAGAAAACCGATAAAACCAAAAATTATAGTGGAAAATTATAATGGATAATGAGTTTAGATTCTGATCTATAATACAATTTTTAAACAATGGAGATATTTCAATACATTATACAAAACAGAATTCACATACAGGAAACGCTGATATTGAAAGATTACATTCTACACTAATTAAAATAATAACAGGAATTATTATAACTAGGTTCAATACAGTACAGACAAGATTACAAATGGAACCGATATTAGTAAGCGCAGGTTATGCACCCAACAGCTTCATCACAATAATAAACGAAAACAATATTAATATTACACTTTATTAACATTAACCCACTTCAGAATATTATAATACAGATAGTGTTCAGGCATGAACATAGAAATATAAATAAATATGTAAACATGCCTTCTACGCACTTGACGACTAGCATGCAGTGCGATAGATGAAGAAAGGCCACATGTGTGGAATCTTAAAATAACCAGATGAACGCTGACCCTTACAACGTCAGCGATAGGTTAAGAATAGATAATAGACGAACGCTCAGCCCTACAACCTCAGCGATAGTATAAGAATACAATAGACCAATGCTGAGCCTTACACACTCAGCAATAGACACATTAGATTTAAGGGTTGAAATTATGCATGAGGCTGCGTATATATACCCAGCCTCAGAAGAATAAAGTCCGTGTACTCATTCATGAGTATTCGACTAAACCCCAACATAGTCAGTGTATTCATTCATGGTCCTTCGAGCCAGATCCACAAACTACCAAACGTTGTGACAAGTGTATTCAAAAGTGAAAAAAATTGTATAAAAGAGTTTGTTTTCTTTGGCTTACCAATCCAAGCTGTGAGTAGAGGCACAGCAAGATCAACCAGGCGATCAAAACAAAAACACCTCCAACAAGCCAAAGATCAAACCTACAATTACACCAAATATACACAAAACAACAACAACAACATGCTGTCCGACAAATCATTAGAGTTGCTCAAGAAGCAGTCGGATATATATGACAGTATCCTGCACGCCATAGCTAAAAGGGATGAGTTTGCAGTCGTGGATAAGTTGGCAGCAGAATACACTGCCAACCCCTCACTGCTAATCAAAATCGGTGTCATCAAGCATCCATATTTTATTGACAAAATATATGATGTCACCATGGAAAAAATCAGGATCTACAAAGACGCCCTGATGAAGGTCGAAGTTGCCGACCAAACTATGGACGCTGATAAACCATCAACGAGCAAACATTGGCAAATGCAATCGAAAACATCCAGTGAAAAGCAGGAAAGCCTATTTTCAGAAAGAAGGGCAAACCCAATGGATGTATTGGTAGAAGATGTGGAGAAAAAAGCTCTAGGTTGGCTTGCACATGGAAAATGTGCCTGCCAACCTAGAGCGCAGCGATCAGGAAGAAACTGTTGTCTTCATGGAGACATTATCTTTCTGGTGGAAAAAAGAGGCAAGATATGGAAAATCTGCCTACGACAGCGACGAAATCGAGGAACTGGAGTTCAACGTCGATAAACTGTTAAATAAGCTTAACAGAAAAATAGGCGAGTTCAACAATAAAAATGAAGACGTCCCAGATCTACCGAAATCGGATCTTCCTCATTTTGATGGAAATCCCAAAGACTGGTCAACGTTCTTCAATTTATTCTCCGACACAATTCACAAAAGGAAGGATATCAGCGACACAAGGAAGCTGAACTACCTCAAATTTGAATTGAATGGAGAAGCCCAAATGGTAGTAAGCCACTTATTAAGTGGATCATCCGCTAACTACAATTCGGCGTGGGAACTAATATGCAAGCGCTACGAAAGCGGTTACCACACAACAATTTGCTGCACGAGAATGCAAATAAAAAAGAAACCTTCAGCAGCAATTGTCTTAAAGAAAGCAAAGGACAAGATACGTTGCTGGCAACTGCGCTCATTCGGATTAAAAATAAATCCGGAAAATACGAGCAACTAAGGGCCCTCATCGATGGAGGCTCCCAAAAAACGTTAATTTCGGAAGAAGCTGCACAGCAGTTAAAACTTCACCGAATCAAGCGGAACGTGGAAGTTCAGGGAATTTCACAAAATGTTGAAATCCTGAAGAATAGTGTTAACTTGACAATCAAAACAAGAATGTCAAGTAAATTCATTACCACAACGCAGGCTCTGATCATGCCAAAACTACAGAGAGCTCTACCGAGCAAGAAAATTGACATGGATGTCAATAAAGATTGGATGGGCTGCGAGCTAGCAGACCCACATTTCAACGAGCCAAGCAGAATTGATGTCATCATTGGCGTAGATCAAACAACAAGGTGATCAGTGCAGCAACAAAGATGTACCAAGACGACTTCAATCAATTTTGGAAGCTAGGTCACATGGAACCAGTAGACACTATCGGCCAAGGCAAATACAATATGCCACATAGAGCAGCAGTTCGACCAAAGCAGAGGAATGTGATGCTAGTCGGACCCAAACTACAAAAAGTAAATAGTGGTCTGAAACCAGTGCCAGAAAAAGGAAACATCAAAAGGCATTTTATCCCGCCGGCAAGCCCCCACATGGGAGGATTAGAAGAAGCTAAATGGTCAATGGGAAACCGAT
The DNA here is from genome assembly GCA_035045145.1 of Drosophila meridionalis. Taxonomy (NCBI): domain Eukaryota; kingdom Metazoa; phylum Arthropoda; class Insecta; order Diptera; family Drosophilidae; genus Drosophila; species Drosophila meridionalis. Next base: position 14,725,774 of record JAWNPG010000037.1, read on the forward strand.
CTAAAACAACTACAAAGGGACAAGAAAATAAAGTTCTAGTTGGAAAAACAAAAACAAATATTGGTGGAGTAAAAAGTAACAAAAATACCATATCCACTACAAGTAATTCGGTTGCATCCCAAATAAAACCACTTTCAATAGCTGCTCAAAGACAGCATCATACAAAAGTGAACGACCCTCATTTGAAGACCCTGGCATCGTTAGCAATGACGCAAGAGGGCACCGTCTCAGCAGACTTAACAATTGGCGACATCAGGAAAAGGTATATACATTTTGAAGTGAACCGACTCACAAGGAATGGGAATTACCACCACCGCAGAAGACCAATGAAGCAGCTGAGTACCGAACCATATCGAGCAGAAACCAGAGACAGCGATTACTGACAGTCACCTTTTCTAGCCGCGGCAGAATGTTCAGGCATGAACATAGAAATATATATAAATATGTAAACATGCCTTCTACGCACTTGACGACTAGCATGCAGTGCGATAGATGAAGAAAGGCCACATGTGTGGAATCTTAAAATAACCAGATGAACGCTGACCCTTACAACGTCAGCGATAGGTTAAGAATAGATAATAGACGAACGCTGAGCCCTACAACCTCAGCGATAGTATAAGAATACAATAGACCAATGCTGAGCCTTACACACTCAGCAATAGACACATTAGATTTAAGGGTTGAAATTATGCATGAGGCTGGGTATATATACCCAGCCTCAGAAGAATAAAGATCAGTACAATACAGACTAAATAACATCACAGTCCGTGTATTCATTCATGAGTATTCGACTAAACCCCAACATGGTCAGTGTATTCATTCAGATAGAAACAAACTTAAGAATATCAAATATTACAGACAGTGAGGAACTATTTGCAAATCAGAATAATAAAGACAAAGATTAAATCAATTAAACCTTTTAGCAGAAATAAAAGGGACTTATAAATATAGCAGGAACAGCATACAAATGGCTATTTGGACTAATCGCCGAAGACAGGACAGATATATTAGAACACCTTGATATAATTGACCAAAATAACCATAACATCATAAACAAAATGAATCAATAAATAATTATAAATTTATATTTCAACGACATAACACATAGTTGAGCAGAAATAATTAAGCACGACCGAACAATCATTAACAAAACACTGACAAGCATAAATGACCAAAATAAAAATCTTGATGAAAACCCTATACAATGACCAAATGCAGAAATTAAAAAATATTGAATACAAAGTAAATTACATTCAGCTTCTGCAAAGAATAATATAATTGTTGGAAATAAATATTCAGTACCGCAACATTGCCTCGAAAAAAGAAGGAAAAAATGAAGTCAGCAATGCTATCGATCGAAAAACTAAACGGTAGTGGGATACAGGCTGATTTGTGGGCAAAAGTATGTGGTCGCGTAGTGAAAAACGAGAGGGACAGTGCAGAGAGAAAAGAAAAGCTGATGCCAAAGACGAAAACGCTCTGGCAAGCATTTTATTGTGCATAAAAGCGTCACAAACAAATAACATTAAAAATCGTGAGACATCGCGTGGAAGAATGGAAAGTTAAAGGAAATTCGTATGCCGATGGGCCCCGCGTGCCGGGTCAGTTTATTAAAACAGTTACTCAATATGAAATGGAGTGAGATTGGAGTTTCAATGCCAGATGAGTGTTTTTCGATACTGCTGTTATCGAGCTTGTCTGAGGAATATGAAAATTTTGTGGTACCAATCAAAACTCGCGATACCCTTCCAACGCTCAGCGCATTAAAAGTAAAATTGCTGAAAGAAGGCGAAAAACGCCAGTCAGCGGGCGTCGAAAATAAAGGAGAAGCAAGAATGTTCTCGTTTCGAGCGCAAAAGCAGCATGGTAACAGCAGCGTTAGCCAAAGCAACGGTAACGAAAAATCAAATAGAAAGCAAATAAAAATAAAAAACGCGTGCTGGACGTGTGGCCGAGTCGGTCTCATTGCTGTACATTGCCGGGAGCACAAAGAAGAAAAAGAAATAAGTAACAAACCTCTAGTCGGAAGTGCCCGACTAGGATATACCCTGAGCCCCGTCCGCTTTGTATTGTTTAATACGCTATATAGCTTGCATATAAAATTAAATTTTCCAAAATTAAATTATAATTTTGAAATTTTTTTTAACTAGAATGTATGTAAATAAAAAAAATAAATAATTAAAAAAATAAACAAATCAACAAAAAAAAAGAAGAAATACAAACATCACCACACCTGGACTCGAACCTGCATCTATTTACTACATACGTTAGAGCGCATCACTTCATGTTTACACATTAATAAAAAAAACAAGTAAGAACGTTGCCTTAGGGCGTGACCTAAAGCGTGATACTCGTTTCCCACAGGGGCATCTGGTATTTTAAATTTAATAATTTATCTCAAATTTTGCATTTATGTAGATTCATGTGAATTTTATGCAATTTCAATTTTTGCAAATATGTGAATGCCTTAGCATTTTTATAAAATGTAAAAAATTCAATAAAATCATATGCTGAAAGTTTCATCAAGTTCCGTTAAGTTAGTCGCAACCTATTAAACAAAACGTTTGGCCAATTATGACACGCACGCGTTAAGCAGCGACAGCAAAATATATTTACATTTACACATATGTACATACATTGAAACGTGCAAGTGTGTTTGCTTATGCATGGTCACAAATAAATTCAGCGCCATTCATTCTAGCATATTCTTCAACCAAAATTGTTATTGAGTTGTGTTTGCATTTTGAGCCGCTTCTTTAGTTTTGTATTTGTCAAATATCGTCATACGCCATACGCATGCATTCAAACCGACCACCGTTTTTGTATGTACACATATAAATACATACGTTTATATGCGCGCATTTCAGCTTTTTCTAAGAATCACAATTGCGATTGATTTATGTTTATATTGTTTTTGCATTAACAGCAGCTTCTATAGTTTTGTATTTGTCAAAAGTCGACCTTGTAGTGAAGTAGTTTCGGATTTGCCAACAGGCAATGCAAAACTGATGTGGTGCAGCAGGTAGATGAAAAGCGTGTAAGCAAAAGGGTCCGCGTTCGAGACGCGGCGGCGACGGCATGAAAATAGTTGCGCAGCTGTTCGTACCTAAATACATACATACCTGATGGGACCTATCGTCAATTTTTTTTTGTGTGAATAATTTTGTTCGGACTAAGTCGATTACACAAATATCGGTATTTGATATTTACATTTTTTGTCAGGGTCACACACACAAAAAGAAAATAACATAATTGACCTAGGCTATAAGAAAAATGATAATTTTAGCAGATAAATTATTTGCAGAACTTCAACATTAAATCGAATTACATATATTTCTCAGAAATGCCGTTTGTCGTCTTAGCAATTCTTATTAAGCTTATTTATATAGGTGGCACAGGCATATGAATTTTGCAGCTGGGCGTTACAAATTATGATGCCAATTTGCCACGCCCCCAGTAGGCGTAGACATATCATATTTGGCAAGTTCCTAGAAGGAGTCTAGGGTAACGTAACTGTAAAGTTTGGATGCATACACTGCAAAAATGTGAAAGTTACAGGGTATTTTTTCGATATACCACGCCCCCAAAGGGGCGTAAGATTTATTTTTGGGGAATCAATAGAGGAGGCCCCCAGTAACACAAACATCCAATTTGGAATCGTCTAGCTCTAAAACTGTAGGAGCTATAAGCTTTTTGCGATTTGCCACGCCCCCTGAAGGCGTAGATATGTCCGCCATATCTTTTTGATCTTGGGTTGCATATCCGAGTATATATATATAATTTCAAGTCTCTAGCATCAATAGCGCTAAAAATATAGCTGAACTCGTAAAATCACTCTATATTCAGATCCGATTTGCCACGCCCCCAGTGGGCGTAGACATAAAATTTTTTTATCAATCTTTATAGAATCGAAGCGTTAAGATACGTGCCAAATTTCAGCATTCTAGCTTTAAAACTGTAGAAGTTACAGTTTCCCCGATTTGCCACGCCCTCAATGGGCGTAGATATATCCGCCATATATTTTTGAACTTGGGTGGTCAACGCAAGTATACATTCCAAATTTCAACTCTCTAGCTCTTCAACTAATATGATTTCTATGATTTCTATTAACTATGGGCGCAACCATTTTCCGATTTGCAACGCCCCTAGTGGGCGTATACGGAAAATCTTGGCACTTTATAATTCGAGGGTATACACGAGTATATGTTCCAAAGTTCAAGTCTGTAGCTTCAATAACGTAGAAAAATATTGCATTCATACGGACAGACGGACAGACGGACGGACAGCAAGACGGACATTTGACAAAACCAATATACTCATTTTCCCTTTGGGAAACGAGTATAAAAATGAAAAATTCACGCTGTCGTCACTGAGTTTCGAATTCGGGACCTTTCGTTTACGAGATTTGCGTCTATCCACTACGCCATACCAGTATTGCGTTGCTCGTTGGCAAAACCCAAAGTAGTACTACAAGAGTTATATGTGACAAATAGAAAACTAAATAAGCTAAAGAAGCAGATCAATCGCAATTGTGATTCTTAGAATATGCTGAAATGCGCGCATATGAATGTATGAGTTTGGGTACATACAAAAACGGTGGTCTGTTTGAATGTATGCGTGTTAAGGGCGATATATGACAAATACAAAACTACAGAAGCGGCTGAAAATGCACAGAAGCGGCTGTGCACATGCATAAGCAGACGCGCTTACACGTTTCAATGTATGTGTATGTGTAAATGTTTTTTGCTGCGCGTCGCTGCTTGCCACGTGCGTGTGATAATTGGCCAAACGTTTCGTTTAATAAATCGGGACTGACTTAACGGAATTTGATGAAACTTTCAGCATATGATTCTATTGAATTTTTTACATTTTAAAAAAATGCTAATTTATTCATATGGTTATATTTGGAACAGACTCTCAATGGGTCGAGTAAGGCGAGGGGGGGGGGGTTAATTAGTAAAAAGAGCCGGTATCCAAAAAATAAAAAAAAAAGAAATTGTATAAAATTCACATTAGAGCGACATTTCGATAAGGTTTAAAATCGATAACAAAACAAAAAAAAAAGATATCGTTTTTTGGTAACAAACTTGACCTGCGCGTGCTATCCACGGACCCAACAAAAAAAATTCAAGTCTCTAGCTTGTCTAGATGCTTCAATCGACGCGTTCAAACATACGGACAGACGGACGGACGGACGGACGGATGGACGGACGGACAGACAGACGGACAGGGCTAAATCGACTCAGCTCGTCGCCCTGATCAAGAATATATATACTTTGTGGGGTCTGACACGCCTCCTTCTGCCTGTTACATACATTTAACAAAACCATTATACCCTGATTTCCCATTTTCAATGGGCTCAGGGTATAAAAAGTTACGCTGTCGTCAATAAGTTTCGACCTGGGAACATTTCGTTTACGCGCTTTGCGTTTATTCACTAGCCACATCAGTATTGCAATGCCTATTGGCAAATCCCAAAGTAGTTCACTACAAGAGCGACATTTGACAAAAACAAAACCACAGAACCATGCAAAGCAGAGGCGCTTGCACATTTCAATGTATGTATGTGAGCATATATGTAAATGTTTTTTGCTGCGCGTTCCTGCTTGCCACGTGCGTGTGATAATTGGCCAAACGTTTTGTTTAATAAATCGGGACTGACTTAACGGAATTTGATGAAGCTTATGATTCTATTGAATTTTTTACATTTTATAAAAATGCTAATTTATTCATATGGTTATATTTGGAACAGACTCTCAATGGGTGTTTGGGGGGGGGGTTAATTAGTGTTTGTAGGGGGGCGTCGCAGATAAATATAAAACACTTTTCTTTTGGGTTTTCTTGAATTTACTTTCGCTTTTTATTTTAATATGAAGTTGCACAGTCAGTGTGCGTACACGGTGGAAAAAAGATCAGAATAGAAGTGGTGTAAAAAAGGGAGAGAGGAGGAAATTATACAGAAAAACTCCAGAGAACCAGCAGGAGAGCTGGAGTTGGAGCTTACGCTATTAACAGAGCTGTTAATAGCATAGCATGGGGATGTGGAGGGAGGAGCAGTTCTGTTTAATGGAATCTGACATAAACATACTCCCCCCCTTGCAAGGATTGCAAGACCTGGGCTGGGTCTATGAGCAGGCGCCCGAGAGGACCCACCCGAACACGGTGTTTTGGGCCATTGGAAGGCCGTCTGTGCTGGGAACGATCCCCGGAAGGATAACGTGAGGATACACGTCAGCCCCCAGCACAATTGACACCGATCCGGGACGTGACCAGGTGCTGTCGGCGAGCGTGATCCCTGGAGGCCCAGCTTCCCGCTCGATGGCCCGGATTGGCGTCCGAACGTTTAGCTGGGGGTCCAGTTGAAATAACGCGTCGAACTCGAAACGCGAGGTCTTCGACCGAATGAGACTCGTGCAGACTTGCCCTGGACCAACGCTTGTGACGGAAAGACCCAATGTCTTTGCCAATGAAGCGTTGATCCGACTGGTGGGACTGCACGGGTCAATCAGCGCCTTTACTTCGAAGTCCTTGGTCGCCGTTTGGAGCACGATGACCGCCGTCGGAAGAATGCTGACCATCTTGTGCTGCATCAGCGTTGTCAACGGAGGAGTGGCCGCCTGTGTAGAAACTGGAGCTGTAGGGCCTCGTCGCTTCCGGCGCGATCCCGGGAGGTGCAGGAGCGTGTGGTGGTTGTGGCCACACGTCTTGCAGCCTTTGGAACTGCGGCAAGATTGCCCAGAATGCTGGTGGGCCAAGCAGTTCGCGCAGTAGCGGTTGGCTAGAACCGCGCGCAACCGCTTTTCCGCGGGAAGCCCCAGAAAGCGGCGGCATTTGCGCAGAGCGTGGATACCTCTGCACACGCGGCACCGGAATGAGTCTTCGTCGGATGGCTGGCTGGCTTGAGGGGATGACATCATAACCTGGAAAGGAGAGACACGTGTGGGGCAATGAATGGTTTGGCTTGTCGAACATGGAAGTTAGTTGGACATCACAGGGAACACCTGGATGAAGAATATCATCCAGCCCCTTATCATTCAATGCTGGACAGAGTGCATTGCAGCCGACCTTCACTTTGGCAGTGATGCTGTCGGGATCTCGTACTGGGAGAGTTACGACAGATGAGTCATGTAACCTAGACGAGATTGTCGGAAACTCAAATTTTGGTTTTTTCAGAACGGAAACTTGAGCTGTGAAGGACGAGACCATTTTCGGTGATGTTTGCGAAAGAGGGCCGGTGAGTACCCAACCGAAAACAGTCTCTAAGCCTAGAATGGATTCACAGATATTAGGGTGGAAACCTCCCTGAATAATAGACGGAAGGATATCCGCGCCTATAAGAACATCAATTTTCGCACTCTTGTAGAACTCGGGGTCAGCTAGCTGAATATTAGGAAGTTTCTTCAACAAGTTGTGCGGAATTGGAGACGAAGGGAGGTTGCCAGCAAGACTTGGAAGGACGAGAGCAGATGCTTCAATACGCAGTCTCGGCTTCAGTGGAGTCCCGATATTGAAATCGCAAAGGTTTTGCGATCGGGCTGTCACAGCTTGGCTTAAGCCTGACACTCGTGTCTGAACAGGTCGGGAGGGCAGTTTGATGAGGCGGAACAGACGCTCAGAAATAAAAGTCGCCTCAGATCCCGAATCAATCAGCGCCCGGGCAGGATATGTAGCCCCGAGATGGCATACATGGATCATTGCCGTACCGAGGAGGATACCTTGTGTATTAGCCGAGAAATACGTCTGAACATGGGCGACGTCTCTGGGCGAATGAAGGGGTATGGCAGCCGCGGATGCAGCGCCATTCTCGGATTCATGCTCTTTATGGAGCAGGGTGTTATGCCGACCGCTGCATCTCTGGCAGCTGTGCGCGCTGGTGCAGCCGTGCAGCAGATGACCGCGTGCGAAGCAGTTCAGACACAGCTTCTTCTGCTTTATGTAGGCCTCTCGCTGTTGAACAGACATTTGGAGGAAGCGAGGGCAAAGTCGGACTGGGTGATTCTCCTTTGAACACAGATCGCATTTTTTGCTCTCAGTGGTGACGTGGGCTTCAAAGGAGTTCACCCGTTCGGAAGGGGCAGGGTTCGCGTACCTCGGGGCAGGTGTTGGCGCGGCAGGACTGGATCTGTCAGTTTCTATAGCTTCAAGTGCTCGCGCACGCTCGCTAAGGAAACGACTAACGTCCTGCCAAGGTGGAATTTCTGACTTATTTGTCAGAGAATGCTCCCGGAGAGATCGAGTGTGTTCTGGCAATTTAGAAGTGCACAGGAACACAAGGATACAGTCCCAATTCTCCGTAGAGATTTGAGCATGCTCGATCGCAGTGACACATCTGCTCATGGTGCCATGCAACTCTCTGAGAGCTGCGCCTGATTCCTGGGAGACCTTGGTTAGGCTGAGAAGGATTTTAAGCTGTTGACTAGCAGCCGCTTGTTCTCGAACCGGTCGCACAAGGCACCCCAAGCCGATGCAAAGCCGTCGTTAGTGAGAGGGCACTCTGCGACTATAGCATTTGCATCGCCTGCGGTTTTGGAATTAAGGTGGAAGAGTTTTTCCACCGCAGTCAGCCGGGGATTGTTAATGTATATGGCTGTGAAGAGGTCGCGAAACGTTGGCCAGCGCAAGTAATCGCCGTGGAACACTTCTGTGTCGATGGGAGGAAGGCGACAGCCGCTCGAAGAAACAATAGCGGACACAGAAGCGGCCGGTGCACTCGGTGCGGACACGGCGGCAATTTGCCTGCTCAATTGGGCGGCACTCCGCTCATAGACTGTATAGCAGTGGTCGAATTTGGCTTCCATGGCCTCAACTTCTCCACTGCCTGCCCCCTGACTAAGCGCTTTGGAACACGCCTCGTATTGCAGCTCGGCCTTCTCCCACAGGACCTTGACTCGATCCCGTCGGATCTCTAAGGCCTGGAGCTGATCTGCAGGGGTCGATCCAGTCTCTCCGGAATGGTCGATGCGGGCTTCAAATTTAATGAGCCTGTCCGCAACAGAAATGAACTCGGACAGCGACATTTTAGTCAACGGAATGGTGGACTTTGGAGCGGATCGAGTTACCACCGGACTACGCTTGAGTGTGCTGGAAGTCTGCTGTTTCCCGGACGGAATGGGAGATGCAGAGGAACTGCGCTTGATAAAACGCGAAGGAGGTGCACTCAGTTGCGATCGGCTAGAACGATCCGACATGGAGACTAACTAGAAGTTAGCTGTCGGAAAGGTTTGCGTTAGGGACAGACGATTACTCGGAGAGTGAGTAAAGAATTTGACGAAATGGCAAGCTTTGTCAACCGAACAGGGCACAAATACAGATAAACCGCGTTTCGGAAGCGAAGAGAAGCAATAAGATAAAATAAGTAAAAGCAATAATACAGAATAAAAATAAATAAACTGAAAATGAAAATAACACAAATATATATGTATACAATTTAAAATTTAAAATTTAAAAAAAAGAAAATGATAGACGAAAAATATTGATGTAATATATATTTATATTTATTTATTTTTTTTTTATTTAAAAAAAGAAGTAAAAAAAAACTGTTTATTATTTTTTATTATTTTTATTTGTTCTCAAAGTGTACCTGCTGGAGCAATGACGTCACAAAAAAACGTTCCACCCCTGAACTCAGTATCGGATGGATTATCGATAGTTGTGTGACGTGCAAGCACGATCGCTAACGCTTGGAACGAAAACAAACGAGCTTACTGAATTTTCTGTGCTTAATTGTGTTATTGTGTTCTTATATGTTCGCAAAATATTTGTGGAAGTGTTGATATGTGCTGTGCACAAGCTTGACAACTGCTTGTGTATTAATTGTATTGTTGTTGGCTGCGTATGTGCATACGTACATACGGCAGCCGATAGCACAAACAGCTGACACAATTAGCACATAAATCAACACAACGCTCAAACGAACTTAACGCTTTGAGGAAGCGAAGGAAGCTTGCAGAAAACGAATTTAAAAACTGAAGTTAAATATGTAAATAAAACACAGAGGATACTGTCGTTTTATTTATTAACTTTAGTTGTAGAATGGCATATGTACATATGTATGGATATACGTGTGTGTGTTTGTGTATAGGTCGCCCTGCGGAGTATATGTACGTGTAGAAACTGTAACGTCGGACCAGGAGTAGGAGTGATAATATAGGTGCTATAAATCACACACAAACATAAAGACTTATGGAGAAAGCTATATGTATGCCGATATGGTCAGAGTTACAGACAAACATAAAAACATAAACATTTGTATGTTCGTGCAAGTGACAAGTGCGCGACCGTAACAGCTGTGGCTCTGCAATTGCGTGAACAGCTGAGAGCAAGTTTGCCTATGCACGGAATATATTTATATATATACATATATATGCGCAAGCAAGCTGACCGGGAGTCGGTTAGTTGCGCTTCAGTGTCGGACTGCGGTTCGGACTGATATATAGGAGTTATATATCAAGTACATATGTACATATATATTTGTGGAGAAATATATACATACGTATTTGACGGACGCGAGGTTAATGACCGAAGTATATACACACACACTAAGAAGTGATTGCTGATGCAAATAGAAATTTACCACAGCTGAATACGCTCCTATATCTATAAGAATATATAGATATAGAAACGTTTGCACTATGAGCATATATAGACTTAGAGTATGGCGGATTAGGTGCCACTATATATGTTCGCTCTGTGCACGGAAATGGAGGAAAAAGAAAAGTGTTACTTATCTCGGTGCCTGTGAATCGCTGGGGTTAAAGATGTATATATCCGTTGGATATAGATCCGGCTCGAAGGACCAATGTTTGTAGGGGGGCGTCGCAGATAAATATAAAACACTTTTCTTTTGGGTTTTCTTGAATTTACTTTCGCTTTTTATTTTAATATGAAGTTGCACAGTCAGTGTGCGTACACGGTGGAAAAAAGATCAGAATAGAAGTGGTGTAAAAAAGGGAGAGAGGAGGAAAGTGTACAGAAAAACTCCAGAGAACCAGCAGGAGAGCTGGAGTTGGAGCTTACGCTATTAACAGAGCTGTTTAATGGAATCTGACATAAACAATTAGTAAAAAGAGCCCGTATCCAAAATATAAAAAAAAAAATAGAAATTGCATAAAATTCACATAAATCTATATGCAAAATTTGAGGGGTCTAGCTCTAAAGGTGTGGGAGATATAATTTTATAACCTGTTTTCGATAAGGTTTAAAATCGATAACAAAACAACAAAAATAGATATCTTGTTTTGGTAACAAACTTGACCTGCGCGTGCTATACACGGACCCAACAAAAAAAAATCAAGTCTCTAGCTTGTCTAGATGCTTCAATCGACGCGTTCAAACATACGGACAGACGGACGGACGGACGGACAGGGCTAAATCGACTCAGCTCGTCGCCCTGATCAAGAACATATATACTTTGTGGGGTCTGACACGCCTCCTTCTGCCTGTTACATACATTTAACAAAACCATTATACCCTGAGCCCATTGAAAATGGGAAATCAGGGTATAATGGTTTTGTTAAATGTATGTAATAGGCAGAAGGAGGCGTGTCAGACCCCACAAAGTATATATATTCTTGATCAGGGCGACGAGCTGAGTCGATTTAGCCCTGTCCGTCTGTCTGGAAAAATGGAAAGAAGAATTTTTCGGCATTCACTTCTACAAATTACAACAACCGCAAACTCGCAAACACAGTTTGGTGTCTGGACAGTGGCGCCACTGCACATCTACATATATTGTGAGTGGTCGTATTTTATGAATGAATAAATATGACATGGTGCATGGACTCAAAATTGCCCAGTATACAAATGCAAGTGCCATTGTGTGTGAGACATGCGCAAAAAAAAAATTTGCGTACAGAAATCCTCGAACGCATCTGAGAATCGCACCAAGGGTGTGCTGGATTTGATACACACAGATATTTGTGGTCCAATGAGTATCGCGTCTCGAGGAGGCGTCAAGTATTTTGTCACATTTATTGATGACAGCTCGCGTTACGTTCATGTATATTTCCTTAGAACGCGTGACGAATTATTCGACAAATTCAAAGACTTTAAGGCGTTCGCAGAAAAAAAAAAAAAACTGCCAAACAAATAAAGAATCTGCGGAGCGATAATGGGCGCGAATATTTAAGCGGCGCGTTTGAGAAATTCTTGAAAGATAATGGAATAAAACGGCAATTAACTGTACCCCATACGCCACAGCAAAACGGAGTGACCGAGCGAGCTAATCGAACGCTGGTGGAAATGGCTCGGAGCATGATGGTGCATGCTGACCTCGGAAGGCATACTAGGCAGAGGCCATAAATACGGCGGCATACCTGAGAAATAGATTTGAAACGTCTACGTTGAAAAACATGACACCAATAGAGTATTAGTCTTGAGTGAAGCCAACGGTGTCGCATCTCCGTGTGTTCGGCTTAAAAGCAATTAATCTGAACAAGACACAGAAGCGAATATTTCAACCGAAGGGAGTTGATCATGTTATGGTAGGCTACTCGGACACTGCAAAGGATTATCGCTTGTACAATCTAGAGTCAGGAAAGTTGATTGTTATATTTGTCGAGCAGGAGTTTCCTCTGAATCATCACGAAAGAATGAAGTTCCTATGGACATATTTAGCACGGTGGTTCAAAGTAGTACACAGTGCGAAGAAGACGAGTACCAAGATGAAAGAGAAAGTAACAGTGAAGCTGCAGAAGGAGCAATCGACATTGGAGACGAGATTGGCACCAGCAGCAAGAAGGGCCCTGGACGTCCAAAGATGATTCACACGGGCAGACGCGGGCGGCCGCGCAAGCAGTACAACATACTGAATTTCATTACAATAAATTTAAGCGAATGAAGCCGAATTCTAGAGAGAACAGACAAACAAAACTTGGTCATTGGTGGACCTTCCGCCTGGTAAAATCGCAAGTCATTCAGCGGCTGGGTACTGTTTGCGGCTGGCGCCGCATTCTCCTGGGAGTCGAAGAAACAAGGCGTGGTGGCCCTCAATACCAGAGGGGCCGAGTATGTCGCACTTTCAACCGCAGCGAAAGAGGCAGCATACATCCAGGGATTAGTGCATGAAGTCGGCGAATGTGACGGCACCTCTATAATGATTTTTAGCGACAATCAGGTGACCAATGTTTGGTATAGGAAGCAAGATTCCATGCACGTAGTAAACACATAGATATAAAGTATCATCATATAAGATACTTGTTTAAGAAAAATGTTATTGATGTTGAATATATAGACACAGAAAATATGATTGCTGATGTCTTGACTAAAAAATTAAGTAAAAGTAAACATGAAAAATTTGTGAAAGTGATTCATTTATAAAATGAATGTAAAGAACAAGCAATGTTGAGAATAAGTGTTGGAAATAAATATTTAGTACTGCAACATTACATAAGTATACTCTTATACGCGTATAAGTGTTGTCTGCGAGCATCACACGCCATTGAATGATCAAGCCTGCCTCAGCGCGGCTCTCTTCGTTTTAGTTCTTAATAAACCACACAGCAAATAATAATTTTACCAGAAATCTTATCAGAAGAAGAAATAAACAAATTTGATATTGATTTTTATAAATTACTAGGTGACCCGGCGAACTTCGTACCGCCTTACAGTCAAAGAATGTCGTGTTACCTTTTAACTGAACTAATTTAGGCTATAATGAACGTAATACAATAATACAAAACAATATTAATATAGATAGAAATATAAAAGTATTTTATTATGATGAATGATGATGAAAACTCACAGAATGAGTGTAATAAATGTAACACGTCTTATTTTATTCAAGTGTTAATCGAGAGTGTTTCTCTGTTTTTATTAAATTATATATTTGTAATAACATACAATACTCTAGGTGAGCTCTGCCGCTAAAAGCGTCGGCAGAGAGAGAGAGAGTTGCAGTACATACAGTGGCTCCAACGCCAAATCGGACAAGACTATTTATTTTATTCAAAGTGTTTTTTCTTTACCAGTAAGTTAATTTTTTATCGTTTTCACATTTTTTCTTAAATCTATAATGTATAAGCCTCCCAAAACAAAAAAAAAATTTGTAATTTCAAACGGCAAGATTTTTTTTAATTTAAAAAACGAGCAACAAGTCCGATTTTGGGCTTCAACGCCAAATCGGACAAAAGAAAACTTAAATGAAAAATAACACAAAAACGTAATATTTAATATTTTGTTGCAAAACCTTTTTTTGCGACAACAGCCTGCAAGCGATTGGGAACTGATTTGACCAACTTTTTGCAGATCTCTGGCTCTATGGAGTTCCAAGCTGCAAGTAATCCCTTTTTTAATTGGTCAACTGTGTTATACCGGTTTTGGTACACTTTCCTCGCCAAAATTTCCCACAGATTCTCTATGACGTTTATATCCGGGCTCTGGGCAGGCGTTTGAATCAGTTTAGGACAGTTATGGATTAGCCAGAGCCTAGCTAGCATTGAAGTGTGCTTGGGGTCGTTGTCTTGATAAAAAGCAAAGTCTTCAAGTATCCCCAATTTCCCCGCACTCTGCTTAACATTTTTCTTCAAAATGTCAAGGTAGCCAAATTTATCCAATATGCCATCAATAAAATGCAAGTGGCCAAACCATGACTGAACCTCCTCCATGCTTAACAGTGCCTATGGTGTTCTTCGGCTCAAACTCAGTATTTGGTTTACGCCACACATACACCTTACCATCGGACCCATGCAAATTAAATTTACTTTCATCAGTAAACAACACCTTTAAATAAGATAAGTGTATGATGATATGATGATTATAATATGATATACAACAAACTAACATGATTCCAAAAGTCATCGGTTTTTAGCAAGTACTCTTTTGCGAAATTTATTCTTAACGCCTTGTTCTTAAGGCTAATATACGGCTTTTTTTGTGCAACTCGGCCATGCAAATCATACCGATGGAAAGTATTGCGCACTGTGTTGTCACACACATCCTTTGCAAAGTTTTTTTTTATTGACATCCTGAGTTCCTTTACGGTTTTAAAGGGATCAACCTTAATTTCGCTTATAATTGACCGTTCTTCTCTTGAGTTTAATCGCTTTCTTTTTCCCTCCTGGCTTTGGTTAATTAATCGTCCATCCTCCCGAAACCTTTTTATGATATCATGAACGGTAGATTTGCTTCTTCCGACCAGATCTGCTATTTCCCTAACGGGTTTGCCATCAAAATGCAGTTTTAATATTATTTGGCGTGCCTCAACACCAGTTTGCTTTCCATGTGGAGCCATTTAGCAAAAATAATTATGTTACTATCACTTATGAGCTTGAGAACATAACGAAATGCAATAAGCAAAACAAAAACGAAAATCTCCGTCAAATAACGGATCTTTTTCTTGCAGTTTTCTTTTGTCCGACTTGGCGTTGAAGCTCAAAATCGGACTTGTTGCTCGTTTTTTAAAATAAAACAAGAAAGAGGACTCTAGTAGAGACTGCTCGACTAGGGGATACCCTGAGCCCTGTGAAGAGCCAAATATCATATCATTCTACACTTTTGTTATGCATACATACAAACAACACATACACACACATATGCACGCAGGTATAAGCGCGCGCTCTGCCAACTGCGCAATTGACGCAGCGACTGCGCTTGGACTGCAATGTGGGCATTACTATGGGAACTTAATTGTTTAATAATAATTTTTCTTAGCGATGGACTAACTTCATCAAACATTCACAACTTATTAATGGCATTCATATATGTGTATTTGCCAAAGCACAAGTCTCTAGTATTTAATTTGCGCCTTTCAAAAATAGGGGCGAATGGGGCGTGGCAATAAAAATCTAATGATTACGTAATCTCGGTATTCATTCAACGCAATTACACAGCAAATTTGAAGTCTCTAGCTCAAACGATACACAAACTACGCCTTAAAAACATATTTTCGATAAGCATTAAAATCGATAACATTACAACAAAAATAGTTATCGTTCATACGAAATAAACTTGACTTGCGCGTGCTATCCACGGACTCAACAAAAAAAATTCAAGTCTCTAGCTTGTCTTGATGCTTCAATCGACGCGTTCAAACATACGGACAGACGGACGGACGGACGGACGGACAGACAGACAGACGGACAGGGCTAAATCGACTCAGCTCGTCGCCCTGATCAAGAATATATATACTTTGTGGGGTCTGACACGCCTCATTCTGCCTGTTATATACATTTAACAAAACCATTATACCCTGATTTCCCATTTTCAATGGGCTCAGGATATAAAAAATGTTGCCGTTTGAAATTACAAATTTTTTTTTGTTTTGGGAGGCTTATACTTTATAGATTTAAGAAAAAATGTGAAAACGATAAAAAAATTAACTTACTGCTAAAGAAAAAACACTTTGAATAAAATAAATAGTCTTGTCCGATTTGGCGTTGGAGCCACTGTATGTGCCAATATGCTTATGTATATATACGTATATATGTACAGACGGTACATACTCAAGAAGTGCTTGGACTAGCGTTCTCACGCTTCGGTCCGTCCGCATAAGCGACGGATCGTATTACTCCACTTATATATACAGTGGTTCACAGCTTATTTCAACCAGCACTTTAAAAAAAGTTTGTTAGGCTATAAAATCTAAACTATTGGCAATATCCAAAAAATTTAAACGCAGGTTGTTAGTGTGATGTTTTAAATATTACAAAATCAATTCATTTATTTTTTAAATATTTTTTCATTATTTAATAATGTTCAAAAACTAAAAAATGAGACCAAGACAGTTCCACAGCTTATTTCAACCACAAACTTTGAAGCTGATGAAAGACCCGTTATTTTGCAATGCAACGGTAGATTCTTGTTCTATGCTTTATACACTGATTTTGCAATGTGATGAAATAAGTTTGTGCTGAATTTTGAAAGCAGAACTTGCAGAAAATTTAATTTAGCAAAATGGGACCACGTACACCTATTAAACAGCTGGAACTTGTTCTGAAACACTATAAAAATGGCGATTCCCGTAGAAAAATTGTTGATATGGTTGGACTGAGTGATTCTACAGTTCAAAGCATCATATACCGTTTTGTTCATGAAAATAGAACCCACGATAAAGGTAGAAATGCTCCAAACAAAATTTTTAATCCCACGGACGAGCGCTATATTGTAAGAAAAATCCGGGATAACCCAAGGCTATCTGCTAGACAAGTAGCCAATGATATTAAGGAGGAGTTGGGCAAGTCATGTCACCCAGAAACTATTCGCCGTGTGCTTCGGGAACATGACTTTAATGGTGGAGTACCACGCAAGAAGCCTTTTATAAGCGACAAAAACACAAAGTGTCGCTTAAAATTTGCACAGGAGCACTTGCACAAGGACATTGGATTCTGGAACACAGTTTTACTTTGTGATGAGTCAAAATTTAATTTGTTTGGGTCGGATGGGCCCTCATATGTGTGGCGTAGGCCTAACACAGAGCTTGACGCAAAAAATTTGAGGGATACTGTAAAGCATGGCGGAGGCAGCGTTATGGTTTGGGCCTGTATGTCGGCAGCCGGGGTTGGGAACTTGGAGTTCATCGAGACTACGATGGATAAACTTAAATATCTAGATGTTTTTAAGTCAAATTTAATAAAAAGAAACTGGGCATAAAGGAGGACTTCAGGTTTTACCAAGATAATGACCCGAAACACACTGCGGGAATTGTCCAGACTTGGCTGATCTGGAAATGTCCGCACGTTATGAAATATCAGCCCAATCATCAGATTTAAATGTAAATGTAAAATTTGTGGTCGATTTTGGAAACAAACATTCGCAAACACAAAATTTCAAACAAATCGGACCCAAAAACTGCATTGGTTGAGGAATGGGAAAAAATTACTCCAGAAGTCACCAAAAAGTTGGTGGAATCTATCCCAAAAAGGCTTAAAATGGTAGTTAGCCAAAAGGGTGGTCACACCAATTATTAATTTGTTGTTATTTTAAGTTTTTATAATGTTAAATAATGCTATTTCATAAGTGGTTGAAATAAGCTGTGGAACTGTCTTGGTCTCATTTTTTAGTTTTTAAACATTATTAAATAATGAAAAAATATTTAAAAAATAAATGAATTGATTTTGTAATATTTAAAACATCGCACTAACAACCTGCGTTTAAATTTTTTGGATATTGCCAATAGTTTAGATTTTATAGCCCAACAAACTTTTTTTAATGTGCTGGTTGAAATAAGCTGTAAACCACTGTATATATTTATGATTGTATAAACATAACAACAAAGTGTCGTTTTGTTATGAGTTGATACTCTAACTTTAAGCTGAGCATATGACCACTTGTTATATTGTATACTCTACAATACTGTGGACATATGCTCATTGGTATGCAACATACTACACCTCCCTTTTTAAAAAAAACGTAATATATTGTAGTTATTTAATATAAAAATTATTATTAGTATTATTTTTATATATTTTATTTACTATGTTGTATACAAAAATATATTTTTTATACTCGTTTCCCAAAGGGAAAAAGAGTATATTGGTTTTGTGAAATGTCCGTCTTGCTGTCCGTCCGTCTGTCCGTATGAATGCAATATTTTTCTACGCTATTGAAGCTAAAGACTTGAAATTTGGAACATATACTCGTGTATACCCTCGAATTATAAAGTGTCAAGATTTTCCGGATACGCCCACTAGGGGCGTGGCAAATCGGAAAATGGTTGCGCCCATAGTTAATAGGAATCATAGAAATCATATTAGTTGAAGAGCTAGAGAGTTGAAATTTGGAGTGTATACTTACGTTGACCACCGAAGTTCAAAAAGATATGGCGGATATATCTACGCCCATTGGGGGCGTGGCAAATCGGGAAAACTGTAACTTCTACAGTTTTAAAGCTAGAATGCTGAAATTTGGCACGTATCTTAACGCTTCGATTCTATAAAGATTGATAAAAAAAATTGTATGTCCACGCCCACTGGGGCGTGGCAAATCGGAAAAAGCTTATAGCTCCTACAGTTTTAGAGCTAGACGATTCCAAATTGGATGTTTGTGTTACCCTCTATTGATTCCCCAAAAATAAATCTTACGCCGCTTTGGGGGCGTGGTATATAGAAAAAATACCCTGTAACTTTCACATTTTTGGAGTGTAAGCATCCAAACTTTGCAGTTACGTTACCCTAGACTCCTTCTAGGAGCTTGCCAAATATGATATGGCTACGCCTACTGGGGGCGTGGCAAATTGGCATCAAAATTTGTAACGCCCAGCTGCAAAATTCATATGCCTGTGCCACCTATATAAATAAGCTTAATAAGAATTGCTAAGACGACAAACGGCATTTCTGAGAAATATATGTAATTCGATTTAATGTTGAAGTTCTGCAAATAATTTATCTGCTAAAATTATCATTTTTCGTATAGCCACTAACCATACAACACATAGACTGGACATCGGAACAAAGTTGCTCGGAGCTCGGAATTTGTACCGGGGCTCCCAGACAACTTCGTATTTGCTCGGCTCGGTTACTGGGGCTCCCGAAAAAAAAAATTGCGCGAAGCAGAATCATTCTGCTTCAACACATCGGCCGAGCAACAGCGGACGAAAATTGAAATTTGCTGTCATGCGATTCCATTTCTTTGCTGCTGAGTGAAGAGTATGCCGAATTCTCGAAAGCGTTTGCCATGCTCATGCAAAATGTTCGCTTTTTCATGCTTTTTTTTTACGCAGGGTATGAAAGCGTTGATGCGCTGAACAATATGATTTCACGAAAAGCATGCACACATTCTTACAGTCCCTTACTGCATATGTGTGTATTCATGTGCCTATATGTGAAACTTGCTGCCTGTAGAATTTACAGTTGCTAGATCTTGTGGCCTGAGTATGGGATGGGATGGCTGAGGAAGTTTTGTATGTGTGCATGTGTGTGCATAGCACAAGCAGCAGCTCCCGAAAATTGTAAAATTTGTTCTTCAAGAGCTCGCATTTCTTCCCTACTGAGCAGGTATAGCACATTGATGAATGGGTTGACCGTGGCTCATGCAAAATGTTGAGACTTTTACTATTATTTGTGTGAAGGGTATGAAAGCGTTGGTGCGCTTAACGAATATGTTTTTGTAGTCGCTCTTGCTGCCTGTGAAACATTTGTATGCGAATATGTGTGTTCATAGTACATGAGCATTGGCGTGCGCCTACGACGGGCTTTTAATTGCGTGAATGATTTTGCATTAGAATTGCAGAGGGAGTATTAAAGAAGCATTAAAGACCTTTTTGCTCAAAACTTTCAACTTTAGATAGTAAATGGATTTCCCCGCCCACCCTTGTTTTCCAAATAGAAGATTAATTCATAATCAGTTTGTTTTAATTTTAATAAGAATTATTATTGGCAAACAGAAAAAATGGTTGGTAATAATATTAATAATTTAATGAATTAATTTCGTAACAATAGAAAACGCTTAATTAATAATAAAAGATCTTTAATACTCCCTCTGCAATTCTAATGCAAAATCATTCACGCAATTAAAAGCCCGTCGTAGGCGCACGCCAATGCTCATGTACTATGAACACACATATTCGCATACAAATGTTTCACAGGCAGCAAGAGCGACTACAAAAACATATTCGTTAAGCGCACCAACGCTTTCATACCCTTCACACAAATAATAGTAAAAGTCTCAACATTTTGCATGAGCCACGGTCAACCCATTCATCAATGTGCTATACCTGCTCAGTAGGGAAGAAATGCGAGCTCTTGAAGAACAAATTTTACAATTTTCGGGAGCTGCTGCTTGTGCTATGCACACACATGCACACATACAAAACTTCCTCAGCCATCCCATCCCATACTCAGGCCACAAGATCTAGCAACTGTAAATTCTACAGGCAGCAAGTTTCACATATAGGCACATGAATACACACATATGCAGTAAGGGACTGTAAGAATGTGTGCATGCTTTTCGTGAAATCATATTGTTCAGCGCATCAACGCTTTCATACCCTGCGTAAAAAAAAAGCATGAAAAAGCGAACATTTTGCATGAGCATGGCAAACGCTTTCGAGAATTCGGCATACTCTTCACTCAGCAGCAAAGAAATGGAATCGCATGACAGCAAATTTCAATTTTCGTCCGCTGTTGCTCGGCCGATGCGCAATTTTTTTTTTCGGGAGCCCCAGTAACCGAGCCGAGCAAATACGAAGTTGTCTGGGAGCCCCGGTACAAATTCCGAGCTCCGAGCAACTTTGTTCCGATGTCCAGTCTATGTGTTGTATGGTTAGTGGTATAGCCTAGGTCAGTTATGTTATTTTCTTTTTGTGTGTGTGACCCTGACAAAAAATGTAAATATCAAATACCGATATTTGTGTAATCGACTTAGTCCGAACAAAATTATTTACACACAAAAAAATTGACGATAGGTCCCATCAGGTATGTATGTATGTATGTAGGCACGAACAGCTGCGCAACTATTTTCATGCCGTCGCCGCCGCGTCTCGAACGCGGACCCTTTTGCTTACACGCTTTTCATCTACCTGCTGCGCCACACAAGTTTTGCATTGTCTGTTGGCAAATCCGAAACTACTTCACTACAAGGTCGACTTTTGACAAATACAAAACTATAGAAGCTGCTGTTAATGCAAAAACAATATAAACATAAATCAATCTCAATTGTAATTCTTAGAAAATGCTGAAATGCGCACATATGAACGTATGTATTTATATGTGTACATACAAAAACGGTGGTCGGTTGAATGTATGCGTATAAAGGGCGATATTTGACAAATACAAAACTAAAGAAGCGGCTGAAAATGCAAACACAACTCAATAACAATTTTGGTTGAAGAATATGCTAGAATGAATGACGCTGAATTTATTTGTGACCATGCATAAGCAAACGCACTTGCACGTTTCAATGTACATACATATGCGTAAATGTAAATATATTTTGCTGTCGCTGCTTAACGCGTGCGTGTCATAATTGGCCAAACGTTTTGTTTAATAGATTGCGACTGACTTAACGGAACTTGATGAAACTTTCAGCATATGATTTTATTGAATTTTTTACATTTTATAAAAATGCTAATTCATTCACATATTTGCAAAAATTGAAATTGCATAAAATTCACATGAATCTACATAAATGCAAAATTTGAGATAAATTATTAAATTTAAAATACCAGATGCCCCTGTGGGAAACGAGTATCACGCTTTAGGTCACGCCCTAAGGCAACGTTCTTACTTGTTATTTCTCATTTTGAATGAGAGACACCGGCTTGAGTAGCGCTACTCTTAATGATTTCAAATTTTTATTGCCCAATTGCTTAAAAGTATCTTTTGAAATGGATTCAAAGATCTTTTCGCTCGGTGCCACTTTTAGTTGGCTGATTTTAGATACACCGGCTTGTCATTCAAGCCTTTGGAAAAACTGACCTAAGTCGAGAATTCCATTGGAGTATAAATCGCTAACATTAATTCTGGCTATAACTTTTTTCCCATGTTTTAATAAACATGTCGAATCTGTTATTCGCAAGGTCACTACTTTTCGTACCTCGTCATTTGTGATGACTTCGTATACGTTGGGCTTAGAAGCTTTTTCAAGACTTTCCCTTGGCAATAGTTCTTGTTTATTTTCTGCGCAGAAATTGTTTTGTCTAGTTTGGTGCCTGGTAGTGACTTTCAGGACTTTTTTATTCATATCAATTAAGTCGGATATTGTTATCCTTGACAGGGCATCTGCCACAAAATTATCTTTCCCTCTCAGATACTCTACCGTAAAATCCTACTCTTCTAATTCGAGTCGCTTGCGTGTTAATTTGGAACTTGGGTTTACCATGGAAAATAAATATGTTAAAGGTCTGTGATCAGTTCTTACTGTAAAATGTTTACCTTATATATGTGGTCGAAAATGTGTTATTGCCCAGTGTATAGCTGCTAGTTCTTGTTCGTAGTACTCTTATTGCTTTCACCTTTAGTGAATGCTCTTGATGCATATGCAACTGGGAGTTGGAGTCCATTATAGTTTTGAGTTAAAACTGCTCCACATGCTTGCTTGCTTGCATCTGTGATTATGCAAAATTCTTTGCTGAAATCTGGGTACTGCAATAAATTTGGTTGAACAAGTTGATTTTTTAGGTACTGGAATGCCTTTTCACAATCTGCTGTCCATTTAAATGGGACATTCTTTTTACATAATCTTGTTATGTGCCGTGAATATTCGGCGAAACGAAAACGTCTATAATAATTGCAAAATGCGACGAATCTTCTAGCGCTGTCTGCGTCCGAAGGGACAGGATAGTTATTTATATCAAATTTTTTATCGTCTGGTAAGATTCCTTTATCTGTGCATCTATGACCTAAAAACGTCACCTCGTGCATGAAAAATGAACATTTTTCTGAATGTAATTTCAGATTGTGTTTTCTACAAAGTTTGAAAACTTCTGTTAAATTTTTAATCATATGTTGTTCAGAACAACCAATAACAATTAAATCATCCATGTAAAGGAAAGCTTGTGAAGGCTCTAGGCCTGAGAATGCTATTGTCATTATTCTCTGAAATGAATTAGGCGCTATTTTTAAACCAAATGGTAATCGAGTGAAGCGATATAAGCCATTGCTCGTTGAAAAAGACGTTAAATTTCTTGAGCTATCCTCGAGCTCAATTTGGTGGAAACCTGACATTAAGTCAAGGCATGAAAAATATTTAGCTCTACCCAATTGATCAAGAATATCGTCAATTCTGGGGAGTGGAAATTTATCTGACAGCAATTTTTTATTTATTTGGCGATAGTCAATTACTAATCGCCATTTTTTCTCTTTAGAGCCCGGAAGAGATTTCTTTGGGACTAATAAGAGTGGGCTATTATAGGGTGATACAGACGGTTCAACAATATTTTGTTCAATTAACTTTACAACTTGATGCTGGATTTCTTCTATTTGGCTATGCGGACATCGATAATTTTTTACGTATACTGGTTCATCATTCTAAAGTCTCAATTTTGGTTTATAGAAGTTGTTTGTTGTGATTGGTTCGGTTTCAAGTCCGAACACATCACTATACTCGGTGTATATTTCTTCAAGTTGTTTTTTAAACAAAATTGGAAAACTTTTCTTTAATTTATTATTTACAGACTTTTTTTTTCTATTGTATTTTAGATGTTGAGCTACATTGTAGTTCGAAAGTGATTCAAATTTTATGTTATTAATGCCTACTGTTTGGCATTTATCTGTGGTATTTAAGAATCGGACAAAAGTATTTTTATTTTACGAGCCACACTCTACTACGAGCAACGCAATTATCGCTCAGTATTACAAACGTTTCATTAACATTTCATTTTTCTTATCCATATATATATAGATATTATTCTTATATTTAAGTTGCGCGCTCTTTGTAGCGCTGTCGGCCCCTTGATCCTGTTGGTCTAGCTTGGTATGCTAGACGGAGCCGGTGCCGGTCTTCGCACAGGTGTTGGGGCGCCGGTGCTGGTCTTCGCACAGGCTATTGGGCTACATAATGCGTATGAGCTGAGGTGTGGCGCCGCTTCACAGACGTGCTGTGTGGTCGTGGTTGTCTCCTGTTGCTGTGCCCATTGTCTTCATGTTGCTGCGATTCAAATAGACAAGCTTATTATCAGTTGTGAATGCCTTTATTTATCAAAATGCCCCCGCTGTTGGTCACAATACTGCATCTGCGACATGTTAAGTATTATTTTAATAGTTACTGATCACTTCATTTGGAGATTGGCAATATCCCTGATGATCTTCTGGCTGATGGTGTGGGAGGGCGCAGCTGCTTACTTCACTCTTCTCTATATCGTTGCGCTGTGAGCCGTACATTGATTTATTTTGCATTGCCAATTGTCGAATTGCTGCATAATGCTATATGATTTCGATTCCGATTGGGGCAGGAAACAGGTGCATCAGGCCTTTGACGGCTTTTTGCAATCACTTTTCCAAATTTTCACAGATCACACGTTCGTGACACTTGTCACGGTCGCCATGTAATAAATGTAACACGTCTTCTTTTGTTTAAGAAAAAGTGTCGTTTTGTTATGAGTTGATACTCTAACTTTAAGCTGGGCATATGACCACTTGTTATATTGTATACTCTACAATACTGTGGGCATATGCTCATTTGCCATGCAACATACATGAGAATAAAAATTAAAAAAAAAAAAGGAAATAATTAAGTTTTCCAAACACATGTCAGAAAAAAATAATTGAAAACTATGTTGTTCAGGTTGGGATACACTCTGATTAATTTATTAATTGGATTTTCATTCAAGCACCTTGTAGTGTGGTAAACGACATTCTTCGTTTTTTGGTCAGATGCAAGAACAAATAATGCGGATGGTTTGCCGACACGTGAGCATGCCACATAGAATTGACCATGAGAAAAACACGCATTTTCTAGATTGAGGCCACAAATAGTCAAGGATTGGCCCTTTGATTTATTGATCGTCATGGCGAAGGAAAGACGAATCGGGAATTGAATTCATTTAAACTCAAAGGGCATATCTGTTGGGATCATAGGAATCCCTGGAATAAGAACTTCATCTTTAAATTTTCCTTTGAGTATCAACACGTAATTCACATTGCTCATTAGTTTTCTTATCACCAAACGCGTTCCATTGCACAGTTTTGGTTGATTTAAATTTCTAAGCATGATAACTACCGAGCCAACCTTCAGTTATAAATTGTGCAGTGGTATTAGTGATTCTATTGTTTCGCCATAAAGCAGAGAACGCAATGGCTCTGGTGGCGGGACCACTAATGGCAATGTCACTTTACCACTAAGGCAGCATAAACCAGCAAATTTCAATGCGCCACAATGCTGGCAAACAACGTTCATTGGAGCAATGCAAACTAACCGATGCAAGGCGTAGTCGATGATGAAATCATATAAAATACTTGAACCATTTCTTCTTGAACTTCGAAGATTATTCCTCTTTTCGTATTTACAATAAGCTCGACGATTTCTCGTTTCTAATCTATCCGTTTCACGGGCTGCCTCTTTTGCTCTTGTGTTTGCGAAGCACTTATTAACGCCCTTCTTTGCACTAACGCGGCGCTCTTCTCGTTTTTCGTTAGATAATTGACTCGCGATATACCGTTGCTTAATTGCATTACGAGTGCGCTGGGAAAGATTAGATCTTCTAGGACGCGGCATTTTTATACTCGTTTCCCAAAGGGAAAAAGAGTATATTGGTTTTGTGAAATGGTTTATGTTGGAATATTGGTTTATGAATGCAATATTTTTCTACGCTATTGAAGCTAGAGACTTGAAATTTGCAACATATACTCGTGTATACCCTCGAATTATAAAGTGTCAAGATTTTCCGGATACGCCCACTAGGGGCGTGGCATATGATGATAGTATGCAACCCAAGATCAAAAAGATATGGCGGACATATCTACGCCTTCAGGGGGCGTGGCAAATCTCAAAAAGCTTATAGCTCCTACAGTTTTAGAGCTAGACGATTCCAATTTGGATGTTTGTGTTACTGGGGGCCTCCTCTATTGATTCCCCAAAAATAAATCTTACGCCCCTTTGGGGGCGTGGTATATCGAAAAAATACCCTGTAACTTTCACATTTTTGGAGTGTAAGCATCCAAACTTTGCAGTTACGTTACCCTAGACTCCTTCTAGGAACTTGCCAAATATGATATGTCTACGCCTACTGGGGGCGTGGCAAATTGGCATCAAAATTTGTAACGCCCAGCTGCAAAATTCATATGCCTGTGCCACCTATATAAATAAGCTTAATAAGAATTGCTAAGACGACAAACGGCATTTCTGAGAAATAGATGTAATTCGATTTAATGTTGAAGTTCTGCAAATAATTTATCTGCTAAAATTATCATTTTTCGTATAGCCTAGGTCAGTTATGTTATTTTCTTTTAGTGTGTGTGACCCTGACAAAAAATGTAAATATCAAATACCGATATTTGTGTAATCGATTTAGTCCGAACAAAATTATTCACACACAAAAAAATTGACGATAGGACCCATCATGTATGTATGTATGTAGGCACGAACAGCTGCGCAACTATTTTCATGCCGTCGCCGCCGCGTCTCGAACGCGGACCCTTTTGCTTACACGCTTTTCATCTACCTGCTGCGCCACACAAGTTTTGCATTGTCTGTTGGCAAATCCGAAACTGCTTCACTACAAGGTCGACTTTTGACAAATACAAAACTATAGAAGCTGCTGTTAATGCAAAAACAATATAAACATAAATCAATCTCAATTGTAATTCTTAGAAAATGCTGAAATGCGCGCATATGAACGTATGTATTTATATGTGTACATAAAAAAACGGTGGTCGGTTGAATGTATGCGTATAAAGGGCGATATTTGACAAATACAAAACTAAAGAAGCGGCTGAAAATGCAAACACAACTCAATAACAATTTTGGTTGAAGAATATGCTAGAATGAATGACGCTGAATTTATTTGTGACCATGCATAAGCAAACGCACTTGCACGTTTCAATGTACATACATATGCGTAAATGTAAATATATTTTGCTGTCGCTGCTTAACGCGTGCGTGTCATAATTGGCCAAACGTTTTGTTTAATAGATTGCGACTGACTTAACGGAACTTGATGAAACTTTCAGCATATGATTTTATTGAATTTTTTACATTTTATAAAAATGCTAATTCATTCACATATTTGCAAAAATTGAAATTGCATAAAATTCACATGAATCTACATAAATGCAAAATTTGAGATAAATTATTAAATTTAAAATACCAGATGCCCCTGTGGGAAACGAGTATCACGCTTTAGGTCACGCCCTAAGGCAACGTTCTTACTTGTTATTTCTCATTTTGAATGAGAGACACCGGCTTGAGTAGCGCTACTCTTAATGATTTCAAATTTTTATTGCCCAATTGCTTAAAAGTATCTATTGAAATGGATTCAAAGATCTTTTCGCTCGGTGCCACTTTTAGTTGGCTGATTTTAGATACACCGGCTTGTCATTCAAGCCTTTGGAAAAACTGACCTAAGTCGAGAATTCCATTGGAGTATAAATCGCTAACATTAATTCTGGCTATAACTTTTTTCCCATGTTTTAATAAACATGTCGAATCTGTTATTCGCAAGGTCACTACTTTTCGTACCTCGTCATTTGTGATGACTTCGTATACGTTGGGCTTAGAAGCTTTTTCAAGACTTTCCCTTGGCAATAGTTCTTGTTTATTTTCTGCGCAGAAATTGTTTTGTCTAGTTTGGTGCCTGGTAGTGACTTTCAGGACTTTTTTATTCATATCAATTAAGTCGGATATTGTTATCCTTGACAGGGCATCTGCCACAAAATTATCTTTCCCTCTCAGATACTCTACCGTAAAATCCTACTCTTCTAATTCGAGTCGCTTGCGTGTTAATTTGGAACTTGGGTTTACCATGGAAAATAAATATGTTAAAGGTCTGTGATCAGTTCTTACTGTAAAATGTTTACCTTATATATGTGGTCGAAAATGTGTTATTGCCCAGTGTATAGCTGCTAGTTCTTGTTCGTAGTACTCTTATTGCTTTCACCTTTAGTGAATGCTCTTGATGCATATGCAACTGGGAGTTGGAGTCCATTATAGTTTTGAGTTAAAACTGCTCCACATGCTTGCTTGCTTGCATCTGTGATTATGCAAAATTCTTTGCTGAAATCTGGGTACTGCAATAAATTTGGTTGAACAAGTTGATTTTTTAGGTACTGGAATGCCTTTTCACAATCTGCTGTCCATTTAAATGGGACATTCTTTTTACATAATCTTGTTATGTGCCATGAATATTCGGCGAAACGAAAACGTCTATAATAATTGCAAAATGCGACGAATCTTCTAGCGCTGTCTGCGTCCGAAGGGACAGGATAGTTATTTATATCAAATTTTTTATCGTCTGGTAAGATTCCTTTATCTGTGCATCTATGACCTAAAAACGTCACCTCGTGCATGAAAAATGAACATTTTTCTGAATATAATTTCAGATTGTGTTTTCTACAAAGTTTGAAAACTTCTGTTAAATTTTTAATCATATGTTGTTCAGAACAACCAATAACAATTAAATCATCCATGTAAAGGAAAGCTTGTGAAGGCTCTAGGCCTGAGAATGCTATTGTCATTATTCTCTGAAATGAATTAGGCGCTATTTTTAAACCAAATGGTAATCGAGTGAAGCGATATAAGCCATTGCTCGTTGAAAAAGACGTTAAATTTCTTGAGCTATCCTCGAGCTCAATTTGGTGGAAACCTGACATTAAGTCAAGGCATGAAAAATATTTAGCTCTACCCAATTGATCAAGAATATCGTCAATTCTGGGGAGTGGAAATTTATCTGACAGCAATTTTTTATTTATTTGGCGATAGTCAATTACTAATCGCCATTTTTTCTCTTTAGAGCCCGGAAGAGATTTCTTTGGGACTAATAAGAGTGGGCTATTATAGGGTGATACAGACGGTTCAACAATATTTTGTTCAATTAACTTTACAACTTGATGCTGGATTTCTTCTATTTGGCTATGCGGACATCGATAATTTTTTACGTATACTGGTTCATAATTCTTAAGTCTCAATTTTGGTTTATAGAAGTTGTTTGTTCTGATTGGTTCGGTTTCAAGTCCGAACACATCACTATACTCGGTGTATATTTCTTCAAGTTGTTTTTTAAACAAAATTGGAAAACTTTTCTTTAATTTATTATTTACAGACTTTTTTTTTCTATTGTATTTTAGATGTTGAGCTACATTGTAGTTCGAAAGTGATTCAAATTTTATGTTATTAATGCCTACTGTTTGGCATTTATCTGTGGTATTTAAGAATCGGACAAAAGTATTTTTATTTTACGAGCCACACTCTACTACGAGCAACGCAATTATCGCTCAGTATTACAAACGTTTCATTAACATTTCATTTTTCTTATCCATATATATATAGATATTATTCTTATATTTAAGTTGCGCGCTCTTTGTAGCGCTGTCGGCCCCTTGATCCTGTTGGTCTAGCTTGGTATGCTAGACGGAGCCGGTGCCGGTCTTCGCACAGGTGTTGGGGCGCCGGTGCTGGTCTTCGCACAGGCTATTGGGCTACATAATGCGTATGAGCTGAGGTGTGGCGCCGCTTCACAGACGTGCTGTGTGGTCGTGGTTGTCTCCTGTTGCTGTGCCCATTGTCTTCATGTTGCTGCGATTCAAATAGACAAGCTTATTATCAGTTGTGAATGCCTTTATTTATCAAAATGCCCCCGCTGTTGGTCACAATACTGCATCTGCGACATGTTAAGTATTATTTTAATAGTTACTGATCACTTCATTTGGAGATTGGCAATATCCCTGATGATCTTCTGGCTGATGGTGTGGGAGGGCGCAGCTGCTTACTTCACTCTTCTCTATATCGTTGCGCTGTGAGCCGTACATTGATTTATTTTGCATTGCCAATTGTCGAATTGCTGCATAATGCTATATGATTTCGATTCCGATTGGGGCAGGAAACAGGTGCATCAGGCCTTTGACGGCTTTTTGCAATCACTTTTCCAAATTTTCACAGATCACACGTTCGTGACACTTGTCACGGTCGCCATGTAATAAATGTAACACGTCTTCTTTTGTTTAAGAAAAAGTGTCGTTTTGTTATGAGTTGATACTCTAACTTTAAGCTGGGCATATGACCACTTGTTATATTGTATACTCTACAATACTGTGGGCATATGCTCATTTGGCATGCAACATACATGAGAATAAAAATTAAAAAAAAAAAAGGAAATAATTAAGTTTTCCAAACACATGTCAGAAAAAAATAATTGAAAACTATGTTGTTCAGGTTGGGATACACTCTGATTAATTTATTAATTGGATTTTCATTCAAGCACCTTGTAGTGTGGTAAACGACATTCTTCGTTTTTTGGTCAGATGCAAGAACAAATAATGCGGATGGTTTGCCGACACGTGAGCATGCCACGTACAATTGACCATGAGAAAAACACGCATTTTCTAGATTGAGGCCACAAATAGTCAAGGATTGGCCCTTTGATTTATTGATCGTCATGGCGAAGGAAAGACGAATCGGGAATTGAATTCATTTAAACTTAAAGGGCATATCTGTTGGGATCATAGGAATCCCTGGAATAAGAACTTCATCTTTAAATTTTCCTTTGAGTATCAACACGTAATTCACATTGCTCATTAGTTTTCTTATCACCAAACGCGTTCCATTGCACAGTTTTGGTTGATTTAAATTTCTAAGCATGATAACTACCGAGCCAACCTTCAGTTATAAATTGTGCAGTGGTATTAGTGATTCTATTGTTTCGCCATAAAGCAGAGAACGCAATGGCTCTGGTGGCGGGACCACTAATGGCAATGTCACTTTACCACTAAGGCAGCATAAACCAGCAAATTTCAATGCGCCACAATGCTGGCAAACAACGTTCATTGGAGCAATGCAAACTAACCGATGCAAGGCGTAGTCGATGATGAAATCATATAAAATACTTGAACCATTTCTTCTTGAACTTCGAAGATTATTCCTCTTTTCGTATTTACAATAAGCTCGACGATTTCTCGTTTCTAATCTAGCCGTTTCACGGGCTGCCTCTTTTGCTCTTGTGTTTGCGAAGCACGTATTAACGCCCTTCTTTGCACTAACGCGGCGCTCTTCTCGTTTTTCGTTAGATAATTGACTCGCGATATACCATTGCTTAATTGCATTACGGGTGCGCTGGGAAAGATTAGATCTTCTAGGACGCGGCATTTTTATACTCGTTTCCCAAAGGGAAAAAGAGTATATTGGTTTTGTGAAATGGTTTATGTTGCAATATTGGTTTATGAATGCAATATTTTTCTACGCTATTGAAACTAGAGACTTGAAATTTGCAACATATACTCGTGTATACCCTCGAATTATAAAGTGTCAAGATTTTCCGGATACGCCCACTAGGGGCGTGGCATATGATGATAGTATGCAACCCAGGATCAAAAAGATATGGCGGACATATCTACGCCTTCAGGGGGCGTGGCAAATCTCAAAAAGCTTATAGCTCCTACAGTTTTAGAGCTAGACGATTCCAATTTGGATGTTTGTGTTACTGGGGGCCTCCTCTATTGATTCCCCAAAAATAAATCTTACGCCCCTTTGGGGGCGTGGTATATAGAAAAATACCCTGTAACTTTCACATTTTTGGAGTGTAAGCATCCAAACTTTGCAGTTACGTTACCCTAGACTCCTTCTAGGAACTTGCCAAATATAATATGTCTACGCCTACTGGGGGCGTGGCAAATTGGCATCAAAATTTGTAACGCCCAGCTGCAAAATTCATATGCCTGTGCCACCTATATAAATAAGCTTAATAAGAATTGCTAAGACGACAAACGGCATTTCTGAGAAATATATGTAATTCGATTTACTGTTGAAGTTCTGCAAATAATTTATCTGCTAAAATTATCATTTTTCGTATAGCCTAGGCCAGTTATGTTATTTTCTTTTTGTGTGTGTGACCCTGACAAAAAATGTAAATATCAAATACCGATATTTGTGTAATCGACTTAGTCCGAACAAAATTATTCACACACAACAAAATTGACGATAGGACCCATCATGTATGTATGTATGTAGGCACGAACACCTGCGCAACTATTTTCATGCCGTCGCCGCCACGTCTCGAACGCGGACCCTTTTGCTTACACGCTTTTCATCTATCTGCTGCACCACATCAGTTTTGCATTGCCTGTTGGCAAATCCGAAACTACTTCACTACAAGGTCGACTTTTGACAAATACAAAACTATAGAAGCTGCTGTTAATGCAAAAACAATATAAACATAAATCAATCGCAATTGTGATTCTTAGAAAAAGCTGAAATGCGCGCATATAAACGTATGTATTTATATGTGTACATACAAAAACGGTGGTCGGTTGAATGTATGCGTATAAAGGGCTATATTTTGCAAATACAAAACTAAAGAAGCGGCTGAAAATGGAAGCACAACTCAATAACAATTTTGGTTGAAGAATGTGCTAGAATGAATGGTGCTGAATTTATTTGTGACCATGCACAAGCCAACGCGCTTGCACGTTTCAATGTACATACATATGTGTAAATGTAAGTATATTTTGCTGTCGCTGCTTAACCCGTGCGTGTCATAACTGGCCAAACGTTTTGTTTAATAGATTGCGACTGACTTAACGGAACTTGATGAAACTTTCAGCATATGATTTTATTGAATTTTTTACATTTTATAAAAATGCTAATTCATTCACATATTTGCAAAAATTGAAATTGCATAAAATTCACATGAATCTACATAAATGCAAAATTTGAGATAAATTATTAAATTTAAAATACCAGATGCCCCTGTGGGAAACGAGTATCACGCTTTAGGTCACGCCCTAAGGCAACGTTCTTACTTGATATTAATAGTAATACCGAATATGCACTCGCACAAAACTACATAAAACAATCGAGTCATAGATAATAGCTTATCAAGAAAAATCATAGACAACCTATGAAAAGACTTTTACTCTTTTGTTAACGTGTAGACTAAATCTTTAATTTAATAATTAATTTACACAAATGAATGTTTAAAACAAACAAATATAACAGTACCTACCTGAACTTTCGAGATATTTTTCACAAAATAAATTTCTGAACGCACACATAAATAGTTGTTACAGTATTTGACAGGATTGTATAACAAATGTTTGACATGTAATAAACAAATGAGCATGTATTGGAAAAAAATTTGACAGCTCCGAAATTAAAGTACTTTTAGGGACAATAACGCATTTGTCAAGTATTCGTCAATTTTTCTGTATTTTTAAGATATATTCTGCTATGAATCAAAAACCATGAAAATTGGTCCAGCAGATCTGGAGTTATAAGTGTTGTAACAAACCCGACTTTCTTTTATATATATACAGGGTGGCCCATATTCGACGGACCCATCTGGCAACCTTGTATCTTTTGACAGAGACGTCAGATCCCTTGACATACCGCGTTGGAAGCGTCAATCCAAGCAAATTTTTGCCATGCACCAGTATACGCCACGCGAGTGCTCCCAAATTGTTGAATATTACATTCAACAAAAAAAGTCAATTGTAAAAACTCAACGTGCGTATAAAAAATTAAATAATGGCGATTTTGACTGGCCACCGCGTTCGCCCGATTTAACGCCACCTGACTTCTTCTTGTGGGGATATTTAAAATCAAAAGTTTATATTAATAAGTCAAAGACCATAGAAGAGCTCAAGAACAAAATCCGTGAGGAAATAGCCGCTATTCCAGCCAAAATGTTACCTAAAACTATGGAAAATGCTGCAAAGCGAGCACAATACGCTGTACAGTCTCAAGGCGGCCATTTGAGAGATATCATATTCGAAAAGTGGTGTCAGCAAAGCTACTTGAACCAAATAAAATGATTATTATCGTCAATATCAAAAAATTTGTGCTTTTCTTTGATTTAAAAAAAAAAACATGGGTCCGTCGAATATGGGCCACCCTGTAGATAAATAATTCGTATGGGCATTTTTAAATACAAAATTAATAGCAATAATAATTCAAAAAAATTATATAAGTGTAGATGTTAAGTTACTTATCCCAATGCATAACACAGATTATATCCAAATCGACCAATTATAGAAATTAACATAAACCATATAAACCAACTTAAAGGAACTTAAATTTAAAAAAAGGGGGCACTATTATCAACAGTTGTAAATTTATATTTAATAACATCACAATTATTGAACAAATAGATGACGACACAATAATAATAAAAAAAATGACAGAAAAGAAAAGCTACATAAAAATTGTGACAAAAATATTATATTAAATGGAAATAACCTCATACAATTTGGAAATTGTAAAATAAAAATAGTAAAAGAAACATTTTCCATTAAAAAAATAGAATTTTATGAAAAATATTTTTATTCCATAAAATTATTAAATCAAACTTACAAAAACACTATGAATTTCGATCATTTAACAATAAAAAAACTTTGAAAATTTAAAAGATATCCCAGAATCGAAATATGAAAAAAAGTAACAAATAGCATTATGTTAATATTTTTAATCATTTTTATATGTCTTATTATTTATATATACTTTCGTTGCAAAATGCAAAATATTAATATTAATTTAAAAAGAATTCAGGAGAATTCATATTCTAAGAGAAGAGGAGTTATGCGTTATGTGTCAGCGATACTATACAAGCAGCATCTCTTCCAGTAACAGTAGTTGACACAAAAGGTTTACAAACTTCCTCAATATAGAAAATCCATTAATTAGAATTAGAAAATCCAAGACTAGAAGTGCTGCATAATAAAAACGCACTTTAGTTCAAGAATGGTATAAGAACTCCGTTAGAATTGAGTAAGAGTTCAGTTGTAATTTATATCACATGTATTGAACTATTTAAAGAAAATATAATTCGCGTTTGCTATGGAAGTGCAAAAATAAATTCAAGGCCATTCATTCTAGCATATTCGTCAACCAAATCTGTGTTTGCATTTTTAGACGCTTTAGTTTTGTTTTTGTCTTATATCGCCCTTTACACGCATACATTCAAACAGACCACCGTTTTTGTATGTACACATTCACTTAAGTTCATATGTGCGCTTTTCAACATATTCTAAGAATCACAATTGCGATTGATCTGCTTCTTTAACTTCTGTGGTTTTGTTTTTGTCAAATTTCGCTCTTGTAGTGAACTACTTTGGGATTTGCCAATAGGCATTGCAATACTGATGTGGCTAGTGAATAAACGCAAAGCGCGTAAACGAAATGTTCCCAGGTCGAAATTTATTGACGACAGCGTAACTTTTTATACCCTGAGCCCATTGAAAATGGGAAATCAGGGTATAATGGTTTTGTTAAATGTATGTAACAGGCAGAAGGAGGCGTGTCAGACCCCACAAAGTATATATATTCTTGATCAGGGCGACGAGCTGAATCGATTTAGCCCTGTTCGTCTGTCTGTCTGTCCGTCCGTCCGTCCGTCCGTCTGTCCGTATGTTTGAACGCGTCGATTGAAGCATCTAGAAAAGCTAGAGACTTGAATTTTTTTTGTTGGGTCCGTGGATAGCACCAAAAAACGATATCTTTTTTTTGTTTTGTTATCGATTTTAAACCTTATCGAAATGTCGCTCTAATGTGAATTTTATACAATTTCTATTTTTTTATTTTTTTGATACCGGCTCTTTTTACCAATTAACCCCCCCCCCCTCGCCTTACTCGACCCATTGAGAGTCTGTTCCAAATATAACCATGTGAATAAATTCGCATTTTTATAAAATGTAAAAAATTCAATAGAATCATATGCTGAAAGTTTCATCAAATTCCGTTAAGTCAGTCCCGATTTATTAAACAAAACGTTTGGCCAATTATCACACGCACGTGGCAAGCAGCGACGCGCAGCAAAAAACATTTACACATACACATACATTGAAACGTGTAAGCGCGTCTGCTTATGCATGTGCACAGCCGCTTCTGTGCATTTTCAGCCGCTTCTGTAGTTTTGTATTTGTCATATATCGCCCTTAACACGCATACATTCAAACAGACCACCGTTTTTGTATGTACACATACTCATACATTCATATGCGCGCATTTCAGCATATTCTAAGAATCACAATTGCGATTGATCTGCTTCTTTAGCTTATTTAGTTTTGTATTTGTCACATAACGCCTTGTAGTAGTATTTTGCGCTTTGCCAACAAGCAACGCAATACTGGTGTGGCGCAGTGGATAGACGCAAAGCACGTAAGCAAAAGGTCCCGAGTTCGAATCTCAGTGACGACAGCGTAACTTTTTAAATTTTTTTTAAATATATAAACATGAGGTGGTTGTGCTAGTTGAGATGATGTGCTTTAACGATACATATGTAGTAAATAGATGCAGGTTCGAGTCCAGGTAATGTTTGTTTTTCTTCTTCTTTTTTTTTGTTAATTTGTTTATTTATTTAATTATTTATTTATTTTTGATTTACATACATTCTAGTTGGATACAATTTCAAAATTATAATTTAATTTTAGAAAATTTAATGTTATATGCAAGCTATATAGCGTATTAGACAATGCAAATCGGACGGGGCTCAGGGGATCTCCTAGTCGGGCACCTCCGACTAGAGTTGTCTTACTTATTTTGTCTAGAATTTTCTGTGAAATGCCCACCACATTGTCATCGCTTCATTAAGAAAGTTTATCTTTCTAGTTTTCGTTGCATAAATACTGAAAACTTAATTTCTGCTAAGTGAACTTGTTTTTTTTTTTTATTTATTGATTTAAATATTTATTTATTTTTAATTTAAATACATTCTAGTTAAATAAGATTTCAAAAATATAATTTATTTTTGAAAATTTAATGTTGTATGCAAGCTATGAGCGTATTTAAATGCATATCGGACGGGGCTCAGGGTATCTCTTAGTCGGGCACCTCCGACTTGAGTTTTCTTACTTCTTTTCTGCTATACTTACTAATTGTGTTATTTTATACATGAGTTTACTTCTAATACAATATTATTTGGTTCATTCTTAACGATTGGGATATAGGAAGTGAGTGTCATTAGATTATGTAATTGTAAAGTAGTAGTTTGGATTCGATTTATTTTCTTTTGATTTTTAAATTGTGATTTATAGTAAAGTATATTTTTAATTTTATTGGTAATTTGTTAATCATTTTTGTTAGTTATTAGCTTTAAAAGGATTGCCTAGTTTTCCTTTTTGTAACGGTCCTTTTCGATATCTGGAATGGACTACGTTTTCTTGTCTGTCACTTTTTATACCCTAAACCCATTGAAAATTGGAAATCAGGGTATAATGGTCTTGTTAAATGTATGTAACAGGCAGAAGGAGAACCTTAAGCTGCGGAATGCTGAATCAACGGTTTATGGTGCAAGGCTAGCTTCGGTTAGAATAATTTTGTACTTAGTAAGTTAGTTGAATTTTGGAAATAAAGAACGTTGGTCATCGTCACGGAATTATTCAAGTCTTCTCATTTCGCGCAACACCACGTGTAGCCCCCAACAGACACTAAGTGATAACACCGTTACTTCGTACGTGTTAGTCTAGTTAAATAAAAGAAAAAGAGAATATAAAATAACTGGCGCCCAACCGAATCGTACTCTAAAAACCGAATTAAACTTCGATTAAACAAATATTCAACGAATAAAATATTTCCGCAAGTAAAGTAATAACAACAACAACAAAATATACAATATTAATTATAAAATACACAACCAAAACAAATAACTTTACCAAAGTAGCCTTTTTTTCAACGAACAGCATCGAAGCAGTTACTACACTACCGAAACAAAGAAGCTCATCAACGAAGCAGTTTATCAAAGCAGCAGCTCTACTAATATAAGAACATGTGAGTAGGGTGTTCATTAAAAAAAAAAAAAAAAAAAAAATATATATATATATATATATATATATATATATATGTAAGATTATATTATATATAGTTTATTGAATATTAAGTGATACCCGAAGGAAGAATTATAAAATATGTAGTAATAATATGGGAACAACGAATTTCGACTATTTTCGCGCAGTCAGGTTACGACTCCGTGGCGACGACAACGACGGCTGCTCTTCGACTATCATGGTGATCGCCCATCTTCAACTATCGTTAAGCCTATCGATACGAATATCGTGTACCCCGTATCGATAGCACTTCTGTAACGTTCCTTCTTACATTCGGCCCTCCTGATCCTCGTCATCCGTCCCGGATGACAACAGTTCCTCGTTCTCAGCAATAAATCTCCACAGCTTCATATTATCGCAGCTGGTGGCTGTGATATTCGGTCCCTCGATGTTTACGGCAGCTTTTTTAACATCATAGCGGCCATTTCGTTTTATTTTGACCACTTCGTATGGTCCCAAATACTCGCTTGCTAGCTTTCGACCCGCAACAAACTGCGTTCGTTTTATAGCAACTAAATCGCCCAGTTTGTAGACATGCTCTGCTTGTCTCTTCTTGTCATAGTTGTGCTTGTACGACTGCTGCGCCTTATAGATGTTACGCTTGGCTTCTTCACGCAACTTCTGCCGCTCCTGGTCGAAGTCTGCTACTAACTCCTGGTTTAATGACTCCAGTACTCGACCCTCAGGGCTGACATTCATCTTCGTTCCGAACATAACTTCAAATGGTGACTTCTTTGTGGACGCATGTACGTGAGAGTTTATAGCCATCTGGACTTGTGGTACGAACTTGAACCATTTCGACGGCGCATCTGCAGATAGCTTAGCTAAAATGGACACAATAGAACGATTAACGCGCTCTACCTGACCATTGCCTCTGGCTACTCCGGTTGTCGACCATATATGTTCAACTTTATTCCCAGCAACGAAATCTGCAAACGCATTTGATGTGAAAGCGACGCCTCTGTCGCTAATGATTCGTCTGGGAAATCCAAACACGCTCGACCAATCGCTCAGCTTTCTGACAACTTCTTCCTGGCCTGTTGACTTGGTTGGGAACAGCCACACAAACTTTGAAAACGCATCCACAACCGCTAGGATGAACTTGTACTGCTTAGAAGTTGCATCCATCGGACCCAAATGATCAATATGCAGCGTATGGAGTGGTGTCTCGCCCTTGTCAATGCAGTGTAGCAAGCCTTCTCGCTTGCCAGTCTTCTTACTGTGAACAATACAAATAATGCAATTAGAAATATGTTTTCCAACTTTACCCTCCAAATGCGGTATCCAGAACAGTTGGCGAATATGAATCCTTCTGGACCAACGGATAGGCGAAACCTTTTGATGAAATCGTAACCAATGATTGCGTTATGGCTCATTGTGTTGTTCGCAACTACTAGGAATTTCTGCGTTGAGTTTATACCATCGATTTGTAATTCAGCCTGTATCTCGCCAATTGGCTGTGTAAACTTGTTGCCGAGACCACGTAGTTTGGAGATGCTCTGCAAAATATTTACATTTCCCAACTTTTTCAGCACGTTTTCCGTAATCATCGACACGTCAGAGCCTGTGTCGATCAAACATTCAACAACAAGGCCATTTATATTTGCTGATTTGATACGACTCTGGTCTACCACTACTTGCACACTGCTTGTTTTAGTTGGACAATTGTGAGAAGTATGTCCCTCGTTTTTGCAAGCGAAGCATTTTGTCGGCGAAGTACAATCCTTTCTTTTATGATCGTATGAACCACAATTAAAACACGACTCCTTCTTATGGCTCTTAAACTCCTTTCTCTGCTCCACTGGCCAGCGTGTATTTGAGTTTGTGCGTATTGTTCCATTTTCTCCTGCTCCATTTACCAACTGTAGTAGTTCGTACTCCTCTCTCAGCTCCTTAAATGTTTTACAACGGTACATGGCCACTTTATACTCATTTTTTATTTGCAGGCCGTTCACAATGTGACGTAATACAGCGGCTTCCTCTATATCACCTACACTTGCAAGCTTTTTCATTTGCAGTATGTACTCGTGAAACGACTCACCCTTATTCTTTTTCCTTTCGCTCAGCAGTTTGTGTATATCGGCACTGTTCTGTTTACACTCAAACTCGGCGAATAGTTTTTGTTTGAGCTCAGCAAAGTCACTCACGCATTCGGCTTCTAAGAACAGTCTGGCGGCGCCACACATTTTGCCTCTCGCTTGTACGTACATTTGCTTCTGTGTAAGTTCGTACGCTTCGGCATTGCGCTCAAAAATCTCGAACCATTTCGCCACTGGCACCGAACTGCCGTTAAAGTCGCTCACAACCTTCTCGAAGTTTTCGGCCGTTATTTTTACTTTGCTTTCGCGATTTTCGTCTACTTGTATTTTGAGCGTCAACAGCTGGATTATCTGCTGCAACTGTGCACAACTATCTGCACCAACTATGCTGTTATTTATAGGCTCCATTATATTAATTTTACTCGTCTTCAGAATTAAAAAGTTGTTTTCCTTTTTTGCCCTTTTTTACCGTTGACCTTCGCTTTGTCATGTCTTTACAAAAATGCACTGTTCAACTCTTGTGGCACTGCTTTTTCTATTGTCAGATCACAACTAAACAACTTTACGACGTTTGATCTACAATAAAAAGTTCAGTCAACTATACCACACTTTTCTGGTGCTTTTTATTTTCGCAACAATGTCAACTACGCACAACACAAAGTCAAAAAACCAACTGTGCTCAAGATTCCGATCTCAACGTTTTCTGCGAATTGTCTAGGCACGTATGTGTGTGTCTGCAACTTTTCCACTCAAATGCAAGTGCCGTTACTTTTATATTTCGACGCTTTATTACCACGATTTTTAAAATATTCTTGCGCATTCAGGCCCGGTTGAGCCCCCAAATGTAAGATTATATTATATATAGTTTATTGAATATTAAGTGATACCCGAAGGAAGAATTATAAAATATGTAGTAATAATATGGGAACAACGAATTTCGACTATTTTCGCGCAGTCAGCTTACGACTCCGTGGCGACGACAACGACGGCTACTCTTCGACTATCATGGTGATCGCCCATCTTCAACTATCGTTAAGCCTATCGATACGAATATCGTGTACCCCGTATCGATAGCACTTCTGTAACGTTCCTTCTTACATATATATATATATATATATATATATATATATATATATATATATATTATAATTCAATTCAAATACAATTCCAACCTTTCAATATTAATTTTTAATAAAAAACACAACACATATTTGCATGTTGTTAGTGATAGTGAGATACAAGATTTGGTTATAAAATTTCAAAGTATAAATACAGGTGAAAATTTAAAAATGTCGCTATCTAACGAACAGTTAAAAGCAATTGTAGAAGCCGCAGTTACAAGCGCTTAAAGAACCCAAAAAAAAACTTTGCTCAGAAATTACGAGACATCGAACAACGCATTGGTTCGATACGAGTTAGCACCCCTGAGGTAGAAACATTTAAAGAGGCCGAGATCAGGGCGAGCATCATTTGCAACGAAACTCTTGATATCATGAAATCCCTTCCGGAATTTGAAGGAAAAAATGAGACTTACGTATCATGGAGGAAAGCTCTGCATACAAAGTATATGAAAAATATGATGGTACCTCGAAACATTATCAAGCTTTAGGAATATTAAGAAACAATATTAAGAACGCCGCCGATATGGTACTCTGTTGCTTTGGCACTCCTCTCAATTTTAAGGCTATTATAAATCGGTTCGATTTCACGTACGCAGGCAAACGACCGATATACCTAATTAAACAAGTACTATGACGAAGTGGAGAAGAAACTGACTTTACTCATAAATAAGACAATCATGACCTATCACAACAACGTTGCCTCTGCGTTAAATGAGAAATACAGAGCAGACGCTTTAGAAGAAAAAGCTCAGAGAACTGAGCAAAAACAGCATGGCAGTAATAGGAATCTAACTCAAGACCCAAATTACAACCAGCCAAGAAAAAGCACATATTATAACAAGTAAGAGGGCTCTAGTCGAGACTGCTCGACTAGGGGATACCCTGAGTGAAGAGCCAAATATCAAATCATTCTACGCTTTTGTTATGCATACATACAAACAACAAATACACACATACATATGCACGCACGCATAAGCGCGCGCTCTGCATGCTTGCAATGTGAACATTACTATGGGAACTTAATTGCTTAATAACTTTTCTTAGCGATGGACTAAGTGCATCAAACTTTCACAACTTATTAATGGCATTCATATATTTGTATTTGCCAAAGCACAAGTCTCTAGTATTTAATTTGCGCCTTTCACAAATAGGTGCTATTGGGGGCGAATGGGGCGTGGCATCAAAAATTTAAAGATTACGTAATCTTCGTATTCATTAGACGTAACTACACAGCAAATTTGAAGTCTCTAGCTCAAACGATACACAAACTACGCCTTAAAAACGTATTTTCAAAAAGCATTAAAATCGATAACATTACAACAAAAATAGTTATCGTTCATACGAAATAAACTTGACCTGCGCGTGCTATCCACGGACCCAACAAAAAACAAGTAAGAACGTTGCCTTAGGGCGAGACCTAAGGTGTGATACTCGTTTCCCACAGGGGCATCTGGTATTTTAAATTCAATAATTTATCTCAAATTTTTCATTTATGTAGATTCATGTGAATTTTATGCAATTTCAATTTTTGCAAATATAACTATGTGAATGAATTAGCATTTTTATGAAATGTAAAAAATTCAATAGAATCATATGCTGAAAGTTTCATCAAGTTCCGTTAAGTCAGTCGCAATCTATTAAACAAAACGTTTGGCCAATTATGACACGCACGCGTTAAGGAGCGACAGCAAAATATATTTACATTTACACATATGTACATACATTGAAACGTGCAAGCGCGTTTGCTTATGCACGGTCACAAATAAATTCAGCGCCATTCATTCTAGCATATTCTTCAACCAAAATTGTTATTGAGTTGTGCTTGCATTTTCAGACGCTTCTTTAATATCGCCCTTTATACGCATACATTCCACCGACCACCGTTTTTGTATGTACACATATAAATACATACGTTCATATGCGCGCATTTTAGCATTTTCTAAGAATCACAATTGCAATTGATTTATGTTTATATTATGTTTGCATTAACAGCAGCTTCTATAGTTTTGTATTTGTCAAAAGTCGCCTGTTCGGCGCAGCAGCTAATAATTGCTCTTAAATAAGCTTCTCTTAAGCCATCTGCTCTTTATCACATTCTCATTCGCTCATAGTGCAGTTAGGCACAAAAAGAAACTGTAACACACATACATATGTAAATTTATGCTGCTCGGTCTCTTGCTTATCATTTTGTATTCTATTCTTTAAGTTCGAAAATCACCTTCAAGCGAGCAACACCTACATCTCTCTATTGTAATTGCAT
Organism: Drosophila meridionalis; assembly: GCA_035045145.1. Classification (NCBI taxonomy): domain Eukaryota; kingdom Metazoa; phylum Arthropoda; class Insecta; order Diptera; family Drosophilidae; genus Drosophila; species Drosophila meridionalis. The sequence goes on from JAWNPG010000037.1 coordinate 14,769,527, forward strand.
TAACTTTGCCTATACGATCATCGCGGACTAGGCATTAAATTAATAAATAATAAGCTAAATTAAATCGTGGTTTTATTATTTTGCCTTCGTAAATGATTGGAGCCAGAGTTGCCGAAAAAGCTCGGCAGCTTCCAACATTTTGGTGACCCCGACGTGATTTATACACTCCGTGGTGTTTCGTTTAGTGTATCAAGTTAGTACTCAACTTCGTCAAAGTACAACGGTGTGAATCATTAACATTTGTGCAAAATAGTGCATTCAAATTAATAACACATCGCGTTGTACGACGAAACAGTGTAAAGCATTAACATTTGTGCAAAATAGTGCATTCAAATTAACAATAAACTTCGTCGTACACGACAGTGCATAGCGTTAAAATTTGTGCAACATAGTGCATTCAAATTAATAACAAATCTCGTCGTGTAAAACATTAACATTTATGCTCAAGTTATATATTAATTTGTGTATATAATAGTACATGGCATTGTGCGTACATTATCTCGAGTTTTTCTTATTCCTCTTTAATCGTCTGTTTCGTTCGTCGCGTTTGGCGCCTGCTGTGCATCGTCTGCATATAGGGCCCGCTAAGCCGAAAAAGCTGTGTCAATCATAGAAGACACACATACAGACAAGCGGTCGCGCTTGCGTTGTGCTTATCTTTATCATCTTCTTGTTCGTCGGTTGTTCGTCGCGGTTTTTGGCGCTTCTTTGTGCAGCGTTTGCATAGAAGGCCCGCTAATCCGAAAATAGCTGTGTCGATCACACACATACAAACACACGCATTTACAGTGAAAGAGTGAACCTGCATATTAGATCAGCTAAACTCGAAGTGCATTAGAGAGTATATTGGCTTGTGCATTAATTTTGTAACCAAACGTTTTTTCGCGAGTAAACAAACTTAAATGAATAACTCAGAGTCGAATGTTGATCAAGTGCCTGCATCTCAGGTTACTTTCTTAAAACTCAAAACAAACGCGCTTTTCGATAGACTGGAAAGGTTATATGCCGATATGGACATTGACAAATTAAGTCACATGGATTCGTGTGATTTACGTGTGCTTTTGGATTCGCTAACCAAGTTAGAGTCAAACTTTGATTCAGTCCATACTAGCCTAGAAGAATCTAACTTTGAGTCCATATCTAGTGATTTGCCTGCGCGTTTTGAATCAACCTTGTTAAAGTTTAAAGCCTTGCTTCAACGTGAACTAGGAAATCGGTCGGATCAACAACTTTCGTCGACGCTTAATACAAGTGGTTCAAATGCTCATCCAACACTCGTCATGGCTAATCGATCGCGTTTGCCGCAGCTGGAGCTGCCAAAATTTAGTGGAGTCTACACTGAGTGGGAAAATTTCTACTCTATGTTTAAGACGATAATAGATGCTGATCCGGATCTCAGTCCTATTGAGAAGTTCCAGCATCTTCGATCCTGCTTAAGTGGTTCTGCGTTGGATACCATCAGCTCATTGGAAATCAACAAAGCCAACTATCTCGTCGCTCTGGATATTCTTCAACGTCGATTTGATAATAAGCGTTTTATTGTACAGGCACACATCAGAGCAATCTTCCGGCTTGAGAAAGTTGATGCATCTGTGGTCAGGCTGAGGCAGTTGGTGGATAAAGTTACGTCTCACATTCGGGCTATGGATTCTTTAGCATCGCGGGAAGAAGTTGCTGACTGTGTCATCGTGCAAACAGTGTTGCAAAAGCTGGACAAGGCTACTCAGGCTAAATGGGAGGAAGGCTCATCTACTAATGAGTTGCCATCTTGGTCTAGATTGTCAGAATTCTTGCAAGGACGGTGTCGAGTCCTTGAAAATGTGGATCAAGTCTTGCAGGATGGTCAGGTTGGCAAGTCAGGAAAGATCGTGAGTACTCCTTTAAGAAAAGCATTTGTTGCTTCGAAGACTCCCATTCGTTGTGTCTTTTGTGACGATCCAAGTCACGCGCTATTCCAATGTAAGCGTTTTGAGCAATTGTCCCCAATGGCAAGGCATAAGGAGGCCAAGAGGCTCGCCCTTTGCCTCAATTGCCTAAGAAAAGGACATCAGCTGAAGGATTGCAAATCTGGTTCCTGCCGTACCTGCCAGTTGAAGCACCATACTTTATTGCATTACAATCAGTCTTCAACAGTCACATCGAACGTAGTCCCTCAACTTAAACAACAAGCAAATGCAATACATCCTACTGCCATGGTTGCAATGTCACCTTCTCTTCCTCAAGTCCACATATCTCCTAACTCGTCTGATGTTGTGCTTCTAGCCACTGCTATAATCCTTGTCAAGAACCGAGCTGGCACATTCGTTCCGTGTCGTGCACTCTTGGACTCAGGATCTCAACTTCACTTCGTCACCAGTCGGTTTGCAAATCAGCTTCAGCTTCGAAAATGTAAATCACTGACTGCAGTGTCTGGCATTGGAGATGCCAGCTTCTCAACTGAAGGATATTCAGTCAATCTCGTTCTGAAATCGCGGATTTCTGATTATTCTGCCTCCATCACTGCCATCGTCGCCCAGACTATTACTGACAACCAGCCTGGCATCTCAATTTCTACTAACACTTGGAATATACCCTCAAACCTACAGCTAGCTGATCCTTTATTCCATAAGTCACAACGGATTGATCTTCTCATCGGAGCTGGTCTCTTCTTCGAGCTGATGTGTGTTGGGCAAATTCAGTTGGCACCTGGATTACCAGTTGTGCAGAAAACGCAGCTCGGCTGGATCATTTCAGGTGGCGGGCAACATGCCCCCAAACTCTGTTCGTTTATCGCAACCCAAAGAAATTCGGATCACGCCAATCACAGCACTCGGCTTGATGAGTTGGTGCGTCAGTTTTGGGAATTGGAACACGTTTTCGAGCCTATTGCCAAGGAACTTAATTGCGAGCAGCATTTCATTACAAACTATCGTCGATTACCTTCTGGGGAATATTCAGTCTGTTTGTCAAAAAATCAAGGCGTTGAATCTTTGGGCGATTCCTATTTGCAGGCCAAGCGTCGATTGTTGAATTTAGAGCGTAAGTTCGCTCGAAATCAAACTTTAAAAGAGAAATACTCAGCGTTTATAAAGGAGTATATTGATCTCAATCATATGTCTTTGGTACCCAGCGAAGAAATCATTAAATGCAAATACTTCTTACCTCATCATTGCGTATACAAAGAAGAGAGTTCGACAACAAAGCTGAGAGTTGTCTTCGATGGCTCGGCAGTTACCACATCTGGTTTCTCATTAAATGATTTGCTTATGTCAGGACCGACTATTCAAGCTACCTTGTTTCACACACTCGTTCGTTTTCGTACATTTTCGATTGCACTTACTGGTGATATTGGTAAAATGTATAGGTGTGTGAAGGTCGCAGAGCCTGATTCTATGCTCCAGTGCATTTTATGGCGAAACTCATCAGACGATGCTATCGAAGTCTTCAGATTGAATACCGTCACTTATGGGACCAAACCCGCTTCATTTTTGGCTATTCGTGCAATGCATCAACTAGCAATGGATGAGTCTTCGGCATACCCATCAGGATCCAAAACGGTTTTGCGAGATTTTTACGTTGATGACCTGATCTCAGGAGGCAATTCAGTTGAAGAAGTTCGCGACATAATGCAACAAACCACAGGTCTTCTTGCTCGAGGAAACTTTAAGTTGAGAAAATGGTGTTCCAATTCAAGAGACGTACTTCGCGGAGTTCCAGAAACCGAACAGGAAAGTTTTCTCAAGCTCGATGACGGCAGTGACTTAACCAAGGCGCTTGGACTCATCTGGGAACCTCGAAAGGACAGCTTCGTGTTCACTTTCGAGCCCAAAGGTAGTGTAATCAATCACACAAAACGTTCGGTTCTGTCAACCATCGCTCGATGCTACGATCCGCTAGGTTTGATTGGACCAACTTTAACTAGAGCAAAAATAATCTTGCAACGCATGTGGAGAGACAAGCTGCAATGGGATGAAAGCCTGCCACAACCTTTAGAATCAGCTTGGAGTGAGTTTTGTAAGGACTTTCATCAAGTGCGCAATGCAACATTTCCTCGTTATGTACTCCAACTCAAGTCAAGAATCGAGCTACATGCCTTCTGCGATGCCAGTCTTGAGGCTTACGGCTCTTGTGTCTATGTTCGTTCAGCGAAGAATAATGCCGTTAAGGTTCAATTACTCTGTTCTAAAGCAAGAGTCGCCCCATTAAAGACCCTCACGGTGCCTAAGCTTGAGCTATGCGCGGCATTTCTGCTTGCGAACTTGGTAAGCGAAATAAACAAAATGAACTTGTTTGAATGTGAGATGCATTGTTGGTCAAATTCATCCGTAGTCTTGTCTTGGTTAAAAGAAGAGCCATCCAAATTCAATGTATTTGTCGCCAATAAGATTTGCGCCATACAGCAGCTGACGACCGGCATGGAGTGGCATTACGTGCCCACTGGGATGAATCCAGCGGATATATTATCGAAAGGAGCAGCACCGTTGGAGCTTTTACATTCGAGATTATGGATGCACGGACCTTCGTTTTTGCAAATGGAAAGACATTGTTGGCCTAGGCACTGCGTATCTGAAGCATGCCTTCCTGAAATGCGTCAAAGAGTTCTGTTCTCGGCAGAGCATGTGGATATCTCTTTGTCATTCAAACACATAAATTCATTCGGAACAATGAAGCGTATTTTTGGTTACATCAACAAATTCATTAGGAGAACAAAGACACCTGGATTGTCAGCGGACGATCTTCGTCAAGGATCGCACATATTGTGTCGTCTTGTTCAAAGAACTCAGCTGCACCGAGAATACTCTGCACTACGAAATGGAAAGAATGTTCATTCGTCAAGCGCCATTTTTTCGCTCTCTCCGTTTATGGATGACTTTGGTCTACTTCGAGTTGGTGGCCGCTTGCGGCACTCGACTCTCGGCTTCGATGCGCGCCACCCAATTATCTTGCCCAAAGAACATCCCTTGACCTTCTCTATAGTATCTCATCTTCATCTGGCGCATCATCATGCAGGACCGCAGGCCTTGCTTGGAGTAATTCGACTCCAGTTTTGGCCCATAGGCGGCATGAAAACTGTCTCCCGAGCATTGCGAAAATGTGTCATATGCTGTAGATCCCGGCCTCGTCTAGTGGAGCATATAATGGCGGACTTGCCTAAGGATCGTATACAGTTTTCACCGGCATTTACTGTCACTGGAATCGACTACTGTGGACCATTTTACTACAAACCCGATGGACGAAACCGAACTTCAATAAAATGCTACATCTGCGTATTCGTTTGCTTCGCAACTAAGGCTGTATGGTTGGAGCTCGCAAAGGATCTGTCGACCGCAGCTTTCTTGGGCGCCCTTAAGCGTTTCATCAGTACGCGCGGCATTCCAAGATGCATTTGGTCTGACAACGCTACTAACTTTGTGGGTGCACGGAACGAGCTAGCGGATCTGAAACGTTTATTGTTGAGCCAGGAACGTCGCACTGAAGTTCAGAACTACTGCATCAACAACAGTTTTGATTGGAAGTTCATACCTTCTCGCTCGCCACATTTCGGTGGCCTATGGGAAGCAGCAGTGAAGACCGCAAAGAGTCATCTATACCGCGCTATGGGATCATCACTTCTCGGCTTCGATGAACTTCGCACCTTGGTATGCCAAATTCAGGCTATAATCAATTCTCGTTCTCTTGTTCCACTTTCAGAAAATCCCGATGATCTTGGAGTTCTCACTCCAGGACATTTTTTGATTGGTCGACCACTCATCGATTTTCCCGAGCCAGACGTAACTGGGCTCGACCACAATCGCCTCGGTCAATGGCAACGCATTGCTTACATACAGCAATTGTTCTGGAAGCGCTGGAGTGAGGAGTACCTTACTATTCTTCAACAGCGTGGAAAATGGGTCACCTCGCAGCCTCCGATCAAGGTCAATGATGTCGTATGTGTGAAGGATGAAAACTTGCCGCCGTTGAAATGGCCATTAGCTCGAGTCGTTGAGACCATCGCTGGAGCTGATGGTGCTGTGAGAGTCGCTGTTCTGCGCACACCCACTGGAACTACACGTCGAGCTGTCAATAAGCTGTGCGTCCTTCCGGTTGATGATCCTGTTAAAAGACTTGGTCTTTCAACGGGGGGGAGGATGTTCGGCGCAGCAGCTAATAATTGCTCTTAAATAAGCTTCTCTTAAGCCATCTGCTCTTTATCACATTCTCATTCGCTCATAGTGCAGTTAGGCACAAAAAGAAACTGTAACACACATACATATGTAAATTTATGCTGCTCGGTCTCTTGCTTATCATTTTGTATTCTATTCTTTAAGTTCGAAAATCACCTTCAAGCGAGCAACACCTACATCTCTCTATTGTAATTGCATTAACTTTGCCTATACGATCATCGCGGACTAGGCATTAAATTAATAAATAATAAGCTAAATTAAATCGTGGTTTTATTATTTTGCCTTCGTAAATGATTGGAGCCAGAGTTGCCGAAAAAGCTCGGCAGCTTCCAACATCGCCCTTGTAGTGAAGTAGTTTCGGATTTGCCAACAGGCAATGCAAAACTGATGTGGCGCAGCAGGTAGATGAAAAGCGTGTAAGCAAAACGGTCCGCGTTCGAGACGCGGCGGCGACGGCATGAAAATAGTTGCGCTGCTGTTCGTGCCTACATACATACATACCTGATGGGACCTATTGTCAATTTTTTTGTGTGTAAATAATTTTGTTCGGACTAAGTCGATTACACAAATATCGGTATTTGATATTTACATTTTTTGTTAGGGTCACACACACACAAAAAGAAAATAACATAACTGACCTAGGCTATACGAAAAATGATAATTTTAGCAGATAAATTATTTGCAGAACTTCAACATTAAATCGAATTACATATATTTCTCAGAAATGCCGTTTGTCGTCTTAGCAATGCTTATTAAGCTTATTTATATAGGTGGCACAGGCATATGAATTTTGCAGCTGGGCGTTACAAATTTTGTTGCCAATTTGCCACGCCCCCAGTAGGCGTAGACATATCATATTTGGCAAGTTCCTAGAAGGAGTCTAGGGTAACGTAACTGCAAAGTTTGGATGCTTACACTCCAAAAATGTGAAAGTTACAGGGTATTTTTTCCATATACCACGCCCCCAAAGGGGCGTAAGAATTATTTTTGGGGAATCAATAGAGGGGGCCCCCAGTAACACAAATTATTCAATTTGGAATCGTCTAACTCTAAAACTGTAGGAGCTATAAGCTTTTTCCGATTTGCCACGCCCCCTGAAGGCGTAGGTATGTCCGCCATATCTTTTTGATCTTGGCTTGCTTATCCGAGTATATATATCAAATTTCAAGTCTCTAGCATCAATAGTGCTCAAAATATAGCTGAATTTGTAAAATCACTCTATATTCAGATCCGATTTGCCACGCCCCCAGTGGGCGTGGACATAAAATTTATCAATCTTTATAGAATCGAAGCGTTAAGATACGTGCCAAATTTCAGCATTCTAGCTTTAAAACTGTAGAAGTTACAGTTTTCCCGATTTGCCACGCCCCCAATGGGCGTAGATATATCCGCCATATATTTTTGAACTTGGGTGGTCAACGCAAGTATACATTCCAAATTTCAACTCTCTAGCTCTTCAACTAATATGATTTCTATGATTTCTATTAACTATGGGCGCAACCATTTTCCGATTTGCCACGCCCCTAGTGGGCGTATCCGGAAAATCTTGACACTTTATAATTCGAGGGTATACACGAGTATATGTTCCAAATTTCAAGTCTCTAGCTTCAATAGCGTAGAAAAATATTGCATTCATACGGACAGACGGACAGACGGACAGACAGACAGACGGACAGACGGACAGACGGACATTTCACAAAACCAATATACTCTTTTTCCCTTTGGGAAACGAGTATAAAAATTCAAGTCTCTAGATTGTCTAGATGCTTCAATCGACGCGTTCAAACATACGGACGGACGGACAGACGGACAGACGGACGGACGGACCAACAGACAGACGGACAGGGCTAAATCGACTCAGCTCGTCGCCCTGATCAAGAATATATATACTTTGTGGGGTCTGACACGCCTCCTTCTGCATGTTACATACATTTAACAAAACCATTATACCCTGATTTCCCATTTTCAATGGGCTCAGGGTATAAAAAGCAAGAATTCTCACCACGACGGGAACAAGTTGAACCAATGGACGTTGACACATCCTCTTGCTTTAGACAGACGACCCAATACCAACAAAATACGGCTCCCTCAAAAAAAACTCTGTGGCCGACTCAACAACAAAACACAAAATATGAAAGTTACAATAATTAGGGACAAGCAAACAAGAGACCAAAAAATAGTAGTGCACGATTCACAGGACCGAAGCAGCAAGGAGTTAACCATTTAGAAACAGGAGATGCAGAATATTAACAGGACAGTAGTGAATAGCGGACTATCGCAGAAACTGAGGCAGAATACATTGAAGACAAATCCGAATTAAGATAAGATTACGTAAAACCATTAAAAGAACTAAAACATATTAAGTCAGTAGGAAAACCCTTTCGAATAAAATCAATTCATGGCTATAACGATATAGACAGGAAGTGTAAAATGCATCTTTTTAACACTAATACAACATTTTTCTTACTACCAAACCTCTCGACTTTTGACGGTATAATTGTACTTGATTTACTAAATCAGAACACTGTTTTATTCGATATTAAAAAATAAGAAATTAATTACAAAGTGCACTTCTGAGACGATTAAATTTATAAAATGCCCAGCCGTGAATTTTACATATGTCAATGAAATAGAAACCCCTCAAGCTCTAACAACAAACTTTCAAACAATGCTCAAAGAATGAATGGGCGTTTTCGCGGAACCAAATGAAGCGCACCCGTATAATACCAACATCATCGCCACCATTAGAGCAGAAAATGAAGATCCGATATATTCCAAATTATACCCGTACCCAATGGGCGTATCAGAATTCGTAAACGCAGAAACTCAAGGTCTGTTAAAAAAAACGATATAATACGTCTGTCTCGTTCACAATACAATAACCCCGTTTGGGTATCGATGAACAGGGAAGAAAAAAGAAACGTTTAGTCATAGACTTCACAAAACTAAACCAAAAAGCAATAGATGAGAAATATCCAATCCCCAATATAGCTTCTATCTTATTCAACTTAGGTACAGCAAAGTATTTTACAACCCTAGATTCGGATTTCACCAAATTTTACTTGCTAAAAAGGACAGAGAAAAAATAGCCTATGCTGTCGGAAGTGGAAAGTATGAGTTTTGCAGGCTCCCTTTTAGCTGGATAAATGCACCCAGTATTTTTCAAAGAGCTACTGACGATGTGTATTGAATGCAAATCGGAAAATCTTGTTACGTTTACATCGATGACGTAATCATTTTTTCTGAAAACATGGGAAACCATGTCAAACATATCGCTTGGGTCTTAGATAAACTATACGAAGCCAACATGAGAGTTTCGCCAGAAAAGTCAAACTTCTTCAAAGAAAGTTTTGAATATCTAGGTTTCGTGGTCTCAAGTAATGGTATAAGGACATTTTCAAGTAAAGTTGAGGCGATTCGTAACTACGAATTACTAACAACTCTATTTAACGTCAGATCATTCCTAGGGCTGGCAAGCTACTATAGGTGTTTTATCAAAGACTTCGCGTCTTTAGCAAAACCTATAAGCGACATCTTAAAAGGCGAAAACGGCAAAGTTCAAAAATAAAAAAAAATACCAGTCAAATTCGACGAGAGTCAACTCACGGCATATGAGAAGCTAAAAGAGGTTCTCGCATCCGAAAATGTAATGTTACTCTACCCCGACTACAAGAAAGCGCTTGATTTAACAACTGAAGCTTCGTCCTTCGGTCTAGGGGCAGTCCTATCACAAGATGGAAAACCAATCACCATGATATCAAGACAAAGAAAGATAGGGAACTTAGCTTTGCAACAAACGAAAGAGAATTACTTAATATAGTCTGGGCCTTGAAAAGCCTCCGAAATTATCTGTACGGAGTAACAAATTTAAATATTTTTACGGACCACCAGCCCGTGACGTTTGCAGTATCTGACCGCAATCCAAACGCAAAAATCAGGCGTTGGAAAGCTTTTATAGATGAGTTTAATGCAAGCATCTATTACAAGCCAGGGAAGGAAAACAACGTCGTTGTTGCGCTATCGCGGCATAATATTCATGCCTTGGAAGACGATGCAGAGTCAGACAGATACAATGCACAGTGAAATATCACTCACGTACACAATAGAAACAACAGACAAACCAATCAACTGTTTCCAAAACCAAATTATAATTGAAGAGTAGCTTCTGATCGTACAGTCATTTTATTTGGTAAAAAATTTGACATACAATTCACTTCTCAATCAGAGATTCGAAAGAGTTTATGATGTAGTCAAAAAGACGGAATTCATTGCGAGTTACCAGTACTAGCATTCACACAACATAAACTAATTGAAACTTTCCCAACAACAATATTTCGATATACAAAACATATGGTAAATGACAAAAACGAACAAATGACAATAACATAAACGAAGAAAAGGAAATAATTGTAACAGAACACAATGGAGCCCATAGAGCAGCTCAAGAAAATGTAAAACAGATATTACAATACTATTTCTTTCCAAAAATGACAAAACTAGCAAACGAAGTTGTTTCAAATTGCAAAATCTGTAAAACAGCTAAGTACAACCGCCACCCACAAAAACAAATACTTGGAGAAACTCCTCTACCTTCCTGTGTGAGTGAAATACTACACATTGACGTATATTCAACCGATAAAAAATACTTCCTTATATGCATAGACAAATTTGCAAAATTCGCAACCGTTCAACCCATTGCTTTAAGGATATATAATTATAAATAAAATTCAAACGGCACAACAACTTCAAATGAACAGGGTAAATGAAACAAGACATGATAGACAATTCCAAGTAGGTGATGCAGTTCTTGTAAAAGCAAAAAGACGTTTAGGGAACAAATTGACACCCCTGTAAAACGAAAACAAAATAAAAGGGAGGGTGGTCCCTAAGGACAATCTAAGATAAACAAAAACATTAAACTCCTTTTGTTTACCTTTTAGGATTTGCGCTATAATTCTTTTTTCCACAACGATAACGGCGAAACTTACCGATTGTACAAACACAGGTTACATACTCATACATTAACAAACAATTTTCCACGATCACACATGAGACAGTTATTAGACACAGTGAATGAATACACTGACTATGTTGGGGTTTAGTCGAATACTCATGAATGAGTACACGGACTGTGATGTTGTTTAGTGTGTATTGTACTGATCTTTATTCTTCTGAGGCTGGGTATATATACCCAGCCTCATGCATAATCTCAACCCTTAAATCTAATGTGTCTATTGCTGAGTGTGTAAGGCTCAGCATTGGTCTATTGTATTCTTATACTATCGCTGAGGTTGTAGGGCTCAGCGTTCATCTGGCTATTTTAAGATTCCACACATGTGGCCTTTCTTCATCTATCGCACTGCATGCTAGTCGTCAAGTGCGTAGAAGGCATGTTTACATATTTATATATATTTCTATGTTCATGCCTGAACATTCTGCCGGGGCCAGAAAAGGTGACAGTCAGTAATCGCTGTCTCTGGTTTCTGCTCTTAATTATATTCAAGACAATGACAATTATTACTATTCCAATCCTTGTATAGTTTATGTTCCTGCCTGAACATTCTGCGGGGCCCGGAAAATGCGATAGCCAGATGGTCGAGTACTCATCTGCTTCCTTGGTCTTCTGCGCTGGTGGCGGTTCCCATTCCAAGTGAAGTCGATTATCTTTAAATTGTATACACCCTTTGTAGATGTCGTCAATGGTTGAGTGAGCTGAGAGGGAGGCCGCATGCATCATTGCTGCCGATGTCAAGGCCTCCAAATTAGGGTCATCCACTTTTTAAAGATTATGCTGCGTTAGAGCAGCTATTGATAACGATTGCCTTTAGGATGCAAACGAATCGCTTGCAGTGGATACGATATTTTCCTTTAAAATGGTGTTGTTGCTGCTCTCAATGAAGTTTTCGGCCGCCGATTTAATTGTCGTTAATATATTTGCAGCCGAAGCAATTTATTGTTTCAATTGTTTTGCTGGGATTGTAGCTGAAGCGGAGATTACAGAATTCGAGACGATATAATCATTTTTATCTCCAGCTGTACTTCTACTTGCAGTTGCAGTTTCAGTTGCGGCAGAAGTTTTCTGGACATCTTTCGGGCTGCTATCAATGGAAGTATCGTCAATCGACTGATCTTCCAATTAGATATTTGTTGATGTCGATATCGAAGATGTGACAGCTATTACATACTCGTCCCCATCTTCTATGTCCTCCTGCTTCTGTGGTTGATCCTTTTTAGATATATTTCCCACTGACCATTTATCTTCTCCTAATCCTCCCATGTGAGGGCTTGCCGGCGGGATGAAATGCCACTCGCTGTTCCGTTTTTCTGGCACTGGTTCCAGAGCACTATTTTCTTTTTGAGCGGCGGTTTTATGGCTTGATAGCTTCTGATCAGCGATGACGGCGTCCCTATGAGCGGAGGTGCTCTCGAACTTGCGGATACTGCCTTCAAAATTGGTCTTCAGTTCCTTGTTCATTGGCTGGTTAATGGAGATATCCGATAGTTGGCACCTTTTTGCATAGCGCTTGCACAAATAGTCCCACGCTGAATTGGAGTTGCCAACTACAATTGAGAAATGGCTTATGACCACTGTTGCGTCTCCCTTGATACACATTTTTAGGTATATCAACTTTCTTTTGTCGCTGATATCCATCCTCTTGTGAATCATGTTCGAGAATATCTCGAAGAACGCTGGCCATTTTTTTTGGATTTCCATAGAAATGAGGAAGTTTTGGTTTCTGGGGCTTTGGATCTTCGAACAGCGGAAGGTCTTCTTCTATGTTCTGCAAGTCACTTACTCTTCTGTTAAGTTTATCTGACAGCCTGTCGACGAGGAATTCCAGTTCTTCTATATTGTCGCTGTCGTAGGCAGACTTTTCATATCTTGCCTGTAAGCCCGTGAACAGTGTCTGGACTTCGTTCAATAGGAAGTTTAGCTTATCTTTATGTTCAAAGATTTCTTCCTGGTTGCTTGACTTTAGGTAGGCATACACTTCTTTGATGTACTGCCTTACTTTTAGACGTTTTTCGTCAACAAGTTTAATCTGTGTGAAAATATAATTTCCTGTTGAGTATTTTCTTGCCTGGATGTTTCCGGTCGTATTTGCCAATTTTTGCTTGTAGATGGTTTGTCGGTGTCCATAGTGTGGTCGGCAACTTCGACCTTCATCAGGGCCTTCTTGTAGCTCTTGATTGATTCCATAATCCAATCATATATTTTCTCTGTAAAATATTGATGGTTGATGACACCGATTTTCTTCAGCAGTGAATGATTGGCAGTGAATTCTGCTGCCAACTTATCCACAACTGCAAACTCATCCTTTTTAGCTATGGCCTGCAGGATGCTGTCATATATCTCTGATTGTTTCTCTAGAGTTTTTGTTAACAGCATCTCTTTATTCTTTGGCTTAACCCGTTGGAGGTTTTTTGTTTTGATCACCAGGTTGATCGTGCTGTGCCTCTACTCACAGCGTGGGTTGGTAAGCCAAAGATATTTATAAGCACTTTCCACAAACATTTAGTGAATTTGTGGTTTCGGCTTTTATGACCGGGATCGAATACAGTAATCACCCAGCTGGAAGCACGCAGTACTTGACTGTGTTGATTTCCAGTCAATACTGTCTCCGGCTCGAAGGACCATGAATGAATACACTGACTATGTTGGGGTTTAGTCGAATACTCATGAATGAGTACACGGACTGTGATGTTGTTTAGTCTGTATTGTACTGATCATACTGCATAATTGCAACCCTTAAATCTAATGTGTCTATTGCTGAGTGTGTAAGGCTCAGCATTGGTCTATTGTATTCTTATACTATCGCTGAGGTTGTAGGGCTCAGCGCTCGTCTATTATCTATTCTTAACCTATCGCTGACGTTGTAAGGGTCAGCGTTCATCTGGCTATTTTAAGCTTCCACACATGTGGCCTTTCTTCATCTATCGCACTGCATGCTAGTCGTCAAGTGCATAGAAGGCATGTTTATATATTTATATATATTTCTATGTTCATGCCTGAACACACAGATATACAACATCATATTGAAACACTAATAGCCACAGTAAATATCCATCATAGACATGCTAGGAGCATTTATATGCTAGGCACCGTTCTTAAAGTCGTAGCACATCAGACTCCAACGACTTCGAGAAACTTAAATTTACACAGAAAGAACTTGTAGAATCAGAAAATAGGCAAGTAAATATAATAAAATATACAAAAACAAAGTAAATAGACACGGAACATTTGTATGAAACACTGCTCTCAAGAAACAGAATAATTATTTCAGAATTAGAAACCTTAATGCTTTCAGTAACACTTGCAAAAGTTGGAATTTTACACTCTTCCATATTGGGTTCTTCTAACTTAAAAAATATTGTTAATGAACACCCTATACATAAATAATAATTTTCTACATTTTGTTATAAGATACTTTAAGCCTAACCTAGTCTGTTAAAAAAAAAAAAAAAAATTAACCGTATACCCTGTCCAACACAATGACATTATAATAAATTTCGCCGAAGACTGCAATATAGCAATAGGAAATTGTAGTACAGTACTCTACACAACGTGCGCGCAACAACTGCACTCAGGTGGCACCCCACTTTGTTCAACTCGACCCAACCATTTTGAACCTCTAACCTTCATCGACGATTGCGTTATCATCATCAACGACAGAGCAGCTACAGTTGACGAGCAAATGGTGACAGGAACATTCCTCTTTACCTTTGACGACAAGATAAAAGTAAACGAGAAGAACAACTTACATCTGAGAAACAATCGTCAACGTGATCTTCAAGCTGTAATTAACAGTTTCAAGAACTCCGAGGACGTCATTCACCTAAGTAAGGGAGGAGTTAACACAATC
Organism: Drosophila meridionalis; assembly: GCA_035045145.1. Lineage (NCBI taxonomy): Eukaryota > Metazoa > Arthropoda > Insecta > Diptera > Drosophilidae > Drosophila > Drosophila meridionalis. The sequence continues at coordinate 14,784,534 of JAWNPG010000037.1, forward strand.
AACAATGCATCGCGCAAATCAACGATTTGTCAACATGAGAGCTTGCAGTACAGTCAGCAGTATGCGGCTTTGTCACTGCGGAGAAACGGGACCTAAAGCTTGTGAATGCTTTGTCACAGCGGAAAAACGGGACTTAAAGCTTACGAATGCTTTATCACTGCGAAAAAACGGGATCTTAAGCTGCGGAAAATCAAGGGCTAGCTTCGGTTAGAATCATTTTGTACTTAGTAAGTTAGTTGAATTTTGGAAATAAAGAACGTTGGTCATCCCCGCAGGTCAAGTTTGCTTCATATGTTCGATAACTATTTTTGTTGTAATGCTATCGAGTTTATTGCTAATCGAAAAACACGTTTTTAAGGCGTAGTTTGTACATTGTTTGAGCTAGAGACTTAAAATTTGCTGTGTAGGTGCGTGTAATGAATACCCAATAGCCCCCTATTTGTAAAAAGTGCAAATCAAATACTAGAGACTTGTGCTTTGACAAATGCAAACATATGAATGTCATTAATAAGTTGTTAAAAGCTTGATGATAAAAGTCCATCGCTAAAAAAATTGATTGAACAATTAATTTGGTATATTTATGCCCACATTGCTGCCCAAGCGTAGTCGCTGCGTCAACTGCGCAAAATGATATGAATTTGGCTTTTCACTGGGCTCAGCGTATCTCCTAGTCGAGCTGTCTCGATTAGAGAACTCTAACTTGTTTTTTTTTCCTTGAGTGTCTAACTTTGTGTGCAGGAGTGTTTCCAGCTGTGTCATTGTGATTGGAAGTGTAAGGAATGGTTTCTATTTTACTGAGATTATTTTTTTCGTCATTTAAAGTGTTGATTATTCTAAATTGTTCGTTTATTGTTTTGTGTATTGCTATTCCTCTTTTGTTAATATTTAATTATATCTACTCCTTCATTTGCAAGCCATTTTTTTAGTACTAAGCTGGCTTTTCTAACTGATAAAACATACGCATCTTGCATTCTATCCTATGTTTTAATATTTTCAAGAGTAGCGAATTTTGAATAAATGGCTATGCAACTGACACAATGTTTGTCATCAGAGGAATTTGTCTATTACAAATTTATCGCGAAAATGTTCGGGCCTTGGGGTAATTTTCATCGGCATGTTTGTGATTCTGTGTTCGCTTTTTTGGTAAGTTGCAAATGTTACATTCGTTTATTATGTTTTGTGTTAGTAATTGGCTGTTAGGGAAATAGTAAGTCTCACAGAAGAGTTTATTTGTTTTTTCAATTCCGCGGTGTAACAGTTTCTCATGAGTTTTCAAAATAAGTTCTTTAAATTCAGCATATGAATGAATTTTTTAATTGAATGAGACTTTGTAGAATTTTAGTATGGCTAGTGTTGATAATTTCTTTCTGTGCGTTTCGATTTTGATTCTAAAATCTGCATCGCTATCTATAAACATTACACTAGTCTTTGTACAAAAATAGTCAATCAAATATTTTTCGGCTTTGTCTTGAGTCACGTTATCGTATGTAATGTGAATTATCAATTTTTTAAAGTTTGTTTGTTTTTTAATATTTGCAATGCCGTTAGAAAATATAATTTATATTTTGAATGTGTTTATTGGTTTTTCTTGAAATTAAATTACTATTGTCTTCGTCAGCGCTATGTTATGTTTCTTCTCCGAAATAAGTCTATTTTTACTTGCGATCCTTTTATGTATTTTATATCAAAGTCATATTCATTTAATTTTAATCTCCATCGAGCTAACTTTTAATTTGGTTCTTTCATTTTATAATGGATGATGGTCACTATTGATTTCGAAATATCGACCTAGAAGGTAATGTCGAAACGTTTTTTTCTAGCTAAAAGTTCTATTTCTTTGGCGCTGTATTTAGTTTCATGGTCAATGAGGGTTCTGCTGATAAGACTTATGGGATATCCGTCTTGAGAAAGTACAGCTACAGTACTTGCGTCAGTTGTTAAAAGGAATTTATTTTTCAAGTCTAGAATTTTTAAAATTGGGTGATTGGAAATAAGTTATTTTAGTTTTTCAAAAGCTCTAATGTATTCTGGATTTTTAATATCTAATGTAAGGCTCTATCTATTGCATTCTATCGCTGAGGTTGTAGGGCTCAGCGTTCGTCTATTATCAATTATTATCCTATCGCTGAGGTTGTAAGGGTCAGCGTGCATCAGGCTATTCTTAGGTTCCACACATGAGACCTTTCTCAATCTATCGCACTGCATGCTAGTCGTTAAGTGCGTAAAAGGCATGTTTACATATTTATGTACAGTTCTATGTTCATGCCTGAACAGTAATGTTCGCAAAGCTTTATTCATGCAACGTTGAAAGGTTGCAGATACATCCAAATCGTATACGAAGATATTCATAGTGGCCATGTTTATTGAAAAAAGCTGTATTTTTACTGGAATCTGGACGCGTTTCAAGTTGATGGAATCCTTTTGCAAGGTTTTTGTGAAATAATTGTATCTACCTAGTTTTCCTAAAATCTCATCCATATTTGGAATTGGGTGTCTGTCATTTATAATTACGTCGTTTAATTTTCTGAAGGTGGTGAATTGTAAATAGTATTTATAACATGTTTTTCTTGATTACTAAAACTAAGTTGGTCGACTTCTTTGAATTTAATGTGTTAATATTGTTTCAACAAGCTTATTAAATTGTTCTTTTCTTGTTCATTTAAATATTCTAGTTGGTAAAGGCTTGAATTTTCAGATTCTTGATTTTTAATTCTCTCTAATTGGAGTGTTGTTTAGTTTGGTTGAGCTATGAAATTATTGATTTTGGTCATAAACTGATGAAAATTGATTTAGAAGAAATTCATTATTAATCGTGAACGACTTTTTTTGTGATGGTTAATGGTCCATTGCTGGTTTGAAAAAAACAATCGATATCTTGAATTGGAAAACTACAAATATTGGATGTCATCATATTGACAGTAAATCCTATATCTATTAAAAATTTAAAATTTTTGCCCTTATAAATGATAATTACTGTTGGTTTCCGAGGATGGTAGATGACAAATTTTCGGCTTTCTTTCTCTATTTCTATTTCATTTGATTGCTCTGTCTCATGTTGGGATGTGGCTTTTTATGTGTATGTGTAGTCTGAGCTTTGTGGGTAACTTTTTTCTTGGTAATATTAAGGAATATTCGGAATAATAAGCTATTCTTGCTGCATATAATTGTGATAATTTATTTCATCTTGATTTCTAGTTTGATTTTAGATGAAGATCTATGCTCATTTTACTTGGTCTACTTTCTCCAGGACTAATACGCTTTGTTGGTTGGTTGGCTACGCCAGAACTATTCAAAAGGGTTTCTTGTGAAGTTACTTGTGTATGTTGTCCGAAACGATTATTGTCAAATTGGCTCTGTATAGAAATTGGTTTGACAGTAGAGTATAATGGTCTGACCGGATTAGGTTTTGGTTGCATTGGTCGAGGTGAGTAATGATTCGGTGGAAAAATGTTAGTGTTAGAATCATTAGATGTTGGTGGAAGATATGGTTGTTGAAAATAAAGTCGGAATGGGACATAGGGATGGTTTGGTTGAAGAAATGTGGGAAACTTTTGACTATTGGGATTTGGGTATAACGACTTGAAATTTTTATCTTGTTTTACTTTGCTTTGACTTGAATTTTGAAAAGGTTCTTCACAAAGGTTTTTTATACCCTGAGCCCATTGAAAATGGGAAATCAGGGTATAAAGGTTTTGTGAAAATGTTTGTAACGGGCAGAAGGAAGCGTGTCACACCCCATAAAGTATACATATTCTTGATCAGCGCGGAAAGACGAGTCAATATAGCCCTGTCCGTCCATCCGTCCGTGTGAACGTTCAGATATTTTAAAATACGCAAAGCACACAGATGAAATTTTACATGGATACTCGTTAATACCATACGCTGCAATTTTTTTCGATAAATCATTCCAGTTCGATTTTATGACAATTTTTCGATAATTTTAATGTGTTTTAAGGCGTGGTTTGTACATCGTTTGAGCTAGAGACTTCAAATTTGCTGTGTAGTAACATGTAATGAATACAAAGATTACGTAGATTTTGGATGCCACGCCCCATTCACCCCAATAACCCCCTATTTGTAATAAGAGCAAATCAAATACTAGAGACTTGTACTTTGGCAAATACACACATATGAATGTCATTAATAAGTTGTTAAAAGCTTGATGAAGTGAGTCCATCACTAAGAAAACTTATTAAACAATTAAGTTCCCATAGTAACGCCCACAATGCTGCTCAAGCCCAGTCGCTGCGTCAATTGCGCAGTTGGCAGAGCGCACGCTTATGCGGGCATGCATATGTATGTGTGTATGTGTAAACAACACATTATGTATGCATAAAAAGCGTAGAATGATTAGATATTTGGCTCGTCACAGGGCTCAGGGTATTTCCTACTCCTAGTTGTTTTCAAGTAAAATGTTTATTAAAGATCTTAAATCGGAAATTTCGCTATTTGTAATTCGAATGCAAATATTTCTTGGTAGTTTTTGGATAACTTCGCACTATTTTTAATACACAACGCATAGAATGTTTTGCATCTAAATTAATTTTCTAATTCTAGCTTACTCATCTATGTCTGCCTACGGTTCTGCCTCTTTCAGAAAAGCTCGTACGTTGCCTTTGAATGAGGTACTCCTGAATTCCTCCAATAAGACGTGGTTCTTGGTTTGCGTCTTGAAGTTCAGAATCAGTTGCTTTGGAAGATCCACTCATATTGTTAAATTGTTTATGCCAAGAGATAGCATATCTTCACTGCTGATGCAGCTTTTCACAAGTCCAAAAAGTATTGACCTCTGCCTCGCATCATTGGTGCTGTAAAGGGCCAACCGGTTAACGAAGGAGTATAAACTATTCTGATTTCCAGTGAACTCCTCAATATTTTTAAGCTGGTTGCTTGTTTGCGTCATGGTGGCATCGAAAAGGGACGTTGTTGCGTCTCCTTCCATTTTGTTTATTTAATTGATTATAATTACAAGTAGTTTGTTGGTTTTATTATTTGTTTGTTCATGTTATTTTATTTATTTTTATAGTTTGGTTATTCAGTTTCATTGCACAGAAAGCTCATTCGAATTTTCCTGAGATAATTATTATTTTTAAGTTTACACAATCTACGGCTGTAAAATACACGAATTTCGGTATTCACGTCACTGTGGAGGTTTTATTTTACAAGATTGATGCGATATTGGCCGTTGCGTGGGCTGCCTTCGCGTTAGTTGCTTAGCGGATAGCAGTAAACGGGACACAAGAAATAACTTAGTTATTGCATCAGGATCCGCAATTTATTGATATCCTACCGGCTGCGCCAATTGGATATATGTTATGAGTTGAATAAATGTCGCAACATACGCTAACGACAACACTAATATAATTTAAAAGACGAAGTCAGAGTTAAATTATGACAACTTGCTTTATTGAATAGTATCTTAAGACTAAAGACAATTTCGTCATGGGCTTATTTGTGTGCTGCTGATATTACGCAGGCAAAGAATGATGCTTTTTTTGCATATAGCGTGCCACGGCATTCTGTCAAACCGGCGCCACTATTTATGATTTGCCTATTTTTTTATCTACTTTATTCTGGACTTTCGTGATATAAGAACTACTATGAACTAGTTTCGACTATTCTATGTTGTGGACATTGTCAGTATGAAAATGTCACTATATAAATGCTCATATACAGTGACGAACTTAATTATTGGCACAGCAAGCTTTTTAAACTTTACAGCAATTTTTTAAGTCCTTCTAAGAGGTTTTTTAATTAAAGACCTATTGCCTATGTAGAATGGAGTATTTATTAAATAAAACAAAAAAAATCTTTTAAAAAACTTCAACCAACAATTTTTAAAAATTATATAAGCAAAGAAAAACCTTAATTTCACTGAACAAAATTATTGGCACACTTAGTATTTTATCGGTATTTTTAAACAATTTTACCGATTGGGCAAGAGGCAAGGTTTGGCAATTTCACCTTCTGCTATATCCCGTTATGTAAAATTTCGTAAATTTGAATTCTAATATTGAAAATTTTTTAACAATTGAGCACATTTCTATACTTTTCTTAATAATGGCACAAGGCAAATCTTATGCAGAAATCGGGGAAGATAATGAAAAGAAGCCGATTCACTATTCGGAGCATCGTGCAGCGCTTCAAGGGAACCCGAAACCTGCAAAGTTCAAAGCCCACAGTTGTTGAACAGCCATGAATGAAGGAAAATCGTTCAAAACGTGCAAGTGAGTCCCAAAATATCATCAACACAGATTGCTGTTGAAATTAAAAAAGAAATGCGGAAGGGTGTGCACCCGATTACGGTACGCAGAGTACTGTACAGGCCAATTACAAAGCGCGTGTGTAATTAAAATAAGCGTTTGGACTACGCTAAGGGATATGTTAGCATGCCATCTGATTAGAGGAGTCAAGTCTTGTTCTCTGATGATAGTAAATTTAACATATTTCGATCGGACGGGCGCCAAACTGTTTGGAGAAAGCCGAATACTGCTTTTGAAAAAAACAATATTACGGCAACAGTTAAACATGGTGGTGGTGGGGTGATGGTATGGGGTTGCTTGTCTGCTGCAGGTGAGGGTAAGTTGGTATTTGTAGAAGGTATAATGGATAAACATTTATTTATACTTAAATATTTTGAAAGAAAATCTAAAAAAAAGTGCCGAACTACAACTACCAAGCTCGTTTACATTTCAACACGACAACGACCCCAAGCATTCTGCCCATATCGTCAAAATGTGGCTGGCATATAACACCGCCGATGTTCTACCGCACCCACCACAATCTCCAGACCTAAATCCAATTGAGCACTTGTGGAAAGAATTGGATAGGCGCATCTCAAAACGGGCGATTACAAAAAATTGCGGAACTAAAGCAAACACTTACAGAAGAATGGCAGAAAATTGGTGAAGATGTCACTAAAAAATTAGTTCATTCGATACCAAGCCGCTTATCAGCCGTAATTAAGGCTAAAGGCTTACATACAAAATATTAAATATAGTTATACTCATTTTTTCCTATCATATTGTTGTTTTTTTAAGTTTTTTTTTTTTTGGTGTGCCAATAATTTTGTTCAGCGAAATGAAGGTTTTTCTTTGCTTATTTAATTTTTAAATATTGTTGGTTGAAGTTTTTTAAATTTTGTTTTTTGTTTTATTTAATAAATACTCCATTCTACCACTAACCATACAACACATAGACTGGACATCGGTACAAAATTGCGCAGAGCTCGGAATTTGTAGCGGGGGTCCCAGACAACTTCGTATTTGCTCGGCTCGGTTACTGTAGGTCCCAAAAAAAAAATAGCGCGCAGCAGAATCATTCTGCTTCAAGACATCGGCCGAACAACAGCGGACGAAAATTGAAATTTTCTGTCATGCGATTCCATTTCTTTGCTGCTGAGTGAAGAGTATGCCGAATTCTTGAAAGCGTTTGCCATACTCATGCAAAATGTTCGCTTTTTCATGCTTTTTTGTTACGCAGCTCCCGAAAATTGCAAAATTTGTTCTTCAAGAGCTCGCGTTTCTTCCCTACTGTGCAGGTATACCACATTGATGAATGGGTTTACCATGGCTCATGCAAAATGTTAAGACTTTTACTATTATTTGTATGAAGGGTATGAAAGCGTTGGTGCGCTTAACGAATATGTTTTTGTAGTCGATCTTGCTGCCTGTGGAAAATTTGTATGCGAACATGTGTGTTGATAGTACATGAGCATTGGCGTGCGCCTACTACGGGCTTTTAATAGCGTGAATGATTTTGCATTAAAATTGCAGAGGGAATATTAAAGACCTTTTATTATTAATTAAGCGTTTTCTATTGTTACGAAATTAATTCATTAAATTATTAATATTATTAATTATTAATATTACCAACCATTTTTTCTGTTTTCCAATAATAATTCTTATCAAAATGAAAACAAACTGATTATGAATTAATCTTCTATTTGGAAAACAAGGGTGGGCGGGGAAATCCATTTACTATCTAAAGTTGAAAGTTTTGAACAAAAAGGTCTTTAATGCTTCTTTAATACTCCCCCATTCATCAATGTGGTATACCTGCTCAGTAGGGAAGAAATACGAGCTCTTGAAGAACAAATTTTACAATTTTCGGGAGCTGCTGCTTGTGCGAAAATATTATGCACACACATGCACACATACAAAACTTCCTCAGCCATCCCATACTCAAGCCACAAGATCTAGCAACTGTAAATTCTACAGGCAGCAAGTTTCACATATAGGCACATGAATACACACATATGTAGTAAGGGACTGTAAGAATGTGTGCATGCTTGTCGTGAAATCATATTGTTAAGCGCACCAACGCTTTCATACCCTGCGTAACAAAAAAGCATGAAAAAGCGAACATTTTGCATGAGTATGGCAAACGCTTTCAAGAATTCGGCATACTCTTCACTCAGCAGCAAAGAAATGGAATCGCATGACAGAAAATTTCAATTTTCGTCCGCTGTTGTTCGGCCGATGTCTTGAAGCAGAATGATTCTGCTGCGCGCTATTTTTTTTTTGGGACCTACAGTAACCGAGCCGAGCAAATACGAAGTTGTCTGGGAACCCCGCTACAAATTCCGAGCTCTGCGCAATTTTGAACTGATGTTCAGTCTATGTGTTGTATGGTTAGTGATTCTACTTAGGTAATTTTTCTTTAATTAAAAAACCTCTTAGAAAGACTTAAAAATTGCTGTGCCAATAATTTAGTTTGTCACTGTATATATGTAGCTAGGAACTAATGGAATGAAATATGGGTCTGCATGCTCATCGCGAATATAATATAATACGGATCAACGGTTTCACACAAATCATAATTATAAAACGCGATCATTTATTCAAAAGGGAAAATATGACATCGTAGCAATTCGCGACTCTCGAACAAATTTAAATTTCTGCTGCTGGCTTTTGCGTGCCAATTGATAGAGGAAAGGAGAGAGAGAGAGAGATGACAAGGAAAAATTCGCGCATAGCGCTGCTTTGTTCAAGAATTTATCATTTTGGCCGAACGCTCGAGTAGGTATGATTTGTTTCTTGCTATTTTTGTAGTTCGAGCCTCAAAAAAAGCCAAAGCGAAATTGCTGTGTACTCAATTCTCAAATTTTTCTTCATGGAATAATTTTGTTCTAGTTGACGAGTCTATATGTTGTGGAATTCTAATAAACGGAGACGGTATGCTGACAAGTATCGTTGTGGTAAAACGAACTAGTTCTACACATTAAGTACGGCTGTTAACATATTGTCAAACGTTAATAAAGAAGTAAGGAAAGAGTTTTAAATTAATATATATTCCGAAAGAAATATTTGTTTTTTGCTAGAAAACGTATACCATGCAGGGGCTCGGATTACAAAGTCTTAAAAAAAATCCTGCGGTAAGTAACATATTTTACAAGTATATCATTATGTAATCATTCATATTTTATTAACTAAACTGTAGTTGATTCCCCTATACGTATGCGTTGTTGCTGGAGCGGTTGGAGCCGTTTATTACATGACTCGGTTAGCTACAAGGAATCCAGACGTTACATGGAATCGTTCATCCAATCCAGAACCATGGCAAGAATATAAGGACAAGCAGTATAAGGTAATAAAACCCGAAATCCGAGGTACTTTTTTCACACTTACATAATACATAATTTTCTCCGTTTACTTTCAGTTTTACTCTCCCATTAGAGATTATTCGAAAATAAAGAGTGCAGCTCCAAAATTCGAAGAATAAGTTTGCCGAATGCAATTAAATTGATTTTCAAAATAAATGCATTAAAGTGCTTATAAATTTTGCATTGTCTAAATATATTTATGTTTACATCGTAGCTCTAAAATCACTGTACCAACGATATATTGCAAAGTTTGATGGATGGATGCAAAGTTTGGAAAGTAATAATCGTCCATTACCGTATTTATTTTTTCTTTCTCTGTGCTTTGTGCACTTTTTTCGAGAAGTTCGTGTTTCTAAAATTGGAGACCATACGCTGGGCAATAGTTATTTAATTACATACAAATATTAATTTAAAATTCGCATGCTTTGGTTCGGTTATAAACGGTCAATATAGACAGAAAGCATTTAGAAGTATAAAAGAGAAATATAACTACAAACATTAAAAACAATTTCTGCCCTAGTTTTTAAGGCCCACTGAATGAATACACTGACTGGTGGTGTTTAGTAAATACTAATCTTTATTCTTGAGGCTAGGTTTATATACCCACCCTCAAGCATAATTTGAACTTGAAAATCTAATGTGTCTATTGCTGATGCTTAGTATTGGTCTATTGCATTTTAATATTATCGTTAGGTTGTAGGGCTAAGCGTTCGTCTATTATTTATTTTTATCCTATCATCGTTCATCTTACGAACTGCATAATAGTCGTTGAGTGCGCGAATGCATGTTTATGTATGTACATATGTACATATACTTTTAGGTTCATGCCTGAACATTCAACCGAGGCCAGAAAAAGCGGCAGTCAGTAATCGCTGTCTCTGTTTTCTTCTCTTAATCTTAGACAAGACAATTATTACTATTCCAATCCTTGTATATTTTATATTCGGGCCTGAACACCCAACTTCCACGATCGCTGATCACCAACCTATGTTATAACTTTCCCCAGCTTGGGTGTTATTACATACACTGTACCACTTAAGTCACCGTACCCCCTGTTCGTTTTCACAAAACACGCTGTAACTTCGTCAAATTTTTATATAAAAAAAAAGTTTTGATGGTGGTTGATAAAGTGATCTATTAACTACACAATAGCATTTTAATAATAGTAAAATATGATTTTAGTCTAATATTATAACTAAAAAACTAAAAATATTCACATTTTCGACTCCACAAAAGTCACCGTACTCTTGCTTGCTCTGCGCTGTCTGGCGCCAATGTTCTTTTTAGACCTAACGGGGATTTTCAAAACATGTGTGCAATGTCTTCAAAATTAATACTACTTTGTGTGAACTCTTCGTGTTGGACAAAATTTGCAAATTTCGTCATAAAAATGACCAGTAAAGGGATAACTGTAGAAGAAGGTGGGCGGATCTTGCAGCTCCACACAAAGGAGCAAAAGTCGTATGCAGAGATAGCTAAACTAATGTCTAAAGCCAAGCCAACCATCCAAACAGTAATTGGCCGTTTTAAATACGAGGGACGTATCAAAAATAATACCAGATCTGGCCAACCACCTTCACTTTCCATTCGCGACAAGCGCCAAATAAGGCATTTGGTGGACAAGGATCCATTTTCCAGCGCAGTAAACATTGCATCAGAGATGAGTAACATTTCTTAAAAGGATATACACCCGGAAACCGTTCGTAAAGCCATAAAATCATACAACTTTGGGTCTTATACTCCTCGCAAAAAACCATACGTAAATTTAACAAATAGGAAAAAGCGTATGTAGTTTGCTAAGGCGTATGTGGAAAAACCGGTTGACTTTTGGCGAAAGGTAATCTTCTCAGATGAGTCAAAGTTCAACATTTTTGGCTCGGACGGGCGTGTGGAGAAGACCTGGAGATGCTCTTAATCCAAAAAATACAAAAAAGACCATAAAGCACGGTGGCGGTGGTCTTATGGTTTGGGGTTGTATAGCTGTTGGAAGCTTGGAGTTTATTGACGGAGTGATGAACCAACATACCTACATTGACATCCTCAAAAGAAAATGGATCCTTGTCCACCAAATGCCTTATTTGGCGCTTGTCGCGAATGGAAAGTGAAGGTGGTTGGCCAGATCTGGTATTATTTTTGATACGTCCCTCGTATTTAAAACGGCCAATTACTGTTTGGATGGTTGGCTTGGCTTTAGACATTAGTTTAGCTATCTCTGCATACGACTTTTGCTCCTTTGTGTGGAGCTGCAAGATCCGCCCACCTTCTTCTACAGTTATCCCTTTACTGGTCATTTTTATGACGAAATTTGCAAATTTTGTCCAACACGAAGAGTTCACACAAAGTAGTATTAATTTTGAAGACATTGCACACATGTTTTGAAAATCCCCGTTAGGTCTAAAAAGAACATTGGCGCCAGACAGCGCAGAGCAAGCAAGAGTACGGTGACTTTTGTGGAGTCGAAAATGTGAATATTTTTAGTTTTTTAGTTATAATATTAGACTAAAATCATATTTTACTATTATTAAAATGCTATTGTGTAGTTAATAGATCACTTTATCAACCACCATCAAAACTTTTTTTTTATATAAAAATTTGACGAAGTTACAGCGTGTTTTGTGAAAGCGAACAGGGGGTACGGTGACTTAAGTGGTACAGTGTAATTAGACAAGAGTGCTCTAGTCGAGACTGCTCGACTAGGGGATACCCTGAGCCCTGTGAAGATCCAAATATCAAATCATTAAACGATTTTGTATGCATACATACAAACAACACACATACATATGCACGCACGCATAAGCGCAAGCTCTGCCAACTGCGCAGTTGACGCAGCGACTGCGCTTGGGCTGCAATGCACAATGGCCCATTGGTCGAAAATACAATAATGAAACTAAAAATTTGCGTAAGATACAGTGGTTCACAGCTTATTTCAACCAGCACTTTAAAAAAAGTTTGTTGGGCTATAAAATCTAAACTATTGGCAATATCCAAAAAATTTAAACGCAGGTTGTTAGTGTGATGTTTTAAATATTACAAAATCAATTCATTTATTTTTTAAATATTTTTTCATTATTTAATAATGTTCAAAAACTAAAAAATGAGACCAAGACAGCTTATTTCAACCACTTATGAAATAACATTATTTAACATTATAAAAACTTAAAATAACAACAAATTAATACTTGGTGTGACCACCCTTTTGGCTAACTATCATTTTAAGCCTTTTTGGGATAGATTCCACCAACTTTTTAGTGACTTCTGGAGTAATTTTTTCCCATTCCTCAACCAATGCAGCTTTTAGGTACGATTTGTTTGAAATTTTGTATTTGCGAATGTTTGTTTCCAAAATCGACCACAAATTTTCGATTACATTTAAATCTGGTGATTGGGCTGGTGGTTTCATAACGTGCGGACATTTCCAGATCAGCCAAGTCTGGACAATTCCCGCAGTGTGTTCCGGGTCATTATCTTGGTAAAACCTGAAGTCCTCCTTTATGCCCAGTTTCTGAGCACTTCGGATTAAATTTGACTTCAAAACATCTAAATATTTAAGTTTATCCATCGTAGTCTCGATGAACTCCAAGTTTCCAACCCCGGCTGCTGACATACAGGCCCAAACCATAACGCTGCCTCCGCCATGCTTTACAGTAGCCCTCAAATTTTTTGCGTCAAGCTCTGTGTTAGGCCTACGCCACACATATGAGGGCCCATCCGACCCAAACAAATTAAATTTTGACTCATCACAAAGTAAAACTGTGTTCCAGAATCCAATGTCCTTGTGCAAGTGCTCATGTGCAAATTTTAAGCGACACTTTTTGTTTTTGTCGCTTATAAAAGGCTTCTTGCGTGGTACTCTACCATTAAAGTCATGTTCCCGAAGCACACGGCGAATAGCTTCTGGGTGGCATGACCTGCCCAACTCCTCCTTAACATCATTGGCTACTTGTCTAGCAGATAGCCTTGGGTTATCCCGGTTTTTTGTTACAATATAGCGTTCGTCCCTGGGATTAAAAATTTTGTTTGGAGCATTTCTACCTTTATCGTGGGTTCTATTTTCATGAACAAAACGGTATATGATGCTTTGAACTGTAGAATCACTCAGTCCAACCATATCAACAATTTTTCTACGGGAATGGCCATTTTTATAGTGTTTCAGAACAAGTTCCTGCTGTTCAATAGGTGTACGTGGTCCCATTTTGCTAAATTAAATTTTCTGCAAGTTCTGCTTTCAAAATTCAGCACAAACTTATTTCATCACATTGCAAAATCAGTGTATAAAGCATAGAACAAGAATCTACCGTTGCATTGCAAAATAACGGGTCTTTCATCAGCTTCAAAGTTTGTGGTTGAAATAAGCTGTGGAACTGTCTTGGTCTCATTTTTTAGTTTTTGAACATTATTAAATAATGAAAAAATATTTAAAAAATAAATGAATTGATTTTGTAATATTTAAAACATCACACTAACAACCTGCGTTTAAATTTTTTGGATATTGCCAATAGTTTAGATTTTATAGCCTAACAAACTTTTTTTAAAGTGCTGGTTGAAATAAGCTGTGAACCACTGTATGATGCAATCTTATCTCGGATTTAATCAAATTTTTTCACAGTGCTTTTAGTTTTTCTTTATGCCTGCTGTCCGCTTAAGGAATAGGTGCTAAAAGCAGAGCATGAAATTTTGTTTGTTATAAAGCGCGCAAAACTTGCAAGTGAAGGTCGCAAACTAATTTCAAAAACGTTAATTAATATTGCTGATACAATGGAAGATTTTAAAATATTAAAGAAAGGTATTAACTATTATTTTATATAATTTACAAGGTCTAAGACTGTTTTGTTTATTTTTAATTTTCTAATGTAACTTAAGCCCCATTTTAATATTAATTCGTGTGTAGACATAAACTTCATGTAAACGTTTAGTTATGAAGTTAATCGAAGTTAACAATCAACTTTACTATAAAATATTTCTTAGCATTTACAAAAAATAAAATAACAAAATTCATTTGCGAATATTTGCGATTCTCTCCGTTATCGTAAAAAAACAGAGCGGCCTCGCTGTTATTGGTTGGCGCCGTTTTTATGTGGTTTGTTGTGATTGTTGTCTTCGTTTCTGCGTTTGTTGTTTTGTTATATTCAAGCTGAATTTCGATCAAAAATAAGGTTGATTGTCGACAAATCCAAATGTTGTGGTAGTGGAACATCGAACGATAGAATGATTATGACTCATTGAAACATGTGCTTTATTTTTATAGAATTTTAGAAAAAATTTCACATTGATATCTGCACTAGAAGTATTTCCGGCCACGCATCCCATACAAGCCAGACCACTGTGCAATGTGGGCATTACTATGGAAACTTAATTGCTTAATAACTTTTCTTAGCGATGGACTAAGTGCATCAAACTTTTACAACTTATTTATGACATTCATATGTATGTGTGTATGTTCCAAAGCACAAGTCTCTAGTATTTGATTTGCGCTTTTTACAAATAGGGGGCTATTGGGGGCGAAGGGGGCGTGGCATCCAAAATCTAAAGATAACGTTATCTCCGTATTCATTACACGCAACTACACAGCAAATTTGAAAGTACAAACCAAGCCTTAAAAACACATTAAAATTATCGATAAATGCTCATAAAATCGAAATGGAATGAGTTATCGAAAAAATGTTATAAACTTGTGCAGAGTATGGTATTATCGTATTAGCGTACTTAAAAATATCTCAGCGTTCACACGGACGGACAGGGCTATATCGACTCGTCTCGACTAGAAGATATCCTGAGCCCTGTGAAGAGCAGAATTTGAAATCATTCTACGTTTCTTTAATGCATACATATAAAACACACACGCGCTCTGCCAACTGCGCAGTTGACGCAGCGACTGCGCTTGAGCAGCATTGTGGGCACTACTACGGAAAACAAGTAAGAGTGCTCTAGTCGAGACTGCTCGACTAGGGGATACCCTGAGCCCTGTGAAGAGACAAATATCAAATCATTCTACGATTTTTTTATGCATACATACAAACAACACATACACACATACACATGCACGCACGCATAAGCGCGCACTCTGCCAACTGCGCAGTTGACGCAGCGACTGCGCTTGGGCTGCAATGTGGGCATTACTATGGGAACTTAATTGTTTAATAACTTTTCTTAGTGATGGACTAAGTGCATCAAACTTTTACAACTTATTAATGGCATCCATATGTATGTATTTGCCAAAGCACAAGTCTCTAGTATTTGATTTGCGCTTTTTACAAATAGGGGGCTATTGGGGGCGAATGGGGCGTGGCATCCAAAATCTAAAGATTACGTAATCTCTGTATTCATTGCACGCAACTACACAGCAAATTTGAAATCTCTAGCCCAAACGATGTACCAACCACGCCTTAAAAACACTTTAAAATTATCGATAAATGCTCATAAAATCGAAATGGAATGAGTTATCGGAAAAATTTTATAAACTTGTGCAGCGTATGGTATTATCGAGTATTCACGTAAAATTTCAAGTCTCTACGTTGCGTACTTAAAAATATCTCGGCGTTCACACGGACGGACGGACGGACAGACGGACAGGGCTAAATCGACTCGTCTTGTCGCGCTGATCAAGAATATATATACTTTATGGGGTGTGGCACGCCTCCTTCTGCCTGTTACATACATTTTCACAAAACCATTATACCCTGATTTCCCATTTTCAATGGGCTCAGGGTATAATTAATTGCCTAATAACTTTCCTTAGCGATGGATTAAATTCATAAAACTTTCACAGCTTTATATGTGTGTATTTGCCAAAGTACAAGTCTTTACTATTTGATTTGCGCTATTTACAAATAGGTGGCTATTGGGAGCGCGGCATCCAACATCTAAAGATGATATAATCTCCGTATTCTGTAGACGCAACTTCACAGCAAATTTTAAATCTCTAGCTCAAACGATGTACAAACCACACCATAGAAATGTATTAAATGTATCGATAAATGCTCATATAATCGAATGGAATAGAAATGCATTAAAATTATCGATAAATGCTCATAAAATCAAAATGAATGAGTTACCGAAGTGGAATAATGTTCATGTATAATTTCAAGTCTCTATGTTGCGTATCTCAGCGTTCACACAGACGGACGGACAGGGCAGGGAATAGATATACTTTACGAGGTGCGGCACGCCTCTTTCTGCCTGTTACATACATTTTCACAAAAGCATTATACCCTGATTTCCCATTTTTAATGGGGTCAGGGTATAGAAATAACTTGGATATTCTGAGCTTAATTGGCTATGAGTAAGAGTAAACACGATGTGGATAGATTTGATGTTGAATAGAGAATGCGAGTAGAAAGTCATCGAAATATCAATTACACTTCTTTTTTTTGCCAGATTACATGATTGCTTTACCACTAACCATACAACAAATAGACTGGACATCTGAACAAAATTGTTCATCGCTCAGAATTAGAGTCGGGGCACCCAGTCAATTTCGTATTGCCTCAGCCGGTTACTTTAGCTCCCGTAGTAAAAATAGAAAGCAAAATTATTCTGCTTCGAGAAATCGGCCGAACAGCAACGCACACGAATTTATATTTGCCGTGATGAGATTCCATTTCTTTACAGCTGAGGAAAAGTAAGCAGAATTCTTGAGAAATATTCGCTTTTTCATGATTATTTTTGGCACGGTATGAAAGCGTTGGTGCGCTTAACAATATGATTTCACTACAAGCATGTTACATGTGTGTACATTCCTGCGCCTATATGTGAAACTTGCTGAATGTAGAATTTACTGTTGCTAGATCTTGTGGCCTGGCATATCCAGGATGGCTGAGGAAGTTTTGTATGTGTGCATGTGTGTGGATAATAAGTTCGCTCAAGTAGCAGCTCACAAAAATTTTAAAATTTGTTCTTCAAGAGTACGCATTTCTTCCGTACTGAACAGGTATACCGGATTGATGAATGTTTTTACCATGGCTCATGTAAAATGTTGAGACTTTCATACTGAAGTGTATGAAAGTGTTGGTGCGCTTAACGAATATGTTCTTGCTGCCTGTGGAACATTTGTATGTGTATGCATAGTACGTGAACATTGGCGTGTACCTAACCCGGGTTTTAATTGCGTGAATAATTTTACATCAGAATTGCAGAGGGAGTGTTAAAGACTTGTGAAATTAATTTTCATAATTCAAGTTTTTGTTCCAACAAATTGTTAATTTCATTCATAAAATAAAAAAAGGATTTTCGGACTTAAATTTCAATAGCTAAGCCTTGCCTTTTGTGCCAATTTAAATTATGTGTAACTATGAAAATTGCTCATTACTATCAATAGGAACAAAATTCGACAGTGTAGCAAAAACGCTCGGGCATCAAAAATAGCAAGAAGCAAATTCATTTCGGTTCAAGCGCTCTGCCGACATGAACGATTCTTGAATAAAGACACGCTATGCTCAATTTTTTCCTTGCATTCTCTCAAATATACATACCTATGTATGTATATGAATGTAAGAACGAACATCAGCGGTCAAGAATTAAAATTTTATGTGATGAGATCCCATTTAATAGCTGATGTGTGAAGAGTATGCCGAACCCTTTATAATGTTCGCTGTTCCTGAATATGGAATGAAAACGCTGGTGCGCTTAGCGAACATTTAGTTTGTTTTATATCCTGAACCCATTGAAAATGGGAATTCAGGGTATAATGGTTTAGTTAAATGTATGTAACAGGCATAAGGTGGCGTGGCAGTTATTTACGAGCTCTGAAAAAATTCAATAGAGCTGAATGTTGAAAGTTTCATTAAATTTCGTTAAGTCAGTCCAGATTTATCAAAAAAATGTTTGGCCAATTATCACACGCACGTAATAAGCTGCAAAAAACATTCACACATATACATGCATTGAAACGCACAAGCGCGTCTGCTATGCATGTGCATAAATAAATTCAAGGCCATTTATTGTAGCACATACTTCAAAACCAAATCTGTGTCACAATTGTCTGTCACAATTGCTATTGCTTTTTATACCCTGAGCCCATTGAAAATGGGAAATCAGGGTATAATGGTTTTGTTAAATGTATGTAACAGGCAGAAGGAGGCGTGTCAGACCCCACAAAGTATATATATTCTTGATCAGGGCGACGAGCTGAGTCGATTTAGCCCTGTCCGTCTGTCTGTCCGTCCGTCCGTCTGTCCGTATGTTTGAACGCGTCGATCTCAGAACGTAGTTGACCTAGAGACTTGAATTTTTTTTTGTTGGGTCCGTGGATAGCACGCGCAGGTCAAGTTTGTTACCAAAAAACGATATCTATTTTTGTTGTATTGTTATCGATTTTAAACCTTATCGAAAACAGGTTATAAAATTTTATCTCCCACACCTTTAGAACTAGACTCACCCATTGAGAGTCTGTTCCAAATATAACCATGTGAATAAATTCGCATTTTTATAAAATGTAAAAAATTCAATAGAATCATATGCTGAAAGTTTCATCAAATTCCGTTAAGTCAATCCCGATTTATTAAACAAAACGTTTGGCCAATAATCACACGCACGTGGCAAGCAGCGACGCGCAGCAAAAAACATTTAGACATACACATACATTGAAACGTGCAAGTGCGTCTACTATGCATGTGCACAAATACATTCAAGGCCATTCATTCTAGCATATTCTTCAACCAAATCTGTGTTTGAATTCTGTTTGCATTTTCAGCCGCTCCTGTAGTTTTGTATTTGTCATACATACATATATCGCCCTTTACACGCATACATTGAAACAGACCACCGTTTTTGTATGTACACATACTCATACGTTCATATGCGCGCATTTCAGCATATTCTAAGAATTACAACTGCGATTGATCTGCTTCTTTAGTTTGGTATTTGTAACATATCGCATTGTAGTACTACTTTGTGTTTTGCCAACAAGCAACGTAATACTGGTGTGGCGCAGTGGATAGACACAAAGCGCGTAAACGAAAGGTCCCGGGTTCGAAACTCAGTGACAACAGCATAACTTTTTTAATTTTTTTTTTTTAAATCTATAAACATGAGGTGGTCGTGCTAGTTGAGATGACGCGCTTTAACGTTACACATGTAGTAAATAGATGCAGGTTCGAGTCCAGGTGCGGTGATGTTTGCTTTCTTTTCATTTTTTTCTTTATTTATTTAATTATTAATTTATTTTTGATTTAGATACATTCTAGTTGAATAAAATTTCAAAATTATAATTTAATTTTGCAAAATTTAATGTTATATGCAAGCTATATAGCGTATTAAACAATGCAAATGGGACGGGGCTCAGGTTATCTCCTAGTCGGGCACCTCCGACTAGAGTTTTCTTACTTGTTTAGTTTTGTATACGTCAACTACGTCGTGAACTACTTTGGGATTTGCCAACAGGCAATGCAATACTGCCGTAGTTTTGTTATTGATTTATTTATTTTTTATTGACATACATTCTAGTTGAATAAAATTTTAATATAATTTAATTTTGAAAAATTTAATGTAATGCGCGTATTAAAAAATGCAAATCGGATGGGGTTTAGGTTATCCCTAGTCGGTCACCTCCGACTAAAGTTTTCTTACTTGTTTTGTATGGTTAGAATTGTAGAGTGACTGTGAAAGGAGCCTTCCTCTTTGTAATATTATTGTATAGCTCTCAAGCATTGCTCGGCAATATATAAGTACAGCAGCACTTGTGTCAACTCAATCCATATCTTGAATTTTGAATAACTATTTTGATTATCATATGTATATATATATATATATACAAATGTTTTGTTTTATTATTTTTAATTATTTTATTAATTATTTTTGTGTAGATTCGTCCAGCAGCAAACTAAATGTTTGATTTACCAAGGTCGCCAAACGCGCGTGATGGATCGTTCAAATCCTCCTCCAACAAAATTTAAATTCAGATCTATTCAGGCTGACATCCTGAATTTTTTGTTTGTTCATTTCCTTTGCAATTTTTTGCTTTCTCGAAAAACATTACCAGACAGCAGCCCTAACAAAAATTCGCATGACACGAATAATTCAATTTCAGCACTTAAAGTTCATTCAAAGTTAGATTTAAAAAAATATATATAATACCGCTGCACGCCCTTTTCCAATATTTCCCCGAATCTGGATCGAACGCGAAAAAACTGAAATGGCAACAGTGCACACCACACTACCTAGTACCTTACCTTACCTTAATCTCAATAACTTACCGCATTTTAAATCCTATTTTGAATACATTCATGTTTACTTTTTAGGTCCAGTTATTAAATACAGATACATATTTTGCATCTTTCACCTTTTGATTATCAGGGGCTCTGCTATTAAATACAGGAAATGATATCTTGGGGGAAATCGCAAGGATTGTATCAAGAAAAAATGTTTATTATAGCGTAACATATTCTTTTTTACTTATAGGTATTTACCAACTTGTGTAAACGTACATTCGATTGATTTCTAAATCGCTCTGCTTTACATTCAAATAAATAATGACCTTTAGAATTTACATAATAAGGGGGTATTTTTTTTTTCTTTAATACAATTTTATTTCCCAAAGTGAACTGCATAAAATCGATTATTCGATCGTGTTCGGAAGTTTTTAAATCCTGGAGAGGACTAGCTTTGATTTGTGTAAATCCATTCTTAGCCATTTGACGTTCAACAATATGCAATTTTGTTTCATTCGCTATATCTTTATATGATTTTTGACGCATAAGTCCGATAAAAAATGCTTTCACAATGTGCTGAAGATTTGTTGAACCTTCAATCTTTGCATATAAGTCCTGTATACCTATAACTTTGCAAATAGTTTGTATTGCCCTGTGGCATACCAAGCCATACCCCTCCGGCTTTTTGGAGACATAAATTTTGGTTTTTCCAAATGCAGTATAAAAATCATGATTAATAGTTCTATTTTCATAAAGATCAATACTTATAAGTTTCTGACCTGAACGATTTTTTGATTTCCGCAGCGCGGTTCGAACTTCAGGAGCTTTAGCTGTTGCGAACCCAGCTAGTCCATTTTTATTTCCAGTGACAGATAAAACAGAGTACCGTCTTTTTCTTCCCATATTGCCTTTCATAATAAATACTATCTTATTCTCTAATACACGCGTATCAAACAAATTAAAATTCTCTTCTCCAACAAAATCTGGGGACCCAATACTACGACCAGGCATTTTTGTTCCAGACCAACCTCGATCTATCGGATTTAATTTCATAACTTTAAAATTGCCCATTGAGTCGCGTATACTCATAATGCTTTTTTCTCTATCCATGTTTTCGGTTTGTTTTTGTTGATGTGTAAGCTCGTTTCCTCGTATAATTGGTGCATTAAGACCCGGCCAAATGATATTATTTTTTCCGAGCCCAATTGTTTGACCTCTGTTCAAATCCTTTGCAACTTTTTTCCCTGTTCCCTTTCCACGGCCTCTTTTTTTACCAGCGTTGCTTACTGCTGTCACCCCACGCCAGATTTCTTCGGCTGGTACTGCAAACAAAAAAACAACAAAAACAATGGTAATAATGTAATATAGCAATAAACATATTAAATACATACACTGTACCACTAAAATGATCTTGGCCCATTTACATTCACGAAACAAAAAAATTTTTTAAAAAGAAATTTGTGAAGTTTGTTACTTTATCAACATTTTATCTATACTTACGTTCATATTTAAGCATTTTCTGCATATGCGACGCAAACAAAATTTTATTCATATTTAAGCATTTTCTGTGTATTCAAATAATAACAATATTTTTTTCATTTTCAGCCGCTTCTTTAATTTTGTATATGATAGGTGGCTCCCTTTTAATGAAATTAAGTCTGATCGGACGGGGCTCAGGAAATCTCCTAGCTGGGCACTCGCGACCATTCTTACTGTTTTTTTAATACCGTTAATCCATTGAAAATAAGCAATAAAGTTGGTTTCGTGAAAATGTATGTAACTAACAGAAGGAGGCGTGCCACGCCCCATAAAGTATACATATTTCTAATCAGCGCAACAAGACGAGTCGATATAGCTATGTCCGCCTGTCCGATCTTCGAAAGCACGCAATCTAGAGACTTAAAGTTTTACATGTATACTCATGTATACCATACGCTGAACGAATTTATCATTTATTTTTTCGAAAGCTCATTCCATTTTGTTTTTAATGAAAATTATCGACAATATGAATTCATTTTTAAGGCGTGGTTGGCACATAGGACAAGCGCGTAGAGAATTCAATTTTTTTTTCCTTTTTTATTTTGGATGCCACGTCCCAAATACTAGAGACTTTTGTGTTTTGGCAAATGCACACACATGAATGACATTGACAATTTGTAAAAGTTTGATGAAAAAAGTCCGTTAAATAAAAAGTTCCGGTAATAAATGCAATTAAAGCTTTTCACAACTCCTTAATTTGTTTAAAATCTTCATAATGTTGAAAGAATTTGCAAAGGACGGTGAGATAAATCAAATTACGATGAGAAATTTAACTGTTCAATTACGTGATGAAGGAAAATAGTTGAGACAAGTCGATTAAATGCTATGTATATAAAACTACAATTTGACTGGTTCTATTAAATCGACGCCACCAAAGCAAATGTATCGCGAAAAGTGGGACATATTGGAGACTGTGAAACAATAATAATAATTATAATAAGAAGATTCATGATAGTACAAAAAGACAAATCTTAAAAACGGAGGGCGTACACGCCCGTAAAATGATGGAATTTGACTCAAAAATTGGAATCACTGCCTCCAGATTTCTAAAATAACAATTTTCAGGGACGAGAGAAATTTTGATTTTTTGGCATCTCACTCCGACCTTTAATCACGGTGGTGGCGGTATGGTCACATGGGGATGTATAACTGCAAGTGGAATCTTCACAATTTTCCCAGCATACTGTTACTTTATATTACTTTATAATTAAATTAAGAACCTGTTGAATTTGCCAAAATGGTCGTCAGATTTAAATCCTATGAAGATTTCAAATTTCGTATGAATTTACTAAAAAATTAGCTATCCGTTGTGTTCAGGCATGAACATAAGAAATATATAAATATGTAAACATGCCTTCTGCGCACTTAACTACTAGCATGCAGTGCGACAATTAGATAATGCCCACATGTGTGGAATCCAGCAATAGCCAGATGAACGCTGACTCTGACAACCTCAGCGATAGTAAAAGAATAACTAATAGACGAACGCTGAGCTCTACAGCCTCAGTGATGAATAGACCAATGCTGAGACTTACACACTCATCAATAGATACATTAGATTTAATACACCAGTGTATTCATTCAAGGTCCTTCGGGCCGGATCTATTGACTGAATCATTCATAGTCCTACGAGCCGGATGCAAGATCAGTACAAACTAAAAACCACCACACACTTATTGAATTCACTAATCGAGCGGGATCTAGTAGTGACTGTATTCATTCTTGGTCCTTCGAGCCGGAGGGAGTATTCGACTAAACCCCAACATAGTGAATGAATACACTATTCACGTTGTCTCTTTAGTTTCTTGAATATGGAAAAATAAAAATAAATATATGATAGTAACCCGAAATTTTTTATAATTAATGTGCTATTCATTGAAAAATATAATTTTCTCAATAAAATACGTCACTTATTATTACCATGAAAGTTGTGCAGTGAACTCGTACGCATTTTTTCTGGCAGGTGTATACTCTTATATATGTATACACTTGATCGCATAGTAAATACTAGGGTCAACGGAACATTAAACAAAAAAAATTTGCCGATGTACGTGAAATTATGCTAGGTTGTGTATGTACATACAATGCACATACAATGTATGTATGTATGGATGATTAAATCATTCCAACATTGTATGCACTTCTAAAATACAATTTTTTTTTCCCACTGCGCGTAATATATGAGAACAGGTATTCGGGTACGTTAACTGGAATGTGTATATTCATTTAGGGATATAAATTAAGAAATGACAAGACCATAACTTAGATCATTTTTATTGTATTTATACATGTGGACCACTCAGCACGTGTACTTACGTTTATTAAAAAAGCTTGTTTTACGTACAAAAACAGAAGTGGTTGGAGCGCGCTGTGCATTTACATAATTTACCAACTGCAACATAGATGGCCGCCATGTGCCCATTGTAAAGTGCATAGATAACAATCTAGCCATTTTAAGATTTTTGTGTGGTTGAAAGTCAATAAATACGTTTACGCTGATAAATGACTTAGTACGTTACGCAAAGAGCAGTTTCGTTACTGTTAATGTTAACTAACAGCTCTGTTGCGACGACACATTTTTAGCTTTAAAATTTATGTTTATGTTATTTGTGATATTCCACATTCAATTAAAGTCGGTCGATTTTCGTGAGCAAGAACCGGAAATAAACCAAATTAGTAAAACATTATATTGTCCGTTTCGTGAATTTATAAAGAACTTGTAATTATAGTCGCAGATTGTTTTATTTTAGCTACCGGCGGAAAGAAAGATAAATATTTGTTGCCAGCGACCCATTTCGGAAAAAATGACGTCACATGTCAACTTAACAGACCGCAGCAAAGCAATCGTGTATCTGTTTTAAATCTTCGATTATATTTCTGTTTTCGGTATTTTAAAAAAATATATCGATAAAAAATGATATCGATATTTAAGTTGAAATTATTGAAAATGTATGTCGTTTTTTAATTTATAACTTTACATTATGTAATTAATTTACATAAATTGAAAAAATATTATACATTTACAATTTTAATGAATTTTATTATATTTTCATTTCAGTAACCTTCATAATTCATGTGAAACCACTTATTAAAATACGCAGTGACTCGTCGTTTAAAACAAAATTATTCGATCAACTAAATGTGTAATTCGACAGAATTAGAATTAAGAATTAGATTAGATTAGAGCTTTCGGCCGATATGGTCGATTTTATATTATTTTAATTTATAAAGTCACGCTGTAAATAAATTTTTGCTCTCTTGCTCTCTCTCCCTATCTTAAATATATAAGTTATTTAATATTCTCTTTTTATTTTATTTAGGTAGACTAACTCGTACGAAGTAACGCTGTTATCACTTAGTGTCTGTTGGGGGCTACACGTGGTGTTGCGCGAAATGAGAAGACTTGAATAATTCCATGACGATGACCAACGTTCTTTATTTCCAAAATTCAACTAACTTACTAAGTACAAAATTATTCTAACCGAAGATAGCCCTGCACCATTAACCGTTGATTCAGCATTCCGCAGTTTAAGGTCCCGTTTTTCCGCAGTGATAAAGCATTCGTAAGCTTTAAGTCCCGTTTTTTCGCTGTGACAAAGCATTCACAAGCTTTAGGTCCCGTTTCTCTGCGGTGACGAAGCCGCATACTGCTGACTGTACTGCAAGCTCTCATGTGGGCTAATCGTTGATTTGCGCGATGCATTGTTGATTGTGTTAACTTATACATACATGTGTATATGTACAGTGGCTCCAACGCCAAATCGGACAAGACTATTTATTTTTTTCAAAGTGTTTTTTCTTTAGCAGTAAGTTAATTTTTTATCGTTTTCACATTTTTTCTTAAATCTATAATGTATAAGCCTCCCAAACAAAAAAAAAATTTTTGTAATTTCAAACGGCAACATTTTTTTTATTTTAAAAAACGAGCAACAAGTCCGATTTTGAGCTTCAACGCCAAATCGGACAAAAGAAAACTTAAATGAAAAATAACAGAAAAACGTAATATTTATTATTTTGTTGTAAAACCTTTGTTTGCGACAACAGCCTGCAAGCGATTGGGAACTGATTTGACCAACTTTTTGCAGATCTCTGGCTCTATGGAGTTCCAAGCTGCAAGTAATCCCTTTTTTAATGGGTCAACTGTGTTATACCGGTTTTGGTACACTTTCCTCGCCACAGATTCTCTATGACGTTTATA
The DNA here is from genome assembly GCA_035045145.1 of Drosophila meridionalis. Taxonomy (NCBI): domain Eukaryota; kingdom Metazoa; phylum Arthropoda; class Insecta; order Diptera; family Drosophilidae; genus Drosophila; species Drosophila meridionalis. The sequence goes on from JAWNPG010000037.1 coordinate 14,811,019, forward strand.
TCCGGGCTCTGGGCAGGCAAAGTATTGCGCACTGTGTTGTCACACACATCTTTTGCAAAGTTTGTTTTTATTGACATCCTGAGTTCCTTTGCGGTTTTAAAGGGATCAACCTTAATTTCCCTTATAATTGACCGTTCTTCTCTTGAGTTTAATCGCTTTCTTTTTCCCTCCTGGCTTTTGTTAATTAATCTTCCATCCTCCCGAAACCTTTTTATGATATCGTGAACGGTAGATTGGCTTCTTCCGACCAGATCTGCTATTTCCCTAACGGGTTTGCCATCAAAATGCAGTTTTAATATTATTTGGCGTTCCTCAACACCAGTTTGCTTCCCATGTGGAGCCATTTCGCAAAAATAATTTGTGTTACTATCACTTATGAGCTTGAGAACATAACGAAATGCAATAAGCAAAACAAAAACGAAAATCTCCGTCAAATAACGGATCTTTTTCTTGAAGTTTTCTTTTGTCCGATTTGGCGTTGAAGCTCAAAATCGGACTTGTTGCTTGTTTTTTAAAATAAAAAAAATGTTGCCGTTTGAAATTACAATTTTTTGTTTTTTGTTTTGGGACGCTTATACATTATAGATTTAAGAAAAAATGTGAAAACGATAAAAAATTTACTTACTGCTAAAGAAAAAACATTTTGAAAAAAATAAATAGTCTTGTCCGATTTGGCGTTGGAGCCACTGTATGTATGTAGGCACCAGGGATGCCAAGTCAAAATTTGAAAATTACGTAGCCAGGCTCCAAAATCTACGTGTTTTTCCGTAGCACAATTTTGGTGAAATACGCAGATCTACGTACTTTTCTTTTAAACTTAAAAACAATAAAAAAAAAATTAATAAACCATTAAATTTTTAAATTAACTGTATTGTACGTCGTTGTTATTAATTTCATTTGTAGCTTTGGAAAGCAAATCACATTGTTCAAATTATACATATTAACCAGAGCTGTTAATTTTTCCATTTGAATGGAAATTCAAAATGGGTTTCACCTTTTGAAAACCCATTTTGCATTTCCATTCAAATGGAAAAATTAACAGCTCTGATATTAACTTATGTACATGTTTTACAAAAATGTATACATGATTTGAATTAAATATTTTAGGTGTTTGTCAGAAGGCTCTAAGTTTTCCTTTAATCCACTTGTGGTGTGAAGCAATCCTTTTAAAGTCTCCGTGTCTAATTTATTTCTGTTATTTGTCTTAATTAAATTAATTTCTGAAAATAGACGCTCAACATTAGCACTGCTATGTGGCAAAACCTAACCCTGCTAACCCAATATAAATCATATCTTCTTTTTTATTTAATTGATAGTTTTTAGGGTATTTTTCAATATTTTTTAAAAGTACGTAGTTTTAGTCTCATCACACGTAGGCACGTAGATCTCCTTTAAAATACGGAGATCTACGTGAAAAGACGGAGGGTTGGCATCCCTGGTAGGCACGCAAAAGTCAGCAGAGCACAAAAATTTGATTTTTATAGTAATTGTCAAATGAGCATTATGACATTTTGTCAGTAAGAAGTAAACCTTGATGAATTGTTGCATTAATGATTCCAATAGAAATTTCATAATTCACTTACACCACTAACCATACAACACATAGACTGGACATCGGAACATAATTGCTCAGAGCTCGAAATTTGTATCGGGGCTCCCAGACAACTTCGTATTTGCTCGGCTCGGTTACTATAGCTCCCGAAAAAAAAAATAGCGTGCAGCAGAATCATTTTTCTTCGAGAAATCAGCCGAACAGCGCACAAAAATTGAAATTTTCCGTCATGCGATTCTATTTCATTGCTGCTGAGTGAAGAGTATGCCGAATTCTTGAATACGTTGGCCATGCTAATGCAAAATGTTCGCTTGTACATAATTATTTTTACGCAGGGTATGACAGCGTTGGTGAGCTTACAATATAATAATACACAAAAGCATTTCAATAATAGTAACATTATATTTTAGTCTATTATTAGAACTAAACAAGTAAGAGTGCTCTAGTCGAGATTGCTCGACTAGGAGATACTCTGAGCCCTGTGCAGAGCCAAATATCATATCATTCTACACTCTTTTTAAGCATGCATAAAAACAACATATACACACGCATACATACATATGTACGCACGCATAAGCGCGCGCTCTGCCAACTGCGCAGTTGACGCAGTGACTGAGCTTGGGCAGTAATGTGGGCATTACTATGGGAATTTAATTGTTTAATAACTTTTCGTAGCGATGGACTAACTGCATAAAACTTTCACAACTTAATAATGGCATTTATATGTGTGTAAAGCACAGGTCTCAAGTATTTGATTTGCGATTTTTACAAATAGGGGACTATTGGGGGCGAATGGGGCGTGTCATTCAAAATCTAAAGATTACGTTATCTCCGTATTCATTACACGCACCTACACAGCAAATTTGAAGTCTCTAGCTCAAACAATGTACAAACTACACCTTAAAAACTTATTTTCGATAAGCATTAAAATCGATAACATTACAACAAAAATAGTTATCGTTCAAACGAAGCAAACTTGACCTGCGCGTGCCTACAAAAAATTTCAGCTGTCTAGCTCGTCTACGTTCTGAGATCGACGCGTTCTAACATACGGACAGACGGACGGGCGAACGAATTTCAATTTCTCTGGGCTGCCTACATGTGCATGCCTACTTGCATATATATTTGAGTGATGAGAGGAAAGAAAGAGAGAGAGAGAGGGAGTGAGACAGCAAAGTAAAAATCATGCATACGGCGGCTTTGTTTAAGAATTCATCGGCCGTGCGCTCAAAACGGAATGATTTGCTTGCTATTTTTATTGCCCGAGTCCAAAGCGACTGAACCGAGCAAACACATAATTGAGCGGTCGTCAAAGTACATTTTGTTGTGTGGAATAATTTTGTTCCAGACGCCAATCTATGTTATAGAGTTTGTGGTAAAACTACATCAATATTAGTTATATTGTTATCGATTATACGATCGTTGAAGAACTATTGTTAGTAACACATCACTAACAGAAAACAATAACATAGAGTTAACAACTTATTACTTTATTCTTTATTTCATCAGGCTACTATGTCGTGGTTTAATCTTTGGGATGGATTGAAAACAAAGACCTGTAGATACTTGCTACAGAGGTATCTAGGTCAGTTTTTTGAAAATAATCTAAACCTAGAACAATTGAAAGTTGATCTTTACAATGGAAAAGCTGTGGTTGAAAATATTTCACTAAAGGTTAAGGTAAGTTGTCTTAAGAATATAATAGAAAATAATAAATACAATTACAATAATTTATATATATTGCGTGTTGATATGAAACACAAATATGGTAATCAAAATTAATTTATAAATTTTGTATATATGTAAACAATAATATATTTGTGTTCTTATTAAAAAGTTTAATAAGTTAAATGTGAAATAATGATTTTGTCAGCTTATACATACAGTGGTTCACAGCCTATTTCAACCAGCACTTTAAAAAAAGTTTGTTGGACTATAAAATCTAAACTATTGGCAATATCCAAAAAATTTAAACGCAGGTTGTCAGTGTGATGTTTTAAATATTACAAAATCAATTCATTTATTTTTATACCCTGAGCCCATTGAAAATGGGAAATCAGGGTATAATTGTTTTGTTAAATGTATGTAACAGGCAGAAGGAGGCGTGTCAGACCCCACAAAGTATATATATTCTTGATCAGGGCGACGAGCTGAGTCGATTTAGCCCTGTCCGTCTGTCTGTCCGTCCGTCCGTCTGTCCGTATGTTTGAACGCGTCGATCTCAGAACGTAGTTGACCTAGAGACTTGAATATTTTTTTGTTGGGTCCGTGGATAGCACGCGCTGGTCAAGTTTGTTACCAAAAAACGATAACTATTTTTGTTGTTTTGTTATCGATTTTAAACCTTATCGAAAACAGGTTATAAAATTTTATCTCCCACACCTTTAGAACTAGACTCACCCATTGAGAGTCTGTTCCAAATATAACCATGTGAATAAATTAGCATTTTTATAAAATGTAAAAAATTCAATAGAATCATATGCTGAAAGTTTCATCAAATTCCGTTCAGTCAGTCCCGATTTATTAAACAAAACGTTTAGCCAAAACGTTTATCACATGCACGTGGCAAGCAGCGACGCGCAGCAAAAAACATATACACATACACATACATTGAAACGTGCAAGCGCCTCTGCTATGCATATGCACCAATACATTCAAGGCCATTCGTTCTAGCATATTCTTCAACCAAATCTGTGTTTGAATTGTGGTTGCATTTTCAGCCGCTTCTGTATTTTTGTATTTGTCATATATCGCCCTTTACACGCATACATTGAAACAGACCACCATTTTTGTATGTACACATACTCATACGTTCATATGCACGCATTTCAGCATATTCTAAAAATCACAATTGCGATTGATCTGCTTCTTTAGGTTCTTTAGTTTTGTATTTGTCACATATCGCCTTGTAGTACTACTTTGCGTTTTGCCAACAAGCAACGCGATACTGGTGTGGCGTAATGGGTAGACTCAAAGCGCATGAACGAAAGGTCTCGAGTTCGAAACTCGGTGACAACAGCCTAACTTTTTTAACGTTACATACATGTAGTAAACAGATGCAGGTCGAGTCCAGGTGCGGTGATGTTTGTTTTTCTTCTTCTTTTTTGTTGATTTGTTTATTTATTTAATTATTTATTTATTTTTGATTTACATACATTCTAGTTGAATAAAATTTCAAACTTATTAAATTTTGGAAAATTTAATGTTATATGCAAGCTATATAGCGTATTAAACAATGCAATTCGGACGGGGCTCAGGGGATCTCCTAGTCGGGCATCTCCGACTATAGTTTTCTTACTTGTTTTAAATATTTTTTTTTATTTAATAATGTTTAAAAAATAAAAAAAATGAGACCAAGAGAGTTCCACAGCTTATTTCAATCACAAACTTTGCAGCTGATGAAAGACCCGTTATTTTGCGATGCAACGTTATATTCTTGTTCTATGCTTTATACACTGATTTCGTAATGTGATGAAATAACTTTGTGCTGAATTTTGAAAGCAGAACTTGCAGAAAATTTAATTTAGCAAAATGGGACCACGTACACCTATTGAACAGCTGGAACTTGTTCTGAAACACTATAAAAATGGCCATTCCCGTAGAAAAATTGCTGATATGGTTGGACTGAGTGATTCTACAGTTCAAAGCATCATATACCGTTTTGTTCATGAAAATAGAACCCACGATAAAGGTAGAAATGCTCCAAACAAAATTTTTAATCCCAGGGACGAACGCTATATTGTAACAAAAATCCGGGATAACCCAAGGCTATCTGCTACACAAGTAGCCAATGATGTTAAGGAGGAGTTGGGCAAGTCATGTCACCCAGAAACTATTCGCCGTGTGCTTCGGGAACATGACTTTAATGGTGGAGTACCACGCAAGAAGCCTTTTATAAGCGACAAAAACAAAAAGTGTCGCTTAAAATTTGTACAGGAGCACTTGAACAAAGACATTGGATTCTGGAACACAGTTTTACTTTGTGATGAGTCCAAATTTAATTTGTTTGGGTCGGATGGGCCCTCATATGTGTGGCGTAGGCCTAACACAGAGCTTGACGCAAAAAATTTGAGGGCTACTGTAAAGCATGACGGAGGCAGCGTTATGGTTTGGGCCTGTATGTCAGCAGCCGGGGTTGGGAAGGAGTTCATCGAGACTACGATGGATAAACTTAAATATCTAGATGTTTTGAAGTCAAATTTAATCCGAAGTGCTCAGAAACTGGGCATAAAGGAGGACTTCAGGTTTTGCCAAGATAATGACCCGAAACACACTGCGGGAATTGTCCTGACTTGGCTGATCTGGAAATGTCCGCACGTTATGAAACCACCAGCCCAATAGCCAGATTTAAATCTAATCCAAAATTTGTGGTCGATTTTGGAAACAAACATTCGCAAACACAAAATTTCAAACAAATCGGACCTAAGAACTGCATTGGTTGAGGAATGGGAAAAATTACTCCAGAAGTCACTAAAAAGTTGGTGGAATCTATCCGAAAAAGGCTTAAAGTATTAATTTGTTGTTATTTTAAGTTTTTATAATGTTAAATAATGCTATTTCATAAGTGGTTGAAATAAGCTGTGGAACTGTCGTGGTCTCATTTTTTAGTTTTTAAACATTATTAAATAATGAAAAAATATTTAAAAAATAAATGTATTGATTTTGTAATGTTTAAAACATCACACTAACAACCTGCGTTTAAATTTTTTGGATATTGCCAATAGTTTAGATTTTATAGCCCAACAAACTTTTTTTAAAGTGCTGGTTGAAATAAGCTGTGAACCACTGTATGTTTAGATTGTCTGTCCGTCCTTGCAAGCGAAAATGTGAAATCAGGGTATAATGGTTTTGTTAAATGTATGCAACAGGCAGAAAGAGAAGTGCCACATTCCATTAAGTATATGTATTCTTGATCAGCGCGACAAGACGATTCGATTCCCTTCTTCTGTGTGAACGGTGAAATATTCTAAAGTACGCAAACTAGATACTTGAAATTTTACATGAATACTCGTATACCATACGCTGAACGAGTTTATGAAATTGTTTTTCGATAACTCATTCCATTTGTACATCGTTTGAGAGGCTTGCGTGTTATGAATACAGAGATTATGTCATCTTTAGATTTTAGATACCACCTCCCATTTGCTGTCAATAGCCCCCAATTTGCAAAAATCGAAAATTAAAAATTTATGCTTTAGTACACGCATATGAAGGCAATTAATAAGTTGCGAAAGTTTGATGTAGATAGTCCATCGATAAGAAAAGTTATTCAATAATTAAGTTCCCATAACAATGCCCACATTGCAGTCCAAACGCACTCGCATGCGTGCACATGCGTGTGTGTGCATGAATTTTTTATATGTATGCATAAAAAAAGCGTAGAATGATAAGAATATTGGCTCTTTGCGAGCAGCATTGATTATTTATTTTATTTTATATCATTCCAGTTTCTTATAACAAAAAATCGATAATTGGACTTCATTGTTATTACTTGAACCACTAGCCATACAACACAGATTCGTTAGTTATAACAAAATTTTCCACGCAAAATAATTTATACTTTGTAGACTTCCCAACTTCGCATTTTAGGGTCGAGTAAGAAAAATAGAAAAAAGCAGAATCAATCCGCTTCGACCATACAACATGTAGACTTGTCGTCTAGAACGAATCTTATTCTACGCAAAAAAAATTGGGTATTTAGTACAAGACAATTTCGTTTTTACTCGGCTCTGTCGATTTACGTTCGGGCAAAATCAGTGGTCAAGAATTCAAATTTACCGTGGTGAGATTCCATTTATTTGCTGTTGAGTGAAGAGTATACCGAATTATTGAAAGCTTTTACTATGCTCATGCAAAGTGTTCGCTTCTTTGCGACACGTATGAAATCATTGCTGTGCTTAACATGATTTTGCGACAAGCATACAGATTATATTCTTTCCAGTCCTGTTCTGGGTGAAGGTTACGTTGAGAGGCGAACTGTGCCTCTTGTTGTTGGCCTCGGGCTCAGACAATAAAACAAATTATTTAACGGCTAAGTGCCGGAGTGAATATTTATTTAAGCGACTTACTGGAAGAGCGCTGTATTCAAACTAAACTTCTAAATATTTAGAATATTTCACTTAAGCTAAGCCAAAACTGGCATTACGCCACAATGTCATGGTCGGCAAGCCGAGTCAGCAGTCTTAGGCAATAACGGAAGCTCTTACATCAAAACAAAAGTGTCCGGTTACCGCCGCTGACCATTGCAGCTATAGCGCGCTGATACAAAGTATGCAGTGTCGCAATTGCGAGGGCTGTTCCTTAAATTAAGAAGCACGCTATAGCGAGGGTTAGTTATAAACTTATGAAATATCCTATATTAAGTGTTATGTGTTAACTACTCCCCCTTCAAGTATGAGGCCGCCCTCGGCCGAACCAATCCCGGCGACGACTTCTCGTAACTGCTTTGCGGACTTCTTTGCACCGATGTATCGACTAAGAGTGAGGCCAATGCAGATTAAAGAACAGCATATGGCTCCCACACGATAAGCCTGATCAGTTCCGACGTTTTTCTCGAACTGCTGTATCACCTCCAGATTACGTTCATTCAAACGATGAAGGTAAGGGAGCCTGAGGACATCTCTATTGCGTACGTTGTTATGATTGTAAAACAGAGTCCCGTTAATTGCGACTCGGTCTCCGAACGTGATGAGATGCGTGCCTTGTACCTGGATTTCAGTGCCGTTGTCCACCTGAATCCTTGCGGACCCGTCGTTGAGGATGACGATTCCGTCATCTACATGGGTGATTATTTCCAGGTTGCTCGGCTGGATCTTGCAGTGTGCCGTGCCACCTACATAGAGCTGTTTGGTACATGAACTAATGCCAGACGACAAAATGTGGCTCCAGGCGCAACTCTGCAGCGTGCGGGTTTCTCCATCGCATTCGGCTATGACGTTGTCAAGCTATCGCAGTATGAAGTTCTTGTGGACGACAGGATAAATCGTAATTTTTCTGCAAGCTTTTTTAATCTTTGAGAATTTAATTATATAATGTATAGTGTTAATCGATTGGAGAACTTTTACGGACGCAACGGACATAAGATCTCCTATGGGAGTGTTGGTGGGTTCCTCTAGCCAAATTGATTTCAAATTTTAGCGGTCCAAAATGTTTGGGCTAACAATGTTAGCCTTCGCAAGAGTAATAGCAAGCATTAAATTTTGCAACTCCATCGTCAGCATTCTCTTTCTAGACAGTAGTGTTTTAAATAAATGGCTACTGTCAACTTGTGAGTTTTTGGCTATCTTGAGAATTTAATTGACAGTGGTTGTTAACTGGTTAAGCTGATCTTGAACTCTAGTGTTTATTTCTATTTGTCTATTATTGGCATTTATCAATTGCATTTCAGTAAACCTAGTCTGCTCTTAATCGTCGGCATCGGGTGTACCCACCACAAAGAAAGTTTATAAAAATTATGCCAAGTGGCTAAAAGTAAGTTGAACAACTATATCTAACTTATACGAGTTTGCCTAGTGGCTTAAAAACAGGTGTTCAAAAAAAACAAGGGAGTCACCTTAGGTTGTCCTTATGGACCACCCTCCCTCTAATGAGGACCTCGGTACCCAGGTCTGCTTCCACTGCCTTCTCATCACATAAAGGTGTGAGTTTGTTTCCGATCCGTCGGTTGGACTTGACCAAAACTTTGTCACCAACGTCAAAGACCCTATTCTGCCGATTTGCGTTCTCCCTAGCTCTGAGTATCGTCTGAGCGTAGCAGGGACTTACTCCTAAAAAATTGAGGGTATCAGAGTCATAACTAGCATCGTCATTGATTTGTGCCGCTGCGCTAGAGGCGGCATCAGCGTACACCTCTGCTCCCTGTCCCGCGTCTTGCGTGACGTGATTCAATCTTTGTTGATTTCCCTGACCACCTGTGCGGTTGGATGCGGGGTTCTTCCTATTCGCGTAAGCGGGGGCCTGAGTGGGCTGCAATACCCTTGAGAAGGAAGGATCGACCTCCATGGGCACCGGTGCGCCATTACAATTGTGCTGCCTGCTGCTTCGTTGGTCAGTCTGCTCTGGGGCCTTGCTTTGCTTGCTGAAGTGTGGATTCTTGGTACCGATAGTTTGTATTTCGGCTTGTTCCTGTTGGTGACCCTGCGCTTTTGCATGCGGCCTGCGCTCTTTGTCCTCTAGACTTGTTGCGAAATTAGCCGCGAATGTGTACCTTTCATGATTTGACTCAACCTCTTGCGCGAGAGCTAGCGCTGAAGGCAAGTCTCTGGGCTTTGCTGCAAAGAGCACATCTGTAAGACTGCGCTTGAGACCCGATATGAACACACGCAACGCATCGTCACGGAATTTTTCACATAGGCCCTTTGCTAAAGCCGGCTCATATGACATGCTAACTTTGTTAGTGAGAAGAGTGAGTTTCTTCTCTACCTCGTCGTAATACTGGAGCAGGGACAGGCCACCTTGCCTCAAGGTACCTAATTCCTGTTCAATGACATGAATTGTTCTCTTGTCACTGTATGTGAAATCTAGGCGATTTATTATCGCATTAAAATTGAATACAGTACCAAATGAGGCCAGCACCGCGTCTGCGGGGCCCCTGATCTTGCTTCTTATAATGATAACAGCCTGGTAATGGCGAGAACTGCCATTATGTGGTCTGAAGATCTCGTAAGCTGCTAATGCTGCCTGCCTCCAAGATACATAAGCTTCCTGTACTCCTGCAAACTCAGGTAAACTTTTGACGGCATCTAATTCCTATAGCAGCATATGCTACTACTTGTGGGGCGGCAACGTTTGCTGCTGCTGTATGTTGAGCCAACTCATTAATTCTTTGAGTCAATGCTCGCTCCCTCTGCTCGTTTGCAGCAGCCTGTTCAGCTAAAGCATTGCTGACAGCCGACCTTATTATTTCCCTAAGCTGATCTGGATCCATTTTACCTAATGGGGGGGAAACTACAGGGGCGTCAAAAGATGGGTCGAATTACGACGTAGCTCTGAATCACGAGAACTGTATGCATTGATACAGCACAATTTTAGACACACAGAAAGTAACACAAGGTAATTTTACTAACGATCTGGATGATAAATTGTTTTAACTAGAATCCTTAAGGCAGTTACTCTCACGTGTTTCAGAAACCTGGTTCAGATTATTTTTATTAATTATTATCTGTTGCAATATAAAATACTCACAAGTATTAACTAATTTTTATAAAAAATTAAGACTTTAAAAATTTTGGCTAGAGTATCCACTTACATGATTCAACTAACACAAAAAATAAATTTATTTATAAGTTTGGTCACTCGCAGCTCCCGCGCTGCTGTCTTAATTGCTGTTGGTTGTGGAGTCCGACCACTAGTTGGGCGGCAATTATATTCTTTCCAGTCCTGTTCTGGGTGAAGATTACGTTGAGAGGCGAACTGTGCCTCTTATTGCTGGCCTCGGGCTCAGACAATAAAACAAATTATTTAACGGCTAAGTGCCGGAGTGAATATTTATTTAAGCGACTTACTGGAAGAGCGCTGTATTCAAACTAAACTTCTAAATATTTAGAATATTTCATTTAAGCTAAGCCAAAACTGGCATTACGCCACAATGTCATGGTCGGCAAGCCGACTCAGCAGTCTTAGGCAATAACGGAAGCTCTTACATCAAAACAAAAGTGTCCGGTTACCGCCGCTGACCATTGCAGCTATAGCGCGCTGATACAAAGTATGCAGTGTCGGAATTGCGAGGGCTGTTCCTTAACTTAAGAAGCACGCGATAGCGAGGGTTAGTTATAAACTTATGAAATATCCTATATTACGTGTTATGTGTTAACTTACACACATACAGTCTGTCAAGAAACACTTTACGCAGTGGTGCTCAATTTTTAAACTTTATGTACAAAAATAAAGGGTTTTTGTTTAATTTAGCTAATTTTTTTGAATGGGTAACTGTTTAATAAGTATTTTTAAATCAAATTATAAAAAACAGAAACAAGAACAATAAGGGTGAAACTTAAAAAACAACAACAACTTAGATTACTCATATTTGACACTGTCAAGAAACTCTACACACTTCATATATATTGTTCTAAATTTAAAATGTCATACTAATTATAGCTAATTTTGAAAAACTTAGTATTTAGTATGTCCCCCCTTAGCATTATGTACATGTTGGAGTCTTCTTTTCATAGAGTTGGCCAAGTTTTGAATATATTCTAGGGATATGCTCTGCCATTCTTCCATTACGAAAACTTTTAGCTGTCCACGGTTGGTTGGATTCCTTTTTCCAACCTTTTTCTTTAAATAGGACCACGCATGTTCGATTGGGTTGAAATCTGGGTTTTGGGGTGGTGTATCCAAGACTTTTCCACAGTTGTAAAGCAGCCAACTGCGTACATTAAACTCCTTATGTTTTAGATCGTTGTACTGGTAAAATTTAAAAGTTGGCCGATTTTCGGTTATAAAGCCTAATTTGGTTGCACTTTGGTGTAAATTTGACTTCAAAATTTAGAGATATTGCTCGGCATTCATGGTGTTTTCAATTAATACCAGTTCACCGACTCCTTGGCTGGATATGTAAGCCCAAACCACAACCGACAGTTTTCCAAATTTGACTGTTGGAATGATATTCGCTTTATCATACCTTGGGCGGACCTTCGTGGTCATACATTATTTTCTTTGAGCTCTTTGGCAAGAGTTCTGATCGAAATTTGGGGATTTGCTTTGATCTTTCGCACCATAAGGCGGTTTTCCCGATCAGATATCTTTTGTTTTCAGCCACAAATACCCTTTGCCTCAAGTCTTCCCTCGTTTACTGCGCGACTGAGAACGTTGTATATTGTTTTTTCGACACGGGAAACATTTCCACTAATTGTGGAACTGATTTGCCCAACTGCCGATTGTAGAAGATCGATTGGACAACATCGAAACTTAATCTCTTTCCGGGCATTGTTAATCAAAATTTTTATTGCTTTCTTCATGTGTACTCAGTCAAATTTCGCACAAAGTGAAAAATAAACACATAAATAGAGATGCATAAAGAGATTCTTAAAGCATAGGTAACGGTAAAGCCCCGTTATTTCGTAGAATGAGAACAAAACAGATGAAGAGAACAAAATGTGACAGTGTCAAATATGAGTAATCTAAGTTTTTGTTGTTTTTTAAGTTTCACCCTTATTGTTCTTGTTTCTGTTTTTTATAATTTGAAATAAAAAATACCTATTAAACATTTACCCATTCAAAAAAAATAGCTAAATTAAACAAAAACTCTTTATTTTTGTACATAAAGTCTAAAAATTGAGCTTTTTTCCACTGTGTAAAGTGTTTCAGTGTTTTCAGTTTATAGATCTTGTGGACTACACACAAACGTTGAATATGTGTGCGTATAAGAGCAATTGCAGAATGGGTCTACCAAGGCTGATGTAAAATTTTAAGACTTGCATTATTATTTGTATGAAGGGTGTGAATGTGGTGGCGAGCTTAACGAATATGGATTTGTAATCGCTCTTGCTGCCTATGAAATGTGCGTGCATAGTGGACGTAAATAACGGCGTGTGAATACGATAGGCTTTTAATTGAGTAAACGATTTTGCATTGTTGCACTGTTAAAAATACAGATTAACTCGTATTGCCACGGTCTCGGTTTTGTGCAATGGTTTTGGTTTTGTGCAATGCCGTCTTTCCGTATAATTGCAATTTTTTTCTGCGCTATTGAAGCTATATGTACAATTTTTTGTAATTTTGTATGTACAATTTTTGACGGCATGGCCACACACAAAAAAGAAAAGAACATAACTTACTATGCGGAAAATGAGAATTTTAAAAGAGTCTTAAGATATATTATTAAATTTAATATATAAGATTCTCTAGGGGAGTAGAGTTTTAGTTAAAGTTAAATTTAATAATAATTAAATTTAATAACTCGCCGTATATATACACTGTACCACTTAAGTCACCGTACCCCTTGTACGTTTTCACACAACACGCTGTAACTTCATCAATTTTATATATAAAAAAAATTTTTGATGGTTGATAAAGTGATCTATTAACTACACAATAGCATTTTAATAATAGTAACATTTTATTTTAGTCTAATATTATAACTAATAAACTAAAAATATTCACATTTTCGACTCCACAAAAGTCACCGTACTCTTGCTTGATCTGCGCTGTCTGGCGCCAATGCTCTCTTTAGACCTAACGGGGATTTTCGAAACATGTGTGCAATGTCTTCAAAATTAATGATACTTGGTGTGAATTACTTGTGTTGGACATAATTTGCAAATTTCGTCATAAAAATGGGCCAGTAAAGAGATAACTGTAGAAGAACGTGGGCGGATCTTGCAGCTCCACACAAAGGAGCAAATGTCGTATACAGAGATAGCTAAACTAATGTCTAGAGCCAAGTCAACCATCCAAAAAGTAATTGGCCGTTTTAAATACGAGGGGCGTATCAAAAATACTACCAAATCTGGCCAACCACCTTCACTTTCCATTCGCGACAAGCGCCAAATAAAGCATTTGGTGGACAACGATCCAATATTTTCCATGAACAGACGGACAGCAAGATGGACATTGCACAAAACCAATATACTCAGAAAAAGAATATAATGACAATTTTATCAGATATTATATTTCCAGCATACTTTTTTAGACAAACACACTTATAAAAGTATGCCAGAAGATCTAACAATGAAGAAGATCTAACAATGAAGAAGATCTAATGATGTAGGACTTTACAGACGAAAAGAGTTTCAGACATAAGCACATAAATGCACATAAGGGGCTGTAAGAATTTTTTTTTTTCGTTTTTCTGTGTGTTGGCAAAACCCTCAAAGAGCCGAAAACGCTTTTTGATTATTAAATAGAATTAAAATAAAATGTGACAGCGTGCAACACAAAAATGGTCTGCTTTATTCTGGTTTTTGTGATCTAAGAAAATCCAGTATGAACTAGTTTCGACTATTCTGTGTGTTGTGGACATTGCCAGTATGAAAATGTCACTACCCTCTCCTTAAGTGGTGAGCCTGTAAGTCAAAGAGACACTTAAAGTAAAGTTTTGGTAATTAAACTCGTTTCTCAAAGGGAAAAAGAGTATATTGGTTTTATGCAATGTCCGTCCGTCTGTCCGCCTGGCCGTCTGTCCGTATGAATGCAATATTTTTCTACGCTATTGAAGCTAGAGACTTGAAATTTGGAACATATACTCGTGTACACCCTCGAATTATAAAGTGTCAAGATTTTCCCGATACGCCTACTAGGGGCGTGGCAAATCGGAAAATGGTTGCGCCCATAGTTAAGGAATCATATTAGTTAAAGAGCTAGAGAGTTGAAATTTGGAATGTATACTTGCGTTGACCACCCAAGCTCAAAAAGATATGGCGGATATATCTATGCCCATTGGGGGCGTGGCAAATCGGGAAAACTGTAACTTCTACAGTTTTAAAGCTAGAATGCTGAAATTTGGCACGTATCTTAACGCTTCGATTCTATAAAGATTGATTAAAAGATTTTATGTCCACGCCCACTGGGGGCGTGGCAAATCGGATCTGAATATAGAGTGATTTTACAAATTCAGCTATATTTTGAGCACTTTTGACGCTAGAGACTTGAAATTTGATAAATATATTTGGATAAGCAACTCAAGATCAAAAAGATATGGCGGACATACCTACGCCTTCAGGGGGCATGGCAAATCGCAAGACGTTATAGCTCCTACAGTTTTAGAGCTAGACGCTTCAAAACTGGATGTTTGTGTTACTGGGGGCCTCCTCTATTGATTCCCTGAAAACAAATCTTACGCCCCTTTGGAGGCGTGGTATATCGAAAAAATACCCTGTAACTTTCACATTTTTGGAGTGTAAGTATCCAAACTTTACAGTTACGTTACCCTCGACTCCTTCTAGGTACTCGCCAAATATGATATGTCTACGCCTACTGGGGGCGTGGCAAATAGGCAGCAAAATTTGTAACGCCCAGCTGCAAAATTCATATGCCTGTGATACCTATATAAATAAGCTTAATAAGAATTGCTAAGACGACAAACGGCATTTCTGAGAAATATTAAGAAATATATGCAATTCGATTTAATGTTGAAGTTCTGCAAATAATTTATCTGCTAAAATTATCATTTTTCGTATAGCCTAGGTCAGTTATGTTATTTTCTTTGTGTGTGTGTGGCCATAAAAAAATTTAATCGAGTTAGTCCGAACAAAATTATTCCACACAAAAAAATCGACGATAGGACCCATCATGTATGTATGTATGTAGGCACGAACAGCAGCTCAACTATTTTCATGCATTTCAGTTTTCAGTTTGCATTGCCTGTTGGCAAATCCGAAACTACTTCACTACAAGGGCGACTTTTGACAAATACAAAACTATAGAAGCTGCTGTTAATGCAAACACAATATAAACATAAATCAATCGCAATTGTGATTCTTAGAAAAAGCTGAAATGCGCGCATATGAACGTATATATTTATATGTGTACATACAAAAACGGTGGTCGGTTTGAATGTATGCGTATAAACGGCGATATTTGACAAATACAAAACTAAAGAAGCGGCTGAAAATGCAAACACAACTCAATAACAATTTTGGTTGAAGAATATGTTAGAGTGAATGGCGCTGAATTTATTTGTGACCATGCATAAGCAAACGCGCTTGCACGTTTCAATGTATGTACATATGTATAAATGTAAATATATTTTACTGTCGCTGCTTAACGCGTGCGTGTCATAATTGGCCAAACATTTTGTTCAATAGTTTGCGACTGACTTAACGGAACTTGATGAAACTTTTAGCATATGATTCTATTGAATTTTTTACATTTTATAAAAATGCTAACTCATTCACATAGTTATATTTGCAACAGACCTTCAATTGGCAGTATATGAGGGGGTAGGTAATTAGTTAAAGAATCCGGTATCCAAAATGTAACAAAAATTTAAATTGCATAAAATTCACATGAATCTACATAAATGCAAAATTTGAGATATATTATTAAATTGAATAAACCAGATGCTCCTATGGGAAACTAGTATCACGCCTTAGGTTTCGACCTCATGCAACGTTCTTACTTGTTTTTATATAAAAATTTGACGAAGTTACAGCGTGTTTTGTGAAAACGAATAGGAGGTACGGTGACTTAAGTGGTACAGTGTATAAATATATATCTGAAGAAGTATGCCGAAACTACAGCGAGCTCTACCGATCAAGAAAATTGACATGGATGTCAATAAAGATTGGAGCCAAGCAAAATTGATTTCATCATTGGCGTAGATCTACTTCCCCAAATAATGCTGGAAAAAGTAAAAAAAAACGACGAAACGCTGGGACAACTAACTAAGCTTGGATGGATTGTTTCCGGCAACATAGCTAAATCGTCAAACAACAAGGTGATTAGTGCAGCAACAGCAATGTACCTAGACCACCTCGAACGATTCTGGAAGCTAGGTCCATGAAACCAGTAGACACTATCGGACAAGGCAAATACTTTATGCCACATAGAGCACTAGTTCGACTAAAGCAACAGAATGTGATGCTAGTCTGGCCCAAAATGCAAAACGAAAATAGTGATCTGAAACCAGTGCCACGAAAAGGGAGGATTGGAATATTAATAATTGTCATTGTCTTGTATATGATTAAGAGAAGAAACCAGAGACAGCAACTACTGGCTGTAAGCTTTTCTGGCCCCCGCAGAAGGTTCAGGCATGAACATAGAAATATACATAAATACGAAAATATGCGTTCTACTGACTACTAGCATCCAGTGCGATAGATAGACAAAAGCCACATGTGTTGAATCTTAGAATATACAGATGAACGCTGACCCTTTCAACCTCAGCGATATGATAAGAATAGATACTAGACGAACGCTGAGCCCTACATCCTGAGCGATAATATAAGAATGCAATAGACCAATGCTGAGCCTTACACACTCAGCAATTGACACACTAGATTTAAGGGTTGAAAATATGCATGAGTCTGCGTATATATACCCAGCCTCAGAAGAATAAAGATAAGTGCAGACTAAACACCACCACAGTCAGTGTACTCATTCATGAGTATTCGACTAAACCTCAACATAGTCAGTGTATTCATTCAGCATTTGTTGAGTATTATTTCGCGAAATGCATCAATAATAAGGTAACAATCGGCTGTTTGTATGAAGCTCTATTCTAACTAGAAGGAGATCGCAGCTTGGGCATCGATGCAGTACTACTAAAGAAATATTTTCTAAACCCGTAATTTTAGAAAGATATTATCTTGCAAAACCAGCATATAAACTCTAGAGATTAATTTTTCTAAACATGATTTTCGCAGCTTATGAGTTCAATAAAGCAATAATATACCCTCTAGCCTGGTTAAAATCCATCCCTTGGACCTTGCTGAGGGCGTCTCGTATCTCACAAGCGTACAATTGTCAACTGTACAGAACGAATTTAAAATTACAAGAAATGTTTATGCTAATAGTTTTGCTTATAAAATCTAATCGCGTTCCCTTTATTTATATAATAGACAAAGCAGAGAATGTGCCGCCTACGACTGACGAATCAAAAGATTAAATGTTAGTATCAATATACCGCACTCTCAACTGCGAACGCGATTATTCAAACTACGAAAAAATATCGTCATATTTTACGAGCGAAATACGCAAATGAGTCGACATTCTTTTATTTAATTTATAGATATATATCAACGAATAATAAAAATAAAAATGTTGTTTAAACCATTAAAAGAAATAAATATAAGTGAGGTTAATATAAAATTAATATTTGCAGAAATGCTAATTGATTTTTATATCCTGAGCCCATTGAAAATGGGAAATCGATAATACCATACGCTGTACAAGCTTATAAAATTTTTCCGATAACTCATTCCATTTCGATTTTATGAGCATTTATCGATAATTTTACTGTGTTTTTAAGGTGTGGTTTGTACATCATTTGAGCTAGAGAAAAAATTTGCTGTGTAGTTGCGTGCAATGAATACGGAGATAACGTAAGCTTTAGATTTTGGATGTCACGTCCCATTCGCCCCCAATAGCCCCCTATTTGTAAAAAACGTAAATCAAATACTAGAGATTTGTGCATTTTCAAATACACACATATTAATGCCATTAATAAGTTGTGAAAGTTTAATGAAATAAGTTTAGCGCTAAGAAAAGTTATTCAAAGTTTAAGTTAACATAATAATGCCCACACTGCACTAATTTAAAAATTAGTTTTGCAATATGTATTATTCAAGAGTATAGCGCATTTAGCTCCATAACATCTTAGTGTGCCTGTTTTTCACAACTTGTTAGATTTTACAAACGTATTAAAATAATTTCTTTTCCTAAAACAAAACGTTTTTACAAAAGGTAACGTTGATTGAGGAATATTTAACTAAAATACTTATAGTTGTACTTATATTTATAATAATAAAAATTCATTTTAAATATTTTAGGCTCTTAATGATTTATTTGAAGATCAGGGCTGGGCTTTTGAAGTCATATCTGGTCATATTGGATGTCTCACAGCAATGGTACCGTGGAATGCTCTTATGACAAACGATAGTTCTCTTAATGTTTCAAATTTGACAATAACCTTAAGACCAGTCTCACGTTGTCAAAGTGGAACAACTATGTTAGAATCTATGTGGTCGTCCGTTAGTAGTTCCATGCAAATGGCGGAGGAATGCATGAAGCAGATTGATGATGACATTCCATTTTTAAACCACAACAATACGTTGATTGGACTCGAAAAGTTTGCTGAAACGATTGATAACGGTAAGTATAGTTTTTTATTGGATAATAGATTCTATATATTTACGGTCTAAAAATAAATTAATTTTTATTGGTACATGTACATGTGGGTTTGATAAGGATGTAGAGTGCGTGAGCAGTTTTTTTTTTACAATATTATCTTGGAGGTGTTGTTAAAGAAAAATAGAACATATAGTTCTTTTAGATTTGCCTCTCGGTCAACTGTGACTAAGAAAGACAGAAAACAAGTAAAAATGCTCTAGTCAAGACTGTTCGCAAAGATACCATGAACACAGTGAAGAGCCAATATTATTCTACACATGCATGCATGCATACAAACAACACGTACATACACACTTATGCACGCACATACAGTTGACGCAGCAACGAATTTAAATGATCGACAAATACCGATAAAAACAAAATGGGATAACTTATCGAAAATGACTAATTTGCTCAGCGCATTGTATACACTAGTCTCCATGTAAAATTGGAAGTCTCCAGGCTTCGTACTTTCAAAGATATCATCGTTCACACGGACAAACTGAGAGGTTTATATCGGCTCATCTTATCGCACAAAGCAAGAATATATTTACTGTATGGGTTAAGTGCCTGTTACATACATTTTCTTTTCTACATTTTATATGTAATTTGATTTTATGTTATAGTGCTGCATAATTAATCTGATAAAATTCTGATTTTTTCGTATCAAATTCGATATATTATGTCGATATTTTAATAAATAAATAATAAAATACGTGTTATACAAAATCTTCAAATTCTCTGTATCTATAATCTCTGCATTCATTTCAGACGAGCTACACCGCAAATTTGATAGCTCTAGCTCAAATGATGAACTTACTACGGTTAAAAAACTAATTTAAATAATCGATAAATGCCGATAAAATAATGGGATGAGTTATCGACAAAAAATTTATAATCTTCCGAGTATGGTATACACGAGTATACATGCAAAATCCTTAGTCTCTCGCTTTCGTACTTTCGAAGATCTCAGGGTTCACACGGACGAACGAACGGACGGAAAGACGGATAGGTCTATATCAACTCATCATGTCGCGCTGATCAAGAATATATGTTGTGGAATGCATCCTCCTGCCTGTTAAATAATTTTCACCATTTTCAAAGCCATTATTCCCTCATTTCCCAAGGGACGTGTAAGCTCTACAACCTGGAAAGCTCTTCCTTTCCCGGAGATAATGACTGTTGATGAAAGTCTGCATGACTTGTCCAACAACTTTCTATTATATGACTGTGGGAATCGAGTTATCAATTTATAGTACGTGAGGTTGGTTGAGTGTAACAAAAAAATTCAGGTCTAAAATATTTGCTTTTTCTGAATTTCCGTAGGCCGCATTGACCGCATACTTGTAGGTAAACAAATTCCCTACCAACTTAAGTTAAGTTTATTTGATATTCCACACTGATTGTTTTTAATGTTGAGCCACTCGTTGTCCCTCGCTGTATTTTTTTTATACCCTGAGCCCATTGAAAATGTTTGAACGCGTCGATCTCAGATCTCTTTTGTTGTTTTGTTATCGATTTTAAACCTTATCGAAAACAAGTTATAAAATTCTATCTGCCACATCTTTAGAGCTAGACCCCTCAAATTTTGCATATAGATTCATGTGAATTTTATGCAATTTCTATTTTTTAATTTTTTGGATACCGGCTCTTTTTACTAATTAACCCCCCTCCCCACACCCCTTCTCCACTCATGAGAGTCTGTTGTAAATATAACCATGTGAATAAATTAGCATTTTTATAATATGTAAAAAAATTCAATAGAATCAAATGCTGAAAGTTGCATCAAATTCCGTTAAGTCAGTCCCAATCTATTAAACAAAACGTTTGGCCAATTAACACACGCACGTGGCAAGTAGCGACGCGCAGCAAAAAACATTTACACATACACATACATTGAAACGTGTAAGCGCGTCTGCTTATGCATGTGTACAAATAAATTCAAGGCTATTTATTCTAGCATATTCTTCAACCAAATCTGTGTGAATTCTGTTTTTGCATTTTCAGCCGCTTCTGTAGTTTTGTATTTGTTATATATCGCCCTTTATACGCATACATTCAAACAGACCACCGTTTTTGTATATACACATACACATACATTCATATGCGTTCATTTCAGCATATTCTAAGAATCACAATTGCGATTGATCTGCTTCTTTAGTTTTGTATTTGTCACATATCGCCTTGTAGTACTACTTTGCGTTTTGCCAACAAGCAACGCAATACTGGTGTGGCGTAGTAGGTAGACGCAAAGCGCGTGAAC
Organism: Drosophila meridionalis; assembly: GCA_035045145.1. Lineage (NCBI taxonomy): Eukaryota > Metazoa > Arthropoda > Insecta > Diptera > Drosophilidae > Drosophila > Drosophila meridionalis. The sequence goes on from JAWNPG010000037.1 coordinate 14,832,603, forward strand.
GAAAGGTCCCGAGTTCAAAACTCGGTGGCGACAGCGTAACTATTTTAATTTTTTTTTTAAATCTATAAACCTGAGGTGGTCGTGATAGTTGAGATGACGCGCTTTAACGTTACATATGTAGTAAATAGATGCAGGTTCGAGTCCAGATGCGGTGATGTGTGTTTATCTTCTTTTTTTTTGATAATTTGTTTATCTATTTAATTTATTTTTGTGAAAATGTATGTAACAGACAGAAGGAGGCGTGGTAGACTCTAAAAATGGGTCGTCAGGGCGACGAGATGAGTCGATCGAGCCAGTCCGTCTGTCTATCTGTTTGAACGCGTCGACTTATGAATGTAGAAGAGTGAAAGACTTGAATTTTTTCTAGGGCTGTGTACAGCACGCGCAGGTCAAGTTTGTTAAATAAATCCGATAACTATTTTTGTTATAATGAATCGGCTCCAAATTTTACAATGTCCCCTTCAAGGTCTGTTGCAAATATAGCCATGTGGATGACATATCATTTTTATAAAATGTAAAAAATTCGCTAGAATCATATTCTGAAAGTTTAATCAAATTCCAAAAAGTCAGTCCCAATTTACTTTTAGAGGCAAGTGCCAAGTAGTGTTTCTGTGCTTAATATTAACAATATTTACTTAGGTCGATATGGGAATGCAAAGCAAGCAAATTGTAATTTTTTATAGAAAATGTGTTTTTTTTTTTTTTTGTGTGAGTAATACAGATAAGGACACGAAAATAATTTTTAATAAGTTTTAAAAAATATTGAAAACTTCATTCAAATGAAACTTGTATTGGAAACAAGCAACTGTTCCTCACTTTTTCACTTGTGATTTGTGAATAACTTTTCCTGATCGCGTTTACTGTCACTCTTCTATACTGTTCGACGGTTTCTTTATTCTTTTCTTTGCCTTTAATTTGTTTATTCCTAACAAATATATCTTGCCCGGTATGATAGATTACCGGTGCTGACCTGTTCCTATTCTTGATATTGCTCGAGATCTCCTACTTACTAGTCCTTTCTGTCTATGGTCTATGGAAGTGGAATAGAATGTCTGCGGGTTTTGCGTTTTGTAACAGAGTGAATGGAATTGTTGGATGGTGCGTATACCTCGATGCCTAGAGCTTTGAGGAAATTCAAGACCATCGTATTTGGAGCAGTGAAATAGTGTAGGACTTTAGCCAATTCTTCGCGAAAGTGTAGCGCTGATTTCGACTCTATTGGCAATAGTTTAGCGAATTAGAGAATTTTTCTATACAGCTGAAGTATTTATTTTTCTCTAGCATGAAAATGTCTATGTGAAGTACTTCATATGGATCGGGATTGGTGTAGGTTGCAAGAATGTTTTGTTTGGATGCCGATCATATTTTTGATACTTACAAATCTGACATGAGGCCGTGAAGGCCGTAATACGGCCATTTTCAAGAAGTAGCAGCTATCTAAAAGTTGTAGCTTAACCTCTTTTGGATTGTGCTCGGGAATACTCCCGTGCTATTTCGTCGTCGTCAGTAATGTCTTTCACAAACCTTTGCGCTATTCTTGTTTTAAAAGGGGTGAATGACTCTTGGTAGCGCTCTTTTAAGGATTGTAAATAACTGTCAGGTATTTTCACTCCGTTTATGATTATTGGGCGTAAGTATTCTTCCAGAATTGTGGTTGGGGACGTCCTTGTTTCGTTCGTTAAAGGAATAATATGTCTGGTGTAGCCCGGAAATAGCGTTTCAAGAGCATAGGTTTGCTTCCAAGAACCTTAATCGGAGCTTCTTCGTGTGGAACGAGATCTCTTGCGTCATGGAGTGCGCTATGCACAGTAGCTGCTGAATCAGAGCCGGCTTGTGAAACGCCAACGAAACGGCAAACGAGTCTGTGTCGAGAATGTTTACTTGAGAGAGGAGGCGAGAGAGCGCGTCTGCAACGATGTTAGACTTCCCTGTTTTGTAGAGCAACTACTCTTCGATTCGCGCTTTCCATATTTTCAATTTAGCATTGTAGTTGCAGTTCCCTAAAGAATACATAAGCGGCTGATACTCAGCAAAAATCTTGATACAGCCGGCACCGCAAAGATACGACCGTAAATTGTTTAGGGCCCAGATAATTGTAAGCATTTCCCTCTCATTTGCAAGTGTAGCCATCCTCTGTTCTACTCAAAGACCTGGAGATGTAGGCAATTGACGTATCCTTACCGTCCTGAATTTGAGACAAAACTGCATCGAGCGCGTATTCAGACACGCTGGTTCAAAGAGTTTAAAGCTCAAGTTTGATGGGTACTCTCTTTGATTGGGAAGCCTTAACCCCGTCGCCTTCTCCCCGCGTCAGGTTGGTAAACGGCTCTGCTACCTTCGTAGAGTATTGTATGAACTTTCTATAATAGGAAGTCATACCAAGGAAACTCTTTAGCTCTTTGACGTTGGATGGCGTTTACCTTCTTCACGTCTGGTCGTATGCCGTCAGCGGCTATGATGTATCTTAAAAATTTAACCCGATTGGACAAGAAACGTGTCTTCTCAAGGTTAACCCTTAGGTCGACTTCGCGAAGTGTTTTAAAGATCTCCCGCAAATATTCCCAATGGTTTTCATAGCTGTCGCTGAAGACGATTATATCATCCACGTATACGTATACGTAGCATATCTTTCCAATGAAGGGCCTGAGCACGTCGTCGATTATGCGCTGAAAAATGACTTGTCAGTCTCTTTCATGAGCACTTGATAAAACCCTGAAGTCAGGTAAAGTATCGTCTAATATTTTGTCTTGACTAGGCTGGCCAATGTCGAAGTAATATCCGGTATTGGGTACGTACCTGGTATAGTTACCGCATTGAAGTCAATCACCATGGGATACTGTTTTTCACCGCTTGGGCTTGGGTTTCTTGGGTACCACCCAGATTGGCGAGATTTAGGGGCTCTTTGATGGTCTAATTATCCTCTCTTTCTCGAGTTCAGCAACCTGTCGCTCAACCTCTTCCCGCACATGAGCAGGATAAGGGCAGATTTTTAAATAAACCGGCTCTTGAGTGGTAGTGCGAATTTCGGCTCTCACCGACAATTTGCCCTGGAGCGAGGGGCTCACAAATGTCTGCGGATTCGTCAAGCAACAGGTTGAGTGCTTTTCATACCTCTTCAGAGTGCGTGGACTTCTTAATGAGCTCTTTCAAGCTATCATCGCCAATAATGTCCTTAACCGACTTTAACCCTGGGAGTACATAAAAGGCGAGGGAGTGCTGTTTTCTACCGATTCGAAAAATTGTCCTATCAGATGGTATTTGATGTTAATGCTTCCCGCAACTGACTACCAAAAATGGTTTTGGTAAATTAGTAAAGCCTGCGGCCACTTTGGAACAGATAAAATTCTTATTGGCTCCAGTGTCAATTAAGAACTGGAGCCCTGCCCGTCACTCGTACCATATTCTGTATATGGTACACTAGAGAGGCGCTCGTCAAAAAATGTATCTGCCCTTCGTCTAGCTGATCCAACCTTTCTCTTGTCTGGTTCGACTTATCCTCTTGTGATGAGTGTTAGGCCAGACCAGTTTCATGTGCATAATCGTTTGCTTATAAGACGTATTGATGTCTGTATAACCCTCTTCTTTTGGAATTTCCCCAATACTAACAGAGCGCGATGAATCGCTTGGGTGATGATGATAAAGCCTCTGTGTTTTTTGGAATGGGTTAGAGGGATAAAATTGCCTGGTGAGGAGATGTTCGACCTGTAAGACTGTCCTGATTGGTTGGACTCCATCTTCCAGGCAAGTCTTATAGGCTGTACCCCATATCATGGAGTGTATGGTGTCCGAGTGATAGCTTTAGCGTTAGCGTACCCCTGCTGTGGCATTGTGTAGCTACCGTTGTTAGAGCTCAGGATGGGGCGCGAGGTGCGGAATGCCGAATAGTTTGGCGTTGTACCCATTGTACGTGGGTTTTTGTAACTCGTTACACAAGGAGTATGCTTCAGGGAGGTCTTTCGGCCTATGCAGCATAAGGAATCTAGACAAGTCGCCCTTTCTTTCTATAGATGTCCATTAAAGAAGATGCTACCTTCGCTGAGTAGGAGCCATTCCTCAGCTTTCCCATTATCAAGGAAAAGTGGCTATTAACTTTATTGAAAAAGATATCGACACTAGCTGCTCCTTGAAACATTTTCCCTAGCTGGAGCGTGCTCTAGCGTGCTGAAATCGGTTATCGGTATAATGCAGAGCTAAGGCGTGTTTCGTTTCCGGCCAGTCGTGGTCTAAGACGCCATAGAGCTATGTCAGAGCTATGTCCGCGGGAAATCTAATCCTCTGTCTGATGTACATAATTATTTCCCTATACTGAGGTTTTTTTTTGATCAGTTCCTATTCGGTCAGAATGTTTTCAACCCTGTTCGCCCATGACTCAAACTCGGAGACATTTCCCTCAAAGACTGTAAGTCTTTCACGCATTTGGGTATTTTCGTACAAGTCAAAAAGATTACGGGGAGAGCTAAAGATCTTGGTTCTGCAACCCTTGGATTGCGAGCCTCTCACTTCGTAGCAAGCTCGTTCTGTAGTGAATTGATTTTGGCAAGTGCCTCCTTCAACTCTTCTTTCTAAGCGGTATTTTGGTTCGTTAGCAACGACAAGGTTGCTTCGACCCTATCCCTATCTACTCTTTCATTACGGACAAATCTTATTCAGACACGGGCGCTTCTCTACTTTTTATAGCCCATTAAAAATGGGAAATCAGTGTATAATGGCTTTGTTAAATGTATGTAACAGGAAGAACGAGGCGTGGCAGGTCCCACAAAGTATATATATTCTTGATCAGGGCGACGAGCTGATTCGATTTAGCCTTGTCCATCTGTCTGCCCGTCCGTCTGTCCGTATGTTGGAACGCGTCGATTGATGTATCTAGGCAAGCTAGAGACTCGAATTTTTTGTTGGGTCGGTAGATAGGATTATATTTTAGATAACGGCTCTTTTTACTAATTTAATTAAACCAAACAAACTGTTCAAGAGTAAAAATGAATTTCTTTTTTTTTTCTTTTATTTTTTGAAAAAAATAACATTATTATTAAGGTTTCATTTCTTAAGAAACTTTAAAACCACTGTATGATACATTGACAGAACATTTTTATAAAAAAAAGTGTATGTGTGAGTAAACTGATGTGAGCTAGGTGAATGAATGATTATGAAATGAGAACGTGAATTATGGATGAGTACGTGGAATTCTCAATGGAAGTGTGCGATTTGGTCTTTTAAGTCTTTCATGATATCGTCATTCCTGGCAAAAGAAAACACGATGAAACGTCTTATAATGCGGTTTTCAGTAGATTGGAGTTTTTTTTATGCGATAAAGAGCAGATGTTCCCCATATGGAGCATCCGTATCTCCATATAGGTTGTATTAATGCTTTGTCAAGTGTGACTTTGGAATGTAGTGATAGTTTTGACTTGGAGTTGAATAACCAATCTAATTTTTGTGTCTCGTGTTAATAGATGTGTTTACGCCAGCTTAATTTAGAGTCTAGAGTAAGTCCGAGGTATTTTTGTAAAATAACAGAGTTAATAGGGAGTCCGTCTAGGAAAATTTTGTTATTCCAGTCTTTAGTCCAAGAGGAAAATTTATTGACATACGATTGTAAGCGACGACTGGCGAAAGTGTGGGAGTGACTGAAACATTACAGCTGTGTCGTCTGCATATGTAGCTATTATATTATTGGTTGATGGCAGTGTTGGCATATCGCTAGTATATATATTGTAAAGAGTCGGGCTTAGAACACTGCCCTGGGGAACGCCTGCTCTGATAAGTCTTACAGTTACAAATATATGTTTTAGTTTAAGCTCTGCAAGAGTCTGTCAAATGCTTGATAATTGTCCAAGAAGACAGCTGCGTCAAATTGTTTTTTCTCATGTCCTTGGAGTATAGAGGCTAGTACCCTGTGTAATTGTTTAGTGGTACCATGTTGTAAGCGAAACCCAAATTGATGATTGGATAGAGAAGAATTGTCTTCGAGTGTCAGTCTAAGTCTTGAAAGTATAAGTTTTTCAAAAACCTATCCTAAAATAGGTAGTAGGCTGTACGAGTCTGTGCGGTCAGGTGATTTTTTGGGTTTTAAGATCATTGTGATTGTTGCTTATTTCCAATAGTCTGGAAAGTAATTAATTTTGATTCAGGAGTTAATGATGTGAAGTATAAAATGTAAACTTTGGAGGGTAATGCCTTCATTGTTCTAGTATTAATGTTGTCGAAGCCAGGTGTCTTTTTGGGTTTTAAAGAGTTTATTTCTGAAAGAAGCTCATCAAATGTAAAGGGAGTAATTGAATCTCTAATTGGGGTACCTTCCTGAAGCTTTTGTTTAGTGAAATTAATTCTGCTAGGTGTAACTAATGTAAGAGGTGTAAATCGTGACTCTAAATCAGTTGCAAATAATTCAGCTTTGTCTTTATCTGAATTACACCAGTCATTACTGCCTTGAATGGCATAGTTAATTTTGGGTTGTCTTTTAATGTTTTTAGTCTAGTTTAGAGAATATGTCGTATTAATTGATTGGGGATTGTTCTTGTTTGAGGTGTCCATAAGTTTTAATTTAATTTAAAAGGTAATTCTGTGACGGAGTACGTAGGGTACTTGAAGAATTTTCTTGAATATGTACAGTCTTGACTGATGATGATTTGTAAGTGTTTTTGATATGAGTTAAGTTCTGAATTATAGGCTGATGACGAGTGGCACTAATCATAGTAGCGTAGGATACGTTGGGTGTAACTAGAGTAGCTAAAGGTTGCTTGTGTTGAGTGTTCTTCGCTTCCAATTTCTTGTATACGCTACAACCTACAACAACAACGCACAACGCGCACATAGCCGGAATGTCTTTGGGTTTAGTGCATGTAATTGTGAGATGATCCTTGGCACATTTGACACAGCGATGGGCGTGTTGGCAGTATTTCTGTGTGTGTCCATATTCAAAACATCTGTCATTGTGGGATGACCGGTTCAGCAACAGGAGGCTCAACCTTAATAATTTCGCCAAGAAATTTGTTTATGTTAAAAACATCCTTGTTGTTGTTTCTCGGCTCCAATTCAACAAAAAAATAAGTCTATCGCTTTTTTTGTGTTCTTGTCTGTATAATCCACGAATGACACATCGAAAACTATGTACCTTCAATTGCCAGGAATGATATTGATATAATTTATTTGACTTTAGCTATTTTGTCAGAACTCTATACATGTCTGAGGTTAAACAGTTTACACGAATTTTGTTATTGCCAAAATTTTTAATTGTGAAGTCGTCGCCACAAATGAATAAAATGCTTTTCTTGAGTTAATAAATGTCTGGGATATCCGAAATAATAATCGGAGGTGGCTTGAATAATTTAGTTTTGGAAGTGGAGGGCACTGATTTAGTTTTGTCAACCCCCACATTCTCAGTGACAATATCTGCTTCCTCTAGAAGAGCAAAGCGATTGTGGCGTGATATCTGAGTAGATGAAACTGGATTTGCTGGGGAGCTAATCCGAGAATTAGTGACAGTGGAGTGGTGCTGAGACTTCGTTATCTGAGAGTGTGGTTGAATACATGCTACCAGCATCGGACATGTCAGAGAGCTCAGAGTCAACAGACTCATTACGGTTTAGCTTGGATAATTTTATTTCAGACTTTAATGGGGAACTGTTCATCCTTTTGGCAGGTTTCTTACACGGGTTATTTTTTGATTCCTTTAAACTAACGTCATTTTCATTCGGCTTCATATTCTAGCCTCTTAAATGAGGCAGCCCCAAAATGGACTGAATAGCACCGTTTCTAAAAGCCAAAAAGGATTATTGATATTTGAAAAACAGAAAATAATAAATAGCCAAAATGACTAGTTTTACAATTATAAAATTGGGGGAAAAAACAAAATTTTAAATATTTTGACGCACAAAAGAAAAATAGAAATTCAGATTTGAAAAACTTTTAGAAAATTATCACGTCTGAATAGTAGGAGCACTAGACTCGAACTGGATGAATTTCTTCTACATAAATTTTGACCAGAATATGAATTTTTAATTGGTAGAAAAACGCTTTGAGAAGCACAGACCGTCATAGATTATAAATCCCAAACTGTAAATTTATACAATAGAAAGTATTAATCAACGATATTCCGATCACAAACCAAAACCATTTCATAACTCAACTAAATCTTGAAACTAATGAACACTTGAACAATCCAATCAGAGGTATAGACACTTATTTCGGAGAAGAAATACAGCATAGCGCTGACGAAGACAATAGTAATTTAATTTAATTACAGAAAAAACAATAAACACATTTAAAGACAAATTATATTTTCCAAACGCATTCCAAATATTAAAAAACAGTATTACTTCAAAAAATTAATAATTCACAATACATACAATAACATGACTAAAGACACGAAAAATATTTGATTGACTATTTTTTTCTTTTAATAATATTTATTGACAGTGATGCAGATTTTGAAATTATTCAAAACGCACACAAAGAAACTATCAATACTACAATTTCTTCAATTGAAAAATATAAACTCATATGCCGAATTTAAAGAACTTAAAAAAACTCTTACACCCCGGAATTAAAAAAAAAAAAAACAATTATACTCTTCTGTAAGACTTAATATTGCCCTAACAGCCAATTACTAACACAAAACATAATAAACGAATGTAACATTTAAAACTTAGCAAAAAAGCGAACACAGAAACACAAACATGCCGATGAAAATTACCCACAGGCCCGAAGACTGTCGCGATAAATATGTAATAGACATTTATTCATTATCATAGTTGCATAGATATTAATTCAAAATTCGCTGCTCTTAAAAATATTAAAATAAAAGATGAGATAGAATGCAAGAATGCATTAATGCGTATATTTAATTATTACTAAAAGCTGACCGAGATGACACATTTTTCAGCTTAGCACTCTAAAAATGCCTTGACAATGAAATGAGCACAAATACAATTAAATACTACAAAAACAGGAATAGCAGACATAGACCGACTATACAAAACAATAAACGAAAAAATTAGGAGATTCAATACTTTAAATGACGAAGAAAGTAAACTCAGTAAAATAGAAACCATTCTTTACATTTAAATCACAAAAAAAAACATGACACAACTGGTCAAATTCGTGCAGACATATTTCTTATATGCTGAACAACCAAAGTTAGACACTCAAGAAAAAAAGAAAAAGTAATAAATAAAATCAACAGTGACCGACTATACCGATATCAAAAAGATCCGTTACAAAAAGGGAAATTAGAAAATCCGTTTAAAGCCAATAAAAATGTTGAAATAATTAGATCCAGACAATTACCAAAGTTCTAACAAAAATAGAATTACACGTTACTTTAAAACATCATTTAAACAATTAAGAAAGTTCTAGTCGTGGGTGTCCGACTAGGAGATACCCTGAACCCCGTCCGACCTGCATTTTTATACTCATTTCCCAAAGGGAACAATGAAGAAAACTCTAGTCAGAGGTGTCCGACCAGGAGATACTCGTCCGATTTGCATTTTTAATATGCTCATATAATATTAACTTTTTCAAAATTAAATTATATTTTTGAAATTTTATTCAACTAGAATGTATGTCCATAAAAACAAGTAAGAACGTTGCATGAGGGCGAACCTAATGCGTGATACTAGTTTCCCAAAAGAGCATCTGGTATATTCAATTTAATAATATATCTCAAATTTTGCATTTATGTAAATTCATGTGAATTTTATGCAATTTAAATTTTTGTCTCATTTTGGATACCGGCTTTTTTAACTAATTACCTACCCCCTCATATACTGCCAATTGAAGCTCTGTTGCAAATATAACTATGTGAATGAGTTAGCACTTTTACAAAATGTAAAAAATTCAATAGAATCATATGCTGAAAGTTTCATCAAGTTCCGTTAAGTCAGTCGCAATCTATAAAAAAAAAAACGTTTGGCCAATTATCACACGCACTTGTTAAGCAGCGACAGCAAAAATATTTACATTTACACATACATTGAAACGTGCAAGCGCGTTTTCTATGCAGGGTCACAAATAAATTCAGCGCTATTCATTCTAGCATATTCTTCAACCAAAATTGTTATTGAGTTGTGTTTGCATTTTCAGCCGCATTTTTATTTAAAACCACTGTATGATACATTGACAGAACATTTTTATAAAAAAAAGTGTATGTGTGAGTAAACTGATGTGAGCTAGGTGAATGAATGATTATGAAATGAGAACGTGAATTATGGATGAGTACGTGGAATTCTCAATGGAAGTGTGCGATTTGGTCTTTTAAGTCTTTCATGATATCGTCATTCCTGGCAAAAGAAAACACGATGAAACGTCTTATAATGCGGTTTTCAGTAGATTGGAGTTTTTTTTATGCGATAAAGAGCAGATGTTCCCCATATGGAGCATCCGTATCTCCATATAGGTTGTATTAATGCTTTGTCAAGTGTGACTTTGGAATGTAGTGATAGTTTTGACTTGGAGTTGAATAACCAATCTAATTTTTGTGTCTCGTGTTAATAGATGTGTTTACGCCAGCTTAATTTAGAGTCTAGAGTAAGTCCGAGGTATTTTTGTAAAATAACAGAGTTAATAGGGAGTCCGTCTAGGAAAATTTTGTTATTCCAGTCTTTAGTCCAAGAGGAAAATTTATTGACATACGATTGTAAGCGACGACTGGCGAAAGTGTGGGAGTGACTGAAACATTACAGCTGTGTCGTCTGCATATGTAGCTATTATATTATTGGTTGATGGCAGTGTTGGCATATCGCTAGTATATATATTGTAAAGAGTCGGGCTTAGAACACTGCCCTGGGGAACGCCTGCTCTGATAAGTCTTACAGTTACAAATATATGTTTTAGTTTAAGCTCTGCAAGAGTCTGTCAAATGCTTGATAATTGTCCAAGAAGACAGCTGCGTCAAATTGTTTTTTCTCATGTCCTTGGAGTATAGAGGCTAGTACCCTGTGTAATTGTTTAGTGGTACCATGTTGTAAGCGAAACCCAAATTGATGATTGGATAGAGAAGAATTGTCTTCGAGTGTCAGTCTAAGTCTTGAAAGTATAAGTTTTTCAAAAACCTATCCTAAAATAGGTAGTAGGCTGTACGAGTCTGTGCGGTCAGGTGATTTTTTGGGTTTTAAGATCATTGTGATTGTTGCTTATTTCCAATAGTCTGGAAAGTAATTAATTTTGATTCAGGAGTTAATGATGTGAAGTATAAAATGTAAACTTTGGAGGGTAATGCCTTCATTGTTCTAGTATTAATGTTGTCGAAGCCAGGTGTCTTTTTGGGTTTTAAAGAGTTTATTTCTGAAAGAAGCTCATCAAATGTAAAGGGAGTAATTGAATCTCTAATTGGGGTACCTTCCTGAAGCTTTTGTTTAGTGAAATTAATTCTGCTAGGTGTAACTAATGTAAGAGGTGTAAATCGTGACTCTAAATCAGTTGCAAATAATTCAGCTTTGTCTTTATCTGAATTACACCAGTCATTACTGCCTTGAATGGCATAGTTAATTTTGGGTTGTCTTTTAATGTTTTTAGTCTAGTTTAGAGAATATGTCGTATTAATTGATTGGGGATTGTTCTTGTTTGAGGTGTCCATAAGTTTTAATTTAATTTAAAAGGTAATTCTGTGACGGAGTACGTAGGGTACTTGAAGAATTTTCTTGAATATGTACAGTCTTGACTGATGATGATTTGTAAGTGTTTTTGATATGAGTTGAGTTCTGAATTATAGGCTGATGACGAGTGGCACTAATCATAGTAGCGATAGGTTGGGTGTAACTAGAGTAGCTAAAGGTTGCTTGTGTTGAGTGTTCTTCGCTTCCAATTTCTTGTATACGCTACAACCTACAACAACAACGCACAACGCGCACATAGCCGGAATGTCTTTGGGTTTAGTGCATGTAATTGTGAGATGATCCTTGGCACATTTGACACAGCGATGGGCGTGTTGGCAGTATTTCTGTGTGTGTCCATATTCAAAACATCTGTCATTGTGGGATGACCGGTTCAGCAACAGGAGGCTCAACCTTAATAATTTCGCCAAGAAATTTGTTTATGTTAAAAACATCCTTGTTGTTGTTTCTCGGCTCCAATTCAACAAAAAAATAAGTCTATCGCTTTTTTTGTGTTCTTGTCTGTATAATCCACGAATGACACATCGAAAACTATGTACCTTCAATTGCCAGGAATGATATTGATATAATTTATTTGACTTTAGCTATTTTGTCAGAACTCTATACATGTCTGAGGTTAAACAGTTTACACGAATTTTGTTATTGCCAAAATTTTTAATTGTGAAGTCGTCGCCACAAATGAATAAAATGCTTTTCTTGAGTTAATAAATGTCTGGGATATCCGAAATAATAATCGGAGGTGGCTTGAATAATTTAGTTTTGGAAGTGGAGGGCACTGATTTAGTTTTGTCAACCCCCACATTCTCAGTGACAATATCTGCTTCCTCTAGAAGAGCAAAGCGATTGTGGCGTGATATCTGAGTAGATGAAACTGGATTTGCTGGGGAGCTAATCCGAGAATTAGTGACAGTGGAGTGGTGCTGAGACTTCGTTATCTGAGAGTGTGGTTGAATACATGCTACCAGCATCGGACATGTCAGAGAGCTCAGAGTCAACAGACTCATTACGGTTTAGCTTGGATAATTTTATTTCAGACTTTAATGGGGAACTGTTCATCCTTTTGGCAGGTTTCTTACACGGGTTATTTTTTGATTCCTTTAAACTAACGTCATTTTCATTCGGCTTCATATTCTAGCCTCTTAAATGAGGCAGCCCCAAAATGGACTGAATAGCACCGTTTCTAAAAGCCAAAAAGGATTATTGATATTTGAAAAACAGAAAATAATAAATAGCCAAAATGACTAGTTTTACAATTATAAAATTGGGGGAAAAAACAAAATTTTAAATATTTTGACGCACAAAAGAAAAATAGAAATTCAGATTTGAAAAACTTTTAGAAAATTATCGCGTCTGAATAGTAGGAGCACTAGACTCGAACTGGATGAATTTCTTCTACATAAATTTTGACCAGAATATGAATTTTTAATTGGTAGAAAAACGCTTTGAGAAGCACAGACCGTCATAGATTATAAATCCCAAACTGTAAATTTATACAATAGAAAGTATTAATCAACGATATTCCGATCACAAACCAAAACCATTTCATAACTCAACTAAATCTTGAAACTAATGAACACTTGAACAATCCAATCAGAGGTATAGACACTTATTTCGGAGAAGAAATACAGCATAGCGCTGACGAAGACAATAGTAATTTAATTTAATTACAGAAAAAACAATAAACACATTTAAAGACAAATTATATTTTCCAAACGCATTCCAAATATTAAAAAACAGTATTACTTCAAAAAATTAATAATTCACAATACATACAATAACATGACTAAAGACACGAAAAATATTTGATTGACTATTTTTTTCTTTTAATAATATTTATTGACAATGATGCAGATTTTGAAATTATTCAAAACGCACACAAAGAAACTATCAATACTACAATTTCTTCAATTGAAAAATATAAACTCATATGCCGAATTTAAAGAACTTAAAAAAACTCTTACACCCCGGAATTAAAAAAAAAAAAAACAATTATACTCTTCTGTAAGACTTAATATTGCCCTAACAGCCAATTACTAACACAAAACATAATAAACGAATGTAACATTTAAAACTTAGCAAAAAAGCGAACACAGAAACACAAACATGCCGATGAAAATTACCCACAGGCCCGAAGACTGTCGCGATAAATATGTAATAGACATTTATTCATTATCATAGTTGCATAGATATTAATTCAAAATTCGCTACTCTTAAAAATATTAAAATAAAAGATGAGATAGAATGCAAGAATGCATTAATGCGTATATTTAATTATTACTAAAAGCTGACCGAGATGACACATTTTTCAGCTTAGCACTCTAAAAATGCCTTGACAATGAAATGAGCACAAATACAATTAAATACTACAAAAACAGGAATAGCAGACATAGACCGACTATACAAAACAATAAACGAAAAAATTAGGAGATTCAATACTTTAAATGACGAAGAAAGTAAACTCAGTAAAATAGAAACCATTCTTTACATTTAAATCACAAAAAAAACATGACACAACTGGTCAAATTCGTGCAGACATATTTCTTATATGCTGAACAACCAAAGTTAGACACTCAAGAAAAAAAGAAAAAGTAATAAATAAAATCAACAGTGACCGACTATACCGATATCAAAAAGATCCGTTACAAAAAGGGAAATTAGAAAATCCGTTTAAAGCCAATAAAAATGTTGAAATAATTAGATCCAGACAATTACCAAAGTTCTAACAAAAATAGAATTACACGTTACTTTAAAACATCATTTAAACAATTAAGAAAGTTCTAGTCGTGGGTGTCCGACTAGGAGATACCCTGAACCCCGTCCGACCTGCATTTTTATACTCATTTCCCAAAGGGAACAATGAAGAAAACTCTAGTCAGAGGTGTCCGACCAGGAGATACTCGTCCGATTTGCATTTTTAATATGCTCATATAATATTAACTTTTTCAAAATTAAATTATATTTTTGAAATTTTATTCAACTAGAATGTATGTCCATAAAAAGAAGTAAGAACGTTGCATGAGGGCGAACCTAATGCGTGATACTAGTTTCCCAAAAGAGCATCTGGTATATTCAATTTAATAATATATCTCAAATTTTGCATTTATGTAAATTCATGTGAATTTTATGCAATTTAAATTTTTGTCTCATTTTGGATACCGGCTTTTTTAACTAATTACCTACCCCCTCATATACTGCCAATTGAAGCTCTGTTGCAAATATAACTATGTGAATGAGTTAGCACTTTTACAAAATGTAAAAAATTCAATAGAATCATATGCTGAAAGTTTCATCAAGTTCCGTTAAGTCAGTCGCAATCTATAAAAAAAAAACGTTTGGCCAATTATCACACGCACTTGTTAAGCAGCGACAGCAAAAATATTTACATTTACACATACATTGAAACGTGCAAGCGCGTTTTCTATGCAGGGTCACAAATAAATTCAGCGCCATTCATTCTAGCATATTCTTCAACCAAAATTGTTATTGAGTTGTGTTTGCATTTTCAGCCGCATTTTTATGAAATGTAAAAAATTCAATAGAATCATATGCTGAAAGTTTCATCAAGTCTCGTTAAGTCAGTCCCAATCTATTAAGCAAAACGTTTGGCCAATTATCACACGCACTTGTTAAGCAGCGACAGCAAAAATATTTACATTTACACATACATTGAAACGTGCAAGCGCGTTTTCTATGCATGGTCACAAATAAATTCATTGCCGTTCATTCTAGCATATTCTTCAACGAAAATTGTTATTGAGTTGTGTTTCAGCATTTTCTAAGAATCACAATTGCGATTGATTTGTGTTTATATTGTGTTTGCATTAGCAGCAGCTTCTATAGTTTTGTATTTGTCAAAGTCGCCCTTGTAGTTAACTAGTTTCGGATATTCGAACAGGCAATGCAAAACTGATGTGGCGTGGTGCTGAGACTTCGTTATCTGAGAGTGTGGTTGAATACATGCTACCAGCATCGGACATGTCAGAGAGCTCAGAGTCAACAGACTCATTACGGTTTAGCTTGGATAATTTTATTTCAGACTTTAATGGGGAACTGTTCATCCTTTTGGCAGGTTTCTTACACGGGTTATTTTTTGATTCCTTTAAACTAACGTCATTTTCATTCGGCTTCATATTCTAGCCTCTTAAATGAGGCAGCCCCAAAATGGACTGAATAGCACCGTTTCTAAAAGCCAAAAAGGATTATTGATATTTGAAAAACAGAAAATAATAAATAGCCAAAATGACTAGTTTTACAATTATAAAATTGGGGGAAAAAACAAAATTTTAAATATTTTGACGCACAAAAGAAAAATAGAAATTCAGATTTGAAAAACTTTTAGAAAATTATCGCGTCTGAATAGTAGGAGCACTAGACTCGAACTGGATGAATTTCTTCTACATAAATTTTGACCAGAATATGAATTTTTAATTGGTAGAAAAACGCTTTGAGAAGCACAGACCGTCATAGATTATAAATCCCAAACTGTAAATTTATACAATAGAAAGTATTAATCAACGATATTCCGATCACAAACCAAAACCATTTCATAACTCAACTAAATCTTGAAACTAATGAACACTTGAACAATCCAATCAGAGGTATAGACACTTATTTCGGAGAAGAAATACAGCATAGCGCTGACGAAGACAATAGTAATTTAATTTAATTACAGAAAAAACAATAAACACATTTAAAGACAAATTATATTTTCCAAACGCATTCCAAATATTAAAAAACAGTATTACTTCAAAAAATTAATAATTCACAATACATACAATAACATGACTAAAGACACGAAAAATATTTGATTGACTATTTTTTCTTTTAATAATATTTATTGACAATGATGCAGATTTTGAAATTATTCAAAACGCACACAAAGAAACTATCAATACTACAATTTCTTCAATTGAAAAATATAAACTCATATGCCGAATTTAAAGAACTTAAAAAAACTCTTACACCCCGGAATTAAAAAAAAAAAAACAATTATACTCTTCTGTAAGACTTAATATTGCCCTAACAGCCAATTACTAACACAAAACATAATAAACGAA
The DNA here is from genome assembly GCA_035045145.1 of Drosophila meridionalis. Lineage (NCBI taxonomy): Eukaryota > Metazoa > Arthropoda > Insecta > Diptera > Drosophilidae > Drosophila > Drosophila meridionalis. The sequence continues at coordinate 14,849,269 of JAWNPG010000037.1, forward strand.
TGTAACATTTAAAACTTAGCAAAAAAGCGAACACAGAAACACAAACATGCCGATGAAAATTACCCACAGGCCCGAAGACTGTCGCGATAAATATGTAATAGACATTTATTCATTATCATAGTTGCATAGATATTAATTCAAAATTCGCTACTCTTAAAAATATTAAAATAAAAGATGAGATAGAATGCAAGAATGCATTAATGCGTATATTTAATTATTACTAAAAGCTGACCGAGATGACACATTTTTCAGCTTAGCACTCTAAAAATGCCTTGACAATGAAATGAGCACAAATACAATTAAATACTACAAAAACAGGAATAGCAGACATAGACCGACTATACAAAACAATAAACGAAAAAATTAGGAGATTCAATACTTTAAATGACGAAGAAAGTAAACTCAGTAAAATAGAAACCATTCTTTACATTTAAATCACAAAAAAAACATGACACAACTGGTCAAATTCGTGCAGACATATTTCTTATATGCTGAACAACCAAAGTTAGACACTCAAGAAAAAAAGAAAAAGTAATAAATAAAATCAACAGTGACCGACTATACCGATATCAAAAAGATCCGTTACAAAAAGGGAAATTAGAAAATCCGTTTAAAGCCAATAAAAATGTTGAAATAATTAGATCCAGACAATTACCAAAGTTCTAACAAAAATAGAATTACACGTTACTTTAAAACATCATTTAAACAATTAAGAAAGTTCTAGTCGTGGGTGTCCGACTAGGAGATACCCTGAACCCCGTCCGACCTGCATTTTTATACTCATTTCCCAAAGGGAACAATGAAGAAAACTCTAGTCAGAGGTGTCCGACCAGGAGATACTCGTCCGATTTGCATTTTTAATATGCTCATATAATATTAACTTTTTCAAAATTAAATTATATTTTTGAAATTTTATTCAACTAGAATGTATGTCCATAAAAAGAAGTAAGAACGTTGCATGAGGGCGAACCTAATGCGTGATACTAGTTTCCCAAAAGAGCATCTGGTATATTCAATTTAATAATATATCTCAAATTTTGCATTTATGTAAATTCATGTGAATTTTATGCAATTTAAATTTTTGTCTCATTTTGGATACCGGCTTTTTTAACTAATTACCTACCCCCTCATATACTGCCAATTGAAGCTCTGTTGCAAATATAACTATGTGAATGAGTTAGCACTTTTACAAAATGTAAAAAATTCAATAGAATCATATGCTGAAAGTTTCATCAAGTTCCGTTAAGTCAGTCGCAATCTATAAAAAAAAAACGTTTGGCCAATTATCACACGCACTTGTTAAGCAGCGACAGCAAAAATATTTACATTTACACATACATTGAAACGTGCAAGCGCGTTTTCTATGCAGGGTCACAAATAAATTCAGCGCCATTCATTCTAGCATATTCTTCAACCAAAATTGTTATTGAGTTGTGTTTGCATTTTCAGCCGCATTTTTATGAAATGTAAAAAATTCAATAGAATCATATGCTGAAAGTTTCATCAAGTCTCGTTAAGTCAGTCCCAATCTATTAAGCAAAACGTTTGGCCAATTATCACACGCACTTGTTAAGCAGCGACAGCAAAAATATTTACATTTACACATACATTGAAACGTGCAAGCGCGTTTTCTATGCATGGTCACAAATAAATTCATTGCCGTTCATTCTAGCATATTCTTCAACGAAAATTGTTATTGAGTTGTGTTTCAGCATTTTCTAAGAATCACAATTGCGATTGATTTGTGTTTATATTGTGTTTGCATTAGCAGCAGCTTCTATAGTTTTGTATTTGTCAAAGTCGCCCTTGTAGTTAACTAGTTTCGGATATTCGAACAGGCAATGCAAAACTGATGTGGCGTGGTGCTGAGACTTCGTTATCTGAGAGTGTGGTTGAATACATGCTACCAGCATCGGACATGTCAGAGAGCTCAGAGTCAACAGACTCATTACGGTTTAGCTTGGATAATTTTATTTCAGACTTTAATGGGGAACTGTTCATCCTTTTGGCAGGTTTCTTACACGGGTTATTTTTTGATTCCTTTAAACTAACGTCATTTTCATTCGGCTTCATATTCTAGCCTCTTAAATGAGGCAGCCCCAAAATGGACTGAATAGCACCGTTTCTAAAAGCCAAAAAGGATTATTGATATTTGAAAAACAGAAAATAATAAATAGCCAAAATGACTAGTTTTACAATTATAAAATTGGGGGAAAAAACAAAATTTTAAATATTTTGACGCACAAAAGAAAAATAGAAATTCAGATTTGAAAAACTTTTAGAAAATTATCGCGTCTGAATAGTAGGAGCACTAGACTCGAACTGGATGAATTTCTTCTACATAAATTTTGACCAGAATATGAATTTTTAATTGGTAGAAAAACGCTTTGAGAAGCACAGACCGTCATAGATTATAAATCCCAAACTGTAAATTTATACAATAGAAAGTATTAATCAACGATATTCCGATCACAAACCAAAACCATTTCATAACTCAACTAAATCTTGAAACTAATGAACACTTGAACAATCCAATCAGAGGTATAGACACTTATTTCGGAGAAGAAATACAGCATAGCGCTGACGAAGACAATAGTAATTTAATTTAATTACAGAAAAAACAATAAACACATTTAAAGACAAATTATATTTTCCAAACGCATTCCAAATATTAAAAAACAGTATTACTTCAAAAAATTAATAATTCACAATACATACAATAACATGACTAAAGACACGAAAAATATTTGATTGACTATTTTTTCTTTTAATAATATTTATTGACAGTGATGCAGATTTTGAAATTATTCAAAACGCACACAAAGAAACTATCAATACTACAATTTCTTCAATTGAAAAATATAAACTCATATGCCGAATTTAAAGAACTTAAAAAAACTCTTACACCCCGGAATTAAAAAAAAAAAACAATTATACTCTTCTGTAAGACTTAATATTGCCCTAACAGCCAATTACTAACACAAAACATAATAAACGAATGTAACATTTAAAACTTAGCAAAAAAGCGAACACAGAAACACAAACATGCCGATGAAAATTACCCACAGGCCCGAAGACTGTCGCGATAAATATGTAATAGACATTTATTCATTATCATAGTTGCATAGATATTAATTCAAAATTCGCTACTCTTAAAAATATTAAAATAAAAGATGAGATAGAATGCAAGAATGCATTAATGCGTATATTTAATTATTACTAAAAGCTGACCGAGATGACACATTTTTCAGCTTAGCACTCTAAAAATGCCTTGACAATGAAATGAGCACAAATACAATTAAATACTACAAAAACAGGAATAGCAGACATAGACCGACTATACAAAACAATAAACGAAAAAATTAGGAGATTCAATACTTTAAATGACGAAGAAAGTAAACTCAGTAAAATAGAAACCATTCTTTACATTTAAATCACAAAAAAAAACATGACACAACTGGTCAAATTCGTGCAGACATATTTCTTATATGCTGAACAACCAAAGTTAGACACTCAAGAAAAAAAGAAAAAGTAATAAATAAAATCAACAGTGACCGACTATACCGATATCAAAAAGATCCGTTACAAAAAGGGAAATGAGAAAATCCGTTTAAAGCCAATAAAAATGTTGAAATAATTAGATCCAGACAATTACCAAAGTTCTAACAAAAATAGAATTACACGTTACTTTAAAACATCATTTAAACAATTAAGAAAGTTCTAGTCGTGGGTGTCCGACTAGGAGATACCCTGAACCCCGTCCGACCTGCATTTTTATACTCATTTCCCAAAGGGAACAATGAAGAAAACTCTAGTCAGAGGTGTCCGACCAGGAGATACTCGTCCGATTTGCATTTTTAATATGCTCATATAATATTAACTTTTTCAAAATTAAATTATATTTTTGAAATTTTATTCAACTAGAATGTATGTCCATAAAAAGAAGTAAGAACGTTGCATGAGGGCGAACCTAATGCGTGATACTAGTTTCCCAAAAGAGCATCTGGTATATTCAATTTAATAATATATCTCAAATTTTGCATTTATGTAAATTCATGTGAATTTTATGCAATTTAAATTTTTGTCTCATTTTGGATACCGGCTTTTTTAACTAATTACCTACCCCCTCATATACTGCCAATTGAAGCTCTGTTGCAAATATAACTATGTGAATGAGTTAGCACTTTTACAAAATGTAAAAAATTCAATAGAATCATATGCTGAAAGTTTCATCAAGTTCCGTTAAGTCAGTCGCAATCTATAAAAAAAAAAACGTTTGGCCAATTATCACACGCACTTGTTAAGCAGCGACAGCAAAAATATTTACATTTACACATACATTGAAACGTGCAAGCGCGTTTTCTATGCAGGGTCACAAATAAATTCAGCGCCATTCATTCTAGCATATTCTTCAACCAAAATTGTTATTGAGTTGTGTTTGCATTTTCAGCCGCATTTTTATGAAATGTAAAAAATTCAATAGAATCATATGCTGAAAGTTTCATCAAGTCTCGTTAAGTCAGTCCCAATCTATTAAGCAAAACGTTTGGCCAATTATCACACGCACTTGTTAAGCAGCGACAGCAAAAATATTTACATTTACACATACATTGAAACGTGCAAGCGCGTTTTCTATGCATGGTCACAAATAAATTCATTGCCGTTCATTCTAGCATATTCTTCAACGAAAATTGTTATTGAGTTGTGTTTCAGCATTTTCTAAGAATCACAATTGCGATTGATTTGTGTTTATATTGTGTTTGCATTAGCAGCAGCTTCTATAGTTTTGTATTTGTCAAAGTCGCCCTTGTAGTTAACTAGTTTCGGATATTCGAACAGGCAATGCAAAACTGATGTGGCGCAGCAGGTAGATGCAAAGCGCATGAGCAAAAGGGTCCGCGTTCGAGACGCGGCGGCGACGGTATGAAAATAAGTGGCTTTGCTAGTTGAGTTGGTGTGCTTCAAATCCAGCTACAGTGATGTTTGTTTTTCTTCTCTTTATTTTGTTTATTTAATTATTTATTTAAGTATATAATAATTTTTGATTGACATACATATCTCCTAGTCGGGCACCTCTGTCTAGAACTTTCTTACTTATACATTATACTTATACATTAAGTATAACATAATGCAAGAGTTTCGCAAGCGTTTCGCACATGGGCTGATAAATGCATATACATATGCACATGTAAGCAAGAGACGTAAGTGTAAGTAACGTGTACATCATCACAACAAAGTCAAATTCAATTCTTGTGCGCTGCTGTTCGTGTCGCATACTTACAGACAGACGTGATGCGCCCTATCGTAAATTTTTTTTGTGTGGAATTATTTTGTTCTGAATGACAAGGCTATGTGTAGTCATAAAAAAAAAAATATAGCATGACGGTATGGTCATACACACAAAATAGAAAATAAAATAACTGACCTAGGCTATACAAAAATGATAGTTTTAGCAGTTAAATTATTTGCAACATTAAATCGAACTACATATATTTCTTGATATTTCTTAGAAATGCCGTTTGTCGTCTTAGCAATTCTGATTAGCAAAGGGGGATAAAGGAGGCCTTCAGTAACACAAGCATCCAATTTTGAAGCGTCTAGCTCTAAAACTGTAGGAGCTTTAAGGCTTTGCGATTTGCTTATTCGAGTATATATATCAAATTTCAAGTCTCTAGCATCAATAGTGCTCGAAATATAGCTGAACATGTAATATCACTATATATTCAGATCAGATTTGCCACGCCCCCAGCAATCGTGGATATAAAATCTTTTTATGAATCTTTATAGTATCGTAGCGTTAAGTTACGTGCCAAATTTCAGCATTCTAGCTTTAAAATTGTTGATGATACAGTTTCCCCGACTTGACAAGCCCCCAATGGGCGTAGATATATCCGCCATATCTTTTTGAACTTGGGTGGTCAACGCAAGTATACATTGCATATTGCAATTTCATGACTATTTAGCACGTCCCTAGTGAGCGTATCGGGAAAATCTGGACACTTTATAATTCGAGGGCATACACGAGTATATGTTCCAAATTTCAAGTCTCTAGCTTCAATAGCGTAGAAAAATATTGCATTCATACGGACAGACGGCCAGGCGGACAGACGGACGGACATTGCATAAAACCAATATACTCTTTTTCCCTTTGAGAAACGAGTTTAATTACCAAAACTTTACTTTAAGTGTCTCTTTGACTTACAGGCTCACCACTTAAGGAGAGGGTAGTGACATTTTCATACTGGCAATGTCCACAACACACAGAATAGTCGAAACTAGTTCATACTGGATTTTCATAGATCACAAAAACCAGAATAAAGCAGACCATTTTTGTGTTGCACGCTGTCACATTTTATTTTAATTCTATTTAATAATCAAAAAGCGTTTTCGGCTCTTTGAGGGTTTTGCCAACACACAGAAAAACGAAAAAAAAAAATTCTTACAGCCCCTTATGTGCATTTATGTGCATATGTCTGAAACTCTTTTCGTCTGTAAAGTCCTACATCATTAGATCTTCTTCATTGTTAGATCTTCTGGCATACTTTTATAAGTGTGTTTGTCTAAAAAAGTATGCTGGAAATATAATATCTGATAAAATTGTCATTATATTCTTTTTCTGAGTATATTGGTTTTGTGCAATGTCCATCTTGCTGTCCGTCTGTTCATGGAAAATATTTTTACGCCTGTGTACTAGAGATTTAAAATGTATGTCTACCATCGAATTGTACTGCTTTTCGGATACGCTTATTTGGTGCGTCTGTATGTTAGAAATCATAATAGGTTAAGATCTAGACAGTTTTAATTTAGAATGTATATTCTCGTTGACCACCCAAGATTTGGGGGCGTAGCAAATCGGATAAAACTTCTACTGTATTAAACCTTGAAAGCTGAAATTTTTTAAGTCAATGACACGATTCTATAAAGATCTATTAACGCCACCCCACTGGAGGCGTTGCAAGCCGGATCTGAATATATAGTTATTTTTCAAATTTTGCAAATTTTTAAGTACTATTGATGCTTAAACCCAAGACCAGAAGATATATCTACGCCCAAATAATAATATTTTTTTCTATATGTGTTTTTTCAGTTCTTAATCGAATACATGCAAACTTAACTAATACAACGATTAATATCGAATGTGTCCTCCCCAAGTCATCGAAGAAGTTGATTATATCAATCAAAGCTAACCATATTGAGTATAAAAATCAAACTGGATATGAAAAAAATTATTCGTCCCATGGAGAATTAAGTAAAAACGAAGAACTCAACATGACTGCATTGCCAATGATAGCTAAACACAACCTAGTAACTTACGATCTAACGATTCATACTTCAGAAATAACAAATATTGAAACTAATATGACGGAGTTCATATCTGTTGAAAGGCTTTGCAAAATTGTTGAATTTAAGGGATATCAAAATTTTAAAATAAGTGTTAAGCAAACCGAAAATATAGTTGGTCCGAAAATTAACCTTGAAGTTACAATAGACGATATTTATTTTATGCTTACTCCACGACAAATACATATGCTGATTCGAATATTCAAAGGGTTCGATAAAGTACGACCAAAAGATAAGACACTAAAGAAATATTCGGATTTAAAAACTGAAATACATAAAACTCATTTCTCTACCAAAATGTCTGGAATTGTAGAACAAGATAAAGAATGGTGTGTTGATAATGATGGCTATAAAACATCAGAATATGTTAATGATAAAAAATTGTCAAAAAAATGCGAATCTGTAATCTCTTCGACGTCTACAAACAGCGTAACATCATCATATAGCAACGGTCAAATAAATGCTGGAACTGATGAAAAATCTGGTGAAATTTTAAAGTTTAAATTGCAAATATATAAAATTGTAGGAGTTATCCTGCATAGCGATATTCTGTTTGAGGGCACATCCAATAATATAGAGTCCAGCTGTATATATACCAATCAAAGTTTCGTGAACTATTCCGAAACTGCTAGTAATTTTTTTCAAACAGCAACAATTGAAAAAGCTGAGGAAAAATGCTATATTCCAATACCAAACAGAAATTATCTGTTACTAATGATCTCATCATTATTAGTCAGTGGAAATCAGAAAAGATTATGCAATGAATTGATTCTTAAAACAACATTATCAGCAACGATGTTTGACTTCTGTGAAATTCTTGATAATACGAACCATCATTTAATTTTGTTTGACAGAAAAAAAGTAAGTTTTATTATTATTAATTATTTTTGTATTTACTTTATTTATCTTGCTAGAAAAATCTTAATAACATACAATTTTTTAGTACGTTAAATATATACCACCAATTTTTTAATAGTAATAATAATCTAAACATATACTGATCATTTTTCTTCAGAACTGCCACGATGGATATCACACTCGACCTGAAATTATTCTTTCATATATTTCTTCGTGTCTTTTCAAGCAAAACTATAATATTACTAGTAATCAAGTCGAATGCACCTTAGATGACTGTACTGCAGAGCTTGATATTTCAATTTACGATAGAATAAGTTCGTTATTGGAAGCATCTCCATTTATGCAAGAGGATGATACAGATGAAACAATTTTGAAAAATGCGAACCCAGTCGATATGAAAATTAGGTGTAACTCTTTAAAGTGTTATTTAAGGTAAGTATTTAAAAATTAAATTTATAAGTAAGCTTAAAAACAAGTTTAAAAATCGTCAAGATGGCTGGACGCATTTTATAATTGTTTATTTATTATTTTATTATTATCCAAGTTCGCACCTTAGAAATAATATATTGTGTAATGTATTTAGACAGTCTCATAAAGTATATAAATTCTTAATCAGGGCGACGACTTGAGTTAACGGACAGGACCACCGTTCGTATCCTTAAAGTTTAAGACGCGGAGACTAACTTTGTTTGATAAAATCGATTATTTTTTATGTTATCGATTTAAAATCTTATCGGAATCAGGCTTTGAAATTAGTGCCTCCAATTTCGAATTTTCTTTACTTGAATTTTTGGTTAGTATCTAGCTTCAAATTTTACAACAAATTTTGAAAGTCAGTTACAAACATAGCCATGAGAATGAGTTGACAATGTTTATTAAATGTAAAAAAGGCACTAAACTTATATACTGAGAGTCTAATCAAATTCTAGTAAGTTAGTCCTAAATAAAACAAATTATTTGGGTTAACAAGTTGAGGATAGCGATTCAGCGTATTTATATACGTGATATACGAACTGCGGCGTAAAATAAATAGTAACGTACAATTTTTTTTGCTATTAGAGTTGCTTTATTATTTTTAAGTTAACGGGTTGCTAGGTTCCTACATTTTTTATTTAAGCTGAATTTGTTTATTGTATCGGTCCAAAATCTGTTTAGTTTTTTTATACTCGTTTCCCAAAGGGAAAAAGAGTATATTGGTTTTGTGCAATGTCCGTCTTACTGTCCGTCCGTCTGTTCGTATGAATGCAATATTTTTCTACGCTATTGAAGCTAGAGACTTGAAATTTGGAACATACACTCGTGTATACCCTCGAATTATAAAGTGTCCAGATTTTCCCGATACGCCGACTAGGGGCGTGGCAAATCGGAAAATGGTTGCGCCCATAGTTAAGAAATCATATTAGTTGAAGGGCTAGAGAGTTGCAATTTGGAATGTATACTTGCGTTGACCACCCAAGTTAAAAAATATATGGCGGATATATCTACGCCCATTGGGGGCGTGACAAAACGGGAAAACTGTATCTTCTACAGTTTAAAGCTAGAATGCTGAAATTTTGAGAGTACCTTAACGCTACGATTTTATAAAGATTCATTAAAAGATTTTATGTCTACGCCCACTAGGGGCGTGGCAAATCGGATCTGAATATATAGTGATATTACAAGTTCAGCTATACTTCGAGCACTATTGATGCTAGAGACTTGAAATTTGATATATATACTCGGATAAGCAACCCAAGATCAAAAAGATATGGCCAAGATCATATGTCTGTGCCACCTATATAAATAAGCTTATTAAGAACTGCTAAGACGACAAACGGCATTTCTAAGAAATATTCAGATATATAGGTAATTCGATTTAATGTTGAAGTTCTGAAAATAATTTATCTGCTAAAACTATAATTTTTGTACAGCCTAGGTCAGTTATGTTATTTTCCTTTTTGTGTGTGTGACCATACCGTAAAAATTGTAAATACCAAATTAAATTGCATTCATGCGATATTTATTTTTGATCGATTACACATAGACTCGTCATCCAGAACAAAATTACTCCACACAAGAAAAACTGACGATAGGGCCCATCATGTATGTATGTAGGCACGAACAGCAGCGCACACAGCGTTTACATATACATACGTATGTGCCTATGTGCGAAACGCTTGGGAAACGCTTGCGAAAAGCTCTAGTCAAGGGTGCCTGACTAGGAGATTTGTATGTCAATAAAAAATAATGATATAATTAAATAAATTATTGAATAAACAAAATAAAGAGATTTTAACCTACACCTACTACATATGTGTCGTTAAAGCACACCATCTCAACTAGCAAAGTCACTTCCTATTTGTTAAGGGAAACAAAAGAAGCAACTTTTTTCACACCGTCTCCGCCGTGTCTCGAACTCAAATCTTTTCGGTTACGTGCTTTGCATCTACCTGCTGCGCCACATCAGTTTTGCATTGCCTATTGGCAAGTCCGAAACTAGTTCACTACAAGGGCGTCATTTGATAAATATAAAACTAAAGAAGCTGCTGTTAATGCAAACACAATATAAACACAAATCAATCGGAATTGTGATTCTTAGAAAATGCTGAAATGCGCGCATATGAATGTATGTGTATGTGTACATAAAAAAACGGTGGTCTGTTTGAATGTATGCGTGTAAAGGGCGATAGTTAACATATACAAAACTAAAGAAGCGGCTGAAAATGCAAACACAACTCAATAACAATTTTGGTTGAAGAATATGCTAGAATGAATGGCGTTGAATTTATTTGTGCCCATGCGTAGCAAACGCGCTTGCACGTTTCAATGTATGTGTAAATGTAAATGGGTTTTGCTGCGCGTCGCTGCTTAACACGTGCGTGTGATAGACTTACAAATTATATTAAGTTCAATAAATATATTTTTAATTTTTTAATTGATCAATAGGTTCCCAGTAAACGGCGGCTTTTCAAAGAACATCGACAACATTTCAGGATTGAAGAAAAATATAAGAACTGACTTTTTCATAATTGATTTATTAAATATATTAATTGAGTGGAAATCATATATTTGTATATTTATTGACCAAATTGATGGATATTACTATGTAAGTATATATTAATGCTTTAAGAAATATATATATATATATATATATATATATATGTGAATGTATCTATAAAAACAAGTAAAAAGGTCTAGTCGCATGTGCTCGAATTAAAAGATGCGTTAACCCCGCCCGATCTGCGTAATTTAACGCCAATCGTCGATATTTTCCACGTTCGTGTGATGGCCACCCAAGATCGAAAAGATATAGCGGATATATTTGGCCCCACAGCGGCATGGCAAATCTAAAAATTTAGAGCTAGAAGCTCCTCCTCTTTCGATGACCCAAAAATAATGGTTTTTTTATCTTTTGCGATATAGCTTAAGTTACGTTACCCAGACTTCTTAAAAATATTATATATCTACGCCCACTTAAATTTAATTTGGCACTATGGAAACAGAGTATTTCGCAGTCTGTTACACTTTGCCAGGAAAAACGATACAATGAAAGACTTAAAACTTAAATATGTTATCAACATTATTCAAGACTCATTAATCAAACAGAACTCTAAGCACTCATCCGATCCAAATTCACTAGCACAATCACTAACCTTTGATACTCTTTATCCTTTAACAGCTACCAAATCGCACACTTCCATTGAGAATTTCACATACTCATCCATAATTTATGTTCTCAGTTCATAATCATTCATTCACTCATTCATCTAGCTCACATATATAGACTTATCATAAAATAAAAAGTCTGTTACACTCGAATTCAACGTTCGTACTTGTTTATAAAATGCCATTTATTTAAAAGAATAATTGGCTGAAAGATTTATTAAAAGTATTGGGTCGTCCACTAAGTAATTTCGTTTCATGTCATCAGCTGAACTTATTGAATTTTTTCGCAGCCAACTTTGCGCTTAACCGATATACCGTTGTAAATTTTAACAGCTAATGTAGTAACGCTTATTTGTAAAAAATTTTGTTGGATTTTGTGAATTATTTTTTTTTTTATGGCCTATCGAAGATGGAAGTTCAAAAACAATATTTTCGGCATATTTTACTGTTTTACCATCAAATGGTCAAAAATGCTGTTCAAGCAAGGCGAAAATTATCAGACGTGTTCGGAGAAGATGGATTGACTGAACGCCAATGCCAAAATTGGTTTCGTTCCGGGAATTTCAATCTTGAGGATGCACCACGTCCTGTTAGGTATTTTGAAGCCGATGTGGACAAAATCTAGTCGTTGGTTGATGCCAATCGTCGAAAAACAACTCAAGAGATTGCAGAAAGAGTACATTTATTAAACTCGACCGTTCGTCGAAAAACAACTCAAGAGATTGCAGAAAGAGTAAATTTATTAAACTCGACCGTTCACAAGCACATGAAACGTCTTGTATTAATTTCCAAGCTTGACATATGGGTTCCTCATGTTCATACAGAACGAAATTTGCTTCGTCGCATTAACGATTGCGATACGCTTATTAGACGTCAAATAAAGGATCCATTTTTTAAGCGCATTGTTACCGGCGACGAAAAGTGGGTTATTAACAACAATGTAAAGCGCAAGAGATCATGTTCTGAAAAGGATGAACCAGCTTAAACCACACCAAAGCCCGATATTCAGCAAAAAAAAGTTATGTTGTCATTTTGGTGAGATTTCAAGGGGATCGTTTGTTTTGAGCTTTTGCCGGACAACACTACGATTAATTCTGAAGTTTATTGCAATCAACTGAACAAATTAAGTGATGCACTCACAGAAATGAGACCACATAAAGTATATATATTCTTGATCACCGCGACAACACAAGTCGATATAGCCGTGTCCGTCTGTCCGTCCGTCTATCCGTCCGTCCGTCCGTGTTAACGCTGAGATATTTTAAAGTACGAAACCTAAAGAATTGAAATTTAACATAAATACTCGTGTATACCATACACTGAACAAGCTTATAAAAATTTTTCGTTAAGTCAATCCATTTCCATTTTATCAGCACTTATCGATAATTTTAAGACGTATTTTGTACATCGTTTGAGCTAGAGACCCCCATTCGCACTCATTAACCGCCTATTTGTAAAAAGCGCGAATCAAATAGTAGAGACTTGTGCTTAGGAAATCACACACATATGAATGTCATTAATAAGTTGGGAAATTTTGATGAATTTTGTCCATCGCTAAGAAAAGTTATTCAACAATTAAGTTCCCATAGTAATGCCCAAGCGCAGTCGCTGCGTCAACTGCGCAGTTGGCAGAGCGTGCGCTTATGCGTGCGTTCATATGTGTGTGTGTATATGTTGTTTGTATGTATGCATAGAATGAGTAGATATTCGGCTCTTCACAGGGTATCTCCTTGAAGATTAGTTACAACTAGATCAGTCTAACTTGTTTTCACAGGGTCTGTGAAAAACAGTCTTTTGCAGATCATTGCAAACGGTCGGCTTTTATTTGCGAGCTTTAATTTTATTAATAATATTTTATAATTCTAAAAACTTAATAAATTTGCTGAACATTATTTTTTAAATTATTTTTTCAGGATGATTCAAATAAAACTGAAATTAAAATCATTCAATGTTCACATTGCAATAAACTGGATTGCTTCACTGATATGGATAAGTAAGTTATAGCGTTTATTATAAATCTTTCAGATTTTATTCTTTAAGGGAAATCCTTTGTTCCACTTTTTTTTAATTATTTCAAATCTAGTTTAGTTAAATTAGCCTTGAAATTAAAAAAATATGTGCAATGATTTGTCGCATCTCATTTGCTTTCTTTAATTATGATATTTAATGTATTTATTTACCTTTAAAGATTGATAGAATAAACTTAAACTCAACGTTCAACCTCATCGTGGCCTGTGAACAACTTTGGCTGTTTATGAGCTTACGTCATGCTCTTCTTTTTTTCAGTAGAGTTTTTAAAGTAACTGTTTTACATATCTAAAACATATATTATATACACAGTATGCATACAATAGATTTAGGTTAGACTTAACTTAACGGAGGTGAAGTTAAATTTTGATAATCATAAATAAATAATCAATTGAATAATTTTTAAAGTTCAATTTTGCTTGTGGGCAACCTTTGCGCATTGTGGTTTTTTAGCTATTTAGTTATGAGACCGAAAGAAAAAAGGATTGTCGGATGATGATATTGAGAGAATTATTACCTTTGATTGGGATGCCTCAACTGACGAAGAAAATAATAATGTTATGGATAAAATTTTTTTAAATATTATTTATTTATTATCAAAATATTGACAAAACTGGAGTCAACTTATCAATAATACAACCCACTCGCTGGGGATACTTTATTTGTCAGCACGACCAGCTATGACCCAATTCACAGCCATTTTAGTCAGTGATATTATTGAAACTATAAAAGATTGAGAGTGATTGCAGTTAACTTACAAATTAAATAAATTATAGTCTTAGATATCAGTAAATATCTAAGATCTACCGGTTCACTCATGGGCACTATCAGTGATACCTCGAAGTTGACCTATAAGCCAGGATTTTATTAAGGGGAGAGAACAATTTGTGATGCTAAAGAAGAATTTGGAAGCAATCGTCGAAAAAGAGGAAACTTTTGTGATCGACTTTCTTGAAAATTTGATTACGGAAGAATGTGAGCCGAAATCTGGTGTTATTGTGGCTTAAACTCTAAGACACTAAAGTGGAACCTTCTGATTTAGTCTACGTTGGTGATGGCACCTGCCCCGCTTAAGGCTTGGGCCTAATTTTTGATGTGGTCTTATACTTGGAAAAAGGTCCCAAGAACCAACATTTCAAGCTCTATTTTTATAATTGATAATGTCCGTTAGACTTCTGATCTAATTGAAATTCATAAATGGACATATTTGCAACTTGAATTTGGATTAGTAATTGTCAACTACAATGAGATGCTGAGTTAAAATAGCTGATGTAGCTTCTGATATAAAATGTGCAATTAACAATAATCTTGGCTATGTGAAGTTTGACAATAAGACAGTTCAAGTTGTATCTACTTGTGAAAGACATGAGCCCCATGCAATCGTTTGAATCCAAAATATAAAGCTTATATTGATGTTTCTAGACCTGCGAATGTTGATTCTTACAATAAGGGTATGGAAGGAGTAGATTTGACTGATATTCTCATGGAACTTTACAAGGAAAACCACCGTTCAAGGAAGTGGAACATCTGTTACAAACGCATGGCAATTGTACAGAAAGCATCTAAACTTGGCAAATCCGAGGCAAAAGCATATTCCTCTGATAAAATTTCAATAAGAAATTTCTCATAAGTTGCTAATACTTCGTTCGAAAAAAAGAGGGGTCAACCGTCGAATGTTGACAGGGCTAACTCTGAAGCAAATCTGAGCTCCCCATCAAACAGTGTGTTTTTTCTCAACAGTCTTAAAAGTTCAACTCCCAGCCGAATCCTTCACTCTCCCAGCCTTATAATATGGAACATTTGGTTGTATTTAGTGAAAAGGGACGTTGCAGATTGTGGAAGACAGGGACACCAATGTCCAAATGCCATAAATGTAAAGTTCGCCTTTGTTGTAATAAATATAAAAAATAGTTTTTTGACTTTTCATACATAATTATTTGAAATAAATAAAAATCATTTGAAGTTGTTGAAAAAAAAAATTTCTTTCCGTAACCCTCAAATCGGTGGGCGTGGCGACTTAAAATTGTGGCCTAAATTCTTAAAAAATGAATATAAAACAAGTAAGAAAACTCTAGTCGGAGGTGCCCGACTAGGAGATCCCCTGAGCCCCGTCCGATTTGCATTGTTTAATACGCTATATAGCTTGCATATAACATTAAAATTTCCAAAATTAAATTATAATTTTCAAATTTTATTCAACTAGAATGTATGTAAATCAAAAATAAATAAACAATTAAATAAATAATCAAATCAACAAAAAAAGAATAAGAAAAACAAACATCACCGCACCTGGACTCGAACCTGCATCTATTTACTACATATGTAACGATAGAGCGCATCATCTCAACTAGCACAACCACCTCATGTTTATAAATAAAAAAAAAAAAAATTTAAAAAGTTACGCTGTCGTCACTGAGATTCGAACTCGAGACCTTTCGCTTACGCGCTTTGCGTCTATCCACTACGCTACACCAGTAATGTGTTTCTTGTTGGAAAAACGCAAAGTAGTACTACAAGGGCGATATGTGACAAATACAAAACTAAAGAAGCTAAAGAAGCAGATCAATCGCAATTGTAATTCTTAGAATAGCTGAAATGCGCGCATATGAACGTATGAGTATGTGTACATACAAAAACGGTGGTCTGTTTGAATGTATACGTGTAAAGGGCGATATATGACAAATACAAATACAATTCAAACACAGATTTGGTTGAAGAATATGCTAGAATGAATGGCCTTGAATATATTGGTGCACATGCAAAGCAGAGGCGCTTGCACGTTTCAATGTATGTGTATGTGTAAATGTTTTTTGCTGCGCGTCGCTGCTTGCCACGTGCGTGTGATAATTGGCTAAACGTTTTGTTTAATAAATCGGGATTGACTTAACGGAATTTGATGAAACTTTCAGCATATGATTCTATTGAATTTTTTACATTTTATAAAAATGCTAATTTAATTACATGGTTATATTTGCAACATACTCTCAATGGGTGATGATGGCAAGGGGGGTGGGGGGTGGTGGTAATTAGTAAAAAGAGCCGGTATCCAAAAAATAAAAAAATAGAAATTGCATATTCACATATTCACATGAATCTATATGCAAAATTTGAGAGGTCTAGCTCTAAAGGTGTGGCAGATAGAATTTTATAACCTGTTTTCGATAAGGTTTAAAATCGATAACAAAACAACAAAAATAGATATCGTTTTTTGGTAACAAACTTGACCTGCGCGTGCTATCCACGGACCCAACAAAAAAAAATTCAAGTCTCTAGCTTGTCTAGATGCTTCAATCAACGCGTTCAAACATACGGACAGACGGACGGACGGACGGACGGACAGACGGACGGACAGACAGACGGACAGGGCTAAATCGACTCAGCTCGTCGCCCTGATCAAGAATATATATACTTTGACACGCCTCCTTCTGCCATCTACATACATTATATGTAACTTTAGCTGTTATCAGCGAATGAAGAGCCGTATCGAGACCAATTATCGGTTAAGTCGATACAACTATGTTAGTATTGAGTAAGCAAACGAACGGACAAGTTGAGCGTACCAGAAATTGGGTGTTATAGTTCAATTAAAATAAAGAAATGTTTAGTTATTCATCATAAATTTGGTCCTTCAAGCCGGAGCCGTTGGGCATTGCTACTGAATACTCACTTTGGAGTTTTGGAAAACAGCGCGCACTATTGGAAAAGAGGTGTGTTTGTCTTGTCGTGTCTGCAATTTCATCACTGAATGAATACACTTGACTATGTTGGGGTTTAGTACTGTACTGATCTTTATTCTTCTGAGGCTGGGTATATATACCCAGCCTCATGCATAATTTCAACCCTTAAATCTAATGTGTCTATTGCTGAGTGTGTAAGGCTCAGCATTGGTCTATTGTATTCTTATACTATTGCATTCTTATACTATCGCTGAGGTTGTAGGGCTCAGCGTTCGTCTATTATCTATTCTTAACCTATCGCTGACGTTGTAAGGGTCAGCGTTCATCTGGCTATTTTAAGATTCCACACATGTGGCCTTTCTTCATCTATCGCACTGCATGCTAGTCGTCAAGTGCGTAGAAGGCATGTTTACATATTTATATATATTTTTATGTTCATGCCTGAACATTCTGCCGGGGCCAGAAAAGGTGACAATCAGTAATCGCTGTCTCTGGTTTCTTCTCTTAATTATATACAAGACAATGACAATTATTACTATTCCAATCCTTGAATAGTTTATGTTCGTGCCTGAACATTCTGCGGGGCCCGGAAAATGCGATAGCCAGATATGGTCTGCTTCCTTGGTCTTCTGCGCTGGTGGCGGTTCCCATTCCAAGTGAAGTCGGTTCTCTTTAAATTGTATACACCCTTTGTAGATGTCGTCAATGGTTGAGTGAGCTGAGAAGGAGGCCGCTTGCATCATTGCTGCCGATGTCAAGGCCTCCAAATTAGGGTCATCCACTTTTTGTAGATTATGCTGCCGTAGAGCAGCTATTGATAATGATTGTCTTTGGGATGCAGCCGAATCGCTTGTAGTGGATACGATATTTTCCTTTGAAATGGTGTTGTTGCTGCTCTCAATGAAGTTTTCGACCGCCGATTTAATTGTCGTTAATATATTTGCAGCCTTAGTGGTTTCCGAAGCAATTTGTTGTTGTTTTAATTGTTTTGCTGGGATTGTAGCTGAAGCGGAGATTACAGAATTCGAGACGATATCATCATTTTTATCTCCAGCAGTACTTCTGGTTGCAGTTGCAGTTTCAGTTGCGGCAGAAGTTTTCTGGACATCTTTCGGGCTGCTATCAATGGAAGTATCGTCAATCGACTGATCTTCCAATTGGATATATGTTGATGTCGATATCGAAGATGTGACAGCAATTACACACTCGTCCCCATCTTCTATGTCCTCCTGCTTCTGTGGTTGATCCTTTTTAGATATATTTCCCACTGACCATTTATCTTCTCCTAATCCTCCCATGTGAGGGCTTGCCGGCGGGATGAAATGCCACTCGCTGTTCCGTTTTTCTGGCACTGGTTCCAGACCACTATTTTCTTTTTTAGCGGCGGTTTTATGGCTTGCTAGCTTCTGATCAGCGATGACGGTGTCCCTATTAACGGAGGTGCTCTCGAACATGCGGATACTGCCTTCAAAATTGGTTTTCAGTTCCTTGTTCATTGGCTGGTTAATGGAGATATCCAATAGTTGGCACCTTTTAGCATAGCGCTTGCACAAATAGTCCCACGCTGCATTGTAGTTGCCAACTTCAATTGAGAAATGGCTTATGACCACTGTTGCGTCTCCCTTGATACACATTTTTAGGTATATCAACTTTCTTTTGTCGCTGATATCCTTCCTCTTGTGAATCATGTTCGAGAATATCTCGAAGAACGCTGGCCATTTTTTTGGATTTCCATAGAAATGAGGAAGTTTTGGTTTCTGGGGCTTTTATTATCTGACAGCCCGTCGACGAGGAATTCCAGTTCTTCTATATAGTCGCTGTCGTAGGCAGACTTTCCATATCTTGCCTGTAAGCCCGTGAACAGTGTCTGGACTTCGTTCAATCGGAAGTTTAGCTTATCTTTATGTTTAAAGATTTCTTCCTGGTTGCTTGAGTTTAGGTAGACATACACTTCATGGACGTACTGCCTTACTTTTAGACGTTCTTCGTCAACAAGCTTAATCCACTCATCCTTTAGGCTCATACTTCTGTGTGAAAATATTATTTCCTCTTGAGTATTTTCTTGCCTGGATGTTTCAGGTCGTATTTGACAATTTTTGCTTGTAGATGGTCTGTCGGTGTCCATAGTGTGGTCGGCAACTTCGACCTTCATCAGGGCCTTCTTGTAGCTCCTGATTGATTCCATAACCCAATCATATATTTTCTCTGTAGAATATTGATGGTTGATGACACCGATTTTCTCCAGCAGTGTATGATTGGCAGTGAATTCTGCTGCCAACTTATCCACAACTGCAAACTCATCCATTTTAGCTATGGCCTGCAGGATGCTGTCATATATCTCTGATTGTTTCTCTAGAGTTTTCGTTAACAGCATCTCTTTATTCTTTGGCTTAACCCGTTGGAGGTTTTTTTGTTTTGATCACCAGGTTGATCGTACTGTGCCTCTACTCACAGCTTGGGTTGGTAAGCCAAAGATATTTTTTAAGCACTTTCCACAAACATTTAGTGAATTTGTGGTTTCGGCTTTTATGACCGGGATGGAATACAGTATTCACTCAGCTGGAAGCACGCAGTACTTGACTGTGTTGATTTTCATCCGGCTCGAAGGACCATGAATGTATACATTTGACTATGTTGGGGTTTAGTACTGTACTGATCTTTATTCTTCTGAGGCTGGGTATATATACCCAGCCTCATGCATAATTTCAACCCTTAAATCTAATGTGTCTATTGCTGAGTGTGTAAGGCTCAGCATTGGTCTATTGCATTCTTATACTATCGCTGAGGTTGTAGGGCTCAGCGTTCGTCTATTATCTATTCTTAACCTATCGCTGACGTTGTAAGGGTCAGCGTTCATCTGGCTATTTTAAGATTCCACACATGTGGCCTTTCTTCATCTATCGCACTGCATGCTAGTCGTCAAGTGCGTAGAAGGCATGTTTACATATTTATATATATTTTTATGTTCATGCCTGAACAATCACATTACGTTGATACCTGACTACTTTGGACAACAACTTGAATTGACTGCGGGCAACGCAGCAAGCTGCAATGGAAAATCTACGTACTATACTGGGAGCCATAGGTAGATTGAAGGCAACGATTACGCGTATTTTTGGATACGCGGAACATCCGCCTGATGGCTGCACATTCTACGATATTGATACTAAATTGAACACGCTGGTTCAGGTTTGGAAGCAGTTTGTCACTCTTGGCGACGAACTTTATAAATATAAAGATGTGCAGGGATATGTGGATCCAGCAAGTGACAACAATGTATACGAGGAGCGCTTTGAACGAACTTGTGCCCTTCTTAAGGCACTACATACTGAGTACAAACCCCGCAAACTGGAAGAGGCCAATACTACATCTAATGTGCTCGGGGAAAGGGATGAATCGACCATCCAATGTATTTTGCAACAAATGCAGCAACAGTCTCAGACGCAAAAGCAATAAATGCAGCAAGTGCAAATGGAGACTATGGAGCACATAATGCAAGGACTGCTACCGCAGCAGGTGGATAACGAGTCATCGTCAGGCTCACAGCAAGTCGCAGGACCATTAACGAAGGATTGGGGACTGCCGCGGATCCATTTAATGGAGATTATAAGGAATGGCACGCGTTTAAGTGTCTATTTGACAGTGCCGTTCATTGCAAGACAACGTTGACAAACATTCAGAAGTATTATCACTTAAAGTCTTGTGAAGTACACTGCCAACGGCGCAGGTGTATGTGCGCAATTCACGTAACTGGACTGCGGCTCGAAGTTGTCCTACGTTTCGGAACGGTGTATCCAGACATTGGGTCTGACCCGTTAACACTCTCGCATTTCCATATCTGGAATGTCGTCAATCAAGGCAGAAACGACAAGAGGGCTCTGTTCACTATACATCAAGTCGCGAGTGTCAGATGCATCGCTTGAGGTCAGGGCGCACGTGCTTGGAAACATTACTTCGACACTGATGAGAGAAACTATAAACGCAGCAGACCTCTCTATATTTAGCTGCCACATTCAATACCAACGCAGCAATCGACATTCTGATTGGTAACGATCACATTTGGACGGTTCTTACTGGAGATAAGTTGTGTAATGCCCAGGGGAACACAATCGCCATCGATTCCATATTTGGATGGATCATCACATCAGTGGGAGGAGCAACTACAACTACAACTACGTCACTCTTAGCTACCATGGACATCAACACATTGTTGCAACGGTTTTGGGAACTGGAGGAAGTTCCATCGTTCACGTCTGCAAATACAGAAGATGATGTAGTGAAGACTTATTTCGTCCAAACACACTCCCGTAATGCTGAAGGGAGATACATAGTCGAGCTACCGTTCAAGCAGGACAACCCAGAGTTCGCAGACACTTTTCATGGAGCCAAGTCTCGCTTCTTGGCAGTTGAACGTCGTTTAACGAAGGGTGCATCTTTGCGATCAAGGTATGTACAACTCATGAGGGAGTACATACAACTGGACCACATGAAGAAGGTGGATGTAGAAGAAGACGCCACTTCGAAGAAGGTTTTCTACATGCCGCACCATCAAGTGCTAGGTGCAAAGCAGCGTATGGTATTTGATGGCTCATTTCAAGACCAAGATGGTCGGTCTCTTAACGATGCGCTTCATATTGGTCCATGTATACAACGCAATCTGTTCAACGTAAGCATGAGGTTTCGAATGCACAACTTTGTATTTTCGGCTGATATTGTAAAGATTACTTATTGACATTCAAACTGAGTTAGTTGCATTCATGTCACGTGTACAATTGGAATTGGGAAAATGGATCTCAAATAGCACAAGGTTGAGCACCGTGCAAGGTGATAGAGTCAACATGTTAACAACAACAGCAAAGGTACTTGGACTGCACTGGGATCCTGGAGGAGACAACCTTGCATACAACATTATATTATCGGAGACTGCAAGCTGTACAAAGCGACAAGTGCTATCCGATGTAGCACATATTTTTGGTCCTCTTGGCATTTTGGCGCCAGTGGTAGTCCAGTTCAAGATGCTACTGCAAGAACTTTGGTTACTAGATTCGAATTGGGACTCTGAACTCCCAATGAAACGGGCGCACTCTTGGCAGATGTATCGCAAGGATATTTTGTTACTACAACAGCTCAAGATACCTCGCTTCATAGACAGTCACATGGATGACATCGAGTTACATGCATTCTCAGACGCTTCGCTTAAGGCTTACTCTGCAGTCGTCTACAGCAGAGTTGAGTATAGTGACGGCTCTATAGGAGTATATCTTGTTGTCCACTTCCCCGACAGCCTTAACGTTCCATGAAATTGACGCAGCAAGAAAGCTTTGTCTAGGGTAAGCACAAAACTCATATGATTTTGATCGGCAGCGCTTATTAAAGAAGCAACCGATTCAGCACTGTTCCAAGTTAAGCAAGCTAGCTCCGTTTGTTGACCAGGATGGCCTTATTCGAGTTGGAGGACGCTTAGAGAACTCCTAGCTTTCTAGAGATGCCAAACACCCGATTTTACAGCGTAAACACAATCGATTAGGTGAGCTGTTACTGAAGCAACTTTCATGCTGGAGTTTTGGCATAATTCGTCAAAAGTACTGGGTACTTGGATCCCGAATCATCACACTACACAACAGCTTATGGCTAACTTACCTGCTACTCGTGTGCGACCGGCCTTTACATTTGAACAGACTGGAGTCGATTATGCTGGACCTATCTCGCTAAAGGTACACAAGGGACGCAACCCGCGTAAAGAGAAGGGCTACATTTGTCTCTTTGTTTGTATGGTGACATCAGCACTTTATCTGGAATTGGCAACAGACCTAAGCACAGATACCTTTCTGGCAGCCCTCAGACGCTTTATGGCCCGCCGTGGGAAGCCTGCCGAAATGTATAGCGACAATGGACGTAATTTCGTCGGTGCTAAGCGCACATTAAACGAGATGTTGCAACTGCACACTTCACGCGAGCATAATGAGGTGGTAGCAAGGAAACTGGCGGAGCAGAATTTCATTCCACCATATACTCCACATTGGGGTGGAAAATCGGAGTCTTCTGTGCGTTCCCTGAAGCTACACTTGCGACGATTGATCGGAAACACAGTGATTACCTTTGTGCAGATGCGCACACTGCTTACACAGATAGAAGCAGTCGTGAACTCCCGTCCATTCTGCGCAACTTCGGACACATAAATTGTATAGACGCAAAGTGCGTATACGAAATGTCCCGACTTCGAAAATCAGACAGAGTAACTTTTTTTTATTTATTTTTTGTTTTCAATTTATAAACATGAAGTGGTTGTGCTAGTTGAGATGATGCACTTTAACGTTACATATATAGTAAATAGATGCTGGTTCGAGTTTAGGTGCGGTGATGTTTGTTTTTATCCTTTTTTTTTTTTTGGTAATTTGTTTAATTAATTATTATTTATTTTTGATTTACGTACATTCAAGTTAAATAAAATTTCAAAATTATAATTTAATTTTGGGAAATTTAATGTTATATGCAAACTATGGAGTGTAATACGCTCTTAATAGCAATGCAAACCGGACGGGGCTCAGGGTATCTCCTAGTCGGGCACCTCCGACTAGAGTTTTCTTACCTGTTTGAACAGATTTTTATAGCTTAAGTAGAAGAACTTTTGCTAGCTTCATTATTCCACTGTTATGGGAAGACTTAAGAAAAACACTATTTGAAAAATACAAATAAGCGTAAAACTAAGGATCAGCATACCTTTTTCCATATTAATCAAATTAATTATTTAACTTACTATGCAATGGTCTAGGATTAGTTTACGAATTAAATAAATCATATTTTTTCATAATTATAAATATTTTATATTTTTATATTTTAGAATTTGTTTAAAAATCTATTTCTATAATGATGCACCAATAAGTACTATTGAAAGTTGTCCAATACAAAAACGTAAATCGCCATTCAGTTCTAAGTGCACATATGGCTATTCATCACATATTGAAGGATTTAATGATAATTCAGGTAAATATTTTTATATTTATTTACTAAGTAGATAGATTGTAGATATTTAAAATACTAATCTCAACATTCCATTCTTAAGCTTTAAGGTTAGTAATATTAAGTTATGTTTTTTATGACTCGATTCTATAATATTAGTGCACTATGTACATTTACATATTAAAGCTATTCTAATCCGACTAGAAAATGTACTGAATTACAGTACTACTGATTAAAACATGCTTAATACATACATTTTTTATACTCTGGGTACAATACCATAAAGATCTATGAAAATAAATGCTACGCCCACTGTGGCCGTGAGAATCGGACCTGAATATGGTAGTTAATGGACATTTTGCATATATTGTTCGATCAACGACCCGAAATAAACCAGTAAAAAAATTCTAATAGATGTGCCCGA
This sequence comes from Drosophila meridionalis, assembly GCA_035045145.1. Taxonomy (NCBI): domain Eukaryota; kingdom Metazoa; phylum Arthropoda; class Insecta; order Diptera; family Drosophilidae; genus Drosophila; species Drosophila meridionalis. The sequence continues at coordinate 14,874,202 of JAWNPG010000037.1, forward strand.
CTAAAAGACGCGTCGAACCATTTCCGATATGCGCTTCTAGTTTATTACAAGGGCGACATCTATCAAATACTAAACTATAGAAGCACCTGGAAAGGCAAACTCAATGTACACACAAATCAATAAAATCACAAATATGAACATATATGTTTTTGTGTACGCTACTCGTCGCTACTTTCCGTGTGCGTGTGAAATTTGTCCATACAATTTGTTTTCTAACTTGGCACTAACTTAACGGACTTTAATCAAACTTTTACAATATAATTCTAGTGAGTTTTTTACATTCTCTAAATATGCCAGTACATTCAAATGGCTATATTTTCAACTGAGCTTGATGCCGGTGTGGATAGTTTATTGGTTTGTATTTAAAATGTTTTTATTAAGTCAGAGAGCTTCTGCTCATTCTGGCTGTTCGGTTGTCACTGTTCTTATACAATTCTATTTCTTTTAGTTTAAGTCTAATACATGAAATTCTTATATCTACATATATGTGGTATGTGTGTTTGGGTATACATATGTATGCAGAAGGCATATATATGTTATGTATGGTTTGACCACTTGAGCTGCAAAGTGCATGCTCAGCGTTCCCACGCGCTGCGATCCGCCTGTATATAAGCGGTGGTTCGCATTACATATGCGCTGGTACGTTTATGTAGTTCTATGTGGTCTTTTATGTATTTGTATGTTTGTATTTATTATGACAAAGTGTCACAATGTATTAACGGAATGATATACCCTTTAATTGTGTATGATGGTAGGGTAGATATGCTACACCTCCCTATTTAAAGAAATTACGTAATTCATGCAGTCATTTACAGTAAGAGTTTATATATTGTATTTCATTTTTTTTTTTTTTTTAAATGTAGTCATTCAATTGTGTTTGATATTTAATGTGTACTTAAATGTAATTAATGTTTATTAAAATGTGTTATCTCTGTTATTGTAAATTATTTGTTTTCATTGATAACTTTATTTTGCTTTATCTTTCGTTTTAATTTTCATTGCAGAATTAAAGTTTTCTTTATTTATTCCAATTTTTGTTTTTTTTTTTTTTGTTTTTAGGTTGATCAGGCCTGGTTTTTTTTTCTTTCATGAAACACTTCATTGAATATATATTTTTAATCTATCCTTATGTACTTTTTGTCTCTTATTTTTACTATCTTTAATAAAAATGTTGTCATTATCCTCTATTTTCTCTACTATATACGGTCCTAAGTATACTGGGTCTAATTTATGCCCTGTTTCGTTTTTTAAAAGTACCTTATCTCCTACATGTAATTCAAAATTATTAGTGTTTTTGTCATACAATGATTTCCTATTAGCCTTTGCTTTTTCTAACATAACTCTAGCTCTTTTATAGGCTATTTCTAATCTAAACTTTATTTCCTTAGAATAGTCATCTAAATTGTAAATAGGATCTATTCTATTAATTTTATTAAAATCTATGAACTGTTTTGGTAATCTGCCAAATACGAGTTCGTATGGACAATACTCATGCGTTGCTGATGGTGTCGTGTTGAAACAATAAGTAAAATATTGAATCCAGACATCCCAATCGGATTTATCTGCAGAGATGTATGAACGAATGTATTCATTAAATGTTCGATGACTTCGTTCTATTGTCCCCAATGTTTGGTGATGATATGCAGTAGAGGTGAGATTCTTGATCTTCATGTACTTGCATAAATTTGTTAAGATCTGGTTTTTATACTCTGTTCCCATGTCCGAAATGAACGTCTTCATTGGACCGTACTTGAGTATGAAATTTTCAAAAATTGCTTTAGCGACATTGTTTGCGCTTTTGCTTTTGATTGGAATGGCTAATAAATATTTTGTTAGGTCACATATTAATGTGACTATGTATTCATTACCATGTTCCGATTTTGGTAGCGGACCAATTGCATCCACTATTACTATGTCAAAAGCGTTTACTGGTGTTTCGGTAAGAGTCATAGGAGTTTTTGTATGTCTGGTTGTTTTAGACATCTGGCATTTTTGACAGCTACGTACGTACTTTTTTATATGACGTGTCATATTTTTCCAGTAGTAGTGTCTTTTAATCTTTGCTAGCGTTCTTGTTATGCCACTATGGCCTCCTTGAATTGGATCATTATGGTAGGTAGACATTATTTCAAGTATCTCTTTTTCATTTTTTACTTGGGTCACCGGCTGGAGTAGCGCTACTCGTAATGATTTTAATATTTTATTGCCCATATGTTTAAAAGAATCTATTGGAACTGATTCAAAGACCTTTTCGCTCGGTGCCACCTTGAGTTGGCTGATTTTCAATATACCGGCCTCTTTTCGAGCCTTTGGAAGAACTGACCTAAGTCGAGAATTCCATTAGTATATAAATCGTTAACTTCAATTCTTGCAATAACTTTATTTCCATGTTTAAAAAAACAATTAGATTCTGTTATTCGCAAGGTCACTACTTTCCGTACTTCATCATTTGCAATGACTTCGTGTACGTTGGGCTTAGATACTATTTGATGACTTTGCCTTGGCAAAAGTTCATTATTTTCAACTGTACAGATTTTTTCTTGTCTACTTTGTCGCCTGGTAGTGACTTTCAGGACTTTATTTTGAATGTCTTTGAGTTCTGTTATAGTAATCCGCGAAAGTGCGTCTGCAACAAAATTATCTTTCCCCTTTAGGTATTCTACTGTGAAGTCGTATTCTTCAAGTTCTAGCCGCATGCGAGTTAGTTTGGAGCTGGGATTTGTCATAGAAAAAAGGTATGTCAATGGTCTGTGATCTGTTTTGATTGTAAAATTTTTTCCATAAATATATGGTCTGAAGTGGGTAATTGCCCAATGAATTGCCGCTAACTCTTGTTCTGTTGTGCTTTTATTGCTTTCCCCTTTTGTAAATGAACGAGATGCATAAGCTATTGGGAGTTGAATTTGGTTATGGTTCTGATTTAGAACCGCTCCGCAAGCTTGTTTACTAGCATCTGTTATTATGCAAAATTCTTTGCGAAAATCAGGATATTGTAAAAGTGTGGGGTGCATAAGCTGTTCTTTAAGGTGTTGAAATGCGTTTTGGCAATTACTAGTCCATTCAAAAGGAACATTCTTTTTACATAATCTAGTTATGTGCCGTGAATAATCGGCAAAGTTTTTTATAAATCGACGATAGTAATTACAAAATGCTACGAATCGTCTTGCGCTGTCCGCATCATGAGGGACAGGATAATTTTTTATGACGTCAAATTTCTTGTCATCTGGCAGTACTCCTTTGTCGGTGCATTTGTGACCTGGGAATGTCACTTCATGCATGAAAAATGAACATTTTTCTGGATGCAACTTTAGGTTGTATTTCCTACATACATTAAAAACATCAGTTAAGTTTTTAATCATGTGGTTTTCGGAGCAACCAATCACCATTAAGTCATCCATGTAAAGGAATGCTTGTGAAGGTTCTAGGCCTGAGAATGCTATTGTCATCATTCTCTGTAATGAATTTGGTGCTATTTTAAGGCCAAATGGTAATCGCGTGAAGCGATATGAGCCATTGCTCGTTGAAAAAGATGTTATGTTTCTTGAACTTTCTTCCAGTTCTATTTGGTGAAAACCTGACATTAGATCAAGGCAAGAAAAGTATTTAGCTCGACCCAATTGGTCTAGAATGTCATCGATTCTAGGAAGCGGGAATTTATCGGATAGTAGTTTTTTGTTGATTTGACGATAGTCAATCACTAATCGCCATGTATTTTCTTCCGAATTTGGTAACGATTTCTTTGGAACTAGCAAGAGTGGGCTATTGTATTCAGATACAGACGGTTCTACGACTTTATCATTTATTAATTTTCCTACTTGTTTTTTAATTTCGTCTACGTGGCTATGCGGGCTTCTGTAATTTTTTATGTAAATTGGTTCATCATCCTTTAGTCTTAGGGTTTGCTTATAGAAGTTATTAGTTGTTATGGATTCGGATTCTAGTCCGAATACATCGATATACTTAGTACATAGCTTTATTAACTGTTCTTTGAATTGTGGTGGAAAATTTTTCTTTAATTTGTCAAGTACTGTTTTGCTTCTAATATCTGGATTTGTTGGAAGTATTTCGTAATTTGAAAGTTTTTCATAATTTAATTTCTTTACATTGACCAATTGGTCAAAATTAGTTGTATTTAAGAGACGGATGTAAACATGCTTGGATGCTGTTATTGTATTGGCAACATAAATTCCATTGTGTATTTCCTGATTTGGTACAAATATGTAATCATCTATTGAATTTATTTCTATTTTTCTTACCACTTGGGATCTGGCTGGTAGAAGTAAAGTATTATTGTCAGAACTATATGTAATTGGAACATAAATTGGGTATTTTAGATTTTGAGGTCTAATTATCAACCAGTCTTCAGTTGGTTTAAAATCTAACTGGCAATTGAATTTTTTTATGAAGTCAATGCCAATAATTCCATCACACGGTATTGCGAAATCGGAGTCTACTAAATGAAATTCGTGTGGAATTATGTATTTGGTGTTCTGAAGTTCTACTGGTGTAATGCCTTGGGATCTAATTACTCCTTGGCCTATGCCTTGAATATTTATAATTTTATTGTCTTTAATGTCATAATTATCTGAATTTATTTTCAGAAGTGATATATCGGCACCAGTATCTATTAAAAATGTAAGTTTTGTTTTAGTTGAGTGATTAATAAAGTGAACAAAGATGTTAAGACTAAAGTTGATTGAGTGAACCTTTGAATTTACTGTGTGTTGTTGCCTAAAGGGTTCTGAGAGTTTTCCGACGTATTTTGCGCCACTCTCACATTGTTGCTATTATGACCATGGTTGGAGTTATTCTGGCCTCTTCCTCGATTCTGGTCTCGTTTTCCCGGCACGATTATTGTTATAGTTATTACTATTGTTATTGCTGTTGTTATTGCCTCGGTAGTAATTGTTGTGGTTGTAATTTCTGCCACGATTATGTCTTCGGCTTCCTCTATTATTGTGATTTGCACCTCGTTGATAATAAAGGACAGTGTTACTCTGACCTGTTATCTCCGTGCAACTGTTTACAAACTTTGACACGGCATCATTCATGTTTGTGAATGTGCCTGCTTGCATGATAAGTTTTACCTTATCAATGGAACAATTTTGTGTCATTGCTTTTACTGCTGTTGTGGTGCTGTATTTATTAGCAAGTGTTTGGCTTAGGCCTTCACTGATGTAGGCACCTTCAAGGGCCTTTGCCAGTTTTTCCACCTCTTGGGTGTATTGGTTAGCCGTTTTATTCTTTTGCTGCAGATTAAGAAGCTTAGCAGATATTACTTCTACTGATTCTCCTTTTACTGCTTTTGACAATTGAGTAATGATTTCAGCTATTGTCTGCTCATTACTGATTAAATTCCTTGCATGGCATTTGAGTTTTGTTTTAATAAGGCTAATGGCCGTAAGCTCATGTGTGCCTTTTAAAGTTTCCAATAGATTCAAAGAATCTAAAAAACTTTGTAGATTTTCTGGCTTGCCATCAAACTCTGGTAACAGAGATGTGGATAGTTTGATAAAATCAACTATTGTTTGTGCCATTTTTGTGTTTGTAATTATCCAGTGCTTTGTATCGATTGATTCGGTTGTTGTTTCTTCCAGTGTTTCTATATCACTGTCAGATTCAGCATCACTCGATTGTATAGATTCGTCTTAATTGACTGGAATTAAAGTCCGCCAACAGGTTTAGATTTCCTGGCACATTTATTGAAATGTGTTGCCTATTAGCGACAGAAATTATTCTTGTGTTCAGGGATTTTAAAACCATTAAACATTTTTCTTTATGCTCAGGTGTTAATCTACCTTCGTATTTATTTACTATGGTAACTATGTTATTGTATTCTCTTATAATTATGTCAATATGGTTTGCTAATGTTTCTGATTTTATTGCTGCATCTCTATTAATGCATTTATAAGATTTATCGAATTTATTACGAAATGCGTCTATTTGTCTCGCAATTTCGTTCCATTCCATTCTTTATTGAAAAGTTAACGGAAATATTATTGTTTTTCCCTCATTCATATTTATATTTTATCTAAGTCGTTTCCCCTGCTCATATACCGCTTTTTATTTATTTTATTATGCTTAACATAAATTGTTAGCAGAAATTGTAAAACTGATACTATTGTAATTATCAGCAAAAGTATCTACAACGATTTTATATCATCGGTGTGATCAACTATCTTTACATTATTGACAACATTGGCAGTGTTATCCTTTGCCTCGCTAGAATCGCTAAACCATCCCATTTTTCAATAAGGTGGTATTTCTAATTATTCAAAGTAAAAAAAAATTAAAGTTGGTTCATGAGAGAAACAAAATAAAATTTTTTTTGTTTGATCTTTTGTTGTGTTATACCACAAAAAAAAAGAAAACTTGTTTGAAGAGAAAAAAAATTTTCGTTATAGTTTTTTTTTTAAATTGATTGCAAAATTTATCAATGTTACGCAAACTTTTTACTGCAGCTGAGTATAAATACTTAGCGCCAGAGACATGGAAAAGTAATTTAGTTTGTTATTATGTGGTTGGCTCACATTTCAATATACAATTCATTTAAAAAAAAAAAACTCCAACCACATTGTTAATCAAACCTATCAGTTGTTAGTATTTCGCGAGTTGCTCTTTGGCGAAGTTCAGTTTTAATTTATTTAATACGCTCTATGTAGCGTTGCCGGTCGTCCGGTGTCCTTGCGGTGACAAGCAAATTCTCCTGTAGTCGCTTCCGCTGTAGTAGTTTGCTGACCTGGCCTCCTCTTTTTGTCTTCTTCTTTTCTTCTATTGTTTTTATCTGCCGGGCCCGGTACTCAGCTATTGTGAGTGGGCGTGGTCCATCGGTGGGATGCACCTCCAACGCTTCTTGGAGTGTTGGTGCGTCCCTTTGCTCGATAGGAGCAGCTTCCTCCAGCAACGTAGTGTCGTTTTTTGACACTTACGTTGCTTACTTATGTCTTTTTGTTCATCTTATACATGCGCTGTATGATTTTGATGTTGGTTTTTTGGTTTTTCTGTTATGCACTTCACATTTTTCATGCGTAGCCAAAGGCGCGTAGGTGCCGCATTATGTTATATGAGTTCGATTTCGATTGGGGCAGGAAACAGGTGCAACCGCCCTGCCCCTGCCCTGTGACGCCTTTTATTTTTTATTCCAAACACTTTTGCAAATTTTCACAAATCACACCGTTCGTGACACTTGTCACGGTCGCCATGTGGAAAGTTTATTGGTTTTTATTTTAAATGTTTTTATTAAGTCAAAGAGCTTCCGCTCATTCTGGCTGTTCGGTTGTCACTGTTCTTATACAATTCTATTTCTTTTAGCTTAACTCTAATACATGAAATTCTTATATCTACATATATGTGGTATGTGTGTTTGGGTATACATATGTATGCAGAAGGCATATATATGTTATGTATGGTTTGACCACTTGAGCTGCAAAGTGCATGCTCAGCGTTCCCACGCGCTGCGATCCGCCTGTATATAAGCGGTGGATCGCATTACATATGCGCTGGTACGTTTATGTAGTTCTATGTGGTCTTTTATGTATTTGTATGTTTGTATTTATTATGACAAAGTGTCACAATGTATTAACGGAATGATATACCCTTTAATTGTGTATGATGGTAGGGTAGATATGCTACACCGGTATCTAAAATATAACAAAAATAACATTTTTGAATATTCACATGAATTATATATGCAATATTTTCAGGCTCTAGCTATAAAATGTACAAGATATAATTTTCAAACGTTTTTCCTATAAGGTTTAAAACCGATAACATAAAAACAAAAATAGCTATCTAATTTGTTCAATAAAGTTGACCTGCTTGTGGTATACATGGTCCTACAAAAAAGGAATTTCAAGTCTCTAGTTTTCTCAGTTTCTAAGATCGATGCTTTCAAACATACGGACTGATGGACAGACGGACAGGGCTCCTCGCCGTTTGATCAAGAATATACTTATACTTTTTGTGGACGCTAGACCACCTTCTGCCTGTAACTTACATTATACCCTGATTTACCATTATACCCTGATTTCTCAAGAAGTTTATTTATTTTATTTTATTTATTTATTTATTAAATTTGTTTATTCAAGTCAATTTAAATGTAAACAATGAAAATATGTATACATATATATAAAGCGTAAAGTAAAATAAATGATAATTTATTATATATCATTGATAAATGACCAACTCGGTGGGGGTACTTTACTTGCCAGTACGACTAGCTATGCCCTAATTCACAGCCATTTTAGTCATTTTAAAGCGGCTTGAAATTTGGCTCTTCACAGGGCTCAGGGTATCTCCAGGGTATCTCCGTCGAGAAATCGATTATGGGGGAAATGTGAGGGAGGCTACAGGCAGGAACGGTCTTAGAAGAGCAGTTAACTACATTTACTTAAATAGGCGTTAGGCGATTGAAAGAAAGACTGCAAAATAATAAAGAGATATGGAGACAGAGAGGGAGCCAGGACAGGTAGTGCGACATCGTATGCTTTTAATTTTGTAAGGAGAGATAGCGTATGCGCGATATTGATTGTTCCGAATTACTTTCAATAAATTCCATGACTAGTATATTGTTGCTGTATCCGTAGGTTTTTTAAGAAATTCCAAGAATCACAATTAATGATTGAGGTTTCTTTGGGTTTTAAGCCACGTTAGTAATTTTATATTTGAAAAATTGTGGCCTTTTGGTGATATCGTAAATTTTCGATAGTTCTTATATCTTTTTTACCGAAATTTATCGATTGATTTACAAGAAAACTTATTCGACAAACCTTATTCCCATGCAATTGCCAATTGGAACGTTACCTGCGCAGTGTGATGAGTTCGTTTTTGTGCTAGTATTGTTGGTATTTATGCATAGAATGATTGGAATATAAGCTTTTCACAGAATTCAGGGTATCTCTAGTCTTGACTACATCCTTCTTACTTGATATTTACACTTTAATTTTTAAACTCTCCAAAGGACAAAAGAGTATACTGGTTTTTTGCAATGTCCGTCTATCCTTATGAATGTAATATTTCCCTACGCAAAAGACTTGAAATTTTGAAAATATATTCGTATATACCCCAGAAGGATAAAGTTTCATTTGATTTTTTTTTTTAATTGTAATTGCATTTTTAGCTGTATATGTCAGATATCGCCTTTTACACACATACATTGTAACAAAACTCCGTTATTGTATTATACATAGGCATACGTTCATATTCAACATATTCTAAAATAAATTGTGATTTATTTGGGTTTATGTTTCGTTTACATTATCAGCAGCTTCTCTAGTTTTGTAGTTGTCAAATGTCTGACAAAACTGATACGACGCAACATGTAGAAGTAAAGCGCGTAATCGTTAATATCCGATTTCGACACCCAGAGGTGGCCTCATAATTTTTATATAAGCCTTATCGAAAACAGGTTTTAAAATTATATCTTCTGCAACCTTTAATTAATCGATAATTATAATGTGTTTTTAAGGCGTGGTTTGTACATCGTTTGAGCAAGAGACTTTAAATTTAATGTGTAGATGCGTGTAATGAATACGGAGATTACGTAATCTTTAGATTTAGATGCCACGCCCATTCGGCCCCAATAGCCCCTATTTGTAAAAAGCGCAAATCAAATACTAGAGACGTGTGATGTGGCACATACATACATATGAATGTCATAAATAAGTTGTGAAAGTTTGATGCACTTAGTCCATCGCTAAGAAAAGGTATTAAACAATTAAGTTTCAATATTAATGCCCACATTGCTGCCCACGCGTAGGCAGCGACAGTTGGCAGAACGCGAGCTTATGTGTGCGTAAAGAAAATCGTAGAATGATTTGATATTTGGCTCTTCTCAGGATTCAGGGGTATCTCCTAGTCAAGCAGTAGTCTCGACTAGAGCACTCTTACTTGTTTATTTATATTTATATTGTTTATTTGTATATATTGGCATACATTCCAGTTAAATAAAAGCTCATAAATATAATTTAATTTTGTAAAATTGTATGTTATATGCAAGCTACGGAGTGTGTTTAAAAATGTAAATGGGGTTCAGGGTATCTCTCGGACTACAGATTTCTTACTTGTGTATATTCTGTAATATTTTGACTTAATTTTTGGTATATCTATACCCACAACTGAATTGGTAAAGCGTAAAAGTTTAATCTCCTGAATTTGTAGACCCATTTACTTCAAAATTGGATAGATTAGTTACAGATTAGATTATTTATCGATGAGCCAAAAGAATTATTTTATCTCTTTTCGGAAGATATCATGTATAATGTAATTAATGTATTAATGTCCCAGACACTGTGGGAACAGAGTATTGCGCCGTTGGTAACGCCCAAAAGCAACGCTCTGGCTTGTTTTTTTATACGCTTAGCCCATTGAAAATGGGAAATCAGGGTTAATTGGTTTTGTGAAAATGTATGTAACAGGCATAATAGGGCGTGACACACGTCATAAAGTATATATAATATTGATCCGCGCCAAGACGACGGTAAATTATAGGCCGGTCCGTATGAATGTAGAGATCTTTGAAATGGCAAAAGCTAGAGACTTAAAATATTACACATAACTTGTATACTAGAACAAGATTATCCATTTGTTTCTTATGTTAATCAAAGATAATCGATCATTTCATTTCTAAAGTGTGGTATTTGCATCTATTGAGCTAGAGATTGAAATAATAACTTGAAATTTTTATATAACCATTATTATGTATTTTATAACCATTATTCTTTTAGTGGAATCGTTTTTAAACTTAAACGGCAATGTGTATTACAATTATATTTCGTAAATCTCTAAGCTTTGCGTATAAATTCATGAGATTTTTCTGTAATTTTTGGTTTACCGACATGACAATGAGTTGAACTGTTAAAAAAATCATTAGTAATCATAATAATAATCACTTGGAAAGCAGCGACGACCAGCGAAAAATATGCGTGAGTTTCAGCATACTCTAAAAATCAAAATTGCTATTTTCTTACTTATTGAATTATTTAAGTTTATCTCAAAGTCGAGTTCAGTACTATTATAAAAATATTATTGTGTATTATTATTTTTTTTCATTATATTTCAGATAAAAGCAATTTTATTTTGCCTGGAGATACTGATGAAATTTCGGAATTCTGTGAATACTGCAAGGAATTATCCAACATTAAAATAATTGCTTCAATTCCGGTTATTAAAATTGTTATAGAGTAAGTATAATTTAATTCTAGCCTGGAATGTAAGAGGATTGTTCAAAACCTATCTTAGAGATTTGAAAAACAGTGTGCTGAATGCCGGGGAAATTTTTAGAACAGTAAAAGCATTGATGAATTTTTGAAAATATTATATTATATTATAACTGTCGAATCTCCGTTATAGCTGTAGTTCCGAGGACCTGAACATATTTTCGATTCATCGCTTTCGATTTTTATACTCTGTTCACAAAGGTAAAAAGAGTATAATAGTTTTGTAAAATATCCGTCCCTCCGTCCTTATGAATGCAATATTTTTCTACTCTATTCAAATACCCACACGCACTCGAACAAACAGTAAAGAAGCGGTGTAAAATTCAAAATACAATTGAAGGACACTTAAATCGAAATTGTTGTTCAGACTGAAGGGCTAAAAACAAGTTGTGAATGCTGCCCCTTACAGATTCTGTTAAAGTCTGAGTGTTAAACGGGGGGTCGATGTTGTACGCTGAAATCTATGCCTCACAAGAATTTTAAGTTACAATTGTAATGAAGATAGGCAGCTGATTCAGTATATTAGCAAATAAGAGAATTCTAATGTATAAGACATTACGCGCACACTAAACAAAGATGAGGCGTTGCGTGTGAGAACGAATGGACATGCAAAAAGTCCATTCGTTCTCACACGCAACACCTCATCTTTGTTTAGTGTGCGCGAGTAGATCGAACATAAAAACGCATAATTCTTCTAGCTTGATTAAAAAAAATTAAAATAAAAAAAGTAAGATTGCTCTAGTCGAGACTGCTCGACTAGGGGATACCCTGAGTCCTGTAAAGAGCCAAATATCAAATCATTCTACGCATCTTTATGCATGCATATAAACACACACACATATGCACGCAAGCATAAGCGTGCGCTCTGCCAACTGCGCAGTTGACGCAGCGACTGCGCGTGGGCAGCAATGTGGGCATTACTATGGGAACTTAATTGTTTAATAACTTTTCTTATCGATGGACTAAGTGCATCAAACTTTTACAACTTATTAATGGCATTCATATGTATGCATTTGCCAAAGCACAAGTCTTTAGTATTTGATTTGCGCTCTTTACAAATAGGGGCTATTGGGGGCGAATGGGGCTTGGCATCCAAAATCTAAAGATTACGTAATCTCTATATTCATTGCATGCAACTACACAGCAAATTTGAAGTCTCTAGCTCAAACGATGTACCAACCACGCCTTAAAAACACATTAAAATTATCGATAAATGCTCATAAAATCGAAATGGAATGAGTTATCGGAAAAATTTTATAAACTTGTGCAGCGTATGGTATTATCGAGTGTTCATGTAAAATTTCAAGTCTACGTTGCGTATTTAAAAATATCTCAACATTTACACGGACGGACGGACGGACGGACGGACAGGGCTATATCGACTCGTCTTGTCACGCTGATCAAGAATATATATACTTTATGGGGTGTGGCACGCCTCATTCTGCCAAAACCATTATACCTCGAGCAAAAGTGAGTTTATGTGGATTATTTTACTTTTTTCTTTCTAACTCTTTGAATTCAGCAGATTTTTTCATGCAGTTTTTTTCTATTTTTATTAATAATACTATAATTAACAAAAAATAAAAAAATTATCTGGTTTGCTTGAATAGTTTCTTTTTTACGAGCGACGAAAGTCAAATTTGTAAACATCCACTCACTTTTGCACGGTACTGTATATATTTTTAAGTACGCAACGTAGAGACTTGAAATTTTACATGAATACTCGATAATACCATACGCTGCACAAGTTTATAAAATTTTTCCGATAACTCATTCCATTTCGATTTTATGAGCATTTATCGATAATTTTAGTGTGTTTTTAAGGCTTGGTTTGTACATCTTTTGAGCTAGATTCAAATTTGCTGTGTAGTTGCGTGTAATGAATACGGAGATACCGTAATCTTTAGATTTTGGATGCCACGTCCCATTCGCCCCCAATACACAGTGGTCTGGCCCATTGGCCGAAAATAAAAAAATGAAACTAAAAATTTGCGTAAGATATGTTGCAATCTTATCTCAGAATTAATCAAATTTTTTCACAGTACTTTTAGTTTTTATTTATGCCTGCTGTCCCCTTAAAGAATAGGTGCTAAAAGCAGAGCATGAAATTTTGTTTGTTATAAGGCGCACAAAACTTGCAAGTGAAGGTCGCAAAATAATTTCAAAAACGTTGTTAATTAATATTGCTGATACAATGGAAGATTTTAAAATATTAAAGAAAGGTATTTACTATTATTTTAAATAATTTATAAGGTCTAAGACTGTTTGTTTATTTTTAATTTTTTAATGTAACTTAAGCCCTATTCTAATATTAATTCGTGTGTAGACATAAACTTCATGTAGACGTTTAGTTATGAAGTTAATCGAAGTTAACAATCAACTTTATTTTAAAATATTTCTTAGCATTTACAGATAATAAAAAAACAAACTTCATTTTCCGTTATCGTAAAAAAAGCAGAGCGGCCTCGCTGTTATTGGTTGGCGCCGTTTTTATGTGTGTAGCTGTTCTTTTTATGTGGTTTGTTGTGATTGTCGTCTTCATTTCTGCGTTTGTTGTTTTGTTAAATTCAAGCCGAATTTCGATCAAAAATGGGGTTGATTGTCGACAAACCCAAATGTTGTGGTAGTGGAACATCGAACGATGGAAATACTGCCAGAGAATTTTTTAATAATTCTGACTTGTCCGCTCAAATAACTGGCCTTGATAGGGATCTAATCGAAAATTGTTCGGTTATAATTCAAGCTCTCTCTTCAGGATATCCCATAAATACAGAATTATTTAAAAACTTTGCACTCGACATAGCACAGAAGCTGATTTCAAAATATCCCTGGTACTACCTCCCACCTACCATTCATAAAGTTTTAATACACGGACCTGCGGTTATTGAAAATGCTCTCGTGTCGATTAGAGAGTTGTCTGAAGAAGCTGCAGAATCGAGAAAGAAGGACATTCAAAAATTTCGCATGCAGCATACCCGAAAAATTTCTCGTGTGGCGACAAACACAGATTTGTTTAATCGCTTACTTATCACATCAGATCCGTTTATAACAGGACAACGAAATTTACCACCAAAGCACAAATCAGTTTTAAAAAAATCTGTATTTGAGCTATTGAAGTAAATAATATATATTTTATATAAGTTTTGTACTTTACGAATACTTATTTTGTGGGAAAAGGGTGTGTATAATAGGGACGGGAGGAGGGAGAGGGGGGGGGGGTTGTTTATGACTCATTGAGACATGTGCTATTACTTTTTATATTTTTATAGTTTTTTAGTTTTAAAATTGCACATTGATATCTGCACTAAAAGTATTTTCGGCCACGCATCCCATACAAGCCAAACCACTGTGCAATAGTCCCCTATTTGTAAACAGCGCAAATCAAATACTAGAAACTTGTGCTTTCATACATACACACATATAAATGTCATAAATAAGTTGTGAAAGTTTGACGCAATTAGTTCATCGCCATATTAAACAATTAAATTCCCATAGTAAGGCCCACATTGCAGCCCAAGCGCAGTCGCTGAGTCTACTGCAGAGCGCGCGCTTATGCGTGCGTGCACATGTGTGTATATGTGTTGTTTGTATGTATGCATACAAAATCGTAGAATGATTTTATATTTGGCTCAGGGTATCCCTTAGTCGAGAAGTCTTGATTTGAGCACTCTTACTTGTTTATCTCTGATATCTTTCCTGTTGTGAATCATGTTGGAGAATATCTCGAAGAACACTGTTTTTTTTTTTTTTAGCGATTTCCATAAAAATGAGGTAGCTTAGGGGTCTGGGGCTTTGGATCTTGGAACACCGGAAGGTCTTCTTCTATGCTGTACAAGTTTATAACATTGTTGAGGAACCATTTGTCATTATTTAGCACATTTTTCATTATTTAGCATATTTTTTGATTTTGTTAGTATATATGCAACCTTAATTGTTATCGGCGAATGAACAGCTGTATCAAGATCAATTATCGGTTAAGTCGATACAATTATGTTAGTATTGAGTAAGCAAACGAACGGACAAGTTGAGCGTACCGGCAATTGGCTGATATAGTTCAAATAAAATAAAGATATGTTTAATTATTCATCATAAAATTTGTTCCTTCGAGCCGGATCCGTTAGGCATTGCTACTGAATACTCACTTTGGATTTTGGAAAACAGCGCGCACTATTGGAAAAGTGCCATGTTTTGTCTTGTCGTGTTTTTGCTGCTGGCGACGCAGCATTCACACATTCTTGGAATTGCGTATTGATATTTGGCATCATACGTAATAAACGGCGCGCACTATTGGAAAAGGGGCGTGTTTTGTCTTGTCGTGTTTTTGCTGCTGGCGACGCAGCATTTACACATTCTTGAAATTACGTATCGATATTTGGAATCATACGTAATAAACGGCGCGCACTATTGGAAAAGTGTCGTGTTTTGTCTTGTCGTGTTTTTGCTGTTGGCGACGCAGCATTTGCACATTCTTGGAATTACGTATCGATATTTGGCATCATACGTAATTACCAGTACGCACTATTGAAAAGGTCCACCGGGTACTTTGGATAACAACTTGAATTGACTGCGGGCAATGCAGCAAGCTGCAATGGAAAATCTACGTACTTTACTGGGAGCCAGAAGTAGATTGAAGGCATCGATTACGCGCATTTCTGGATACGCGGAACACCCGCCTGATGGCTGCACATTCTACGATATTGATGCCAGATTGGACAAGCTGGTTCAGGTTTGGAAGGAGTTTGTCAATCGTGGCGACGAACTTTATAAATATGAAGATGTGCAGGGATATGTGGACCCAGCAAGTGACAACGAGGTATATGAGGAGCGCGTTGATCGAGCTTATGCCCTTCTTAAGGCACTACACGCTGAGTACAAATCCCGCAAACTGGAAGAGGCCAATACTACATCTAATGTGCTCGGGGAAAGGAACGAATCGAACATCCAATGTATTTTGCAACAAATGCAGCAACAATCTCAGGCGCATTTGCAACAAATGCAGCAATCTCAGACGCAAATGCAACAAATGCAGCAACAATCTCAGACGCAAATACAACAAATGCAACAACAATCTCAGACGCAAATACAACAAATGCAGCAGAAGCATAGGGAGGCTATGGATCGCATAATGCAACGACTGCTACCGCAGCAAGTTGATAACGAGTCATCGTCAGGCTCACAGCAAGTCGCAGGACCATCAACGAAGGATTGGGAACTACCGCGGATTCATATCGCACCATTTGATGGAGACTATAAGGAAGGGCACGCGTGTAAGGGTCTATTTGACAGTGCCACAACTCAGACAAGCAGCAAGCCTAGACAGGACAGAGGTACCAGGAACGCGCATGCGCTACTCGCTACTTCAGAGCGCTGTGCTATGTGCAACAAGGAACACGCATTGATGACATGTACACAGTACTTGGACCTATCTATTCAGTAACGATATGCCATTGTAAAGTCCAATCACATATGTTTTAATTGTTTGAGACTTGGTCATGGAGTGAGCACTTGTACATCGAAGTCATCATGTAAGTATTGCAAGCGCCGACATCACTCACTTTTGCATTTCGATCAAAGCAGCACTAGAGACAAGGGTGAGCCACAGCAGCACCAGAAGGATGAGTCAAATGAGGCGCCAGGTGCTAGCACAGTAGTAGCACTGACGAACGCCATGAACATTGCGAAATGTGGAAAGGGTGCAAATATGAGAAGTACACTGCCAAAGGCGCAGGTGTATATGCGCTATTCTCGAGGACAAGACGTTGTTTGCCGCATATTACCGGACTGCGGCTCGGAGTTGTCCTACGTTTCGGAACGCTGTATCCAGACATTGGGTCTGGCCCGTTCACACTCTCGCATTTCCATATCTGGAATCTCATCAATCAAGGCAGAAACGACAAGAGGGATCTGTTCACTACACATCAAGCCGCGAGTGTCAGATGCATCGCTTGAGATCAAGGCGCACGTGCTTGGAAACTATAGACGCAGCAGACCTCTCTATATTTAGCGGCCACACCCTAGCAGATGCCGCATTCAATACCAACGCATCAATCGACATTCTGATTGGTAACGATCACATTTGGACGGTTCTTACTGGAGATAAGTTGTGTAATGCCCAGGGGAACACAATCGCCATCGATTCCATATTTGGATGGATCATCACAACAGTGGGAGGAGCAACTACAACTACAAATGGCGTCTGCGCCATTCCTGGCAGTCCGGGTATTAGAGCAACTCGCCAACGACCACGAGCATGAGTTTCCTAGAGCAGCCAAGATATTGCTTGAGGATTTCTACGCGGATGATGTATTAACAGGAGCCATGACAGAGGAAGAACTGAATGGCATTCAAACTGAGTTAGTTGTACAATTGGAATTGGGAAAATGGGTCTCAAATAGCTTACGATTGAGCACCGTGCAAGGTGATAGAGTCGACAGGTCAGCAACAACAGCAAAGGTACTTGGACGGCCCTGGGATCCTGGAGAAGACAACCTTGCATATCCCTTGAAAACATTGTACTCATCAAGGATTCGAATACGCCTCCAGCAACATGGAATCTAGGACGCGTAATCAAGGTGTACCCAGGAGAGGATGGATTAGTACGGTCAGTTAAGCTCAAGGTC
Source organism: Drosophila meridionalis (assembly GCA_035045145.1). Taxonomy (NCBI): domain Eukaryota; kingdom Metazoa; phylum Arthropoda; class Insecta; order Diptera; family Drosophilidae; genus Drosophila; species Drosophila meridionalis. The sequence goes on from JAWNPG010000037.1 coordinate 14,892,038, forward strand.
GTTTCTGGAGAGATCATACAACCCATCACGAAGATTGCAGCCCTACCACATTCTGAAACAGAGTTTCAGGGGGGCCCGGGATGTTGAGGAACCATTTGTCATTATTTAGCACATTTCTCATTATTTAGCATATTTTTGATTTTTTTAGTATATATGCAACTTTAATTGTTATCGGCGAATGAACAGCTGTTTCAAGATCAATTATCGGTTAAGTCGATACAATTATGTTAGTATTGAGTAAGCAAACGAACGGACAAGTTGAGCGTACCAGCAATTGGCTGATATAGTTCAAATAAAATAAAGATATGTTTAATTATTCATCAAACATATTTCCGATAACTTATTCCATTTCGATTTTATGAGCATTTATCGATAATTTACGTGTTTTTATGGCGTGGTTTGTACATCGTTTAAGCTAGAGACTTCAAATTTGATGTGTAGTTGCATGTAATGAATACGGAGACTACGTAATCCTTAGATTTTGGATGCCATGCCCCATTCGCCCTTAATAGCCCCCTATTTGTAAAAAGCGCGATTGAAATACTAGAGACGTGCTTTGGCAAATACTAACAAATACACGAATACTATTAATAAGTTTGAAAGTTTGAAGCAGTTAGTCCATCACTAAGAAAAGTTATTAAACAATTAAGTTCCCATAGTAATGCCCACATTGCTGCCCAAGCTCAGTCGCTGCGTCAACTGCACAGTTGGCAGAGCGCGCGCTTATGTGTGCGAGCAGTCTCGACTAGAGCAATCTACTTGTTTTCTGTCACTTGCTGAGCAGAATTACGCAACCGAAAAACGTTTAAGTTCCGAAACGACGCTCGCACAGAGCGAGAGCGAGTGTGTGGTCTTTTTGTCAGTCGCTCTCGTGATCGGATCGCGTGAGTGTAAACGACTAACAGTTATTTGCGAGCTCTGCAACACATAATAAAAGTAAAATAAAACAACATACATTACGTAAGCTATACGAAAAATGATAATTATTTGCATTAATTAAGCATTGCATCGAACCACATATATTTTCTAATATTTCTTAGAAATGCTTTTCGTCTTAGCAATTTTTATAAAGCAATTCTTATTAGGTGGCACAGTCATATGAGCTTTGTTGCCGATCTGCCACGCCTTCAGTGGACGGAGTCATGTAATATTTGGCACGTTCTTAGAAGGAGTCTATGGTAATTTAACAGTACATTTTCTTTAATTACACTCAAAAAATTGTAAAATTATGTATAGGGTATTCTTTGATACGTCATGCATAAAAAGCGAAACAACTTATTCGTAGGTCATCGATAGAGGTGGATTCCCTTAATTCATAAATATAATTTTGAAGCTTTTTTCTCTAAAACCATATCTTTTTATCTTGGGTTGTTAATCCCGGTATATATTTAAAATTTCGAATTCACTTCTCTAGCATACATAGTGCTCAAAATACAGCAAAATTAAAAATATCAATATATTAACATCCAATTTTCCACGTTCCCAGTGAGCGTAGACCTCAATTGTTATACAATAGAAGGATTAACTTTCGTGCCGAGTTTCACTGATTTGACCCCAGTGGTCTATTATATATGTATATATGATTTTGAAAGTGGTATAATTTAAAAATTTTCAAACTCGAATTTATAAGCTATTTCATATCTAATCCTAATAAACTACCATAATCTGAAGAGATTAGTGTTGAAAATGTCATCTTTAGCAATGCGATATGTATCGATAAGTACGTGTACCATATCTATGTCATAGGTACCATATCTAAGTTAGTCACAAATGAACCATTGTTGTGAAAGCACACAGGCGCGGTTTTTCATCTTTCAATTTAAATATAACTTCCGTCCATTTTGGGTAGAAAAAGGTTTTCTATCCAACAAAGGTTATGGGCCCAGGCGCGGATGTTTAATTGAAATATAAAGTGTTTGTTTTTAGCTACGAACTATTAACATCGGTGTGACTCAGGAACTAATTGATAATAGCTTTGAGCGGAATTTATCAAATAGAAAATTTGGACGAAGGCAATTATGAAACCTGGCGCGTTCAAATGCGGAGTGTGTTGGTGCTCCAGGAGCGGTGGAGTTTAGCATCAGGTGGATTGCTACCAACGGATACTCCTGAGAATGTGAATTGGCAGGGCAAAGATGAGAAGGCTCTGTCAGTGATCACGTTAAGTGTGAAACCTTCACAATTGGGCTATTTGAAGGATTGCAAGACGTCGTCTGAGGCATGGAATCAGCTAAGAGATGTTCATCAGCCGAGTGGACCAACACGTAAGGTTCAGCTCTACAAGAAATTGCTTTTCAAGCGCATGGAGCAAGGACAAAGCATTTCGAGTTATATAAATGAATTCGTTGGAATTCTGGATAGCCTCGGGACAGTAGGAATTGAGCTATGCGACGAATTGCGCACAATTATTTTGCTGTCGAGTCTTTCGGAAAGTTACGAAAATTTCATTGTCGCCATAGAGACGCGCGACAGTCTGCCGCCCTTCAACGCTCTATGCATCAAAGTGAAGGAAGAGAGCCAGCGGAGAGAGAACGCAGAAGAAAAGAACGAATGCGTAAAAGCATTTTGTGCAACACACAAGCCAGCCGCGCAGAGAGCGAAAAAGCAGGGAAACAAAAATATGATATGTTTCAAGTGTGGCGAGCCCGCGACATATGAAGGCTGAGTGTAAGAAAGAGAGCGCTAATGAGAAAAAGGCGAATAGAAGAGAGAACATGCAGTGCAGTTTATTAAATGCGCAGATCATTTGAAAAAGAGTATGTGGTGTTTGGATAGTGGCGCAACAAGCTATATGTGTTGTGATAAAAAGTTATTCACAAAGTTTGTTAAACACACAGAAATGATTAGTCTGGCTGACTCTGGTTTCCTAAAAGCAGAAGGAAAAGGAGAAGTACAGCTGGAGACAGAATTATGCACGTTGCTGTTAAAAGATGTTCTCTATGTGCCGAAAATGAGCGGAAACTTTTTCTCAGTGAGCAGCGCTGTGAAACACAATTGCTTTATAACTTTTGGGCCAGAGTATGCAAAAGTAATGCAAAAAGGTTTTTGCATGGTAAAAGCAAATAAGGTGGAAGACTTGTATATGTTTCAAGGAAAGCAAAATAGCTGCTATGCTGCAGCTAAGGCAGATGGTGTGCTGTGGCATAAACGGTATGGCCATTTGAATGTCAACAGCTTGAAAGAACTGATCAAGAAAGGAATGGTGCGTGGTATTGAAAATATGGTTTTCAAGGAGAACATGAATTGTAAAATTTGCATGATAAGCAAAATTCATGTGCAGCCATTTCCTGACGCAACTGCCAATAGAGCGCGAGGCATATTGGAGTTGGTTCATGCTGATGTGTGCGGGCCTTTTAGCACACAGTCTTTGGCTGGATCGAAGTATTTCTTAACCTTTATTGACGACAAGTCAAGGCGGATCTTTGTATATTTCCTTCGGAGGAAGGATGAAGTCTTCAAGATGTTCGTCGAATTCAAAACGTTGGTTGAACGGCAAAGAGGAAAGTGTCTCAAATGTATCCGGAGCGACAATGGAGGTGAATTCGTCAATAAGCCGTTTGACGAATACCTGAAGAGTCAAGGGATCAAGAGGCAGCTGACAGTAGCATACACTCCTCAGCAAAATGGCGTGGCTGAGAGGGCAAACCGCACTCTGGTAGAGATGCCAAGGTGTATGTTGATGCAATCAGGATTGGGCGAATCTTTGTGGGCTGAAGCAGTCAACGCAGCCGTATATGTACGGAATCGATTGCCAACTAGTGCTTTAGGCAGTATGACGCCTATGGCAGCGTGGGCTGGTAATAAACCTTTTGTTGGCCATCTAAAAGTTTTTCGTTCAATTGCAGTAGCTTTGGACAAGGGTCCAAGGAAGAGTAAACTACAAGCAAAGGGCAAAGAATACCGCATGATTGTGTATTCGGTAGCAAGCAAAGGCTATCGTTTGTACGACCCAGTATCTCGTCAGGTGATTGAGAGGCGAGATGTTCTTTTCAATGAGGACGGAGATGACAACTATTCATTTGTAACTGAGCTGCCAACATCTAAAGTTACCATGCAGCCTGGTAACGAGAGTGATGGCTCTGGCAGCAGCGATCGGGACAGCAGCGAGGGACGCAGCAGCGATCGGGACAGCAGCGAGGGACGCAGCAGCGATCCGGACAGCAGCGAGGGATGCAACAACAATCGGGACAGCAGCGTTGGAGGCAGCAGCGATCGGGATAGCAGCGTTAGAGGCAGCAGCGATCGGGACAGCAGCGTTGGAGGCAGCAGCGTTGGAGGCAGCAGCGTTGGAGGCAGCAGCGAGAGGCGCAGCAGCAAGGGACGTAGCAGCAATGGAGGTAGCAAGAACAAAGGAAGCGAGGACGCAACTGTGAAAGTTGAGCATGACACAGTTCCCCGCATTGGTCCAGGCAGACCAAGGCTGATTCGAACTGGCAAGCCAGGCCGGCCTCGAAAGCAGCACAACGTTCTTGGGGCTCTGGTTTCTACCAACGTGAAGGTGCCATCATCCTATGAGCAGGCGTTGAGGAGTGTTCATGCATCAGATTGGTGTGATGCGATGAAACGGGAATGTGACGCACTAATGGCGAACCAGACATGGCAGTTAGCAGACTTGCCGGAAGGACAGCGGGCTGTAGGATGGAAATGGGTATACGTCTGAAACGTGACAAAGATGGACATGTTGAACGATTCAAGGCACGATTGGTGTGCCAAAGTTTGCTCCCAGCGGTATGGCATTAACTGAGCCCACAGGAGTTGGCCAGGAATCCGGTTCATCATTCCCGGACTAAACATATTGATATAAGATATCATTTTGTTCGTCAAGTAGTAGACGAAGGTCAAATTAACTTAAAGTATGCTTGTACAACAGACATTATTGCAGATATCATGACTAACCTTTGTAAGAACAAGCATGTTAAATTTAGTGAGTCAGTGATGCCAATTTGTCCTTTTTATGGACAGATCTGTCCTGTTTTTAAGCGCTTTGTCCGGAAAAAATATCAAACATCCCCTATCCGGAAAGCTGTCCTTTTTTTGTGAATGCGAATCGTGTTCATATTTTTCCAGTTGATTGTTTGTTTTCCCAGTTGATCGGTTGTTGATGCAACAGAATTTTATTAAATAACATTGCAGAGCAGTTTAACAGAACTTTAGCATAAAATATACTAAATTGTGTACCGATATTTGGTTAAGAACAGCACCAAAATGAGTATAACAGTGATAAATTGATAGTGTAGGCACAACTTGTGTTGTATTAGCTATAAGTTGCTAGAAGCGTGCTGGCGCGTGTTTGATCCATGGCGACATACGAGGCCAGGGAAGAGGAAAATGATAAAATAATTGACAATGCCTTGAAATTGTTATAATAAAAAAGAAAAAAAAATACAAATTTAGAAAAAAAATATGTTTGTCCTGTTAAGTGTCAATTAACAAAGGCAATATATTCTAATTTCCCATTTTTATACCCTGAGCCCATTGAAAATGGGAAATCAGGGTATAATGGTTTTGTTAAATGTATGTAACAGGCAGAAGGAGACGTGTCAGACCCCACAAAGTATATATATTCTTGATCAGGGCGACGAGCTGAGTCGATTTAGCCTTGTCCGTCTGTCTGTCTGTCCGTCCATCCGTCTGTCCGTATGTTTGAACGCGTCGATTGAAGCATCTAGACAAGCTAGAGACTTGAATTTTTTTTGTTGGGTCCATGGATAGCACGCGCAGGTCAAGTTTGTTACCAAAAAACGATATCTATTTTTGTTGTTTTGTTATCGATTTTAAACCTTATCGAAAACAGGTTTTAAAATTATATCTCCCACACCTTTGGAGCTAGACTCCTCCAATTTTTCATATAGATTAATGTGAATTTTATGCAATTTCTATTTTTTTATTTTTTGGATACCGGCTCTTTTTACTAATTAACCCCCCCCCCCCCCTCCCCTAACCCCGTCATTACTCATGGAGAGTAACCATGTGAATAAATTATCATTTTTATAAAATGTAAAAAATTCAATATAATCATATGCTGAAAGTTTCATCAAATTCCGTTAAGTCAGTCCCGATTTATTAAACAAAACGTTTAGCTGCACGTGGCAAGCAGCTACGCGCAGCAAAAAACATTTACATATATTCTCACATACACACATTGAAACGAGCAAGCGCGTCTGCTTATGCATGTGCACAAATAAATTCAATTCTAGCATATTCTTCAACCAAATCTGTGTTTGAATTGTATTTGTATTTGTCATATATCGCCCTTTACACGTACACGCAAAGCACATAAACGAAAGGTCCCGGGTTCGAAACTCAGTGACAACAGCATAACTTTTTAATTTTTTTTTTTTTTAATTTATAAACATGAAGTGATTGTGCTAGCTGAGATGATGCGCTTTAACGTTACATATGTAGTAAATAGATGCAGGTTCGAGTCCAGGTGCGGTGATGTTTGTTTTTCTTATTCTTTTTTTGTTGATTTGTTTATTTATTTAATTATTTTTGATTTACATACAATCTAGTTGAATACAATTTCAAAATTATAATTTAATTTTGGAAAATTTAATGTTATATGCAAGCTATATAGCATATTAAACAATGCAAATCGGACTCGGCTCAGGGGATCTTCTAGTCGGGCACCTCCGACTAGAGTTTTCTTACTTGTTATACCTAGGATCCATTGAAAGTGAGAAAATAGGGTAAATGGTTTTGTTAAATGTATGTAATAGGCAGAAGGAGGCGTAGACCCCACAAAGTATTCTTGATGATGATGGCGACGAACTAAGTTGATTTAGCCCTGTCCGTGTGTTCGTATGCTTGAACGCGTTGATTTCAGCAACTAGGCTAGCTAGAGAATCATTTTTTTTTGTGGGTCCGTGTATAGCACTTCTCAGGTCATGTTTGTTTCGTATGATCGATGACTATTTTTGTTGTAATGTTATCAATTTTTAACTTTGTCGGAAAACTATATCTACTACATCTTTGAAGCTAGAGCCCCCAAATATATACATATATTCATGTTAATTTAATGATTAATTAATTAATTTTGATTTTTGTGACATTTCGGATACCAAATTTCACAAGAACCCCCATTTAAGATCAGCTGTAAATATAACCAACGGTTATGACTAAAAATGAGTGTTCATTTTTATATAATGAAAAAAATTCTTTAAATTTGTATGCTAAAAGTTTTATTAAATTCCGTCAAATCAGTTCCAATCTATTATCTTTTTTACAAAACGAGCAGTAAAAAACATTTACATTCACTCATATATGCACTGTAATGCATTGTAATGTGCAAGCGCATTTGCATTTGCAAAAATTAATTCAAGGCAGTTCATTCTAGCATAAAAGTTAAAGAACCAGAATTATGTTTGAATTGTGTTTGTATTATCAGCCGTATTTGTCAAATATCGTCCTTTACACGCATACATTAAAACAGAGAGTTCTCAGTTAAGAGTGTTGACGCGTCTTTTTTTGTGCTCTTGAGTTTTCATTAAATTATCACTTATTAACTTCGGTTAACTCTGGATAACTATCATTATATTGCTGTGCAAGGTTTGATCCGTTATTCTTTGTGATTCAATTATTACTGATTTTCATTTTAGGTCTTGGTGCATCGGCATATGATTTCAATTATAGTTTTTGCTTTGTGTCGCTGTTTACCGCCTTTATGTTCATCTGTTCTTACTTGTTGTTGTATATTTACATTAACATTTTGCGTGCGTTCAAACTTGTTTCTGTACTTGTTCTCATAAGTTTGTTTTGTGCACTGTATTCTTATTTGTACACGATATTGCCGCTCTTTTTATACCCTGAGCCCATTGAAAATGGGAAATCAGGGTATAATGGTTTTGTGAAAATGTATGTAACAGGCAGAAGGAGGCGTGCCACACCCCATAAAGTATATATATTCTTGATCAGCGTGACAAGACGAGTCGATATAGCCCTGTCCGTCTGTCCGTCCGTGTGAACGCTGAGATATTTTTAAGTACGCAACGTAGAGACTTGAAATTTTACATGAATACTCAATAATACCATACGCTGCACAAGTTTATAAAATTTTTCCAATAACTCATTCCATTTCGATTTTATGAGCATTAATCGATAATTTTAATGTGTTTTTATAGCGTGGTTTGTACATCGTTTGAGCTAGAGACGTCAAATTTGCTGTGTAGTTGCGTGTAATGAATACGGAGATAACGTAGTCTTTAGATTTTAGATTCCACGCACCATTCGCCCCCAATAGCCCTCTATTTGTAAAATGTGCAAATCAAATACCAGAGACTTGTGCTTTGGCAAATACATACATATGAATGCCATTAATAAGTTGTGAAAGTTTGATGCACTTAGTCCATCGCTAAGAAAACTTATTAAACAATTAAATTCCCATAGTAATGCCCACATTACAGCCCAAGCGCAGTCGCTTATGAAGTTTACAATTTAATTACAAGTGAAGCTATATATGTTTATAATTTTTAAAATATCAGCTATTAAGCTGAGCAACACTGGATTTTAATATATTGGATTGGTTTTGTTAAATGTATGTAACAGGCAGAAGGAGGCGTGGCAGACCCCATGAAGTCGATATATTTATAACCAGTGCGACAAGAATTGTTATTATTTAATTATAATCTTAAATGACAATCGTATCTTTTTTTTTTAGATCCAAAGAAAATTATGAAATTATTTACAACCGCCTAAATAGCGACCTATTAATGTGGGAGCCACACTCTTCAACCATAAATGATAAAAATCCTGTAGTCAGTTTTGAATTATCTATTAAACAAGGAGTAATAGTAGTCTACACCGATGTTCAGGAGGTCGAAACTATTACACAATCATCTCAACGTGGAAAGTTTCAGTTTAAATTTAAAGAACTCCGGTTATTTTCAGCAACTGCTATAAACAATGACAAGAATATAAGCTTTTTATGTATTCAAATCAACGAAATTGATGTATATCACTGTGGTAAGTTCATATATAAATAAATTTAAAGTCCTCTATTTAAATTTTATTCTTTTCAAATGGGAACAATCACACGATTTGAGTTGATCTACCCATGTCCGTCTGTTCATCCGTTCATATGAACGCAGAGATCGCTTAAACCATGTATACCATACATGTTTTAAAAAAATATCATTTATATACCCTGAAACTATTGAACATTTCCAGGCAGGCGGAGGCGTCTCAGACCCTAAAAGTCCGTATGTTTGAACGCGTCGATCTCAGAACGTAGTCAACCTAGAGACTTGAATTTTTTTGTTGGGACCGTGTATAGCACGCGCAGGTCAAGTTTACTTCGTATTATCGATAAGTATTTTTGTTATATTGTTATCGATTTACTATTTTTGCTAATTACCAACCTTACTAATATAACCATGTGAATAAATTATCATTTTTATAAAATTTAAAACATTCAATAAAATCATATGCTGAAAGATTAATCAAATTCCGTGAAATCAGACGCGATTTATTAAACAAAACGTTTGGCCAATTATTACACGCACGTGGCAAGCAGCGACGTGCAGCACATTGAAACGTGTCATATATCGCCCTTTACACGCATACATTCAAACAGACCAACTTTTTTTTACACATATTCTAAGAATCACAATTGCGATTCCTTTGTTTTTTTACCTTTTTTAGTTTTGTATTTATCACATATCGCCCTTTGGGATTTGCCAACAAGCAATGCAATACTCATGTGGCGTAGTGGATAGACGCAAAGCGCGTAAACGAAAGGTCCCGAGCTCGAAACTCAATGACAACGGCGTAACTTTCTTATTCCCTGAGCCCATTGAAAATGGGAAATCAGGGTATAAGGGTTTTGTTAAATGTATGTCACAGGCAGAAGGAGGCGTGCCAAATCCCACAAAGTATACATATTCTTGATCAGGACGACGAGCTGGGTCGATATAGCCCTTTCCGTCCGTCCGTCCGTGTGAACGCTGAGATATTTTAAAGTACGCAACGTAGAGACTTGAGGTTTTACATGAATAGTCATTAGTACCATACGCTGCATTACTTTTTTATTCCGTTTCAATAACTCATGTCATTTAAATTTTATTAGCATTTTTCAAAAATTTCATTCGTTTTTAAGGCGTGGTTTATACCTCGTTTGAGCCTCAAATTTGATATAGATATAGATATAGATATAGATATAGATATAGATATAGATATAGATATAGATATAGATATAGATATAGATATAGATATAGATATAGATATAGATATAGATATAGATATAGATATAGATATAGATATAGATATAGATATAGATATAGATATAGATATAGATATAGATATAGATATAGATATAGATATAGATATGTGTAGTTGCGTGTAATAAATACGAAGATTATGTAATCCATTGCTAAGAAAAGTTATTCAACATTAAAGTTCTCATAGTAATTCCCACATTGCAGCCCAAGCGCATTTCTTCGTAAGCACAAGTAAGAGTGCTTTAGTCAAGACTGCTCGACTGTGAAAAGCCAATATCAAATCATTCTACGCTTTTTTATGCATACAAACAACACATACACACATACATGCACGCATAAGCGCGCGAATTTTGTTTTGAGTTCTTTGTTTTGAAATTAAATAACATGGCTCAACCTCTCCAGTTAACTGTCAGATTAGAACTGTCTTTATTCATTTCAAAGTCAAAGTTACAATGTTGCTGCTTATTCTGGCGTCATAGCTGTTTCTTTTTAATTTTAGTTTCAACATGTTGCTAGACTATTCTGGCGTCAGCTTAGTAAATATTTCTTTGTAATTTTTGATTTCATAATGTTGTTGGTTCTTTCATCATCCCAAACCTGTAACATTTAGGTATGGACTTTGTCTTTTAGTGATGACAAAGCGCTTAAAAATATGCTTATATCGATTACCTTAAATGCATATATAACTTCTCCCTCATTTAAATAAGAATTCTCCTGAATTCTGTATTGTTATTAACTTTCTTACTAGCGGTAATATATAAGGTAGGTATTACTTATAATTATTCTTTTGAATTATGAATATTAACTTGTTTACATTCTTAGATTAATTGTTATAGTTTTTTTTTTCAGTTAGGTATTTGATGAGTTATCATTTTTGTTTTCTGTATATTTGTAAACACGTTTTATATTTGCTGGGTTAATATTCTTAAGTTTAGCTTTTTTAAACTTTGGTACTTCTTTGTGTCTTACTGCTTTATAGTTTTTAATAAACCCCTCTTCTCTTCTTTCTTCATAATTTTCTCTGTTTTGGTTGTTTTTATAAAGCATCTTGATTTTAGTGGTTTCTATATTATTCTTAATGATTTTAAAATCTATTTTATTATTATGCGCTTCAAAAGGTGTGCATTTAATAGTAGAGTGGTACCTGTCGTTATAATTTCTTACTGCCCTTTGCATAATTTGTTTTACTGATATGTTTTCTGTTTCTGTATTATATATTATCCTAAATTGTTCTGCCAATGAGTTATGCAGTCTTTCTACATCTGCATTGCCTGTATGGCTATTCGGTTTTGTTAAAAGTAATTCAATATTTTCTCGGCTTAATAGTTCTTTAATTCTTATTGAATTAAATTCATTGTCAGCTACAATCTTATTTGGTTTTCCTATTTTAGTAAAATGATTTTCGATCTGCTCTACAATGGTTATATGGTTCCTATCGTTTAGTGGGTAAACGGCTGCAAATTTCGAAAATTTATCTATAATAGTTAAGAAATATGTGTTTTTTATTACGTATGTGTCTATATGTATTATTTGGTTTTTATCCGAGGGAGTTTCTGTCTTAACAAATTTGTTTTTAACTGGGTTTCTGTCATATTTGACTTCTTTGCAAAAGTCGCATTGGTTGATCACTCTCTGTATTAATTCTAATAACTTAGGGTAAAATATTTTATTTTTTATATTGTTGTACGTCTCTTGAATACCTGAATGCATACTCTCTTGTACATGGTAAATAGATATTTGTTTTACAGCTTCCATTTCAGTTTTATTATCTTGAGCTCTATGTGTGCATTTAGTGAATTCTATTTGTTTGTTGTTAGAGTATAATTGAACTAATTTTTCTTGCACTATATTATATTCCTGATCCGGTAGAATATATCCTGATCCGGAATGAATATATGCCTACTTTTCCTTTGTTTAAGTATTTCGTAAAAATTTCTTCCATTGTTGGGAAGTCGTGTTTTGCTATGAAAATTATTCTTTTTCCATGAATCGTTTTACACTCTTCTGTTTTGGAATTTGTTATTATTATTTGTGTTTTATATTTATTTACTATTTCTTCCTTTATTAGAAAATGATCCTGTAAATTTTCTTCTGCTGAATGTATAGTTGCTGCTAACGAATAGTTATCTTCTGTGTCTTCAATATTTATTATTATGTTTATGTCTGATATATTGTCATTGTTATCTTGCTGTGGGTCAAAATCATTACCTTTTATTCTGCTTAAGAAATCGGCTACTCTGTTTTCTCTTCTTCTTAAGTAATCTATGTCAAACTGATATTCTCCTAGTTTTAGTAACCATCTTTGATGCCTTGGCGAAATATCTTTCCCTTTATGTTTTGAATATAATAATTTTATCGCTTGGTGATCTGTTAATAATTTGAATTTTCTTCCGTAGAGATATGGTCTAAAATAGTTTACCCTCCATAGTATTGCTAAAAATTCTTTATCTGTTGCTGAATAATTTTTCTCATGGTTGTTCAATGTTCTTGACGCAAAACAAATTGGATGCCCTTCTTAAGAAAGAACCGATCCTATGGCATAATTTGAAGCGTCAGTTGTAAGCGTGAATGCTTTAGTTTTTTTATAATATAGGGTGTGAACAAATAAGCTGATTTAACTTTTCAAATGCTTCGATGAAAGTTGGATCTTTTGTATTTATTTTATTATTTTTCTTTAAATATTTTGTTATGGGTTGTGCTACTTTTGCGTAATCTTTAATAAATTTTCTGTAGAAACCTGTTATGCCTAAAAAACTTTTTATCTCCTTTTCTGTTTTTGGTAAGGGTAACTTTTCTATTATGGCTATTTTGTTTGGATTTGGTTTAATACCTTCTTTGGTTAAGATATGACCTAAAAATTCTGTCTCCTTCTTCATGAAGTTACACTTATCGATTTGAATCTTTAAATTCTTATCCTCTAATACTTTAAATATTTCGTTGATGGCTTCAACATGCTCTTGCAACGATGTGCTAAAAATAAGTATATCGTCCAAATATACGACACATTTTTTGTTAATAAAATCTCTTAAGATTTCATTCATTAGTCTTTGAAAAGTGGCGGGGGCATTTTTTAACATAAATGGAATTCTAATAAATTCATATAAGCCATGCGGCGTAACAAAGGCAGTTTTCTTTCTTTCTTCCTCTTTTACTAAAATTTGATGGTAGCCTTTTGCTAGATCTATTGTTGTGAAGTACTGGGCTCTTCCGAGTTTATCAAGAATTGAATTTATATTAGGAATCGGAAATTTATCGTCGTTGGGCATTTCGTTAAGTTTTCTATAATCTATTACAATGCGAAATTTTTGTTGTTTTGAATTGTCTAACTTTTTTGGTATTACTAAAAGTGGGCTCGAATATCTTGAATTGCTTTTTCTAATAATTCCCTGTTCTTCCATTTCTTTTATCTGTTTTCTGACTTCTTCCTCATGCTGTGGTGGGTATCTATATAGCTTTGAATTAAGTTGTTTTCCGTATTTCATGTTCTATTTCGGTTGTACTAGTTAGTTTATCTCCTTCTTTGAAAAAAAGTTTACTATATCGTTTTATAATTTTCTTAACTTCAATTACTTCTTGTGTATTTAAATAATCTAATGCCAAGCTATCATATTTATCTATAGTACTCTCTAATGCACAGATTTCTTCATATTATTATATTATTTCTTCATTATATGGCTTATTTATTATACGGTTTTCTTTGTGATTTAATGTTAAACTGTTTCTTTCAATATTAATAACTGCACTTAAAAATTGTAGAAGGTCTATACCTATAATAAAGTTATACTTTCTTCCCTTTAGTGGGGCTAACTTCCAGCGGACTCTAGCGTTGTTTGGTAAATTAAATTCTCTAGGTGCTGTTGTATGAATTTCATACTCTATTATGTCCTTACTATTAATTGTGCTATATGATATGGGTTTATTCAGCTTAATCTTTGTGTGCCCATTAATTTGGTTGTTAACTAGACTTAAACTTGCTCCTGTATCTATTAATGCTCGATGTTTAGTTCTAATAATGGTAGGCATTCCGAGGCTGCTTCATAAAAAACCTGTATTATTAACCTCTGCCTGGTCGTAGTCATTTCTTGTTTCTTGGTAACTGTTTGTATCTTGCTTTGTTTCTAGGTTTTCTATTTCCATGGGTTCTGAATTCCTTGACCTATACTGTTTTGACTGTTGTGAATTTGTTTGCTGATGATTTTGGTTAGGGTGACTCTGTCCTGAATTGTGTTGAGTATAATCTTGTCTGTACTGACCTGAGTTGTTTCTGTACCATTGTTGCTGATTGTTTTGTTGGTAATTTTGTTGATTTTTGTCGTGACCACTTTGTGGTTGATAATAAGATTGCTTGTTATTGTTATAATTTTGTTGATAATATTGTTGCTTCTTGTTATAATTTTGTTGTTGGATATTTTCGTTTTTGTAGTTATGATTTTTCTTGCTAGACTCAGCCTCAGCGTTATACCTATTGGGTTTACTTTTCTTATATTGAAATCTAATACAACTATTTTCGTATCTACGTAACAACATTATTTTTAGAATCTCATTTAAATTTCTTTCTTCGTATATTTTATCAAGTAAAGTGCCTTGAGTCATTTCTTTAGCTGCATTTACTAGTAAACTTTCTACGTTACTTAAATCTATAAAATGATCGTTTTGATGGTAAACTTTTAATTCGTCTGTTTTATACTTAATATTTTGTAGTTCTGCTACAAGTTCGCTTACTTTGTCTACTTTTAATTCATAAATTTTACGGTAAATTTGATGGGGTTCCGTGTCCGGTCGATACCTCAGCTTTAGGGTTGACTTGATTATCTCCCAGTTCTCTGGTGCCGGTATATTGATAACTACATCCTTCGCTTGTCCTTGGATTGTCTTGTTGAAGATTTTCCTAGTGGCCTCTCGTCTTAGTTCAGTGTCCTCCACTCCTTGGAGAAGAACGAGTTAATCGATATATCACCTGTTCCCGTCAACGTTGCCAAATAATTGATGTTTTGAAACAACCGTTCCTTCTGAGCCGCAATGGTGTTTCCCTGGAGCGTGACGTAAGCTTGATGTAGCTCCTCTAGTTGCCGCTCCTTGTTGATCAACTGCTCATATAATTGCTGCGGTGACATTTGTGCCATCCTGCTTTTGTCGTAATATACTGCTCTCTTTTGTTTTCTGGTTGCCAGCGTTGAGATGTACTTCTTAAAAGTTGTCAACTTATTTGTAGTTTGACCTCTTTTTTCGATTTATAAAACTTGTCAACTTATTTTTAGTTTGTCTTTCTTTTTCGATTTATAAAACTTGTCAACTTATTTTTAGTTTGACTTTTTATTTTATAATGATCGATTTATAAATTTGTCGACTTATTTTTAGTTCGAATTTATCACAGAATCCTTTAAAAAAAAAGGATCCTACCGGCTGCGCCAATTTTGTTTTGAGTTCTTTGTTTTGAAATTAAATAATATGGCTCAACCTCTCCAGTTAAGTGTCAGATTAGAACTGTCTTTATTCATTTCAAAGTCAAAGTTACAATGTTGCTGCTTATTCTGGCGTCATAGCTGTTTCTTTTTAATTTTAGTTTCAACATGTTGCTAGACTATTCTGGCGTCAGCTTAGTAAATATTTCTTTGTAATTTTTGATTTCATAATGTTGTTGGTTCTTTCATCATCCCAAACATGCAACATTTAGGTATGGACTTTGTCTTTTAGTGATGACAAAGCGCTTAAAAATATGCTTATATCGATTACCTTAAATGCATATATAACTCGCGCTCTGCCAACTGCGCAGTTGACGCAGTGACTGCGCTAGGGCTATAATGTGGGCATTACTATGGTAACTTAATTGCTTAATAACTTTTCTTAGCGATGGACAAACTTCATCAAACATATCCATGTCTCTAGTGTTTGATTTGCGCTATTTACAAACAGGGGGCTATTGCGGGCGAATATGGCGTTGCATCTCAAATCGATAAATGTTCATAGAATCGAAATTAAATGAGTTATCTGAAAAATTTTACAAACTTGTGCATCGTATGGTATTAACGAGTATTCATATCAAATTTCAAGTCTCTACGTTGCTATATCGACTCGTCTTGTCGCGCTGATTAAGAATATATATATATACTTTATGGTGTGTGGCACGCCTCCTTCTGCCTATTGCATACATTTTCACAAAACCATTGTTGAGGAACCATTTGTCATTATTTAGCACATTTTTCATTATTAAGCATATTTTGGATTTTTTTTAGTATATATGCAACTTTAATTGTTATCGGCGAATGAAGAGCTGTATCGAGATCAATTAGCGGTTAAGTCGATACAACTATGTTAGTATTGAGTAAACAAACGAACGGACAAGTTGAGCGTACTAGAAATTGGCTGTTATATTTCAATTGAAATAAAGAAATGTTTAGTTATTCATCATAAATTTGGTCCTTCGAGCCGGAGCCGTTGGGCATTGCTACTGAATACTCACTTTGGAGTTTTGGAAAACAGCGCGCACTATTGGAAAAGTGCCATGTTTTGTCTTGTCGTGTTTTTGCTGCTGGAGACGCAGCATTTGCACATTCTTGGAATTACGTATTGATATTTGGCATCATACGTAATAAACGGCGCGCACTATTGGAAAAGGGGCGTGTTTTGTCTTGTCGTGTTTTTGCTGCTGGAGACGCAACATTTGCACATTCTTTGAATTACGTATCGATATTTGGCATCATACGTAATTACCAGTACGCACTATTGGAAAAGTGCTACTGGCTACTTTGGACAACAACTTGAATTGACTGCGGGAAACGCATCAAGCTGCAATGGAAAATCTACGTACTTTACTGGGAGCCAGAAGTAGATTGAAGGCAACGATTACGCGTATTTCTGTATACGCGGAACACCCGCCTGATGGCTGCACATTCTACGATATTGATACCAAATTGGACAAGCTGGTTCAGGTTTGGAAGCAGTTTGTCAATCTTGGCGACGAACTTTATAAATATAAAGATGTGCAGGGATATGTGGATCCAGCAAGTGACAACAATGTATACGAGGAGCGCTTTGAACGATCTTGTGCCCTTCTTAAGGCACTACATACTGAGTACAAACCCCGCAAACTGGAAGAGGCCAATACTACATCTAATGTGCTCGGGGAAAGGGATGAATCGACCATCAAATGTATTCTACAACAAATGTAGCAACAATCTCAGACAACAAATGCAACAAATGCAACAAATGCAGCAACAATCTCACACAACAAATGCAGCAACAATCTCAGATGCAAACGCAAATGCAGCAACAATCTCAGACGCAAATGGAGACTATGAGCGCATAATGCAAAGACTGCTACCGCAGCAGGTGGATAACGAGTCATCGTCAGGCTCACAGCAAGTCGCAGGACCATCAACGAAGGATTGGAAACTGCCGCGGATTCATATCGCACCATTTGATGGAGACTATAAGGAATGGCACGCGTTTAAGGGTCTATTTGACAGTGCCGTTCACAGCAAGACGACGTTGACAAACATTCAGAAGTATCATCACTTAAAGTCTTGTTTAAAGGGAGAAGCTGCAAAACTTATCCAGCATCTGCCCTTAGCCGATGCCAACTATGAAATAGCTTGGAATTTATTAGTTGATCGATACGAGAAGCCTCGCTATTTGGTCAACTTGTTGTTGGATACATTTACTGGATTGCCCAAGGTTGCGGATCACAACCCAGCAGCGTTTCGATCGTTAACAAACGAAGCTGGTACTGTAATTCGGGCATTAGACGCTTCTGGACAAACGGATCGAGATTGTTGGCTGATTTACTTACTTATCGCAAAGGTTGATGACACCACACGTCGTGAATGGTGTGACAAGAGTCAAGACATGGCTAATCCGTCGATAACGCAGTTGCTCAAGTTCCTGGACTCACGTTGTAATCGGCTGGAGCTTAGCCAATCTGCAACTCAGACAAGCAACAAGCCTAGACAGGACAGAGGTACCAGGAACGCGCATGCGCTACTCGCTACTTCAGAGCGCTGTGCTATGTGCAACAAGGAACACGCATTGATGACATGTACACAGTTCTTGGACCTATCTATTCAGCAACGATATGACTTTGCAAAGTCCAAACACATGTGTTTCAATTGTTTGAGACTTGGTCATGGAGTGAGCACTTGTACATCGAAGTCATTATGTAAGTATTGCAAGCGCCGACATCACTCACTTTTGCATTTCGATCAAAGCAGCACAAGGGACGAAGGTGAGCCACAGCAGCACCAGAAGGATGAGTCAAATGAGGCACCAGGTGCTAGCACAGTAGTAGCATGAACATTGCGAAATGTGGCAAGGGTGCAAGTATGAGAAGTACACTGCCAACGGCGCAGGTGTATGTGCGCAATTCCCGAGGTCAAGACGTTGTTTGTCGCATATTACTGGACTGCGGCTCGGAGTTGTCCTACGTTTCGGAACGCTGTATTCAGACATTGGGTCTGGCCCGTTCACACTCTCTCATTTCCATATCTGGAATCTCATCAATCAAGGCAGAAACGACAAGAGGGCTCTGTTCACTACACATCAAGTCGTGAGTGTCAGATGCATCGCTTGAGGTCAAGGCGCACGTGCTTGGAAACATTACTTCGACACTGATGAGAGAAACTATAAACGCAGCAGACCTCTCTATATTTAGCGGCCACACCCTAGCAGATGCCGCATTCAATACCAACGCATCAATCGACATTCTGATTGGTAACGATCACATTTGGACGGTTCTTACTAGAGATAAGTTGTGTAATTCCCAGGGGAACACAATCGCCATCGATTCCATATTTGGATGGATCATCACATCAGTGGGAGGAGCAACAATAACTACAACTACGTCACTCTTAGCTACCATGGACATCAACACATTGTTGCAACGGGTTTGGGAACTGGAGGAAGCTCCATCGTTCACGTCTGAAAATACAGAAGATGATGTAGTGGAAACTCATTTCGTCCAAACACACTCCCGTAATGCTGAAGGGAGATACATAGTCGAGCTACCGTTCAAGCAGGACAACCCAGAGTTCGCAGACACCTTTCATGGAGCCAAGTCTCGCTTCTTGGCAGTTGAACGTCGTTTAAAAAAGGATGCAGCTTTGCGATCAAGGTATGTACAATTCATGAGGGAGTACATACAACTAGACCACATGAAGAAGGTGGATGTAGAAGAAGACGCCACTTCGAAGAAGGTTTCCTACATGCCGCACCATCCGGTGCTAGGTTCAAAGCTGCGTGTGGTATTTGATGGCTCATATCAAGACCAAGATGGCCGGTCTCTTAACGATGCGCTTCATATTGGTCCATGTATACAACGCAATCTGTTCAACGTATGCATGAGGTTTCGAATGCACAAGTTTGTATTTTCGGCTGATATTGTAAAGATGTTTAGACAGATTCTGGTTGCAGCTAAACATCAGGATTTTCCAGCTCGCCAAGGACCACGAGCATGAGTTTCCTAGAACAGCTAAGATATTGCTTGAGGATTTCTACGTGGATGATGTATTAACAGGAGCCATGACAGAGGAAGAACTCATTAACATTCAAACTGAGTTAGTTGCACTCATGTCACGTGCACAATTGGAATTGGGAAAATAGATCTTAAATAGCACACGATTGAGCACCGTGCAAGGTGATAGAGTCAACAGGTCAGCAACAACAGCAAAGGTACTTGGACGGCCCTGGGATCCTGGAGAAGACAACCTTGCATACAACATTGTACTCATCAAGGATTCGAATACGCCTCTAGCAACATGGAATCTAGGACGCGTAATCGAGGTGTACCCAGGAGAAGATGAATTAGTACGGGCAGTTAAGCTCAAGGTCGTTTCTGGAGAGATTATACGACCCATCACGAAGATTGCAGCCCTACCACATTCTGAAACAGAGTTTCAGGGGGGGGGGGGGGGGGGCCGGGATGTTGAGGAACCATTTGTCATTATTTAGCACATTTTTCATTATTTAGCATATTTTTGATTTTTTTAGTATATATGCAACTTTAATTGTTATCGGCGAATGAACAGCTGTTTCAAGATCAATTATCGGTTAAGTCGATACAATTATGTTAGTATTGAGTAAGCAAACGAACGGACAAGTTGAGCGTACCAGCAATTGGCTGATATAGTTCAAATAAAATAAAGATATGTTTAATTATTCATCAACCATTATACCCTGATTTCCCATTTTCAATGGGCTCAGGGTATAATAAGTTACTTGAAGAACATAGAAGAAGGCCTTCCGCTGTTCCAAGTTCCAAAACCCCAGAAACCAAAGCTTTCCGGTTTTTATGGAAATCCCAAAAATGGCCACCGTTCTTCGAGATATTCTCTAATATGATTCACAACAGGAAGGATATCAGCGATAAACTAAGTTGATGTACCAAAAAATGTGTATCAATGGAGACGGAAGAGTGGTCATAAGCCATTTTTATATTGGATCTTTAGACTACAATGCAGCGTGGAAATATTTGTGCAAGTGATATGCAAAAAGGTGCGAACTGTTGGATATCTCCTTTAACCAAACAGTTAATAAGGAACTGGAGAACATTGACAATAGCAGTAGCCGCAAGTTCGAGAGCACCTCCGTGAATAGGAACACTGTCACCGTTGATCAGACGCTAGCAAGCCATAAAACCGCCGCTATAAAATAAAATTGTGGCATTCCATCCCGCCGGCAAGCTCCCACATGGGAGAATTAGGAGAAGCTAAATGGTCAGTGGACAAAAAATATCCAAAACAAATATTGATGAAGTATAAAAATCAATTAACAAGACCTGCGGACTGCCAACTCCGACAATACATCAACCGCAAGAGCAGGAAGACATGGAAGATGACTACGAAAGTGTTATTGCTGCCACATCTTCGACGTTAACAGCGAGTACCGCTGAAAGTAAATCAAAAGATATCTCATTGGCGGATCAGTCGATTGATGTTTCTTCCGGTATTAGCAGCTTGATGCATGAGGCAAACAACCAAGGAAGCAGCTGAGTACTCGACCATATCTGGCTATCATATTTCCCGGGCCCCGCTGAATGTTCAGGCATGAACATAAAATATACAAGGATTGGATTAGTAATAATTATAACAGACTTGTATATAATTAAGAGCAGAAATCATAGACAGCGATTACTGACTGTCCATTGTATTCACTCATCGAACTGGATCTAGTAGCTACTGTATTCATTCATATTCTTAAAGCGCATCATCTCAACTAGCACACAGCCATTTCATATTTAAAACAAAAAATTTAAATGAAAACTTACGCCGCCACCGCTGATTCTCGAACTCGGATCCTAACGATTACGCGCTTTGTGTCTATCTGCTGTGCCACATTAGCATTGCGTTGCTTGTTGGTAAATCCGAGACTAGGTCACTACAAGGGCGAAAATTTTACAATTAAAAACTAAAGAAGCTGCTGATGATGCAAACACAATATAAAAAATATATCAATTGTGATGTGTACAGACAAAAACGGTGCTCTGTGTGAACGTATGCGTGTAAAGGTCGATATTTGACCAATACAGAACTAAAGAAGCGGCTGAAAATGCAAAGAAAAGTCAAACTCAAATTTGGTAGAATAAATGGCCTTGAATTTATTTTTCAAATGCAAATTGCTGATTTTTTTTTCAGCTGACGTTCAATTAGGGGTTTTGTGAAATATGGAGCCGGTATCCAAAATGTAACAAAAATCAATTCATGTGCAAAATTAGGAGACTCATGCTTTAAAGATGTAGGAGATATAATTTTCCGATAAGGTTAAAAATTGATAACATTGCAACAAAAATAGTTATAGATATACGAAGAAAACCTGCGTGTGTTATACACGGACCTACGTAAAAACGTACGAACCTTGCCAAGATGCTAAAATCGACGCGTTCAATCATACGGACTGGCAGACGGACAGCGTCAAATAATTTCAGCTGTTCGCCCTGATCAAGAATATAAATACTCTGTGGGGTCTGCCACGTGTTCTTCAGCCTGTTACATACATTTAACAAAACCATTAAACCATGTTTTCCCATTTTCAAAGGGTTCAGGATATAAAAATTATAAAATCCGCCTGGCAAAACTATTGTAAATCACTAACACTAAGCTTGTGTATTGTGGGTATTATATTTGACACAAAACTTTCTTTAAATTTTCATGTCTCTACTAGCGTAAATAAAGCGATATCATATACTTCGCTGGTTCGACCTATTTTAGAATATTGTTCAAATATTTGTCTCAACAGTATAAATTGTCTTAGGACCGTATTGAATCGGTCCAGAAACAGTTTCTTTTTTTCGCGATGTGTGATCTAAACTGCAATCCTAATCTTCGATTACCGTCTTATCAGAGTAGATTTCTTTTTATCAATCTTGGATTGGAATGTTTTACTACATAATTTGATTATTGGCGAAATTTATTCGTCATGTTTGTTCATGCAGTCTAATATTTCTGTTCCCTCCAGAAAACCAGACACTTTCGTCCGTTGTATTTACCTTTATGAACATCGAATTATTCTTTCCATAACACGTTTCACGAGTTATACAGTAATTATAATAAATTTTATCATGTGTTCTCCCCAGAACTTTCTCTCCCCTTAATAAAATCCTTGCCTACAGGTTATATTCGTGGTATCACTCACAGTGCCCATGAGTGAACCGGCACTCTTTACATGTTTACTGATATCTAAGAATATAAATTATTTTCTAAGTTTCCCGTAATACTGAAAATTTGAAAATGTGTGTAACAGTAAGAAGGACACCCTATAAGTTGATATATTCTTGATAAGCGCGGCAAGTCAAATCTATATAGCATTGTCAGTCCGTCCGTCAGTGAACGCTGAGATATTCTAAAGTACGCAACCAAGGAATTTGAAATTCTGCATAAATACATGAATACCATACTCTAAACGAGTTTATCATTATTTTTTAATTTCGTTTTATTTATTTTTTTTGATAACTCATTCCATTTCGTTTTTATCGCCATTTATCGATAATTTGAATTCGTTTTTAATGCGTAGCTTGTACTTGGAGCTAGATACTTTAATATGCAATGTAACAGATATTATGTTATATTTAGATCTTAGATTCCACGCCCCTCGCCCTAGAGACTTGTGCTTTGGCATATAGACACATATAATTATATTAATTATTAATTACGACGCGCGTAAAACTTGATATCTGCATACATTATTAGCAACATAAAGAGAATGCAAAACGTAAACAACATACAAATTAACACTCGTTGAGCTATTACTAGCTTTTAATAGTATCTTTGTTTGAGTCATCATTTACGCATCTTAACTTAGCGATACTAAGCAATGCCAGTATCACACACAAACAAACAAATTTTCTTCAAATTATTTGTGCCATGTAGTGTAGGTGGTACATTGGGGTCCGGGCTATACAAACTTTGTTGCCGATTTAATACGCCAACAGTAAGCGTATACATATAATTATTGGTCATTTCTTATTAGTCTGGAGTACCATACCTGTACCCTTGCCTGCTTACGCTCTAAAAATGTGAAAATTACAGGGAATTTGTTTATATACCCAAAGAGGCTTTCAGCACCGCAACTATTCAATTTTAAAGATTTTAGATTTAAATCTGTCTGATATATAAACTGGCGGTGTTTGCCACGCTCTCTATAGGCGGGATCTTGATCTTGAACTATCAAATCCAAATCTAGCTCATACTAATTGCTCAAAATATAGCAAACAATCATTAAGCGCAATATATATGTAGATCGAATTTTCAACGATAGAATTATAGAATATCATAAACGCCAAATTAAATACTATTGACTTGTGCTTTGGCAAGTACATATATGAATGTCATTAATAAGTTGTGAAAGATTGATGAAGAAAGTCCATTGTTAAGAAAATTTATTCAACAATTAAGTTCCCATAGTAATGCCTACACTGCAACGTAAGTGCAGTTGTTGCGTCAACTGCGCAGTTAGCAGATGTGTGTGCGTAAATATATGTATGTATGTGTTGTTTGTATGCATGTATAAAAGAAGCGTACAATGAATTTGAATATTGGTTTTTCACAGGGCTCAGGATATCTCCTAGTCGAGCAGTCTCGACTAGAGCACTCTTACTTGATCACTTAATTTTACCTAACCCCCACTGAAGGTCAGTTGTAAATATAGCCATTTGTATAAATCAGCATTTTTTTATGTAAAATTTATTAAACATTTTTTATTTGGCAAACACGTACGCGGCCAGTAGGGTCAATCAACGTGAAGCAGTTTTCCCATACATTCAAACAGGCCAGTGTATACGCGGGTATACATTCCAAAGTTTACTACAAAAATGCTTTTTCTAATTTGCCACGGCCCTAGTGGGCTTTCGTACAAATCTTGAACCTAAAAAAGTAACAAATTTAAAGTCTCTTGCTTCAATTGCGTAGACTCGATTTGCATTCGTATCCATCGGTCCGATAGACGAACAGCATGGCGGACCTTTCACAAAAAAAAAATTCTTTCAACTCTAATAAAATAATAATTTGTAATCAACTTTTTTATACTTTTTTATGCAGGACAACTCGGTCAAGATATAATTTCCGCATGGAGCGATGAAACTGACCACAACTTAACACGCATAATTTGCAATATATCAGAGCATAAAAGAGTAACGAATAATCGTCACGAAATTATTTCAGTTGTGGTTGAAATTAAAAAGCAACCGGATAAACGTTTGAAGGTAAAATATTATTTTTTCAATTTGAATTTCAATTATTTCACACTTTGTTATAATTACAGTTTTTTTGTGAATGGTATCTTACAATAATTTAAGAGTTTGAACTTAGAACTAACCCTTTTCTACTTAGATATTTATTTACAAACATCACATGTGGCATATATGATAACATTATTTGGGGGAAAAATCAAAGAAATAGAAAATCGCAAGGATAAATATATTTTTGAAATATGTATAAATGAAAACCAATATATTTATTACTGACTATTTTTTATTTACAACTCGATTGAGTCGCTTGAGTAACAATCTAAAACTAAACTTAAAGTAACATAAATGAATTTATATAGCTGCCACCGCCGGCTGCCGGCCCGGCAGACCGACCGACAGACCGCTGAGCCGACGCTTCTCGTCGACGATCAGGCCACGTGGTATCAGGTTTCATTCGCGATTCTTTCGCAACGGCATCCGGCCCAATTGCTTCATCAGCAACTCCGGCCGTGCGCGTGTTAACTTATATTATATGAATGCATATTGTATAAATTACTTTCTAACTGCGTATTTTCCCCTAATGAAAATTTGTATTCGCACTGAAAATTGATATAGCTACAAACATGTTCAAACGTGTAGAGGCTCGCTCGCTGAGTAGCTAACATGTACAGTGAACTTGATTCTACCGCTTTCATCGGCAAGATCATGGTTCAGCCAAATAACACATAACACATGAAATCACCGGGCTCGCTTGATTGCGGGCTCCTGTGCTGTCGGCTCGAAAGGTCGTCTTGCTGTTTGAATTGGCGCATTTACTTATTTATGATATTTATTATTTTATTAGTGACTCGCACAGAAAATTGAAGCACCGGCAATTTTCCACCAAGCCGATTGTTGCGGTTTGGTCATTGAACGTTAGGGGGCGTTTGATGGATTCTTGTAAAGAATACAGAACTGTTTCAATTTTCAGATTTTGAGTAACCCAAATTTTCAAAAACCTATTTCAATAATTTAAGAAAACTCCACTTATCCAACCTAACCTCCTTCTTAACCTCAAAAGAACGTAGTTGGGCAGGCATAAAATAAGTAAAAAAAAAAAAAAATTATATAGTATTTCTTTCTCAGATATACACACCACTACGAAAATTTAAAAGTTCTAATGTTTATTTAATTTTACAGAGAATGAAGCTTGCGTTTGGACTAAATGGAGCTAGCTTGTGGCATAAGCCGGGACTCTCAGGACATCACTGGCTATTTCAATTAATAGATTTTTTAAATATAACTGTAAGTAGAGCTTTACTTTAATTATTGTGCACACCAAAGAGACGATGAAACCACTTATTATTTAATACAAATGCAAAATTGATTGCAATTGGTTAAACTTTTTTAACTATTGTAGTTACTTTAGTTTTTTCGTGAATACTATACTATATCTTGATAAAAAAAAAAAATAAATCTATCTATTCGGGGGTGCCCTAAACCCGAACCCATTTCCGATCTGCGTTTCTCAAATTAAAACGACAATGTTTTCGTTTTTATTTGATCGATTCAAAACTTTAATAAAAATCTGATATATTATATCCCGTATATCTTAAGAAAAAATCAATTTATATATATATGAATACATAAATAAGCATAAAAATGATAACATTGTCGTTTTTATACCCAAAAATGGGAAATAATGGTTTTGAAAAAATGTATGTAACAGGCAGAAGGAGGAGTGCCACACCCCATAAATATTCTTGATCAGCGCAACACGGCGAGCCGATATAGTATTATTTGATTTCGTTTTGAAGGCGTGGTTTGCTCATCGTTTGACCATCGCTAAGAAAAGTTTGTCAACAATTAATATCCCATAGTAATGAACACATTGCAGCGCAAGTGCAGTTGACGCACGACTGCACTTGGGCTGCAATGTGAGCATTACTATGGGAACTAAATTGTTGAAAAAGTTTTGTTAGCGATATATGTAGCCACTAACTAAAAAAACGATACATATATAGTAGGTGTAGGTTCAAATTCAGTTGTTTTGTAATACATTCTAGTTGAATAAAAGCTAAAAAATATAATTTAATGTTGTAAAACTATATGTTACATGCAATATATATATTATATTAAACAAGAGTGCCCAGTCGAGACTGCTCGACTAGATACTCTGAGCCCTGTGAAGACCCAATGCGTCATAAGCTCGTACTCCACTGCGCTTGGCTTGGAATGTGGGCTTTACTATGAGATTTAATTATTTAATAACTTTTTTTAGAGATGGACTAACTTCATCAAACTATTACAACTTATTAGTGTCATTCATATGTGTGTATTGGGCAAAGCACAATTTTTCCGATAATTCATTCCAATTCTATTTTATGGGCATTTATCGATAATTTTAATGAGTTTTTAAGGCGTTTTTTGTACATCGTTTGGGATAGAGACCTAAAATTTGCTGTGTAGTTGCGTGTAATGAATACAGATATTACGTAATCTTTCGATATGGGATGCTACGCCCCATTCGCCCCCAATTGCCCCCTTTTTGTAAATAGCGCAAATCAAATACTAGAGACGTGTGCTGTATGTAAAAGTTAATTGAAGTTAGTCCATCACTAAGGAAAGTTATTAAACAATTAAGTTCCCATAGTAATGCCCACATTGCTGCCCAAGCTCAGTCGCTGCGTCAACTGCACAGTTGGCAGAGCGCGCGCTTATGTGTGCGAGCAGTCTCGACTAGAGCAATCTACTTGTTTTCTGTCACTTGCTGAGCAGAATTGCGCAACCGAAAAACGTTTAAGTTCCGAAACGACGCTCGCACAGAGCGAGAGCGAGTGTGTGGTCTTTTTTTCGGTCGCTTTCGTGATCGGATCGCGTGAGTGCAAACGACTAACAGTTATTTGCGAGCTTTGCAACACATAATAAAAGTAAAATAAAACAACATACATTACGTAAGCTATACGAAAAATGATATTTATTTGCATTAATTAAGCATTGCATCGAACCACATATATTTCCTAATATTTCTTAGAAATGCTTTTCGTCTTAGCAATTTTTATAAAGCAATTCTGCACAGTCATATGAGCTTTGTTGCCGATCTGCCACGCCTTCAGTGGGCGGAGTCATGTAATATTTGGCACGTTCTTAGAAGGAGTCTATGGTAATTTAACAGTACATTTTCTTTAATTACACTCAAAAAATTGTAAAATTATGTATAGGGTATTCTTTGATACGTCATGCATAAAAAGCGAAACAACTTATTCGTAGGTCATCGATAGAGGTGGATTCCCTTAATTCATAAATATAATTTTGAAGCTTTTTTCTCTAAAACCATATCTTTTTATCTTGGGTTGTTAATCCCGGTATATATTTAAAATTTCGAATTCAATTCTCTAGCATACATAGTGCTCAAAATACAGCAAAATTTAAAATATCAATATATTAAAATCCAATTTTCCACGTTCCCAGTGAGCGTAGACCTCAATTGTTATACAATAGAAGGATTAACTTTCGTGCCGAGTTTCACTGATTTGACCCCAGTGGTCTATTATATATGTATATATGATTTTGAAAGTGGTATAATTTAAAAATTTTCAAACTCGAATTTATAAGCTATTTCATATCTAATCCTAATAAACTACCATAATCTGAAGAGATTAGTGTTGAAAATGTCATCTTTAGCAATGCGATATGTATCGATAAGTACGTGTACCATATCTATGTCATAGGTACCATATCTAAGTTAGTCACAAATAAACCATTGTTGTGAAAGCACACAGGCGCGGTTTTTCATCTTTCAATTTAAATATAACTTCCGTCCATTTTGGGTAGAAAAAGGTTTTCTATCCAACAAAGGTTATGGGCCCAGGCGCGGATGTTTAATTGAAATATAAAGTGTTTGTTTTTAGCTACGAACTATTAACATCGGTGTGACTCAGGAACTAATTGATAATAGCTTTGAGCGGAATTTATCAAATAGAAAATTTGGACGAAGGCAATTATGAAACCTGGCGCGTTCAAATGCGGAGTGTGTTGGTGCTCCAGGAGCGGTGGAGTTTAGCATCAGGTGGATTGCTACCAACGGATACTCCTGAGAATGTGAATTGGCAGGGCAAAGATGAGAAGGCTCTGTCAGTGATCACGTTAAGTGTGAAACCTTCACAATTGGGCTATTTGAAGGATTGCAAGACGTCGTCTGAGGCATGGAATCAGCTAAGAGATGTTCATCAGCCGAGTGGACCAACACGTAAGGTTCAGCTCTACAAGAAATTGCTTTTCAAGCGCATGGAGCAAGGACAAAGCATTTCGAGTTATATAAATGAATTCGTTGGAATTCTGGATAGCCTCGGGACAGTAGGAATTGAGCTATGCGACGAATTGCGCACAATTATTTTGCTGTCGAGTCTTCCGGAAAGTTAAGAAAATTTCATTGTCGCCATAGAGACGCGCGACAGTCTGCCGCCCTTCAACGCTCTATGCATCAAAGTGAAGGAAGAGAGCCAGCGGAGAGAGAACGCAGAAGAAAAGAACGAATGCGTAAAAGCATTTTGTGCAACACACAAGCCAGCCGCGCAGAGAGCGAAAAAGCAGGGAAACAAAAATATGATATGTTTCAAGTGTGGCGAGCCCGCGACATATGAAGGCTGAGTGTAAGAAAGAGAGCGCTAATGAGAAAAAGGCGAATAGAAGAGAGAACATGCAGTGCAGTTTATTAAATGCGCAGATCATTTGAAAAAGAGTATGTGGTGTTTGGATAGTGGCGCAACAAGCTATATGTGTTGTGATAAAAAGTTATTCACAAAGTTTGTTAAACACACAGAAATGATTAGTCTGGCTGACTCTGGTTTCCTAAAAGCAGAAGGAAAAGGAGAAGTACAGCTGGAGACAGAATTATGCACGTTGCTGTTAAAAGATGTTCTCTATGTGCCGAAAATGAGCGGAAACTTTTTCTCAGTGAGCAGCGCTGTGAAACACAATTGCTTTATAACTTTTGGGCCAGAGTATGCAAAAGTAATGCAAAAAGGTTTTTGCATGGTAAAAGCAAATAAGGTGGAAGACTTGTATATGTTTCAAGGAAAGCAAAATAGCTGCTATGCTGCAGCTAAGGCAGATGGTGTGCTGTGGCATAAACGGTATGGCCATTTGAATGTCAACAGCTTGAAAGAACTGATCAAGAAAGGAATGGTGCGTGGTATTGAAAATATGGTTTTCAAGGAGAACATGAATTGTAAAATTTGCATGATAAGCAAAATTCATGTGCAGCCATTTCCTGACGCAACTGCCAATAGAGCGCGAGGCATATTGGAGTTGGTTCATGCTGATGTGTGCGGGCCTTTTAGCACACAGTCTTTGGCTGGATCGAAGTATTTCTTAACCTTTATTGACGACAAGTCAAGGCGGATCTTTGTATATTTCCTTCGGAGGAAGGATGAAGTCTTCAAGATGTTCGTCGAATTCAAAACGTTGGTTGAACGGCAAAGAGGAAAGTGTCTCAAATGTATCCGGAGCGACAATGGAGGTGAATTCGTCAATAAGCCGTTTGACGAATACCTGAAGAGTCAAGGGATCAAGAGGCAGCTGACAGTAGCATACACTCCTCAGCAAAATGGCGTGGCTGAGAGGGCAAACCGCACTCTGGTAGAGATGTCAAGGTGTATGTTGATGCAATCAGGATTGGGCGAATCTTTGTGGGCTGAAGCAGTCAACGCAGCCGTATATGTACGGAATCGATCGCCAACTAGTGCTTTAGGCAGTATGACGCCTATGGCAGCGTGGGCTGGTAATAAACCTTTTGTTGGCCATCTAAAAGTTTTTCGTTCAATTGCAGTAGCTTTGGACAAGGGTCCAAGGAAGAGTAAACTACAAGCAAAGGGCAAAGAATACCGCATGATTGTGTATTCGGTAGCAAGCAAAGGCTATCGTTTGTACGACCCAGTATCTCGTCAGGTGATTGAGAGGCGAGATGTTCTTTTCAATGAGGACGGAGATGACAACTATTCATTTGTAACTGAGCTGCCAACATCTAAAGTTACCATGCAGCCTGGTAACGAGAG
The DNA here is from genome assembly GCA_035045145.1 of Drosophila meridionalis. Taxonomy (NCBI): domain Eukaryota; kingdom Metazoa; phylum Arthropoda; class Insecta; order Diptera; family Drosophilidae; genus Drosophila; species Drosophila meridionalis. Next base: position 14,922,958 of record JAWNPG010000037.1, read on the forward strand.
TGATGGCTCTGGCAGCAGCGATCGGGACAGCAGCGAGGGACGCAGCAGCGATCGGGACAGCAGCGAGGGACGCAGCAGCGATCCGGACAGCAGCGAGGGATGCAACAACAATCGGGACAGCAGCGTTGGAGGCAGCAGCGATCGGGACAGCAGCGTTGGAGGCAGCAGCGTTGGAGGCAGCAGCGTTGGAGGCAGCAGCGAGAGGCGCAGCAGCAAGGGACGTAGCAGCAATGGAGGTAGCAAGAACAAAGGAAGCGAGGACGCAACTGTGAAAGTTGAGCATGACACAGTTTCCCGCATTGGTCCAGGCAGACCAAGGCTGATTCGAACTGGCAAGCCAGGTCGGCCTCGAAAGCAGCACAACGTTCTTGGGGCTCTGGTTTCTACCAACGTGAAGGTGCCATCATCCTATGAGCAGGCGTTGAGGAGTGTTCATGCATCAGATTGGTGTGATGCGATGAAACGGGAATGTGACGCACTAATGGCGAACCAGACATGGCAGTTAGCAGACTTGCCGGAAGGACAGCGGGCTGTAGGATGGAAATGGGTATACAGTCTGAAACGTGACAAAGATGGACATGTTGAACGATTCAAGGCACGATTGGTGTGCCAAAGTTTGCTCCCAACGGTATGGCATTAACTGAGCGCACAGGAGTTGGCCAGGAATCCGGTTCATCATTCCCGGACTAAACATATTGATATAAGATATTATTTTGTTCGTCAAGTAGTAGACGAAGGTCAAATTAACTTAAAGTATGCTTGTACAACAGACATTATTGCAGATATCATGACTAACCTTTGTAAGAACAAGCATGTTAAATTTAGTGAGTCAGTGATGCCAATTTGTCCTTTTTATGGACAGATCTGTCCTGTTTTTAAGCGCTTTGTCCGGAAAAAATATCAAACATCCCCTATCCGGAAAGCTGTCCTTTTTTTGTGAATGCGAATCGTGTTCATATTTTTCCAGTTGATTGGTTGTTTTCCCAGTTGATCGGTTGTTGATGCAACAGAATTTTATTAAATAACATTGCAGAGCAGTTTAACAGAACTTTAGCATAAAATATACTAAATTGTGTACCGATATTTGGTTAAGAACAGCACCAAAATGAGTATAACAGTGATAAATTGATAGTGTAGGCACAACTTGTGTTGTATTAGCTATAAGTTGCTAGAAGCGTGCTGGCGCGTGTTTGATCCATGGCGACATACGAGGCCAGGGAAGAGGAAAATGATAAAATAATTGACAATGCCTTGAAATTGTTATAATAAAAAAGAAAAAAAAATACAAATTTAGAAAAAAAATATGTTTGTCCTGTTAAGTGTCAATTAACAAAGGCAATATATTCTAATTTCCCATTTTTATACCCTGAGCCCATTGAAAATGGGAAATCAGGGTATAATGGTTTTGTTAAATGTATGTAAGAGGCAGAAGAAGGCAGGGCGACGACCTGACCGTCCGTCTGTCCGTATGTTTGAACGCGTCGATTGAAGCATCTAGAATTTGAATTTTTTTTGTTGGGTCCATGGATAGCACGCGCAGGTCAAGTTTGTTACCAAAAAACGATATCTATTTTTGTTGTTTTGTTATCGATTTTAAACCTTATCGAAAACAGGTTTTAAAATTATATCTCCCACACCTTTGGAGCTAGACTCCTCCAATTTTTCATATAGATTAATGTGAATTTTATGCAATTTCTATTTTTTTATTTTTTGGATACCGGCTCTTTTTACTAATTAACCCCCCCCCCCCCCCTCCCCTAACCCCGTCATTACTCATGGAGAGTAACCATGTGAATAAATTATCATTTTTATAAAATGTAAAAAATTCAATATAATCATATGCTGAAAGTTTCATCAAATTCCGTTAAGTCAGTCCCGATTTATTAAACAAAACGTTTAGCTGCACGTGGCAAGCAGCTACGCGCAGCAAAAAACATTTACATATATTCTCACATACACACATTGAAACGAGCAAGCGCGTCTGCTTATGCATGTGCACAAATAAATTCAATTCTAGCATATTCTTCAACGAAATCTGTGTTTAAATTGTATTTGTATTTGTCATATATCGCCCTTTACACGTACACGCAAAGCACATAAACGAAAGGTCCCGGGTTCGAAACTCAGTGACAACAGCATAACTTTTTAATTTTTTTTTTTTTTAATTTATAAACATGAAGTGATTGTGCTAGCTGAGATGATGCGCTTTAACGTTACATATGTAGTAAATAGATGCAGGTTCGAGTCCAGGTGCGGTGATGTTTGTTTTTCTTATTCTTTTTTTGTTGATTTGTTTATTTATTTAATTATTTTTGATTTACATACAATCTAGTTGAATACAATTTCAAAATTATAATTTAATTTTGGAAAATTTAATGTTATATGCAAGCTATATAGCATATTAAACAATGCAAATCGGACTCGGCTCAGGGGATCTTCTAGTCGGGCACCTCCGACTAGAGTTTTCTTACTTGTTATACCTAAGATCCATTGAAAGTGAGAAAATAGGGTAAATGGTTTTGTTAAATGTATGTAATAGGCAGAAGGAGGCGTAGACCCCACAAAGTATTCTTGATGATGATGGCGACGAACTAAGTTGATTTAGCCCTGTCCGTGTGTTCGTATGCTTGAACGCGTTGATTTCAGCAACTAGGCTAGCTAGAGAATCATTTTTTTTTGTGGGTCCGTGTATAGCACTTCTCAGGTCATGTTTGTTTCATATGATCGATGACTATTTTTGTTGTAATGTTATCAATTTTTAACTTTGTCGGAAAACTATATCTACTACATCTTTGAAGCTAGAGCCCCCAAATATATACATATATTCATGTTAATTTAATGATTAATTAATTAATTTTGATTTTTGTGACATTTCGGATACCAAATTTCACAAGAACCCCCATTTAAGATCAGCTGTAAATATAACCAACGGTTATGACTAAAAATGAGTGTTCATTTTTATATAATGAAAAAAATTCTTTAAATTTGTATGCTAAAAGTTTTATTAAATTCCGTCAAATCAGTTCCAATCTATTATCTTTTTTACAAAACGAGCAGTAAAAAACATTTACATTCACTCATATATGCACTGTAATGCATTGTAATGTGCAAGCGCATTTGCATTTGCAAAAATTAATTCAAGGCAGTTCATTCTAGCATAAAAGTTAAAGAACCAGAATTATGTTTGAATTGTGTTTGTATTATCAGCCGTATTTGTCAAATATCGTCCTTTACACGCATACATTAAAACAGAGAGAGTTCTCAGTTAAGAGTGTTGACGCGTCTTTTTTTGTGCTCTTGAGTTTTCATTAAATTATCACTTATTAACTTCGGTTAACTCTGGATAACTATCATTATATTGCTGTGCAAGGTTTGATCCGTTATTCTTTGTGATTCAATTATTACTGATTTTCATTTTAGGTCTTGGTGCATCGGCATATGATTTCAATTATAGTTTTTGCTTTTTGTCGCTGTTTACCGCCTTTATGTTCATCTGTTCTTACTTGTTGTTGTATATTTACATTAACATTTTGCGTGCGTTCAAACTTGTGTCTGTACTTGTTCTCATAAGTTTGTTTTGTGCACTGTATTCTTATTTGTACACGATATTGCCGCTCTTTTTATACCCTGAGCCCATTGAAAATGGGAAATCAGGGTATAATGGTTTTGTGAAAATGTATGTAACAGGCAGAAGGAGGCGTGCCACACCCCATAAAGTATATATATTCTTGATCAGCGTGACAAGACGAGTCGATATAGCCCTGTCCGTCTGTCCGTCCGTGTGAACGCTGAGATATTTTTAAGTACGCAACGTAGAGACTTGAAATTTTACATGAATACTCAATAATACCATACGCTGCACAAGTTTATAAAATTTTTCCAATAACTCATTCCATTTCGATTTTATGAGCATTAATCGATAATTTTAATGTGTTTTGCTAGAGACGTCAAATTTGCTGTGTAGTTGCGTGTAATGAATACTGAAATGACGTTATCTTTAGATTTTGGATTCCACGCCCCCTTCGCCGTCAATAGCCCCCTATTTGTAAAAAGCGCAAATCAAGTACTAGAGACTTGTGCTTTGCCAAATATTGTACATGAATATGAATGCCATTAATAAGCTGTGAGAGTTTGATGCACTTAGTCCATCGCTAAAAAAGTTATTAAACAATTAAATTCCCATAGTAATGCCCACATTGCTGCCCAAGCTCAGTCGCTGCGTCAACTGCGCAGTTGGCAGAGCGCGCGCTTATACTTGCGTGCATATGTGTGTGCGTGTAAGTATTGTTTATATGCATGCATAAAAGATGCGTAGAATGATTTGATATTTGGCTATTCACAGGACTCAGGGTATCCCCCAGTCGAGAAGTCTCGACTAGAGTACTCTTACTTGTTGTTGTTTCCGTATTCTTATCTCTTTTAATTTTGCATTCTTGCGCTTTGTTTTTTCCGCTACAATTTTGTTTGACCCCAATTGCCAGAATGACAGGCTGTAAGAAATCATGTTCTTTTAGGCAGGTAGTGCATAAGCACAATTTGTTGTGCTTGTGAGAAAATTTAATGCACACAAAATGTGCAAGCCTCACTGGGCATGTCCACTACCAAAATTGGCTGTGGTGGTTTACGCTTGTTTAGTCCGAGTTGCTTGGAAAAAACAAATTAATTTTTCCAAGATGTATAATTTGCTGAGAGTGCAATATTTCAAAACAGGTTTCGGGTGATATAGAATCTGGTGAAGAAATATTAAAATAGTTTAATTTTGAAACTTCACACACTCTAATGGAGACTACAACATTATTGGTACCAGCTTCTCTGACTCAATTTCCAATCCACCTTCTGTAGACTTTTCTACATCACCTGGTGCTGCTGGTACTAGTAGTGAAACTCTTGAGCCTAATCTATGTCCTTCTATAAAAGTAAAAGCGTTCCCGGCTGTTGTTCAAACTGTGAATAATAATCTTATAGCGAACTTTGAAACTATTGTTCCCACTTTATCAGTTGCAGGTTTTCTTATCCAGGCTTTCATTTGACACAACGTGCGAAGCAATATCAGCGTTTCTTGCTTGTAAGTCTGCAGCAAATCTTTTTATCTCGAAGTTTATTTTCGCAACACCACGAGAAATTGCTTCGCTTAAAATCAATGTGCCGTTTGAACACTTCACAACTATATGTGATTCCAAGTTTTGGCCACCGCATATTGTTGTACATGAATGCAAGTCAAAGAATCGAAATCGATTACCTCCATTATCATTGAACTCTACATCGGTACAAACTTCAGCTAACATTGTATCAAAAAACAAAATTTCATAAAATCTTCACCGCATCTGTTTTTTTGCATATCAATACGTTCGAGGCCTAAATTCTAAACTTAAAGATGGGATGCTTTCTAATAACTTTTCTATTTATAGATATGATCGCTTGATACGCAGAGGTGGTGGTGTCTTAATAGCTGTTAAGACCAATATCCTCTCCGAATCGTTAACTTTCGCAGCATTTCAAGATGCTGTGATTATTGGGGTTAAAATAACGCACCCATCTCTTTCCATATATGTCACATGTTAATATGTTCCTCCCTCTTCTGATGAACAAGTTTATACACAACATATAACTTGTATTAAAGAAATTTTTGAGCATGTGAAAGATAATGACTTATTTCTAGTGTTGGGTGACTTTAATATACCTAACGCTACGTGGTCGTCAATTCCCAATTTTAACTACCTTATTCCGTCTACAGATCATTATCTCTTCGATCAACTGTTCAGTCTCTCAATGTTCCAGATGAACTCTAATTTGTTATTATTAATGATGACGCTGTCATTAATGTAACCAGATTTGCATCATTCCACCTTATATGTCTTGTTTTCCTTAAAGAAGTCAACCTATTTCTGCTCCGATTCCTCAAATAAATTCAAGTTTTTCTTGCTTAATGGTTTAATTAATGAAACTGACTGGACTCAGCTGATGTTAATTTAACAGCTACAATTATCTATGAAACTCGAAGCCCCCTGACTTACTCAGACTCTTTCTAATTTTCGAAATATTAAGACCAAATGTTTTAAGAATTTTAAAAAGTCTGGTTCAATTTTTGACTGGTCTCATACTCATACTCAATAGCCAAGTCAAATTTTAGTCTTTTAAATGCTAGGTGTTATGAGAATTATCTTTTACGGTGCAAAAGGAAATTCGTTCGTGATTCCAAACAATTTTATTCATTTGTAAACTCCAAGCGTAAATCTTCTAATTTAAATTCCATGTTTTTCTTCGTAGAGAAAAAAAACTTGTAATGATCAAGATTCCTCAGATCTTTTTGCAATTTTATTTCGATCCACTTATTCTTTTGATGACTCCCACGCCCCTTCGTACTCATTTGTAAGTTCTGCAGGGAATATTATCAATGTTCCTATTGTTTCCCTTGTTGCTCTGGTTTCAGCCATTCGGACATTAAAATTATCTTTATACTCGTTTCCCAAAGGGAAAAAGAGTATATTGGTTTTTTGAAACGTCCGTCTTGCTGTCCGTCCGTCTGTCCGTCTGTCCGTATGAATGCAATATTTTTCTACGCTATTGAAGCTAGAGACTTGCAATTTGGAACATATACTCGTGTATACCCTCGAATTATAAAGTGTCAAGATTTTCCGGATACGCCCACTAGGGGCGTGGCAAATCGGAAAATGGTTGCGCCCATAGTTAAGAAATCATATTAGTTGAATAGCTAGAGAGTTGAAATTTGGAATGTATACTTGCGGTGACCACCCAAGTTCAAAAAGATATGGCGGATATATCTACGCCCATTGGGGGCGTGGCAAGTCGGGAAAACTGTAACTTCTACAGTTTTAAAGCTAAAATGCTGAAAATTTGCATTTGCATATATACTCGGATAAGCAACCCAAGATCAACAAGTAAGAAAACTCTAGTCGGAGGTGCCCGGCTAGGAGATACCCTGAGCCCCGTCCGACTTGGATTGTTTAATACGCTCCATAGCTTGCATATAACATTAAATTTTCCAAAATTAAATTATAATTTTGAAATTTTATTCAACTAGAATGTATGTAAATCAAAAATAAATAAATAATTAAACAAATAAACAAAAAAAAAAGAAGAAAAACAAACAACACAGCACCTGGACTCGAATTAATAATTAGTAAAAAGAGCCGGTATCCAAAAAATAAAAAAATAGAAATTGCATAAAATTCACATGAATCTATATGCCCATTGAAAATGGGAAATCAGGGTATAATGGTTTTGTGAAAATGTATGTAACAGGCAGAAGGAGGCGTGCCACACCCCATAAAGTATATATATTCTTGATCAGCGTGACAAGACGAGTCGATATAGCCCTGTCCGTCTGTCCGTCCGTCCGTCTGTCCGTCCGTGTGAACGCTGTGATATTTTTAAGTACGAAACGTAGAGACCTGAAATTTTACATGAATACTCGATAATACCATACGCTGCACAAGTTTATAAAATTTTTCCAATAACTCATTCCATTTCGATTTTATGAGCATTAATCGATAAATAAAATAATTAATAAATAAATAAATAAATAATTAAACAAATAAACAAAAAAAAAAGAAGAAAAACAAACAACACAGCACCTGGACTCGAATTAATAATTAGTAAAAAGAGCCGGTATCCAAAAAATAAAAAAATATAAATTGCATAAAATTCACATGAATCTATATGCAAAATTTGAGGGGTCTAGCTCTAAAGATGTGGCAAATAGAATTTTATAACTTGTTTTCGATAAGGTTTAAAATCGATAACATTACAACAAAAATAGATATCGTTTTTTGGTAACAAACTTGACCTGCGAGTGCTATCTACGGACCCAACAAAAAAAATTCAAGTCTCTAGCTTGTCTAAATGCTTCAATCGACGCGTTCAAACAGACGGACAGACGGACGGACGGACAGACGGACGGACGGACAGACAGACAGACGGGCAGGGCTAAATCGACTCAGCTCGTTGCCCTGATCAAGAATATATATACTTTGTGGGGTCTGACACGCCTCCTTCTGCCTGTTACATACATTTAACAAAACCATTATACCCTGATTTCCCATTTTCAATGGGCTCCATTAATTCTAGCATATTCTTCAACCAAAATTGTTATTGAGTTGTGTTTGCATTTTCAGTCGCTTCTTTAGTTTTGTATTTGTCAAATATCGCCCTTTACACGCATACATGCAAACAGACCAACGTTTTTTATGTACACATGTAAATACATTCGTTCATATGTGCGCATTTGAGCATTTTCTAAGAATCACAATTGCGATTGATTTATGTTTATATTGTGTTTGCATTAACAGCTGCTTCTATAGTTTTGTACTTGTCAAAAGTCGCCCTTGTATTGAAGTAGTTTCGGATTTGCCAACAGGCAAAGAAAAACTGATGTGGCGCAGCAGGTAGATGAAAAACGTGTAAGCAAAAGGGTCCGCGTTCGAGACGCGGCGGCGACGGCATGAAAATAGTTGCGCTGCTGTTCATGCCTACCCACATACATACATGATGGGTCCTATCGTCAATTTTTTTGTGTGGAATAATTTTGTTCGGAATAAGTCGATATTTGTGTAATCGATATTTGATATTTACATTTTTGATGGTATGGTCACACACACAAAAAGAAAATAACATAACTGACCTAGGCTATACGAAAAATGATAATTTTAGCAGATAAATTATTTGCAGAACTTCAACATTAAATCAAATTACATATATTTCTTGATATTTCTCAGAAATGCCGTTTGTCGTCTTAGCAATTCTTATAAAGCTTATGTATATAGATGGCACAGGCAAATGAATTTTGCAGCTGGGCGTTACAAATTTTGTTGCCAATTTGCTACACCAACAGCAGGCGTAGACATATCATATTTGGCAAGTTCCTAGAAGGAGTTGAGGGTAACGTAACTGTAAAACTTGGATGCTTACACTTCAAAAATGTTAAAGTTACAAACGTCTAGCTCTAAATCTGTAGGAGCTATAATGTTTTACGATTTGCCACGCGCCCTGAAAGCGTAGGTATGTCCGCCATATCTTTTTGATCTTGGGTTGCGTATCTGAGTTCATATATCAAACTTCAAATCTCTAGCATCAATAGTGCTCAAAATATAGCTGAACTTGTAAAATCACTATATTTTCAGATCCGATTTGCCACCCCCAGATGCGTAGGCATCAAATTTTTTTAAGAATCTTTATAGAATCGTAGCGTTAAGTTACGTTCCAAATTTCACCATTCTAGCTTTAAAACTGTAGAAGTTACAGTTTTCTCGATTTGCCACGCCCCCAATGGGCGCAAGTATACATTCCAAATTTCAACTCTCTAGCTCTTCAACTAATATGATTTCTTAACTATGGTCGCAACCATTTTCCGATTTGCCACGCCCCTAGTGGGCGTATCCGGAAAATCTTGACACTTTATAATTCGAGGGTATACACGAGTATATGTTCCAAGTTTCAAGTCTCTAGCTTCAATACCGTAGAAAATAGATAGACGGGCGGACAGCAAGACGGACATTTCACAAAACCAATATACTCTTTTTCCCTTTGGGAAACGAGTATAAAAAGGTGGGAGGTCTGACATTTCAAATTATAAAGGTATAACTAAACTATCTGTTATCCTGAAATTATTTAAAAAAAATTATAACATCAACTTAAAACTTTTGTAAATCGATTGCTTCGCTATCTCAACATGTTTTTTTTTTCAGAATCGATCAACTTCAACTAATTTATTAGAATTTTCTTCTCTAATCAACGATAGCTTTTTAAATAAAATGAAAACTGATGTTATTTATACTGTTTTCAGAAAAGCATTTGATTCAGTTAATCACGACATCTTAATTTGCACGACATCTTAATATCAGGATTTCACCCTAAACTTGTGTTGGATTTCGTCCTATTTGAAAGGAAGGTCACAAAGGGTATTGTTGAGAACATAAATTTCGAATCTTGTTTCTGTTTCTTCAGTCGTATCTCAGGGCAGTCATTTAGTACCGCTGCTTCTTTTCCTTTTTATTATTGACCTTCCTAGCATTATTTTCACTCCAAAATTTTTATGTATGCAGATGAAGTTAAACTCTGCCTTTCATAATCCAACTTACTTGATCATCTTCGCCTACAAGATGATCTTAATTCCTTTCAGATTACTTTCATTTAAATTGCTCCAAGTGTTTGATAATGCTCTTTAGTCGTACAATTCCACATATTGTGGAATATATACACTATTAACAACATTTCCTTGCAACGAATTTTGAATGCCGAAGATGTGTTATCTGAGTTTTATTTTTGACACAAACTTTTTTTCAATCTTCATGCCTCTACTATCGTAAATGGAGCTAAATGTTTTCTAGGTTTTATTAAACGTTGGCCAAAGGAGTTTAAAGATCCCTTTATCAGAAAACTATTATATACTTCGCTGGTTCGACCTATTTTAGAATATTGTTCAATTTTTTGGTCTAAATATTTATTAAATTAGCATACACGTGGCGACCAGCGACGCTCAGCAAAAACATTTACATTCACTTGCTCACATACATTGTAACGTGCAAGCACGTTTGCTATGCATGTGAACAAATAAATTCAAGGCCGTTTATTAGAGCATATTCTTCAACCAAATCTGTATTTGAATTGTATTTGTATTTTCAGCCGCTTCTTTAGTTTAGTATTTGTAATATATCGCCCTTTACACGTATATATTCAAACAGACCACCGTTTTTGTATGTACATGTCGCCGAGTCGTTAATTTCTTGTGGCTGGCCTAACATTTTGGTATATATCAACTTTGAGAGTGAAGCGAATCCAACCGACGTGTGCAATTGTCTCAACTCGACTGAGTTCTCTGCTCACGCATCGAGCTATGCTTCTTTGCTCACGCAATTGTATCAGAACCGTATTGAATCGGTTCAGAAACAGTTTGTTATTTGCGCGTAAAACAAATACTAAATGAAATTAAAAACAAGTAAGAACATTGCCTAAGGGCGAAACCTAATGCATGATACTCGTTCAATTTTTGCAAATATAACCATGTGAATGAATTAGCATTTTTATAAAATATATAAAATTCAATAGAATCATATGCTGAAAGTTTCATCAAGTTCCGTTAAGTCAGTCCTAATCTATTAAACAAAACGTTTGGCCAATTATCACACGCATGTTTTAGGCAGCGACAGCAAAATACATTCACATTTACACATACATTGAAACGTGCAAGCGAGTTTACTACGCATGGGCACAAATAAATTCAACGCCATTTGTTGAGGAACCATTTGTCATTATTTAGCACATTTTTTATTATTTAGCATATTTTTGATTTTGTTAGTATATATGCAACTTTAATTGTTATCGGCGAATGAACAGCTGTATCAAGATCAATTATCGGTTAAGTCGATACAATTATGTTAGTATTGGGTAAGCAAACGAACGGACAAGTTGAGCGTACCGGCAATTGGCTGATATAGTTCAAATAAAATAAAGATATGTTTAATTATTCATCACCATTCATTCTAGCATATTCAGCCTCTTCTTTAGTTTTGTATTTGTCAAATATCGCTGTTTATACGCATACATTCAAACAGACCAACGTTTTTGTATGTACACATCACATACATACACATACGTACGTTCATATGCGATCATTTCAGGAGTTTCTAAGAATCACAATTGCGATTGATTTGTGTTTATATTCTGTTTGCATTAACAGCAGCTCTATAGTTTTGTATTTGTCAAAAGTCTCCCTTGTAGTGAACTAGAGTCGGATTATGGATACTGATGAATAATTAAACATATCTTTATTTTAATTGAACTATATCAGCCAATTGCTGGTACGCTCAACTTGTCCGTTCGTTTGCTTACTCAATACTAACATAATTGTATCGACTTAACCGATAATTGATCTCGATACAGCTCTTCATTCGCCGATAACAATTAAAGTTACATATATACACTAACCATACAACACATAGACTGGACATCGGAACAAAGTTGCTCGGAGCTCGGAATTTGTAGCGGGGCTCCCAGACAACTTCGTATTTGCTCGGCTCGGTTACTGGGGCTCCCGAAAAAAAAAATTGCGCGAAGCAGAATCATTCTGCTTTAACACATCGGCCGAGCAACAACGGACGAAAATTGAAATTTGCTGTCATGCGATTCTATTTCTTTGCTGCTGAGTAAAGAGTATGCCGAATTCTCGAAAGCGATTGCCATGCTCATGCAAAATGTTCGCTTTTTCATGCTTTTTTGTTACGCAGGGTATGAAAGCGTTGATGCGCTGAACAATATGATTTCACGAAAAGCATGCACACATTCTTACAGTCCCTTACTGCATATGTGTGTATTCATGTGCCTATATGTGAAACTTGCTGCCTGTAGAATTTACAGTTGCTAGATCTTGTGGCCTGAGTATGGGATGGGATGGCTGAGGAAGTTTTGTATGTGTGCATGTGTGTGCATAGCACAAGCAGCAGCTCCCGAAAATTGTAAAATTTGTTCTTCAAGAGCTCGCATTTCTTCCCTACTGAGCAGGTATAGCACATTGATGAATGGGTTGACCGTGGCTCATGCAAAATGTTGAGACTTTTACTATTATTTGTGTGAAGGGTATGAAAGCGTTGGTGCGCTTAACGAATATGTTTTTGTAGTCGCTCTTGCTGCCTGTGGCACATTTGTATGCGAGTACATGAGCATTGGCGTGCGCCTACCACGGGCTTTTAATTGCGTGAATGATTTTGCATTAGAATTGCAGAGGGAGTATTAAAGAAGCATTAAAGACCTTTTATTATTAATTAAGCGTTTTCTGTTACGAAATTAATTCATTAAATTATTAATATTATTACCAACAATTTGCTCTGTTAGCCATTAATAATACTTTCTTATCAAAATTAAATTAAATTGATTAAGAATAAATTTTCTATTTTGAAAGCAAGGGTGGGTGGGGGAAACCATTTACTATCTAAAGTTAAAATTAATAATAAAAAGTCTTTAGCACTCCCTCCTGTTCAATTCTAATGCAAAATCATTCACGCAATTAAAAGCCCGTGGTAGGCGCACGCCAATGCTCATGTACTCGCATACAAATGTGCCACAGGCAGCAAGAGCGACTACAAAAACATATTCGTTAAGCGCACCAACGCTTTCATACCCTTCACACAAATAATAGTAAAAGTCTCAACATTTTGCATGAGCCACGGTCAACCCATTCATCAATGTGCTATACCTGCTCAGTAGGGAAGAAATGCGAGCTCTTGAAGAACAAATTTTACAATTTTCGGGAGCTGCTGCTTGTGCTATGCACACACATGCACACATACAAAACTTCCTCAGCCATCCCATCCCATACTCAGGCCACAAGATCCAGCAACTGTAAATTCTACAGGCAGCAAGTTTCACATATAGGCACATGAATACACACATATGCAGTAAGGGACTGTAAGAATGTGTGCATGCTTTTCGTGAAATCATATTGTTCAGCGCATCAACGCTTTCATACCCTGCGTAACAAAAAAGCATGAAAAAGCGAACATTTTGCATGAGCATGGCAAACGCTTTCGAGAATTCGGCATACTCTTTACTCAGCAGCAAAGAAATAGAATCGCATGACAGCAAATTTCAATTTTCGTCCGCTGTTGCTCGGCCGATGTGTTAAAGCAGAATGATTCTGCTTCGCGCAATTTTTTTTTTCGGGAGCCCCAGTAACCGAGCCGAGCAAATACGAAGTTGTCTGGGAGCCCCGCTACAAATTCCGAGCTCCGAGCAACTTTGTTCCGATGTCCAGTCTATGTGTTGTATGGTTAGTGATATATACTAAAAAAATCCAAAATATGCTAAATAATGAAAAATGTGCAAAAAAATGACAAATGTTTCCTCAACAAATACATACATGTAGTAGATGTAGGTGCAAATCCAGCGGCAGTGACTGTTGTTTTTCTTCTCTTTATATTGTTTATTTAATTATTTATTTAATTATTTTTGATTGACATACGAATCTCCTAGTCAGGCACCCCCGACTAGAGCTTTCTTACTTATACATTATACCTATACATTAAGTATAACATAATGCAAGACTTTCGCAAGCGTTTCGCACATGGGCAGATAAATGCATATACATATGCACATGCAAGCAAGCGAATGTAAGTGTCAGTAACGTGTACATCATCACAACAAATTAAAATTTAATTTATGTGCGCTGCTGTTCGTGCCTACATACATACATACATGATGGGCGCTATTGTCAATTTTTTTGTATGGAATAATTTTGTTCTGAATGACGAGTCTATGTATAATCGATAAGAAAAATATAGCATGACGGTATGGTCACACACACAAAAAGGAAAAGAACATAACTGACCTAGGCTATACGAAAAATAAGTAAGAACGTTGCTTTAGGGCGAGACCTACAGCGTCATACTCGTTTCCCACATGGGCATCTGGTATTTTAAATTTAATAATTTATCTCAAATTTTGCATTTATGTAGATTCACGTGAATTTTCTGCAATTTCAATTTTTGCAAATATAACTATGTATGTGAATGAATTAGCATTTTTATAAAATGTAAAAAATGCAATAGAATCATATGCTGAAAGTTTCATCAAGTTCCGTTAAGTCAGTCGCAATCTATTAAACAAAACGTTTGGCCAATTATGACACGCACGCGTTAAGCAGCGACAGCAAAATATATGTACATTTACACATACATATGTACATACATTGAAACGTGCATGCGCGTTTGCTTATGCATGGTCACAAATAAATTCAGCGCCATTCATTCTAGCATATTCTTCAACCAAAATTGTTATTGAGTTGTGCTTGCATTTTCAGCCGCTTCTTTAGTTTTGTATTTGTCAAATATCGCCGTTTATACGCACACATTCAACCGACCACCGTTTTTGTATGTACACATACATATAAATATATACGTTCATATGCGCGCATTTCAGCTTATTCTAAGAATCACAATTGCGATTGAGTTATGTTTATATTGTGTTTGCATTAACAGCAGCTTCTATAGTTTTGTATTTGTCAAAAGTCGCCCTTGTAGTGAAGTAGTTTCGAATTTGCCAACAGGCAATGCAAAACTGATGTGGCGCAGCAGGTAGATGAAAAGCGTGTAAGCAAAAGGGTCCGCGTTCGAGACGCGGCGGCGACGGCATGAAAATAGTTGCGCAGCTGTTCGTGCCTACATACATACATACATACCTGATTGTACCTATCGTCATTTTTTTTGTGTGTAAATAATTTTGTTCGGACTAAGTCGATTACACAAATATCGGTATTTGATATTTACATTTTTTGTCAGGGTCACACACACAAAAAGAAAATAACATAACTGACCTAGGCTATATGAAAAATGATAATTTTAGCAGATAAATTATTTGCAGAACTTCAACATTAAATCGAATTACATATATTTCTCAGAAATGCCGTTTGTCGTCTTAGCAATTCTTATTCAGCTTATTTATATAGGTGGCACAGGCATATGAATTTTGCAGCTGGGCGTTACAAATTTTGTTGCCAATTTGCCACGCCCCCAGTAGGCGTAGACATATCATATTTGGCAAGTTCCTAGAAGGAGTCTAGGGTAACGTAACTGCAAAGTTTGGATGCTTACACTCCAAAAATGTGAAAGTTACAGGGTATTTTTTCGATATACCACGCCCCCAAAAGGGCGTAAGATTTATTTTTGGGGAATCAATAGAGGAGGCCTTCAGTAACACAAACATCCAATTTTGAAGCGTCTAGCTATAAAACTGTAGGAGCTATAAGCTTTTTGCGATTTGCCACGCCCCCTGAAGGCGTAGGTATGTCCGCCATATCTATTTGATCTTGGGTTGCTTATCCGAGTATATATATCAAATTTCAAGTCTCTAGCATCAATAGTGCTCAAAATATAGCTGAATTTGTAAAATCACTCTATATTCAGATCCAGATTTGCCACGCCCCCAGTGGGCGTAGACACCAAATCTTTTTATGAATCTTTATAGAATCGTAGCGTTAATTTACGTGCCAAATTTCAGCATTCTAGCTTTAAAACTGTAGAAGTTACAGTTTTCCCGATTTGCCACGCCCCCAATGGGCGTAGATATATCCGCCATATCTTTTTGAACTTGGGTGGTCAACGCAAGTATACATTCCAAATTTCAACTCTCTAGCTCTTCAACTAATATGATTTCTATGATTTCTATTAACTATGGGCGCAACCATTTTCCGATTTGCCACGCCCCTAGTGGCCGTATCCGGAAAATCTTGACACTTTATAATTCGAGGGTATACACGAGTATATGTTCCAAATTTCAAGTCTCTAGCTTCAATAGCGTAGAAAAATATTGCATTCATACGGACAGACGGACAGACAGACAGACGGACAGACGGACATTTCACAAAACCAATATACTCTTTTTCCCTTTGGGAAACGAGTATAATGATAATTTTAGCAGATAAATTATTTGCAGAACTTCAACATTCAATTCGAATTACATATATTTCTTAATATTTCTCAGAAATGCCGTTTGTCACCTTAGCAATTCTTATTAAGCTTATTTATATAGGTGGCACAGACATGAATTTTGCAGCTGGGCGTTACAAACTTTGTTGCCAATTTGCCACGGCCCCAGTAGACGTATATATATTTTTATTCATATTTGGCAAGTTCCTAGGAGTTGGGTATTTGTTCGCTATACCACGCCCCCAATGGGGCGTAAGATTTATTTTTTGGGTAACCGATAGGGAGGCCCCCAGTAACACAAACATCCAATTTTGAAGCGTCTAGCTCTAAAACTGTAGGAGTAAGGCGTACGTATGTCCGCCATATCTCTTTGATCTTGGGTTGCTTATCCGAGTATATATATCAAATTTTAAGTGTCTAGCATCAATAGTGCTCAAAATATAGCTGAACTTGTAAAATCACTATATATTCAGATCCGATTTACCACGCCCCCAGCGGGCGTGGACATCAAATCTTTCCATCAATCTTTATAGAATCGTATCGTTAAGTTTCCCGATTTGCCACGCCCCCAATGGACGTAGTTATATCCGCCATATCCTTTTGAACTTGGGTGGGCAACGCAAGTATACATTCCGAAATTCAACTCTCTAGCTCTTCAACTAATATGATTTCTTGACAATGAGCGCAAGCATTTTCCGATTTGTATCCGGAAAATCTTGACACTTTATAATTCGAGGGTATACACGAGTATATGTTCAAAATTTCAAGTCTCGAGCTTCAATAGCGTAGAAAAATATTGCATTCATCCGGACAGACGGATAGACGGACGGACAGCAAGACGGACATTTCAGAAAACCAATATACTCTTTTTCCCTTTGGGAAATGAGTATAAAACATAAAATTAATCAACCGTAGAAAAATTCTGGAAATTTTTTTCCTACATAATTTGATTATTTGTAAAATTGATTCGCCATGTTTGTTAATACAGCTTAATTTTTATGCATATCGGATTATTCTGTGCATAGCGTGTTTCACAAGTTATATGTTGAGCCTGTAATCCTTAGATTGTGACTTATATCTAAGACTTTAATTTATAATTTGGAATTTTCCTGCAAATAACTTTTATCTTTTATAGCTTCAATAATATCAATAACTAAAATGGCTGTGAATTGGGGCATAGCTGGCCATACTGGCAAATAAAGTACCCGCACAGAGTTATTGATAATTTATGTTTTAAGATTTATATATATAAATATTTTTATTCTTTACGTTTAAGTTGACTCCAGTTTTGTCAATATTTTTAATAATAAAAAAATAAATAAAAATAAACAACCGTTTTTGTACGAACACATACACATACGTTCATATGCGCAGCGTATCGCTAGAATCACAATTATGATTGATTTGCTTCTTTAATTTTGAATTTGTCAAATGTCGCTCTTGTACTGAACTATCTTGGGATTTGCCAATAGGCAATGCAATACATACGTAGTGCCGTAGTGGATAGATTCAAAACGCGTAACCTTTAGGGCCCTAGTTCGAACTCTGTTAGCGACGAGAAGATTATTTACTTTTTAATTTATTTCTTTTATAAAAATTAAGTGGCTGTGCTTGTGATATGATACGCTTTAACGATACATATGTAGTAGATGTAGGTTCGAATCCAGGTGCGGTGATGTTTGTTTTTCTCCTGTTAATTTTGTTCACTTATTTATTTATTTAATTATTTCTTTTTATACTCGTTTCCCAAAGGGAAAAAGAGTATATTGGTTTTGTGAAATGTCCGTCTGTCCGTCTGTCCGTATGAATGCAATATTTTTCTACGCTATTGAAGCTAGAGACTTGAAATTTGGAACATATACTCGTGTATACCCTCGAATTATAAAGTGTCAAGATTTTCCGGATACGCCCACTAGGGGCGTGGCAAATCGGAAAATGGTTGCGCCCATAGTTAAGAAATCATATTAGTTGAAGAGCTAGAGAGTTGAAATTTGGAATGTATACTTGCGTTGACCACCCAAGCTCAAAAAGATATGGCGGATATATCTACGCCCATTGGGGGCGTGGCAAATCGGGAAAACTGTAACTTCTACAGTTTTAAAGCTAGAATGCTGAAATTTGGCACGTAAATTAACGCTACGATTCTATAAAGATTCATAAAAAGATTTGGTGTCTACGCCCACTGGGGGCGTGGCAAATCGGATCTGAATATATAGTGATTTTACAAGATCAGCTATATTTTGAGCACTATTGATGCTAGAGACTTGAAATTTGATATATATACTCGGATAAGCAACCCAAGATCAAAAAGATATGGCGGACATACCTACGCCTTCAGGGGGCGTGGCAAATCGTAAAAAGCTTATAGCTCCTACAGTTTTAGAGCTAGACGATTCAAAATTGGATGTTTGTGTTACTGGGGGCCTCCTCTATTGATTCCCCAAAAATAAATCTTACGCGCCTTTGGGGGCGTGGTATATCGAAAAAATACCCTGTAACTTTCACATTTTAGGAGTGTAAGCATCCAAACTTTGCAGTTACGTTACCCTAGACTCCTTCTAGGAACTTGCCAAATATGATATGCCTACGCCTACTGGGGGCGTGGCAAATTGGCAACAAAATTTGTAACGCCCAGCTGCAAAATTCATATGCCTGTGCCACCTATATAAATAAGCTTAATAAGAATTGCTAAGACGACAAACGGCATTTCTGAGAAATATATGTAATTCGATTTAATGTTGAAGTTCTGCAAATAATTTATCTGCTAAAATTATCATTTTTCGTATAGCCTAGGTCAGTTATGTTATTTTCTTTTTGTGTGTGTGACCCTGAAATATCAAATACCGATATTTGTGTAATCGACTTAGTCCGAACAAAATTATTTACACACACAAAAATTGACGATAGGTCCCATCAGGTATGTATGCATGTAGGCACGAACAGCTGCGCAACTATTTTCATGCCGTCGCCGCCGCGTCTCGAACGCGGACCCTTTTGCTTACACGCTTTTCATCTACCTGCTGCGCCACATAAGTTTTGCATTGCCTGTTGGCAAATCCGAAACTACTTCACTACAAGGGCGACTTTTGACAAATACAAAACTATAGAAGCTGCTGTTAATGCAAACACAATATAAACATAAATCAATCGCAATTGTGATTCTTAGAAAAAGCTGAAATGCGCGCATATGAACGTATATATTTATATGTATGTGTACATACAAAAACAGTGGTCGGTTGAATGTATGTGTATAAACGGCGATATTTGACAAATACAAAACTAAAGAAGCGGCTGAAAATGCAAGCACAACTTAATAACAATTTAGGTTGAAGAATATGCTAGAATGAATGGCGCTGAATTTATTTGTGACCGTGCATAAGCAAACGCGCTTGCACGTTTCAATGTATGTACATATGTGTAAATGTAAATATATTTTGCTGTCGCTCCTTAACGCGTGCGTGTCATAATTGGCCAAACGTTTTGTTTAATAGATTGCGACTGACTTAACGGAACTTGATGAAACTTTCAGCATATGATTCTATTGCATTTTTTACATTTTATAAAAATACTAATTCATTCACATAGTTATATTTGCAAAAATTTAAATTGCATAAAATTCACATGAATCTACATAAATGCAAAATTTGAGATAAATTATTAAATTTAAAATACCAGATGCCCATGTGGGAAACGAGTATGACGCTGTAGGTCTCGCCCTAAAGCAACGTTCTTACTTGTTTTTTATTGACATACATTCTAATTGAATAAAAGCTCAAAAACATAATCAATTTTGATAAGGGTATCTCCTATTCGGTCACCTCCGACTAGAGCTTTCTTACTTTTTATTCCCTGAACCCATTGAAAATGAAAAATCAGGGTATAATGGTCTTGTATGTAACAGGAAGATGGAGGCGTGGCTAATCAGTGCGACGAGCTCTGAACCCTGAACGGCACCCAAAATATCCTCTTTCGACAGTTGAAGTCCCTGATGTCCATGTCCTTCGATATCTATACCCTTTAATGTCCATCGAAGTCCTAAGAGTTACGGGAGCAATCTAACAAAACCAACATCGATTTTCCAATCATCCTTCGCTTCTATGCATACATACAAACTACACACATGCTAGTGAAATTACTTTTCATATGGAAGGATTATCAAAATCTAATATTAGAACGAGGCGATAACAGTCACATGGATATGGGCATTTCTCCAGAAAGGTCAACCACAGCCAAAAAATTCAAAGTCAATTAATGCATGTTCAGATAACATTTTTTTATAACTAATAGATTAAATTTAACTAAAATAAACTAATTTTACATTTATTCATAACACATCTCAAAATATTGACACACAAAGCCGAACAAGTGCCAAAGTTCTGTTTTGAGCATTTCTGTTGCACATTTTGTTTTTATTACTGTTCTTAAAGAGAGACGCTATGCAATGAAATATGCTATTTCAAATCTTCGTTTATGCTTAAAGAGTAAAAAAAAAATATAAAAGGTACGATGCAATTGACTATACGGTAAATTTTTTCGTCTGTTTCACCGTATATTTTGATGTCACGTTCGACCTCGAAAAATAGGTTTTGTTATCAGTAAGTCAAATGTATTTGCACAACTAGCATCAAAATTTAGTAGAAAACAGAGTTTTGCATTGCAAATTTATTAAAAAAAATTTCACACGAAAATATTAAGCTATTTGGTCATAGTGTGTTATTTAAAGTGCGTAGCTTTCGACACCGTAAAAAGGTAAATAACAAATTTTAATAAACCGAAGTGAATTTTAAATCTAGGTTGGAAAAATTGAAATTTTGAACATATTTGTTGATTGTAGATAATTGTAGATAAGTACAAAAAAACAGATTTTCTTTTTTGTTTTACTTATTTCAGATGAATATATCTATTTTTTTTCTCTATTGAATATATTTTGTCACTTTTTTTAAAAAAATTAATAAAATGAATATATTGAAATTCATTTCTAATGCTTTTATTCATGTACAATTACTAAAAAATTAAAAAAAAAAAAAAACGTATGGTGGAAAAAATGTCACATTCGACACGTCACCTTCGACCCTGATTAAAACTAAAAAATAAAAAAAACTACTCAATATTTTTGAATCAAATAAAATGCATTGTAAAGATGTGCCAATTTCTAATCGTTTAAAATTATTCGTAATAAATTGTCACTTAAGGTTTCGCTAAAATCTCAGGTTGAAGTCTTCATTTAAAAAGCGACTTACGTTTTTTGTAGCCTGCGAACCTCTTGGTTTTTTGTGATTATCTTGAAAACTAACATTTGCCTAAAATCAGAATTAGCACCAATTAAAGAGCTAATCAAGAGCTAAAAGATTCACTATTCGTCAAAATAAAAAAATGTTTTGGCATTCGTTTTTTATAAACTCAAATACGTACGAATGTCACATTCGCCACTAGAGAATTGCCCATATATATATATATATCAAAGCAGTAGTCCCTAGCAGTGTTTGAAATAGGGTTTTTTTTTTTTTTTAATTTGAGCAAAATGACTGTTGTGTTAAAAATCTTAAAAGTACAAAATTTTTGTTTTTTATCACCCACACTTTTAATTAATTATTTTTTTCAATTAAAATTTTTAAATATTTTAATTTTTTATTATTTGCAGGACTATCCTATTGAATCGTATGAACCGTATGCTCTAGTTTCGGAAATTCAAGGCCATATTTGGAATTTGGCCATTGAATATAGGTAAGTTCTTTTCTAATAAGTAAGAAAACAATACTTGCATTTTAAAATAAGAATTAAATTTAAAAAGGGAAAAGTTTGTTAAAGAAAAACTATATATTTTAGTATAAATGTATCTTTGATATTTGAAAATGTCCCCAACCTTACATATTAGTTTATTATATGTTAAATACTTTTCACATAATTATAAATTAAATTCAAAGTAAGTATATATGCAATGGATTCAAAGCTAACTTTAAATTGAACATTTATAATAATAATTAATAATATTAATAACAAATATATATATTTCAGGCCAAAATATTTATCTTATCGAGGTTTACTAGATATTGGGTATTGTTCATTCGGTAGCAATATTGTTTATCCTATGACCGGGTGTACTTTACGATTGATTAGTGAAGATTGCATGCTATCGATTGGCCAAACTGTAAGTATAATGAGTTAAAATTTATGTAAATTTTAGTATACTAATTTTTCAAACTAATACAACATTTACATATTGATCAGAAGTAAGTGTGAAATACAAAAAAATCTTCCAATGACTTCAAGCGATAGAAAGATGTTTTTCATCTTGCGTGATGGAATTAAAAATTAAATTTAGATGTAGACTCAACAAAAATATCAAAATTACTGTTTCTGGTCAATCATCTTTTAAATCCATTATTAAAGGTTTAGTTGTTAATATTAACGATTTTTTAAATGTTCTTCCCGCCGTATTGCAACTTTTAGATGTTTTGTTTTAATGTTCCCAACTCTTTTATGGAATCAGATTCGGATAATAAACTGTAATTTGTTGTTGACATACTACAAGTTAAATACTCATTAATAAACAAAGATGATTTCACGCTTTTTTATGCATCCATACAAAAGGGCGGTAATAACGGTTTATTTAGTTATTAATATTTTTTTACTATCACCAATAATAACACTTTCTCTTGCTTTGTTCATAAATATAAATTATCAAAATACTTTTGTCCATGGCAATCTACCAAATAATTATAAAAAAAAATGTACAATAGTAATATTAGAACCTTTTGCTATTGATCATTACTTCTCTCAGTATGCAGAAATAAGCGGTTAAAATGTTTGCCTATTTTTGGTCACTATTGTATATAATAGATTAAATTATATTTCTAATCTTTTATTCGTAATTATTATTATTTGTAAAAAATAAACAATTAATAATTAAATAAAAAGTAAAATAAAGAGAAGGAAAGCAAACACTTCCACACCTGGAGTCAAACCAACGGCTACAACTTATTAATTGTTAAAACGAATCCTCAAAATGAAACCTCAACTAGCAGCCACTTCATATTGATAAAACAAAATACAAGCTTAAATATATAGAAGGTGTTACATAGAAGCTGTAGGTCTCGAGCTCGGATCCTTTCCTAACACCTATCGACTGCGCTATATCAGTGTTACATCTAGCAAATAAAAACTATTAAAGAAGCTGTAAATGCAAAAAGAATTCATTCACAATTTTTTCAATCTAGCACATTCTTAATTGCTAGAATGAGGACCTCGAATTAATAACTCGCTTAAATGTTTCACTGTATGTGTGAATGAAAACGTATTTTTGCTGCTCGTGGTTGCTTGTGTGATAATTGGCCAAATGTATCGTTTAATAAATTGGGACTGACTTAATAGAATTAAACGAAACTTTCAGCATACAAAAATTGAATTTTTTCATTTTATAAAAACTGTCAACCTTTCTCAGGGCCATATTTGAAAAAAAAACCAATGTAACAAAAATCAGTATTGTATAAAATGAATCAATATGCAAAATTTGGATGCTCTAGCTCTTAAGATGCGTGAGTTATAATTTTATACCATGTTTCGATATTGGTGAAAATTTACAATATAAAACAAGTAAGAACGTTGCCTTAGGCCGAAACCTAATGCGTGATACTCGTTTCCCATTGGGGCATCTGGTATATTAAATTTTATAATATATCTCAAATTTTGCATTAATGTAGATTCATATGAATTTTATGCAATTTCAATTTTTGCAAATATAACCATGTGAATGAATTAGCATTTTTATACCCTGAGCCCATTGAAAATGGGAAATCAGGGTATAATGGTTTTGTGAAAATGTATGTAACAGGCAGAAGGAGGCGTGCCACACCCCATAAAGTATATATATTCTTGATCAGGGCGACAAGACGAGTTGATATAGCCCTGTCCGTCTGTCCGTCCGTCCGTCTGTCCGTCTGTCCGTCTGTCCGTCCGTCCGTGTGAACGCTGAGATATTTTTAAGTACGAAACGTAGAGACTTGAAATTTTACATGAATACTCGATAATACCATACGCTGTACAAGTTTATAAAATTTTTCCGATAACTCATTCCATTTCGATTTTATGAGCATTTATCGATAACTTTAAAGTGTTTTTAAGGCGTGGTTTGTACATCGTTTGAGCTAGAGACTTCAAATTTGCTGTGTAGTTGCGTGTAATGAATACGGAGATAACGTAATCTTTAGATTTTGGATGCCACGCCCCATTCGCCCCCAATAGCCCCCTATTTGTAAAAAGCGCATATCAAATACTAGAGACTTGTGCTTTGGCAAATACACACATATGAATGCCATTAATAAGTTGTGAAAGTTTGATGCACTTAGTCCAACGCTAAGAAAAGTTATTAAACAATTAAGTTCCCATAGTTATACCCACATTGCTGCCCAAGCGCAGTCTCTGCGTCAACTGCGCAGTTGGCAGAACGCGCGCTTATGCGTGCGTGCATATGTATGTGTGTATGTGTTGTTTGTATGTATGCATAAAAAAAACGTTGAATGATTTGATATTTTACTCTTCACAGGGCTCAGGGTATCCCCTAGTCGAGCAGTCTCGACTAGAGCACTCTTACTTGTTATAAAATGTAAAAAATTCAATAGAATCATATGCTGAAAGTTTCATCAAGTTCCGTTAAGTCAGTCGCAATCTATTAAACAAAACGTTTGGCCAATTATGCACGGCCACAAATAAATTCAGCGCCATTCATTCTAGCATATTCTTCAACGAAAATTGTTATTGAGTTGTGTTTGCATTTTCAGCCGCTTCTTTAGTTTTGTATTTGTCAAATATCGCCCTTTATACGCATACATTCAAACCGACAACCGTTTTTATATGTACGCATATAAATATATACGTTCATATGCGCGCATTTCAGGATTTTCTAAGAATCACAATTGCGATTGATTTATGTTTATATTGTGTTTGCATTAGCAGCAGCTTCTATAGTTTTGTATTTGTAAAAAGTCGCCCTTGTAGTGAAGTAGTTTCGAATTTGCCAACAGGCAATGCAAAGCTGATGTGGCGCAGCAGGTAGATGAAAAACGTGTAAGCAAAAGGGTCCGCGTTCGAGACGCGGCGGCGACGGCATAAAAATAGTTGCGCTGCTGTTCGTGCCTACATACATACGTACATGATGAGTCCTATCGTAAATTTTTTTGTGTGGAATAATTTTGTTCGGAATGAGTCGATATTTGTGTAACCGATATTTGATATTTACATTTTTGACGGTATGGCCACAAACACAAAAAGAAAACAACATAACTGACCTAGGCTATACGAAAAATGATAATGTTAGTAGATAAATTATTTGCAGAACTTCAACATTAAATCGAATTACATATATTTGTATATTGTATATTTGTAACTGTAAAACTTGGATGCTTACACTCCAAAAATGTGAAAGTTACAGAGTATTTTTCGATATACCACGCCCCCAAAGGGGCGTAAGATTTATTTTTTGGGTAATCGATAGGGGAGGCCCCCAGTAACACAAACATCCAATTTTGAAGCGTCTAGCTCTAAAACTGTAGGAGTAAGGCGTACGTATATCCGCCATATCTATTTGGTTTTGGGTTGCTTATCCGAGTATATATATCAAATTTGAACTTGTAAAATCACTATATATTCATATCCGATTCGCCACGCCCCCAGCGGGCGTAGACATAAAATATAGATTCGTAGCGTTAAGTTACGTGCCGAATTGCAGCATTCTAGCTTTAAAACTGTAGAAGATACAGTTTTCCCGATTTGCCACGCCCCCAATGGGCGTAGGTATATCCGCCATATCTTTTTGAACTTGGGTGGGCAATGCAAGTATACATTCCGAATTTCAACTCTCTAGCTCTTCAACTAATATGATTTCTTGACTATGAGCGCAAGAATTTTCCGATTTGCCACGCCCCTAGTGGGCGTATCCTGAAAGTCTTGACACTTTATAATTCGAGGGTATACACGAGTATATGTTCCAAATTTCAAGTCTCTAGCTCCAATAGCGTAAAAAAATATTGCATTTATACGGACAGACGGACAGACGGATAGACGGACGGACAGCAAGACGGACTTTTCACAAAACCGATATACTCTTTTTCCCTTTGGGAAACGAGTATAATTAAAAACAAAATAGTTATCGATATTACTAAGTGTGCAGGTATGAATATGAAATATACATAAATATGTAATCATTCCTTCTACGCACTAGATAGATAATGGCCACTTTTATGTAATCTAAAAATAGACAGAAGAACTCTGACACTTAAGAATTGTAGAAAAAGCCGTCGAACTGATTTTTTGAGTTGCAATAAGTTTTGAGCATAATAAGTCTTAAGTTAGGGTACATATATTTCATATTATATATCTCTGCCGCTGAGGGCAGCAGAGAGAGCGCTGTATGTATATATGTATATTCAAAGGGCATATAAATTAAGTTGTTCGTCTTGCGATGTATGGACTCCGCAATATTGTTCTTCGTCTTGGGATGTATGGACTCCGCAACTTTTGCTGATTAGAATGTTTAACAATTACGATGGAGCCTACTAAGGCTCCCTTCACGGTCGGCCACGTGGCTCAAGACTGCAATAAACTACAGCAAGATTTGTATCGACTGCCGCAGCACTGTTAGACCTTATTCTCCAATGTCTGTTACAGAACTAAATTATGAACTATGGCATAAGCTAAAGCTTACTGCTAAGCTACAAAGCTACAAACACAGTCGGCAAGTGGACTCTGCATAAACGGTAAACGGACACTTCCACATAGTCAAATATCGGAATACCGTTGCCCACCGTCGCGGTTGGGTCATTGAACGTATGCAATAGCGGAATAGGTCTGTAGAGTTTGGCAGCGTTTGGATGATATACCTATTCAATACTTAGAGACAATTCTTATGTGTTAACTACTCCCCCCTCAAGCTTTTGACCGTGTCCAGACACCTTGTAGCCATTGATGATTCCTTGCAGTTTGCCATCTTCTTACTCCAAGCCAAATGATGATAAAGCCACTGAAAGCGAGACTGAGGGAGACGCCGATCGTGGCCAGGTTCTTGGAAGACTCGGCGGATGCCAACTCGCTTCTGGAGTTCTGGATGACTTGTAGATTGTGGTTGTTCATTCTGTGGAGTTGTGGTATGCTCAGTACTGAGTCATGCCCGATGATGTTAAGTAACGGTGACCCCGCAATGCCTGCTGTCTTTCTCGTATTATTGATGATTGCGGAGAGCTGGAACAGTATGAGGTGTGTCCCATTCGTGATAACCTCCGGGTTATCGTCAGTGGTCATTTTACTCTGCTTTCGTTAATAATAACCACACCGTCATCTGTCCATGGGACAGGTTGAAAGTGGCTTAGCTGTGTTCGGTAAGAGACGACACTACTAGCGTGTAGTGCTCGTGCGCAGGAGTTCTGTGTTGTCAACTCACAAACGGAGGCGTACGTCGTTGCTACGCACTCGTTGACTGCTAGGATGTCGTTGTTGCATTCAGCCACGATTTCATCTTGTAGTTGTAGCGCGGCGTGTTGGTGGGATAGCGGAAAGATCGAAACTTTCTTGCAGATAAATTTTACTCTAGGATAAGCTATTAATATGTGGACTATGTCTTCGGACTGACGGACCTTAATTGTAGACGCTTCTGTAAGACTAACTATGGGAATTTCTATGTGGTGTTCATTTAAAAGAGTTTTCAAATCATTGTGTTCAAGAATGGTTGGGTTTATTATGCCGGCATTTGCATTCTTGATAATAGTGTTTCATACAAGTTTGGTGTGTCAACTAAGTCGTTATTTTTAGCTTTTATTACTTTGTTTATTATGTCAGTTAGCCTATTGATTAGTTTTTGCGTCTCTGAGTTTATAATTAATGGGTTGTCCAGGCTTCTGGCCATCCCTTGATGTACCTCAGCAACGGACAATAAACTTTTAGTGTGGTCTATATCTACGTCTAACAGCTTTCGCATATGCGAATGGGGGAAATTTTCTGTCAATTTAACGGTTTCATCTGCTATTAAATTGCTGGAATGCCTTAAATATCCTCTATGCTCCCACACCAATACCTTTCCATCTATGATTGGAATGTAGTTGGAGTGCGAATAGTCGATAATCCGACTCTGTGCCGTTCCCCATAATAACAGAATTGCTAGTGGAATCCTGTAGAGAACAGATAGGGTTATTACGCGATTAGTAATCTGATCTTCTTAGGTGCTATTTCAGGTTGTCCTTATGGACCACCCTCACTTTAATAAGAACATACGTTCCCAGGTCTGCTTGGAGTCTTTCCTCTGTGCAAAGCGGTGTTAGCTTATTGCCTAGCCTTCTATTATTCTTAACGAATACTTTTTCGCCTACTTCGAAAACTCTGTTCTGTCTGTCCGTGTTGCATCTTGTGATTGTTCTTGCTGTGATTGTTTTATTCTACCTTTAATGCTTTGTCTGAATTCCACTGTCGAGGCATGTATGATGTCAATTGGTTTTTAGTTGGTAACGGAATGAATTGATTTGTTGTATTTTACTGTTGCTCTTAATATTAGCTCAACCATATCACTAGCTTTCTTATCCATTTTAAAGCTCCTGGCTATGTGTGCTAGTGTGCTGTGGAACCTTTCAACTTGGCCATTGGAAACACTATGCAATGGTGGTGCGTTAACAATATCTATATTCTAGCTATTTTTAAGTAATGATGTTATTGTTTCCGAGTTGAATGCTGCTTCATTGTCGCAGTAAATCGATTTAGTTTTTGGGAACAAATTGACAATTTGAATAATGGGCATTTTTAAGTCTACTATTGTTTGTGACGGGATTGGTTGGCCTACAGCGAATTTAGAAAACTTGTCTATGCAAGTGAGGAAGAGTTTTCTGTCAGCGGAGAAAATGTCTATATGTAGCATTTCGCCAGTATAAGACGGAATCGGTGAAGCTCCCAATTGTTGTTTTGGAGGATGCCTGTCATTTTTGTGCATATTTTGCAATTAATTACAGCTTTTTTGCTAAGCTGTTCATTTTTGGAAGTAATAGTCACGAAGGACTTGTTTTACATTTTCCTGTGCGGCTCTGTGCGCGCGGTTGTGTTCTGACGTGATAATTTTGATTTGTTCGTTTTTATCAGTAACATCAGACACAAAGTTTTTACAATGCCGAAATTTTGTGGATGGACATTTTGAAACGAGTTCGTGCTGAAAACTAGCTAATGTGGGAAGTAGACATCTGAATGACTGCATCCAAATGGGCAAATGAATCATTAATTATAAAAACCTGTACACTTTTTTTGTGTACAGTTTAAATGGGTGTAAGTGAATATTGTACAAATTTTCTGTATTGACATCTAGTCGTTTCTCTCACTCCCATGCTGTACAGCACCTTATGAGTACACTAAATCTAGTGTTCAGTGCTTGTTACTGAACACTTTATGGTGTGCAGTAAACTCACTAAACAGTGAGCTGTTATTGATGACGCTTTACACAAAGTTTCTATGGTAGAGTGCAAAAACATTATTTTGTGGTTCGTCCGTAGTTGCAATTTTGCACCGTTAATGACAGTAAAAAAACCAGAATATGTTATCCAAGAAAAATATAGTCAATATTGTTTTCATATTTATAAATTTATTTCAAACAAGTAAGAGTGCTCTAGTCGAGACTGCTCGACTAGGGGATACCCTGAGCCCTGTGAAGAGCCAAATATCAAATCATTCTACACATTTTTTATGCATATATATAAATAACATATACACACATATGCACGCAAGCATAAGCGCGTGCTCTGCCAACTGCGCAGTTGACGCAGCGACTGCGCTTGGGCTGCAATGTGAACATTACTATGGTAATTTAATTGTTTAATAACTTTTTTAGCGACGGACTAAGTGAATCAAACTTTCACAACTTATTAAAGGCATTCATATGTGTGTATTTGCCTAAGCACAGACAGACAGGGCTATATCGACTCGTCTTGTCGCGCTGATCAGGAATATATATACTTTATGGGGTGTGGCACGCCTATTTCTGCCTGTTACATACATTTTCACAAAAATATTGTACCCTGATTTCCCATTATTAATGGGCTCAGGGTATAAAAATGACTCATTATATAAAACAATATTTGAGTGCAAAAACATTATCTTATTCACTAAATCATCTGTGGATGAAACTTTACAGCGTTTATAATTAATAAGATTTTTAGCAACCGAAAGGGCTCTTTCGGATGCTGCACCTAGAGTGAGAACAGTAAAAATGTTGTACTTGATTCTTCTGTACACTTGACAATACTTTACAGAAATGAAATATGTGCACTATTTTAGGAACATTTTACTACTGTACAGGACTATGCTGTAAGAAATGAATGTAATCATGCAGATCTGTAGTGAGAAGGTCGCAATTAATTGCGTTAACTGCATCCGGAATGATGATTGGTTTTAATGTTTTTAAATTTCTATTTACGAAGTTAATGACGTGGCGAATTTTGTTGCCGAAGATTATAAATTTCCTTTGTAGCTGGAATTGTGCCTCTTCTAAGACGATTTGGTTTTTGAAGCAATTCAGTGGCTTGTCAGTTGTCTCTACCGTGTAGGTTAGTGAGATTTCGCTGTGAATTGTTGCAGCGTCTGATAAAGGCTCGTCTCGTAGCGCGTTTAGGTTTTGCCTGGAGAGGGCGTCAGCCACAAAATTTTCTTTCCCTGGTTTATAGAATACTTTGGCGTTGTGTTCGTCAATGTATGCTTTCCATCTTTTTATTTTTGCATTTGTGTTTCTGTCGAAGACAGCGAAGGTGAGGGGTTGATGGTCAGTGAATATGTTAATTTCCATAGTTCCATATAGATAGTGCTGCAGCTTCCCTAAGGCCCAGATAATAGCTATTAACTTCCTCTTGTTGGTAGCGTAATGAGATTCGCTATCCTTTAGTGTTCTGGAAATCATGGTAATGGGTCTGCCTCCTTGCGACAGAACAGCGCGAATGCCATTCAAAAAGGCATCAGTGGTCAGATCAAAGGGTTGCTTGAAAGCAGGGTACATCAAGAACAGTAACACAAACATCCAATTTTGAAGCGTCTAGCTCTAAAACTGTAGGAGTAAGGCGTACGTATATCCGCCATATCTATTTGGTTTTGGGTTGCTTATCCGAGTATATATATCAAATTTGAACTTGTAAAATCACTATATATTCATATCCGATTCGCCACGCCCCCAGCGGGCGTAGACATAAAATATAGATTCGTAGCGTTAAGTTACGTGCCGAATTGCAGCATTCTAGCTTTAAAACTGTAGAAGATACAGTTTTCCCGATTTGCCACGCCCCCAATGGGCGTAGGTATATCCGCCATATCTTTTTGAACTTGGGTGGGCAATGCAAGTATACATTCCGAATTTCAACTCTCTAGCTCTTCAACTAATATGATTTCTTGACTATGAGCGCAAGCATTTTCCGATTTGCCACGCCCCTAGTGAGCGTATCCTGAAAGTCTTGACACTTTATAATTCGAGGGTATACACGAGTATTTGTTCCAAATTTCAAGTCTCTAGCTCCAATAGCGTAAAAAAATATTGCATTTATACGGACAGACGGACAGACGGATAGACGGACGGACAGCAAGACGGACTTTTCACAAAACCGATATACTCTTTCCCTTTGGGAAACGAGTATAATTAAAAACAAAATAGTTATCGATATTACTAAGTGTGCAGGTAGAATATGAAATATACATAAATATGTAATCATTCCTTCTACGCACTAGATAGATAATGGCCACTTTTATGTAATCTAAAAATAGACAGAAGAACTCTGACACTTAAGAATTGTAGAAAAAGCCGTCGAACTGATTTTTTGAGTTGCAATAAGTTTTGAGCATAATAAGTCTTAAGTTAGGGTACATATATTTCATATTATATATCTCTGCCGCTGAGGGCAGCAGAGAGAGCGCTGTATGTATATATGTATATTCAAAGGGCATATAAATTAAGTTGTTCGTCTTGCGATGTATGGACTCCGCAATATTGTTCTTCGTCTTGGGATGTATGGACTCCGCAACTTTTGCTGATTAGAATGTTTAACAATTACGATGGAGCCTACTAAGGCTCCCTTCACGGTCGGCCACGTGGCTCAAGACTGCAATAAACTACAGCAAGATTTGTATCGATGTGTGTTAACTACTCCCCCCTCAAGCTTTTGACCGTGTCCAGACACCTTGTAGCCATTGATGATTCCTTGCAGTTTGCCATCTTCTTACTCCAAGCCAAATGATGATAAAGCCACTGAAAGCGAGACTGAGGGAGACGCCGATCGTGGCCAGGTTCTTGGAAGACTCGGCGGATGCCAACTCGCTTCTGGAGTTCTGGATGACTTGTAGATTGTGGTTATTCATTCTGTGGAGTTGTGGTATGCTCAGTACTGAGTCATGCCCGATGATGTTAAGTAACGGTGACCCCGCAATGCCTGCTGTCTTTCTCGTATTATTGATGATTGCGGAGAGCTGGAACAGTATGAGGTGTGTCCCATTCGTGATAACCTCCGGGTTATCGTCGGTGGTCATTTTACTCTGCTTTCCTTAATAATAACCACACCGTCATCTGTCCATGGGACAGGTTGAAAGTGGCTTAGCTGTGTTCGGTAAGAGACGACACTACTAGCGTGTAGTGCTCGTGCGCAGGAGTTCTGTGTTGTCAACTCACAAACGGAGGCGTACGTCGTTGCTACGCACTCGTTGACTGCTAGGATGTCGTTGTTGCATTCAGCCACGATTTCATCTTGTAGTTGTAGCGCGGCGTGTTGGTGGGATAGCGGAAAGATCGAAACTTTCTTGCAGATAAATTTTACTCTAGGATAAGCTATTAATATGTGGACTATGTCTTCGGACTGACGGACCTTCTGTAAGACTAACTATGGGAATTTCTATGTGGTGTTCATTTAAAAGAGTTTTCAAATCATTGTGTTCAAGAATGGTTGGGTTTATTATGCCGGCATTTGCATTCTTGATAATAGTGTTTCATACAAGTTTGGTGTGTCAACTAAGTCGTTATTTTTAGCTTTTATTACTTTGTTTATTATGTCAGTTAGCCTATTGATTAGTTATTGCGTCTCTGAGTTTATAATTAATGGGTTGTCCAGGCTTCTGGCCATCCCTTGATGTACCTCAGCAACGGACAATAAACTTTTAGTGTGGTCTATATCTACGTCTAACAGCTTTCGCATATGCGAATGGGGGAAATGTTCTGTCAATTTAACGGTTTCATCTGCTATTAAATTGCTGGAATGCCTTAAATATCCTCTATGCTCCCACACCAATACCTTTCCATCTATGATTGGAATGTAGTTGGAGTGCGAATAGTCGATAATCCGACTCTGTGCCGTTCCCCATAATAACAGAATTGCTAGTGGAATCCTGTAGAGAACAGATAGGGTTATTACGCGATTAGTAATCTGATCTTCTTAGGTGCTATTTCAGGTTGTCCTTATGGACCACCCTCACTTTAATAAGAACATACGTTCCCAGGTCTGCTTGGAGTCTTTCCTCTGTGCAAAGCGGTGTTAGCTTATTGCCTAACCTTCTATTATTCTTAACGAATACTTTTTCGCCTACTTCGAAAACTCTGTTCTGTCTGTCCGTGTTGCATCTTGTGATTGTTCTTGCTGTGATTGTTTTATTCTACCTTTAATGCTTTGTCTGAATTCCACTGTCGAGGCATGTATGATGTCAATTGGTTTTTAGTTGGTAACGGAATGAATTGATTTGTTGTATTTTACTGTTGCTCTTAATATTAGCTCAACCATATCACTAGCTTTCTTATCCATTTTAAAGCTCCTGGCTATGTGTGCTAGTGTGCTGTGGAACCTTTCAACTTGGCCATTGGAAACACTATGCAATGGTGGTGCGTTAACAATATCTATATTCTAGCTATTTTTAAGTAATGATGTTATTGTTTCCGAGTTGAATGCTGCTTCATTGTCGCAGTAAATCGATTTAGTTTTTGGGAACAAATTGACAATTTGAATAATGGGCATTTTTAAGTCTACTATTGTTTGTGACGGGATTGGTTGGCCTACAGCGAATTTAGAAAACTTGTCTATGCAAGTGAGGAAGAGTTTTCTGTCAGCGGAGAAAATATCTATATGTAGCATTTCGCCAGTATAAGACGGAATCGGTGAAGCTCCCAATTGTTGTTTTGGAGGATGCCTGTCATTTTTGTGCATATTTTGCAATTAATTACAGCTTTTTTGCTAAGCTGTTCATTTTTGGAAGTAATAGTCACGAAGGACTTGTTTTACATTTTCCTGTGCGGCTCTGTGCGCGCGGTTGTGTTCTGACGTGATAATTTTGATTTGTTCGTTTTTATCAGTAACATCAGACACAAAGTTTTTACAATGCCGAAATTTTGTGGATGGACATTTTGAAACGAGTTCGTGCTGAAAACTAGCTAATGTGGGAAGTAGACATCTGAATGACTGCATCCAAATGGGCAAATGAATCATTAATTATAAAAACCTGTACACTTTTTTTGTGTACAGTTTAAATGGGTGTAAGTGAATATTGTACAAATTTTCTGTATTGACATCTAGTCGTTTCTCTCACTCCCATGCTGTACAGCACCTTATGAGTACACTAAATCTAGTGTTCAGTGCTTGTTACTGAACACTTTATGGTGTGCAGTAAACTCACTAAACAGTGAGCTGTTATTGATGACGCTTTACACAAAGTTTCTATGGTAGAGTGCAAAAACATTATTTTGTGGTTCGTCCGTAGTTGCAATTTTGCACCGTTAATGACAGTAAAAAAACCAGAATATGTTATCCAAGAAAAATATAGTCAATATTGTTTTCATATTTATAAATTTATTTCAAACAAGTAAGAGTGCTCTAGTCGAGACTGCTCGACTAGGGGATACCCTGAGCCCTGTGAAGAGCCAAATATCAAATCATTCTACACATTTTTTATGCATATATATAAATAACATATACACACATATGCACGCAAGCATAAGCGCGTGCTCTGCCAACTGCGCAGTTGACGCAGCGACTGCGCTTGGGCTGCAATGTGAACATTACTATGGTAATTTAATTGTTTAATAACTTTTTTAGCGACGGACTAAGTGAATCAAACTTTCACAACTTATTAAAGGCATTCATATGTGTGTATTTGCCTAAGCACAGACAGACAGGGCTATATCGACTCGTCTTGTCGCGCTGATCAGGAATATATATACTTTATGGGGTGTGGCACGCCTATTTCTGCCTGTTACATACATTTTCACAAAAATATTGTACCCTGATTTCCCATTATTAATGGGCTCAGGGTATAAAAATGACTCATTATATAAAACAATATTTGAGTGCAAAAACATTATCTTATTCACTAAATCATCTGTGGATGAAACTTTACAGCGTTTATAATTAATAAGATTTTTAGCAACCGAAAGGGCTCTTTCGGATGCTGCACCTAGAGTGAGAACAGTAAAAATGTTGTACTTGATTCTTCTGTACACTTGACAATACTTTACAGAAATGAAATATGTGCACTATTTTAGGAACATTTTACTACTGTACAGGACTATGCTGTAAGAAATGAATGTAATCATGCAGATCTGTAGTGAGAAGGTCGCAATTAATTGCGTTAACTGCATCCGGAATGATGATTGGTTTTAATGTTTTTAAATTTCTATTTACGAAGTTAATGACGTGGCGAATTTTGTTGCCGAAGATTATAAATTTCCTTTGTAGCTGGAATTGTGCCTCTTCTAAGACGATTTGGTTTTTGAAGCAATTCAGTGGCTTGTCAGTTGTCTCTACCGTGTAGGTTAGTGAGATTTCGCTGTGAATTGTTGCAGCGTCTTATAAAGGCTCGTCTTGTAGCGCGTTTAGGTTTTGCCTGGAGAGGGCGTCAGCCACAAAATTTTCTTTCCCTGGTTTATAGAATACTTTGGCGTTGTGTTCGTCAATGTATGCTTTCCATCTTTTTATTTTTGCATTTGTGTTTCTGTCGAAGACAGCGAAGGTGAGGGGTTGATGGTCAGTGAATATGTTAATTTCCATAGTTCCATATAGATAGTGCTGCAGCTTCCCTAAGGCCCAGATAATAGCTATTAACTTCCTCTTGTTGGTAGCGTAATGAGATTCGCTATCCTTTAGTGTTCTGGAAATCATGGTAATGGGTCTGCCTCCTTGCGACAGAACAGCGCGAATGCCATTCAAAAAGGCATCAGTGGTCAGATCAAAGGGTTGCTTGAAAGCAGGGTACATCAAGATGACGTCTTCTGACGTTGAGATGTTCCTCAGACTTTCGAAAGCGTTGAGTTGAGTTTCATTAAACTCAACTCTGACCTGTTTAGATTTGTGTTTGCCATTTTCTCCCTCCCTTGAGTATGTTTGTTAACGGCCTTGTTATCGATGCGAAATCGATGAAGAATACTCTTTAATAGCTGGCTAAGCCGAGGAATGATCGCAAGCAGAATAATTTTTCTGATTCAGGGAATTGCTGTATGGCTTTCGGGGTCTGTTTTAGCTCCATCTTTAGTTACTATAAAGCCTAAAAATTCTACGCTTTCTTAGTCTTAGTCTTTTCTTGAGCGACACGTATGTTTGCATTGCATAAGCATTGTAGCATTGTGTTAATGTGTCAAACATGATCGTTTTCGTTTTCTGAAAAGATTATGACGTCATTGACGTACACGTATCAGATCTTCCCGATTTGTTCTCTAAGAACGTCATCTACTGCACTTTGAAAAATGCTTCCCTCATTTTTGAGTCCGAAAGGCTATCGGCAGAACTCGTATTTGCCGCCATTGACTGAGAATGAGGTTTTTTCATGATCGTGCTCAGCTAAATAAATTTGATGATAACCCGATTTTAAGTCTAGGGTTGTGAAAAGTTTTGCCTTTCCTAAGTTTGCTAAAATCATAGGAACGATTGGCATTGAGTATCGATCGGCAATTGTGCGCTCATTAAGCTTCCTGAAGTCTATTACCAACCTCTATCCGTTGCCGCCTCTGTCCTGTGACACGATCGGGCGTGTTCGGTCTTTTGGGTGGCTGCTCTGCTTGGGCTTTCCCATAATTGTTTTTTTGCCTAAATCTAGATGAGGAGTTGACATCCATTGGTTCAGGGCTCTGGCCCGCCTCTTCTCTTCTACTCTTCTCTTGGTAACTGTTGGGCAGTTTTCTAATATAGTGGTAATTTTTTTCCTGAAACTTGTTTTGTTTGGGGCTGTATTTAGTTTCCTCTCTCGTATGTTCTCTGTCGGCTATAGCCTTGGCATAGTGACCGACATCATAATTCGCTCCATGCTTAACTCGGTTTCTGTGGCAAGCGCTAATGCCGATGGCAAATTTTTCGGCTGTGCTGGGAAAACCGCAGTTCTAAGTGGTTTCCTCAACCCTGATACGAATGCGTCAAGCGCATCTGCCCTCACTTCTTCGTTGAGCACTTCGGCTAGCTCCGGCTCATATGACATAACAGTTTTATTTGTGACGAGGATTAATTTCTTTTCTACCTCGTCATAATACTGAGCGAGGCTTAAATTACTTTGCCTAACCATCTCTAGTCCTTGTCTTAAGAGACGCATCGACGTTTTGTCTGCATAAGAGCAATCTAGTCTGGCAATTATCGCGTCGAAATTTAACACTGTGTCGTGAGACACTAAGATTGCCCTTGCTGCCCCTCTAATTTTGTTTCTGATTATAATGACTGCTTGGTAGTGCGCGCAGCTGCCATTAAAGGGCCTAAATAGTTCGTAAGCATCGAAGGCTGACTCTCTCTATGCAACTCTCTCTATGCAACGTCGTCGGAGCCCCCACTAAATTCATGGACAGATTTTATAAAATCAAGAGGGGCTGTGCATTGAATTTCCGGCTGAACCGAAATTCTTTGATTACCTTCTATTTGTGGTGTATCAACGTTCAATCTAGCTTTCTCTGTTGTCATGGCGTTTAGCTGAGCCTGGAACTTTTGTTCTTGCTGGGCCAAAGCTTCGCTAACAGAGCTCATGATCAGTGATTGAACCTGGTTTGCGTCCATGATGTCTTGTTGTGTTCTTGACGAATGTTATCCGCTTCCCAGTCCGATTCGCTATCAGATTCACACTCTATTTTAATGCGTCTTGCTAAATCGAATTTGTTCATATGATCTTTTTTAAACTGCGTCGATAGACGATTAATAGTCACTGTCCGCACAAGTGTCACACTAATTAAGCTTCACAATTAATTTAAGATTTCTTTTTTTTAATTATATATTTTAAGTATGTTAATTTTGATTCTTACAACATCACTATTGTGCTTCTGTTGTGTTTTAATGATTTATTATAGATTTGAATACTTTTTTAAACAAACTTACATGGTATTTGAGACTCTAGCTTCTACGGTTGTAAGTTTTTCAACGGTGGGCGCCAATTAAGTTGTTCGTTTTGCCATATATGGACTCCGCAATATTGTTCTTCATCTTGGGATGTGTAGACCTCACAATAATGTTGTTCGTCTTGGGATGTATGGACTCCGCAACTATTGCTGATTAGAATGTTTGACAATTACGATGGAGCCTACTAAGGCTCTCTTCACGGTCGACCACGTGGCTCAAGAATGCAACAAACTACGGCAAGATTTGTATCGACTGCCGCAGAACTGTTAGACCTTATTCTCCAATGTCTGTTACAGAACTAAATTATGAACTATGGCATCTTATGTTTAAAAGTTTTTAAATAGGTTTCTCATTTTAATTATGTTTGTGGCTTTATGAAACTAGATAGTAGTAAAATTGATTTATATATATATAAATAAAAATGAAAGGGTAATAAATGGAATATTGAAATTTTTTTAATAGTTTTTTTTTTTTTTTGTTTGGTTGATTAGACCGATTTTAAGAAAATTTTTATTATTGTATTTTTTAGCCTGGGATAGTAAGAATAAGAAACAGAAAGTACAGCTGTTTCTTATTATTACTATCCTTAATGAAAACATTATCATTATCTTCTATTTGCTCTGATATGTGTGGTCCTACATATGCTGGGTATAATTTGTGCCCTGTTTCATTTCTTATTAATACTTTATCGCCTACATTTAATTCAATTCAGAATTTTTATCATATTCTAATTTCCTATAAGTCTAGGCTTCTTCGAACATAATTCTAGTCATCTAAATTATATAAAGGATTTACCTTATCTATTTTATTAAAGTCTACGAACGGTTTTAGTAGTCTACCAAAAACTAGTTCGTATGGAATATTATCCATATGCCTCGCTGATGGTGTAGTGTTGAAATAATATGTAAAATATTGCATCCAAACATCGAAATCAGTTTTGTCCGCAGAAATGAACGAACATATTCATTAAAAGTTTGATGACTTCGTTCTATTGTCCCAGAGGTCTGGTGGTGATGTGCAGTAGACGTTATGTTGTCTATTAAGTTGTCTACTTGAACAAGTCATTTATAATGTAATTCTTATATTATGTTCCCATGTCCGTAATGAACGTATTTATTGGACCGTACTTCAGAAAAATGTTTTTAAAAATTATTTTTCGCAACAGTTGTCGTACTTTTTTCGGAATTGGAATGGATACTAAGTATTTTGTAAATCGCATATTAGCGTTACAGCGCATTTATTGCCTGTAAGAAATGAATGTAATCATGCAGATCTGTAGTGAGAAGGTCGCAATTAATTGCGTTAACTGCATCCGGAATGATGATTGGTTTTAATGTTTTTAAATTTCTATTTACGAAGTTAATGACGTGGCGAATTTTGTTGCCGAAGATTATAAATTTCCTTTGTAGCTGGAATTGTGCCTCTTCTAAGACGATTTGGTTTTTGAAGCAATTCAGTGGCTTGTCAGTTGTCTCTACCGTGTAGGTTAGTGAGATTTCGCTGTGAATTGTTGCAGCGTCTTATAAAGGCTCGTCTTGTAGCGCGTTTAGGTTTTGCCTGGAGAGGGCGTCAGCCACAAAATTTTCTTTCCCTGGTTTATAGAATACTTTGGCGTTGTGTTCGTCAATGTATGCTTTCCATCTTTTTATTTTTGCATTTGTGTTTCTGTCGAAGACAGCGAAGGTGAGGGGTTGATGGTCAGTGAATATGTTAATTTCCATAGTTCCATATAGATAGTGCTGCAGCTTCCCTAAGGCCCAGATAATAGCTATTAACTTCCTCTTGTTGGTAGCGTAATGAGATTCGCTATCCTTTAGTGTTCTGGAAATCATGGTAATGGGTCTGCCTCCTTGCGACAGAACAGCGCGAATGCCATTCAAAAAGGCATCAGTGGTCAGATCAAAGGGTTGCTTGAAAGCAGGGTACATCAAGATGACGTCTTCTGACGTTGAGATGTTCCTCAGACTTTCGAAAGCGTTGCGTTGAGTTTCATTAAACTCAACTCTGACCTGTTTAGATTTGTGTTTGCCATTTTCTCCCTCCCTTGAGTATGTTTGTTAACGGCCTTGTTATCGATGCGAAATCGATGAAGAATACTCTTTAATAGCTGGCTAAGCCGAGGAATGATCGCAAGCAGAATAATTTTTCTGATTCAGGGAATTGCTGTATGGCTTTCGGGGTCTGTTTTAGCTCCATCTTTAGTTACTATAAAGCCTAAAAATTCTACGCTTTCTTAGTCTTAGTCTTTTCTTGAGCGACACGTATGTTTGCATTGCATAAGCATTGTAGCATTGTGTTAATGTGTCAAACATGATCGTTTTCGTTTTCTGAAAAGATTATGACGTCATTGACGTACACGTATCAGATCTTCCCGATTTGTTCTCTAAGAACGTCATCTACTGCACTTTGAAAAATGCTTCCCTCATTTTTGAGTCCGAAAGGCTATCGGCAGAACTCGTATTTGCCGCCATTGACTGAGAATGAGGTTTTTTCATGATCGTGCTCAGCTAAATAAATTTGATGATAACCCGATTTTAAGTCTAGGGTTGTGAAAAGTTTTGCCTTTCCTAAGTTTGCTAAAATCATAGGAACGATTGGCATTGAGTATCGATCGGCAATTGTGCGCTCATTAAGCTTCCTGAAGTCTATTACCAACCTCTATCCGTTGCCGCCTCTGTCCTGTGACACGATCGGGCGTGTTCGGTCTTTTGGGTGGCTGCTCTGCTTGGGCTTTCCCATAATTGTTTTTTTGCCTAAATCTAGATGAGGAGTTGACATCCATTGGTTCAGGGCTCTGGCCCGCCTCTTCTCTTCTACTCTTCTCTTGGTAACTGTTGGGCAGTTTTCTAATATAGTGGTAATTTTTTTCCTGAAACTTGTTTTGTTTGGGGCTGTATTTAGTTTCCTCTCTCGTATGTTCTCTGTCGGCTATAGCCTTGGCATAGTGACCGACATCATAATTCGCTCCATGCTTAACTCGGTTTCTGTGGCAAGCGCTAATGCCGATGGCAAATTTTTCGGCTGTGCTGGGAAAACCGCAGTTCTAAGTGGTTTCCTCAACCCTGATACGAATGCGTCAAGCGCATCTGCCCTCACTTCTTCGTTGAACACTGTGGCTAGCTCTGGCTCATATGACATAACAGTTTTATTTGTGACGAGGATTAATTTCTTTTCTACCTCGTCATAATACTGAGCGAGGCTTAAATTACTTTGCCTAACCATCTCTAGTCCTTGTCTTAAGAGACGCATCGACGTTTTGTCTGCATAAGAGCAATCTAGTCTGGCAATTATCGCGTCGAAATTTAACACTGTGTCGTGAGACACTAAGATTGCCCTTGCTGCCCCTCTAATTTTGTTTCTGATTATAATGACTGCTTGGTAGTGCGCGCAGCTGCCATTAAAGGGCCTAAATAGTTCGTAAGCATCGAAGGCTGACTCTCTCTATGCAACTCTCTCTATGCAACGTCGTCGGAGCCC
Source organism: Drosophila meridionalis (assembly GCA_035045145.1). Lineage (NCBI taxonomy): Eukaryota > Metazoa > Arthropoda > Insecta > Diptera > Drosophilidae > Drosophila > Drosophila meridionalis. The sequence goes on from JAWNPG010000037.1 coordinate 14,965,199, forward strand.
CCACTAAATTCATGGACAGATTTTATAAAATCAAGAGGGGCTGTGCATTGAATTTCCGGCTGAACCGAAATTCTTTGATTACCTTCTATTTGTGGTGTATCAACGTTCAATCTAGCTTTCTCTGTTGTCATGGCGTTTAGCTGAGCCTGGAACTTTTGTTCTTGCTGGGCCAAAGCTTCGCTAACAGAGCTCATGATCAGTGATTGAACCTGGTTTGCGTCCATGATGTCTTGTTGTGTTCTTGACGAATGTTATCCGCTTCCCAGTCCGATTCGCTATCAGATTCACACTCTATTTTAATGCGTCTTGCTAAATCGAATTTGTTCATATGATCGTTTTTAAACTGCGTCGATAGACGATTAATAGTCACTGTCCGCACAAGTGTCACACTAATTAAGCTTCACAATTAATTTAAGATTTCTTTTTTTTAATTATATATTTTAAGTATGTTAATTTTGATTCTTACAACATCACTATTGTGCTTCTGTTGTGTTTTAATGATTTATTATAGATTTGAATACTTTTTTAAACAAACTTACATGGTATTTGAGACTCTAGCTTCTACGGTTGTAAGTTTTTCAACGGTGGGCGCCAATTAAGTTGTTCGTTTTGCCATATATGGACTCCGCAATATTGTTCTTCATCTTGGGATGTGTAGACCTCACAATAATGTTGTTCGTCTTGGGATGTATGGACTCCGCAACTATTGCTGATTAGAATGTTTGACAATTACGATGGAGCCTACTAAGGCTCTCTTCACGGTCGACCACGTGGCTCAAGAATGCAACAAACTACGGCAAGATTTGTATCGACTGCCGCAGAACTGTTAGACCTTATTCTCCAATGTCTGTTACAGAACTAAATTATGAACTATGGCATCTTATGTTTAAAAGTTTTTAAATAGGTTTCTCATTTTAATTATGTTTGTGGCTTTATGAAACTAGATAGTAGTAAAATTGATTTATATATATATAAATAAAAATGAAAGGGTAATAAATGGAATATTGAAATTTTTTTAATAGTTTTTTTTTTTTTTTGTTTGGTTGATTAGACCGATTTTAAGAAAATTTTTATTATTGTATTTTTTAGCCTGGGATAGTAAGAATAAGAAACAGAAAGTACAGCTGTTTCTTATTATTACTATCCTTAATGAAAACATTATCATTATCTTCTATTTGCTCTGATATGTGTGGTCCTACATTTGCTGGGTATAATTTGTGCCCTGTTTCATTTCTTATTAATACTTTATCGCCTACATTTAATTCAATTCAGAATTTTTATCATATTCTAATTTCCTATAAGTCTAGGCTTCTTCGAACATAATTCTAGTCATCTAAATTATATAAAGGATTTACCTTATCTATTTTATTAAAGTCTACGAACGGTTTTAGTAGTCTACCAAAAACTAGTTCGTATGGAATATTATCCATATGCCTCGCTGATGGTGTAGTGTTGAAATAATATGTAAAATATTGCATCCAAACATCGAAATCAGTTTTGTCCGCAGAAATGAACGAACATATTCATTAAAAGTTTGATGACTTCGTTCTATTGTCCCAGAGGTCTGGTGGTGATGTGCAGTAGACGTTATGTTGTCTATTAAGTTGTCTACTTGAACAAGTCATTTATAATGTAATTCTTATATTATGTTCCCATGTCCGTAATGAACGTATTTATTGGACCGTACTTCAGAAAAATGTTTTTAAAAATTATTTTTCGCAACAGTTGTCGTACTTTTTTCGGAATTGGAATGGATACTAAGTATTTTGTAAATCGCATATTAGCGTTACAGCGCATTTATTGCCATTTTCCGGGCGTGGTAGTGGACTTATAGTGTCTACTATCACTTTGTCAAAAGCATGTGTTGGTGTTTCAGTTATTGTCATTGGGGTCTTTATTCGTTTTGTTATTACTATTTTAGACATTTCGGACATTTCTTGATGTACTCTTTGATATGACGTGTCATGATTTTATACCCTTAGGTATCAGGGTATAATGGTTTTGTTAAATGTATGTAACAGGCAGAAAGATGCGTGTCAGACCCCACAAAGTATATATATTCTTAATCAGGGCGACGAACTGAGTCGATTTAGCCCTGTCCGTCTGTCTGTCCGTCCTTCCGTTCGTCTGTCCGTATGCTTGAACGCGTCGATCGCAGAACGTCAACCTAGAGACTTGAATTTTTTTGTTAGGTCCGTGTATAGCACGCGCAGGTCAAGTTTACTTCGTATGAACGATAACTATTTTTGTTGTAATGTTATCGATTTTAAACCTTATCGAAAACAGGTTATATAATTATATCTCCCACACCTTTAGAGCTAGACCCCTCAAATTTTGCATATAGATTCATGTGAACTATATGCAATTTCTATTTTTTTTTTTTCTTTTAGATACCGCCTCTTTTTACTAATTAGCATAAATTCTTTAACCAAATCTGTGTTTGAATTGTGTTTGCATTTTCAGCCGCTTCTGTAGTTTTGTATTTGTCACATATCGCCCTTGTAGTACTACTTTGTGATTTGCTATTAGGCAATGCAATACTGGTGTAGCGTAGTGGATAGACGCAAAACGCGTAAACAAAAGGTTCCGAGTTCGAAATTTAGTGACTTAAATTTTTTTAATTTTTTTATACTCGTTTCCCAAAGGGAAAACGAGTATATTGGTTTTGTGAAATGTCCGTTTTGCAGTCCACCGTCTGTCCGTCTGTCCGTCTGTCCGTATGAATGCAATATTTTTCTACGCTATTGGAGCTAGAGACTTGAAATTTGGAACATATACTCGTGTATACCCTCGTGGCAAATCGGAAAATGGTTGCGCCCATAGTTAAGAAATCATATTAGTTGAATAGCTAGAGAGTTGAAATTTGGAAGGTATACTTGCGTTGACCACCCAAGCTCAAAAATATATGGCGGATATATCTACACCCATTGGGGGCGTGGCAAATAGGGAAAACTGTAACTTCCACAGTTTTAAAGCTAGAATTCTGAAATTTGGCACGTAACTTAACGCTACGATTCTATAAATATTGATTTATTTATTAAAGATTTATGTCTACGCCCACTGGGGGCGTGGCAAATGGGATCTGAATATATAGTGATTTTACAAGATCAGCTATATTTTGAGCACTATTGATGCTAGAGACTTGAAATTTGATATATATACTCGGATAAGTAACCCATGATCAAAAAGATATGGCGGACATACCTACGCCTTCAGGGAGCGTGGCAAATCGCAAAAAGCTTATAGCTCCTACAGTTTTAGAGCTAGACGATTCAAAATTGGATGTTTGTGTTACTGGGGGCCTCCTCTATTGATTCCCCAAAAATAAATCTTACGCCCCTTTGGGGGCGTAGTATATCGAAAAAATACCCTGTAACTTTCACATTTTTGGAGTGTAAGCATCCAAACTTTGCAGTTACGTTACCCTAGACTCCTTCTAGGAACTTGCCAAATATGATATGTCTACGCCTACTGGGGGCGTGGCAAATTGGCAACAAAATTTGTAACGCCCAGCTGCAAAATTCATATGCCTGTACCACCTACTGTATCGTGCAAAAGTGAGTGGATGTTTACAAATTTGACTTTCGTCGCTCATAAAAAAGAAACTATACAAGCAAATAAGATAATTTTTTTTATTTTTTGTTAATTATAGTATTCTTAATAAATAAAAAAAAACTGCATGAAAAAATCTGCTGAATTCAAAGAGTTAGAAAGAAAAAATTAAAATAATCCACATAAACTCACTTTTGCACGTTTCAAAAAAATGTAGTAATTTAACATTTCTAATAATTTTTGTTTAACTATTCGTCCATGAACCTTATTTGTAGTAGTTTGGTGTACTCTTACTGGCTTTCTCTCTACTAAACTTTGAAAATTTCTTTTGGAATTCGATTCCGTTCTCCTTCTACGCCATCCCACAGATTGTCCATGTTTATTGGGGCTACCTTGTACTGTCCCAGCGGTCTTTGCACGATTGCTAAGATATTGAATTGGATTAAGGTCATGACTCTGTGTTGGTCACTTCATTAGCTAAAAATTTTCATTTCCGATCCATTCCATAACTATTTCGGCTGTATGCTTTGGATGATAATCTTGTTCAAAAATCAGTTTTTCCTCGGTCTGTGCACATTTCCCCGTAAAATTGGGCAGATGAGGTAACATAATACTTTAATAATGCTTTTTGCGCATTAGACCTTCTATAAAATGCAAATCACTAATGTTTCACCATGTAAAGCGTCCACAGACCATGATGTCTCCACCACCATATTTGACAGTTTGCTCCATATGGTGTCTTTGAATGCGTTTCTCGGGTCTAAGCCAGCAATATGGCTGACCATCTGACTTAAAACGGTTAAATTAAGGTTTATGATACTAAACAACTCGTTTTCAATCATCAATGCTCCAGTTTTTATGTATCCTTGCAAATTTGAACCCCCTTTTTGCCTTTTTTTTTTCGACATAATTAGTGGAGCATCTGAGTCCAAACACAAATTATTGCGAACTTTCACATGTGGTTTGGGGTCAAAATTCGTATCCTTTGAACAGCAATCATTGCAAATTGGCTAATACCAAGCTTTTCGGAAATAATACTTGAAGAACAGACCATTTCGGACAGGTACACAAAAAAAAATTTTAATTTCGGTTAAAATTTGTATCATTATTCAACAATTTTTAACAATCATTTTTAAATATGTTAAAAATGAAATAAATTTCGTTTCAATTGCAATAACCCCTTTTCAAATCAGTTTACGAGTAAAAGCAACATGAAAATAACTAAAATAACCGTAAGTCTCTAAGATTTTGTCAAGGAACAGCGGTAGAAAGCGAAAAAATGTCGCTTTTTTGAAACGTGCAAAAGTGAGTTTATGTGGATTATTTTAATTTTTTCTTTCTAACTCTTTGAATTCAGCAGATTTTTTCATGCAGTTTTTTTTTATTTATTAAGAATACTATAATTAAAAAAAAATAAAAAAATTATCTTATTTGCTTGTATAGTATCTTTTTTATAAGCGACGAAAGTCAAATTTGCAAACATCCACTCACTTTTGCACGGTACTGTATATAAATAAGCTTAATAAGAATTGCTAAAACGACAAACGGCATTTCTGAGAAATATATGTAATTCGATTTATTGTTGAAGTTCTGCAAATAATTTATCTGCTAAAATTATCATTTTTCATATAGCCTAGGTCAGTTATGTTATTTTCTTTTTGTGTGTGTGACCCTGACAAAAAATGTAAATATCAAATACCGATATTTGTGTAATCGACTTAGTCCGAACAAAATTATTTACACACAAAAAAAATGACGATAGGTACAATCAGGTATGTATGTATGTATGTAGGCACGAACAGCTGCGCAACTATTTTCATGCCGTCGCCGCCGCGTCTCGAACGCGGACCCTTTTGCTTACACGCTTTTCATCTACCTGCTGCGCCACATCAGTTTTGCATTGCCTGTTGGCAAATCCAAAACTACTTCACTACAAGGGCGAAACTACTTCACTACAAGGGCGTGCATAAGCAAGCGCGCTTGCACGTTTCAATGTATGTGTAAATGTAAATGTCGCTGCTTAACGCGTGCGTGTCATAATTGGCCAAACGTTTTGTTTAATAGATTGCGACTGACTTAACGGAACTTGATGAAACTTTCAGCATATGATTCTATTGAATTTTTTACATTTATTAAAATGCTAATTCATTCACATAGTTATATTTGCAAAAATTGAAATTGCATAAAATTCACATGAATATACATAAATGCAAAATTTGAGATAAATTATTAAATTTAAAATACCAGATGACCCTGTGTAAAACGAGTATCACGCTTTAGGTTTCGTCCTAAGGCAACGTTCTTACTTGTTTTTTTTTTTTTTTTAAATTTATAAACATGAAGTGGTTGTGCTAGTTGAGATACACTTTAACGTTACATATACGTAAATAGATACAGGTTCGAGTCCAGGTGTGGTGAAGTTTGTTTTTCTTCTTTTTTTGTTTATTTATTTAATTATTTATTTTTTTTTTTTTTGACATACATTCTAGTTGAATAAAATTTCAAAAATATAATTTAATTTGGAAAATTTAATATTATATGCAAGTTATGGAGCGTACTAAAAAATGCAAATCGGACGAGGCTCAGGGTGTATCCTATTCGGACATTCTCAACTATAGCACTCTTACTCGTTCCAATTATAATTTCTTTTTACTTTGGCCAAAGTTTTGTAATGCCTGTATTACCTACTTGAATTGGATCATCGTGGTATGTAAACAGTATCGCTTCTCGATCGCTATCATTATTTATTAGGGTCACCGGCTTGAGTAGCGCTACTCTTAATATTTTTAATATTTTATTGCCCATATTTTTGAAAGATTCTATTGAAATTGATTCAATGATCTTTTCGCACGGTGCTATGTTGAGTTGGCTAATCCCAAGTATACCGACTTGCTTTTCAAGCCTTTGAAAGAATTGACCTAAGTCAAGGGTTCCATTGGTGTACAGATCGTCAACATAAATTTTGCAATAATTTTCTTTCCATGTTTCAAAAAAAGATGTATTGTTCGTTATGTGCAAGGGCACTACTTTTCGTATTTTGTCATTACTAATGACTTCATATACGTTGGGCTTAGAAGCGTTGTCAAGTGTTTGAATAGAAAAATCATCTTGAATATTTTCCACTCAGGAGTTTTTCTGTTAACTTTGGTTTCTTGTAGTGACTTTAAGTATAGTTTTAGTTATATTTTTTAAATCGTCAATAGTGATGCGTGAAAGCGCATCAGCTACGAAATTGTCTTTGCCTTCTAGATACTCAACAGTAAAGTCATATTCTTCTAATTCTAACGCAATTCTTGTCAGCTTTGATCTGGGGTTTGTCATTGAGAACAAGTATGTTAACGGTCTATGATCTGTTTTCACAATGAAGTGTTTGCCATAAATATACGGTCTAAAATGTGTAATTGCCTAGTGGATTGCTGCTAATTCTCGTTCTGTTGCTGATATCTTGCTTTCACCTTTGGTGAATGAACGTGAAGTATATACAACTGGAGTTGATTATCTCCATAATTTTGTGTTAGTACAGCTCAAATCAGGGTATTTGAATAATCTTGGCTTAATTAAAGCGTTTTTTAAATAATCGAATACATTTTGGCATTCCTCAGACCGTTGGAAATCGATATTCTTTTTACATAATCTAGTTATGTGCCGTGAATAGTCGGTGAAATTTTTAATTAAACGTCTATAATAATTCCAAAATGCAACGAATCTTTGAGGCTAGCTATTTTTTAATCATGTACTTCTTGTCATCTGTTAGAATACCATTATCAGTACACTTATGACCTAGAAATGTCCCTTCGTAGATGGATGTAGTTTAAGATTATGTTTTCTGCACAAAAACATCTGTTAAGTTTTTGATAAAATGTTTTTCAGAACAACCGATGACGATTAAATCGTCCATGTATAAGAAAGCTTGTGAAGGTTTAATCCAGAAAAAGCTATTGTCATCATTCTTTGAAAAGAATTTGGCGCTATTTTTAAATCGTAAGGTAATCGTGTAAAACGATATGAAACATTGCTGCTCGAAAAGGACGGTACATTTCTGGAGTGTTTGTTTAACTCTATTTGCTGAAAGCCGGAGCTTAAGTCTAGACATGAGAAATATTTTGCTCTACCCAATTGGTCAAGAATATCATCGATTCTTGGAAGTGGGAATATATCAGATAACAGCTTTTTATTAATTTGACGATAGTCTATTACTAATCGCCATCTTTTTTTATATTAATTTGGTAAGCCTTTCTTAGGCACTAGTAGTATTGGACCGTTATATTGAATGAGTTTATCGACTTGTCTGTTTGCTTTTTCTTTGTGAGCATGAGGTATTCTATAATTTTGTATATATACTGGCTCTTGGGCTGTTAATCGCAGCTCTTGCTTATAAAAATTATTTGTGGATATTGCTTCGGTTTCTAATCCGAATATGTCTGTATATTTTGTGCAGAGGTTTGTTAATACTCGCTTGTAGAAAGGTGGATAGTTTTGAGTTAGTTTTTCATGACAATATGTTGTCTTTCTTCGCTAATTTTTTGGACTATCTAGTAGTCACTTATCGTTTCAATTTTTATTTTATTAAGGTTTACTATTTTAATTGCGTTGGTTGTATTTAACATGCGGACAAATGTATTATTTTTATTGGAGATAGAGTTTTATATTTTTTTTGTTCTTTTGAAACTTTATTAATTTGACGGACTACTTCAGCACGAGCTGGAAGTATCGTGGCATTATTATCACACATATGTTTAATTGGTATATGTATTGGATAATTTAAATTATTTGGCCTTAGTATTAGGGAATCACTTCATTGTGTGAAATCTAATTGACAATTATACTTTTTAATGAAGTCTATACCCATAATGCCATTGCTTGGTATTGGAAAGACATGATCGACTAGATGGAAATCATGCGGGATTACATGTTTTCCTATAGATAATTCTACGAATACTAAACCTTTTAAAAAAAAAACTAAACCCTTGCCAATGCCTGATATTTGTGTTGAAATGTTTATATTTACATTGTCGAATATATATATATTTTCTATTAATATTGATATATTTTGCATCAGTGTCTATTAGTAATGTGTATTTTTTACCTGTACTTTCATTATTAATTTTTATAAAAATGCTAAAACTGAAATTGAGTGTATATATTTTATTGTTTAATTGCTCTGAGTATGTGAAAAGGGTTTTCCGTATTCCGGATTGCTTTGGGTTACTCGAACATTGTTATTATTATGGTAGTTTCGGTTTTGGTTATTGCCTCGGTTGGAGTTATACCTTCCTCGGTTGTAACCTCTACCTCTACCATTGTTTCTATTATTATTATTGTTGTTATTTTAATTGTATGAATAGTTTTTGTTACCGCTGCAATTTCCTCTACCTCTTTGGTATCGGTAACCACTTCCTCTATTGTTGCGGCTTCGATGGAATAATATTGTGCTGGCGCTTCCACTCATTTCAGTAGTGCAATGGATATATTTACCCATTACATCATTGAAAGTAACAAAGTTACCTGATTCTAGTATTATCCGAAGCTTATCATGCTCGCAATTTTTAGTCATTGCAGAGATTGATTCTTTTTTGGAGAATTTCTCTGCATTATCGGGATCAAGGCCGTCGTCAATATAGACTGCTTCCAATTACCTTCGCAAACTGTCAATTTCAGCTGTATATTGTGGTGCCGTTTTTCCTTTTTGTTTGATATTTAATAATTTGGCTTTCAATACGTCGGGAATCTCCCTTTCTCCTTTTACGTTGCCTTTTAATATATATTTATTATGCTGAATATAGTTCTCATTTTGTACTTTGTGTAGGATTTTACCGGTTATCTTTGATTTGAAAACCTCATCCGCTATATCCACCTGATCGCCTTTAGTTCTTTAAGCAAGTCTTAAGGCTGTTATGAACCTATTCAATGATAACTTTTTACCATCGAATTGAAGCGGATACTTGCTTCACATGTTTGTATTTGTTAATATATGTGTTTTGTATCGATTGATGCACTTGTTTTTTCTTCCAGTGTTTCTATATAACTATCAGATTCGGCGTCGCTCGATTCTATAGATTCGTCTAACTCTTTTAATTGACTGGAATTAAAGTCCGTCAATTGGTTTAGACATTTTCTCACATTTACTTGAATGTGTCGCCTATTAGCGACATAAATGATTCTTGTGTTTAGAGATTTTAAAACTCTTAAACATTTTAAAACTACTATTGTTACAATATTTATGTATTCTCTTACAATTATATTTATATGGTTTATTAATGTGTTCGTTTTTATAACTGCATCTTTATTGATGCATGATGATGATGATTTTTCAAATTTATAACGAAATGCGTCTATGTTTTTCGCAATTTCGTTCCATTCCAATCTTTAATGGAAATTTACTTTTGTAAACGAACTAACCATATAGTTGCTATTCCTATACCATTGCCTTCTCTGCTGTATTGCAGTGTATAAGTGGACTATATTCTTCACCAAAAGTTTATATATATTCATTCTCAAATTGATATACAGAAATGTATTCTTTGTGCAAGTGAAAATGTTTAATTGCATTAATGCGAAAATTAGGGTGATTTTCATAAATGGTTTGCCCTACTCATATATCTTTTTATACCCTCAGCCCATTGAAAATGGGAAATCAATGTGTAATGGTTTTGTGAAAATGTATGTAACAGGCAGAAGTAATCGTGCCACACCCCATAGAGTATATTCATTCTTAATCATTCTTAAACGTTATCGTTAGATTTTAGGTGTCACGCCCCATTCGCCCCCAATATTTGTAAAAAGCGCAAATCAAATACTGAAGACTTGTGCTTTGGCAAATTTATTTATTTATTTATTTATTATTAAAAAGACATTGACAAAACTGGAATCAACTTAAATGTAAACAATAGAAATATTTATATAATTATGAAGCCTAAAATAACATAAATTATCAATAATACCACCAACTCGGTGGGGGTACTTTATTTGCCAGTACGGCCAGCTATGCCCCAATTCACAGCCATTTTAGTCAGTGATATTATAGAAGCTATACAAGATAGAGAGTATTTGTGGGAAACTTACAAATTAAATTAATTATAGTCTTAGATATAAGTACAAATTTAAGATTACAGGCTACCACGAAGATGACCTGCAAGCAATGATTTTATTATGGGATGAGAGAGTTCAGAGGAGAACACATGATAACATTTATTATTATTACTACATAACACGTGAAACGCGCTATGCAAAGAATAATCCGATGTGCATAAAGGTAAATACAACGGACGAAAGTGTCTGCTTGTTCTGGAGGGAACAGAAAAATTAAGCTGAACTAACAGACATGCGAATCAATTTTACCAATATTCAAATTATGTAGGAAAACAATCCTCAGAATTGTTCTACGATTGATTAATGAAGGAAGATTAATAAGAAGCCTACTCTGGTAAGATGGTAAGCGAAGATTACGATCCCAGTTTAAATCGCGCAACGCAAAAATAAGAAACTGTTTCTGGACCGATTCAATACGGTCCTGATACAGTTTATGCTGTGGAGACCAAATAATTGAACAATAATCTAAAATAGGTCGAACCAGCGAAGGACATATATAATAGTTTTGTGATAACGGGATCTTTAAACTGCTTTGACCAGCATTTAATAAAACCAAGAGGACCTTAAGCTTCATTTACGACAGTAGAGACATGAAGATTGAAAGAAAATGTTGTGTCAAAAATAACACCCAGATCTTTGACAGTCAAAATTCGTTGCAAGGAAATCTTGTTAATAGTGTAATTAACAATATGTGGGATGGTACGACACACCAACGCTGATAGGAATTAAGATCATCTTGTAGGAGATTATGGTCAAGTAAGTTGGAGTATGAAATGCAGAGCTTTGCATCATCTGCATACATAAAAATTTTGGAGTGAACAATACATCTAGGAAGATCATTGATAAAAAGGGTAAAGAGAAGCGGTCCTAAATGACTGCCCTGAGGTACGCCTGATGAAAGAGAGGTAAGTTTTGAAATTGATGTCCGCAACAATACCCTTTGAGCCCTGCCTTTAAAATAGGATGAAATCCAAGACACAAGTTTAGGGTGAAATCCTAAATGATCAAGTTTGCAAATTAAGATATTATGATGAATCAAACGCTTTGCTGAAATCAGTATAACATCGGTTTGCATTTTATTTAAAAAGCTATCGTTAATTAGAGAAAAAAATTTTAATAAATTAGTTGAAGTTGATCGATTCTGGAGAAAACCATGTAGAGATGGCGAAAGAATCGATTTACAAAAGTGTTATAAGTTTGATGTTATAATTTTTTCAAATAACTTGAATTTAGTTGTGAAGTGTTCAACCGGCCCATTGATTTTAAACGAAGCAATTTCACGAGGTGTCGCAAAATTAAACTTCGAGATAAAAACTTTGGCTGCTGACTTACTAGTAATGAACGCTGATATTGCTTCGCACGTTGTGTCGGATGAAAGCCTGGATAAGAAAACTAATAAGATGCGCACCATGGGTTCAGAGGACGCTAACAGTTTGTTATTCACTGTTTAAACAACACCCGGGGACGCTCTTACTTTTATAGTAGGGCTTTGATTAAGCTCAACAGTTTCACTACAAGTACCAGCAGTAGCAGGTGGTGTAGACAAGTCTACAGAAGGTGGATTGGAAATAGAGTCTGGGTTAGGTGAAGTAGGAGCTAATGAATTTGGAGAGAACATTGGTGCAGAAGCTGGTCTATTAGATTGTGTGTAGTTTCAAAATTATACTGTTTTAATATTTCTTCACCAGCTTCTAAATGACTAGAAAGCTGTTGAAATATTGCACAGCTTTAAAAATTGCACTCACCGAATTATACATCTTAGAAAAATGAATTTGTTTTTCCAAGCAACTCGGGCAAGACCAACGTAAACCACCATGGGTGATGACCCATTTTGGTAGTGGACATGATTTTATCGTAGTCACGCTCAGTGAGGCCTGCACATTTTATGAGCATCAAATTCCCACACAACCAGCAATTAACAAATTGTGCTTATGCAGAATCAACAACCTGCCTAAAAGAACATGATTTCTTACAGCATGTCATTTTGGCAATTGGGGTTAACCAAAATTGAAGCGAGAAAAAAACAAAAAGCGAAAGAATGCAAAACTAAATGAGATAAGAACGCGTTGAGAGCACTAAAAACACACAACAACAAAAAAAGCGGCAATACTAATCGCGCACAAATAACTATACCGTGCACAAAACAAACTAATGAGAGCAAATCCAGACACAAGTGTGAATGCAAGCAAAATGTAACATACAACAACAAGTGAGAGAAGATGAAACAGAAAGCCGGTAAACAGCGACGCAAAACAAAAACGATAATAGAAATCAAAATCGCCGATGCACCAAAACCGAAAATGAAAATCGGTAATAACTGAAGAACAAAGCGCAACGGATCAAACCTTTCACAACAATGTAATAATAGTTATCCAAAGTTAACCGAACGCGATAGTGATAGTGTGACAATTATAGTGAAATAATAATTGATAAATTAATTAAAACTCAAAAGGACAAAAAAAAGACGGGTCAACGCTCTACTGAGAACTCTCTCTGATATATTATTATACATTTTTCCGATAACGCATTCCATTTTATCAACATTTACCGATTTTTATTTGTTTTGAAGGCGTTGTTTGTACGTCGTTGCTTGTAGTGAATACGGAGATTAATTAATCTTTAGATTTTGGATGTCACTCCGCATTCGTCCTCAAGCGCCCCTTATTTGCTAAAAAAAAAAAAAACGCAAATCAAATACTATAGACGTACGCTTTGGCAAACACACACATATGAATGTCATTAATAAGTTGTGAAAGTTTGATGAAGAAATTCCTTCGCTAAAAAAATTTATTCAACAATTAAGCGCAATAGCTGCGTTAACTGCGCAGTTATTTATGTTTTATTTACAAAACTCCGATTTTGTCAGATGCGAATATTGTCATGTAAACGCCTTGGTGAATTTATGTAAAATGTCAAATATTTAAGAGAATTCTAAAAGTTTCATTCCCAATTTATTCAAGAAAACATTTGACCAATTATCGCACTTGCACGGTAAGATAGTACACACCAGAGAGTGTGCAGAAAGCGTCTTTCAAGATTACTTAATGTTAATTATGATATTAATATATTAATATTAAATATGATGAAGTTCAGCTATGTCCCAAATCTATCGTCATAACCGTGGTCGTCGAAAACTGAAAAAAAAACGGTGTATTTGTGTGTGTGACTGCTAGCTTGGTTAACTTATGGGAGCAGCAGCAGAGGCAGCAGCAGCGAATAAATGAGCGAGCAGTGAAGGAAATCGGGTGAGGGGGGCTACAGGCAGTGTTGTATCTCTTTGCATTTTGTGGAACGGTCTTAGAAGAGCAGTTAACTGCATTTACTTAAATAAATAGGCGTTAAGCAATTTAAAGAAAGAGCGCGAAATAATAGAGAGCTATGGAGACAGATAGGGAGCCTGGACAGGTAGTGCGACATCGTATGCTTTTAATTTTTTAAGGAGAGATAGCGTATGCGCGATATTGATTGTTCCGAATTACTTTCAATAAACTCCATGCCTAGTATATTGTTGCTGTATCTGTAGCTTTTTTAAGATATTCCAAGAATCACAATGATTGAAGTTTCTTTGGGTTTTAAACCGCGTTATTAATTATATATATATATATATATATATATATATATATATATATATATATATATATATATATAATCATAAAGCTCTAATCGGAGGTGCCCGCCTAAGAAATACCCTGAACCCCGAATTTTTGAATACACCCTATAGCTGCATATAACATAAAATTTTACAAAATTAAATTATATTTATATATATATATACATATATATATATATATATATATATATATATATATATATATATATATATATATATATATATATATATATATATATATATATATATATATATATATATATAAATGGGTAGCTAATTCGATTTGGTTACGTCTGAATGTAACGTTATGACTAGTGATAATAATATGATAATAATAAAATATTACTTAGTAAAGAGTTTTGTTTACGAACGATGTCTGAATCTGTATCTACATAGTTGAATCTCAAATTAAACTTAATTTAATTGCTAACTTTTCTCTGTTCTTTTAAGGATGAAGCTGTAAACGATGTTCAGGAATTTATTACTCACATAAGTCAATTGGGCTTAGTACCAGTTTTAAATGTTGGGCTGTTAAACTTTTCTATACATCTTAATGAGCACAATAAATCATACCCAAGTATTGATTTGAGATCGTCAATACACGATATTCATTTAAAAACCTGTTTTGATGGAGCAGAAGTATTAGCACAACTTATTTCATACATTGCTAATGATAGAGATTTAAAAGAAAGTTGTGATAACACAACTAATATTAAAAAGCCTGATACAACACCAATAAGAAATGCTGATAATATTAACGATAAATCGGTGAAGCAAATAAATTCACTCATGGCAGATGCAGTTAAAGATGTGCAACCTATATCCGTGCCACAGCTTTTAGAAAAATTGGATGACATAGTAAAAATAGAAGAAGAAAGTTTACAAAGTACACCACTTTTAAGAACGTTTGATATTGATCATATATTTGACTCGGAATCACACGATATGCTTGAATATTATAAATATAACACGACTGATAACTCTTTTGTTCAAACCGAACTTGGAGCTACATCATTAAATATTGTTCCAGCCTTTGAAGAAAAGGAGTTCCATATTATACACGATGAGGACATTATGTTCATGGTAAGTAAGGTTGAATGGTATCTCCTAGTCAAACTTTTTGATGAAAAGTTTAAGGTTTAGGTTTATTTAATAAATTCAAATAGGCTTATGCCTTATTTATGTTTAAATTAAACTTTAATGTATAGGTTTATTAAAATAAATTCGAATAGGTTTATGCCACATATACATGTTTTTAAATATACTACACCTTGTGCTAATTTCTTTTAAATAGACAAATTATAATTTAATATATTTTGTTATGTCCCTACACTTGATTCTTATATCCTGAACCACCATTGAGAATAGGTATAATAATTTTGTTAAATGTATGTAACAGGTAGAAGGACCCCACAAAGTATATATATTCTTGATCAGGGCGACGAGCTGAGTCGATTTAGCCCTGTCCGTCCGTCCGTATGTTTGAAGACATCGATTTCAGCATCTAGGCAAGCGAGACTTGCATTTTTATACTCGTTTCCCAAAGGGAAAAAGAGTATATTCGTTTTGTGAAATGTCCGTCTTGCTGTCCGTCCGTCTGTCCGTCTGTCCGTATGAATGCAATATTTTTCTACGCTATTGAAGCTAGAGACCTGAAATTTTGAACACATACTCGTGTATGTCCTCGAATTATAAAGTGTCAAGATTTTCCCGATACGCCCACTAGGGGCGGGGCAAATCGGAAAATGCTTGCGCCCATAGTCAAGAAATCATATTGATTGAAGAGCTAGAGAGTTGAAATTTGAAATGAATACTTACGTTGACCACCCAAGTTAAAAAAGATATGGTGGATATATCTACGCTTATTGGGGGCGTGGCAGATCGGGATAACTGTATCTTCTACAGTTTGGAAGCTAGAATGCTGAAATTTGGCACGTAACTTAAAGGTACGATTCTATAAAGATTCATGAAAAGATTTTATGTCTACGCCCACTGGGGGCGTGGCAAATCGGATCTGAATATATAGTGATTTTACAAGTTCAGCTATGTTTTGAGCACTATTGATGCTAGAGACTTGAAATTTGATATATATACTCGGATAAGCAACGCAAGATCATACCTACGCCTTCAGGGGGCGTGGCAAATCGCAAAACATTATAGCTCCTACAGTTTTAGAGCTAGACGCTTAAAAATTTGATGTTTGTGTTACTGGAGACCTCCTCTATCGATTACCCAAAAATAAATCTTACGACCCTTTAGGGGCGAGGTATATCGAAAAATACCCTGTAACTTTCACATTTTTGGAGTGTAAGCATCCAAGTTTTACAGTTACGTTACCTCTCCTCCTCCTCCTAGGAGCTTGCCAAATATGATATGTCTACGCCTACTGGGGGCATGGCAAATTGGCAACAAAGTTTGTAACGCCCAGTTGCAAAATTCATATTTCTGTGCCACCTTTATAAATAAGCTGAGTAAGAATTGCTAAGACGACAAACGGCATTTCTAAGAAATATTAAGATATATAGGTATCCGATTTATTAAGATATATAGGTAATTCGATTTAATGTTGAAGTTCTGCAAATAATTTATCTGCTAAAACTATCATTTTTGTATAGCCTAGATCAGTTATGTTATTTTCCTTTTTGTGTATATGACCATACCGTCATGCTATATTTTTTTTATGATTACACATAGCCTTGCAATTCAGAACAAAATTATTCGACACAAAAAAAAATTACGATAGGGCGCATCATGTATGTATGTAAGTATGTGACACGAACGCACACGAATTGAATTTGAATTTGTTGTGATGATGTAAACGTTTCTTACACTTACATTCGCTTGCTTACATGTGCATATGTATATACATTTATCTGCCCCTGTGCGAAACGCTTGCGAAAGTCTTGCATTATGTTATACTTAATGTATATTAAGTAAGAAAACTCTACTCGGGGGTGCCCGACCAGGAGATATGTATGTCAATCAAAAATAATTATATAATTAAATAAATATTTAAAAAAAAAAAAAACAAAATAAAAAGAAGAAAAGCAAAAGTCGCTGCCGCGGGATTTGAACCTACATCTACTACATATTTATCGTTAAAGCACACCATCTCAACTAGCTATGCCATTTCCTATTTATTAAGGGGAAAAATAGAAAAAAAAATTATATTTTCATGCTGTCGCCGTCGAGTCTCGAACTCGGACCCTTTTGCTTACGCGCTTTGCATTTACCGGCTGCTATTAATGCAAACACAATATAAACACAAATCAATCGCAATTGTGATTCTTAGAAAATGCTGAAATATGTGTGTATGTGTATGTGTACATAACGGAACTTGAAACTTTCAGCATATGATTGTATTGAATTTTTTACATTTTATAAAAATGCAAATTCATTCACATGGTTATATTTGCAAAAATTTAAATTGCATAAAATTCACATGAATCTACATAAATGCAAAATTTGAGATATATTATTAAATTGAATATACCAGATGCCCCTATGGGAAACGAGTATTCGCCCTCTTACTTGTTTTTTGTAGGACCGTGTATAGCACGCGCAGGTCAAGTTTGTTTCAAATAATCAATAACTATTTTTGGTTCTGATATCGATTTTTAACCATATCGGACAATTATATCTCCTATATCTTTGAATCTAGAGCTTCCAAATATTCAACTAAGAATGAGTTTGCATTTTTAAAAAATATACCACATTCATTAGAATCGTATGCTTAAGGTTTCATTAAGTTCCGTTAAGTTAATTCCAATATATTAAAGAAAACATTTGGCCGTGTAGCAAAAATCAAGCGAGTCAGCTATGCATGTGCAAAAATAAATAAATATTCTTCAAATATTGTGTTTGAATTGTGTTCAAGTATGAACATGTCATATACAATACTCGATAGCCTTCGTGTTATTTGAAGCCAAATAATAAAATATCATCCCTTAGTTGCAGCGAACAACGCAGCGACTCATAAAAATGTAACGACTCAACGATCTAAAAAAGGAACACTTGACTAAGCATTTATGCACTTGTGTGCCTGGAAATGTACCCTTCCAGTGACTGGAAGTAGTTTTAAGATGATCGTGATAGGTATATAAAAGCTAGGATTTTAAGCAATATAGAGTTCAGTCTACATCTTGAATTCGGAAAAGGTTTTTATAAAATCCTCAGCATAAGATAAAAATTTATATAATACTTCTATCGGCCACCAGAGGTGAGGTGGGGCTCAGGTTTCAAAAAGAAAATTTGCAGGGCTAGTGGGTCCGTATTCCCTAAAAGTGGATCGGACGGAAAATATATATTTGAACAAACTCAATATATAAAATAATTTGTTGTGTTGTGTTACCGGGCTCGTATTCCTAATATATTTGAAATAACAAGAATTTGGTGTGTGAGTGAGTCCATATTCCGGAATGAACAGAAATAAAAAATGTTCTTTTCGTCGCAATAAAAAAAAAGAAAAGAAAAAAGAACAAAGAAAATAACTCGTGTTAAAAAAAATCACAAACGAAGTGAAACCTCTCTCTCTCTCTCTCTCTCTCTCTAAAAAAAAGAGCTGAGACGGAGTAAAAAAAAATAACAGCAAAATAATGACGACAGGCGGCATCCTGAAAACGACAGGACCCCTTCTAAGAGGACTAGAGAAGCAGGAGGACAGATCTGTTAAGATAATATGTCGTATTTCAAATTTACTTTTATTATTTAAATAAAATGCTGTCAGATAAAGTTATAAAACTTTTGAAAAAACAATCGGAGTTAGTGTCCAGATTAGTGAACAGGTAGCAGTAACTGATAGATTTCTTTTAGTTCAGTACCTATCCATTTCTTTAATCTTGTCTATTTCTTCAAATTGATTAGGCTTCAATATAACAGGGCTTCATCTGCTATGATTGATATCAATTAGCATATTTATTACTTCTGTTTGAAACTTGTCACATTCTTCAATCAAGGAATTAAAAATGATAATAGTACACCAAAGAACAGAAAATTTGGTGTATAATTTCGAAATCGATTCTTATCATCCAATGGCTGAAGCTAACAAATGCAAAAAATGGCAACCAAACAAACGAATCTGTGAAGCTAACTGCCTCTGGGATAATGTCAAAGATAAGAGTTGCGAAATATCGCCATATAAACCAAACCGACCATCAAACTGTATCTATCAAACGATAGTTCATTCAAAAACTTATTGGGCTGAATTGGAAGGTAAAAGTAGTTGGATATTTAAGGTACCAATTAATGAATAATATATAAGCATACGATGCAAAGAAGCACAGCAAGGGCTTATAAAATTACCAGAACAGGGTGTGTTAAATATGAAATACACTCGACCAGGCGACAAAGACATAGTAACTAATAATAATATCCACTCTGAAAGGTACGAAGAAATTTCAATTATACCAAAGAGATTGAGCATTACAAATAGCAATACAGCAAATGAAGGAAAGCCATTTAGAATTAAATTAATTTTAAATGGCTTTTCTTCATTTTACCATTTATCGGGACATGCATCTTTATTAATAAGTATTATTATTATAGTAATATAAATCATATAAACAATAAGAAAATGCAATATAACATAACATTTCCTGGTCCCATACAACATTAGTGCATAGAAGAATATATCCAATAACATACGCGTTATCAAAAAAAAAAATTTTTTATTTTAAGAATATACCTTTTCTGCCCCTGGCATGATTTTCATGTACGAACATGTCAAATATATTAAAAAACAATACAGGATAACCTTCGTGTTAAAAATACACATACACATAAGTTTATATGCGCGCATTTCAGCATTTTCTAAGAATCACAATTGCGATTGATTTGTGTTTATATTGTGTTTGGATTAACAGTAGCTTCTTTAGTTTTGTATTCGTCAAAAGTCACTCTTATGGTGAACTAGTTTTGGACTTGCCAGCAGGATACCTAGTATTAATGTAGCACAGTAGGTAGACACGAGGCGCGTAATCGTTAGGGTCCGAATTCAAGCCCAGGGGGGGCATAAGAATTTTTTATACCCTGAGCCCATTGAAAATGGGAAATCAGGGTATAATGGTTTTGTGAAAATGTATGTAACAGGCAGAAGGAGGCGTGCCACACCCCATAAAGTATATATATTCTTGATCAGCGCGACAAGACGAGTCGATATAGCCCTGTCCGTCTGTCCGTCCGTCGGTCCGTCCGTCCGTCCGTCCGTCTGTCCGTCCGTCCGTCCGTCCGTGTGAACGCTGAGATATTTGTAAGTACGCAACGTAGAGACTTGAAATTTTACATGAATACTCGATAATACCATACGCTGCACAAGTTTATAAAATTTTTCCGATAACTCATTCCATTTCGATTTTATGAGCATTTATCGATAATTTTAATGTGTTTTTAAGGCGTGGTTTGTACATCGTTTGAGCTAAAGACTTCAAATTTGCTGTGTAGTTGCGTGCAATGAATACGGAGATAACGTTATCTTTAGATTTTGGATGCCACGCTCCATTCGCCCCCTATTTGTAAAAAGCGCAAATCAAATACTAGAGACTTGTGCTTTGGCACATACACACATATGAATGCCATTAATAAGTTGTAAAAGTTTGATGCACTTAGTCCATCGCTAAGAAAAGTTATTAAACAATTAAATTCTCATAGTAATGCCCACATTGCAGCCCAAGCGCAGTCGCTGCGTCAACTGCGCAGTTGGCAGAGCGCGCGCTAATGCTTGCGTGCATATGTGTGTGTGTGTATCTGTTGTTTGTATGTATGCTTAAAAAAAACGTTGAATGATTTGATATTTGACTCTTCACAGGGCTCAGGGTATCCCCTAGTCGAGCGGTCTCGACTAGAGCACTCTTACTTGTTTTAATAAATTTTAAGTGACTGTGCTAGTTGAGATGAAGTGCTTTAACCACACATCTGTAGTAGAAGTAGATTCGAGACCCTGTGCGCTGATGTTTTTTTCTTTTCTTCGTTTTGTTTATTTATTCATTTATTTAATAATTTATTTATATTTTTTATTGACTTACTAGTTGATTGTCAAAATAAAATCTCAAAAATATAATTTAACTTTGTTGAACTATTTTATGTTATATGCAAGCTATGGAGCGTATTAAATAATGCAGATCAGATGGGGTTCAGGGTATCTTCTAGTCGGCCACCCCCGACTAGAGCTTTCTTACTTGTTGGTATGTTGAGGATGGATAGAAATTGAATGCTCATGCTTAAAGAGATATAATAAAAATGTATATATTTAAATTTTAATGAATATCTACTCTAGTTTGATTTACTACGTCGTGACCCAAGAGTCCACCTTTTTTTCAGCGTATGTAAGCATAGATTTAAATTGAATAACAGTGTATACACAAATATTAATTTTCAAGATGTACTCTACTTTATTTACACCATTTCAATTTGTAATATTTTAATTTTTTAAATAAATAAATAAATCAAGTAAGTAACGATTATTTAATAATTTTTTCTTTACTTATTTCGTTTTAAAGGATAATTTCGGTGTCGAACAAATATACGTTTCTGAAGATCCTCTTCAAATAGTTGACAATCATTTTAGTTTACCCACTGAAAAAAATGATATTCTAAGACCTCCGTCTCATTTCCCGATTCCTGAGCATAGTTATAAATTATGTGAAATGACATTTACATGGCACCTATTCGGAGGAAAAGATTTCCCAGATATTACAAAATCGAAGTCAAAAGATAATACAAGGTAAATCAATTGCAACATATATTAAACAAAATTAAAAATAGTTTAAAGTATGCATTCATGCACCCACATTAAACATTTAGTAAGCAAATTCTATGACCACCATGATGTTAAATCTGCAGACGCAGCACAAACCAGCTAGTAGCATCAGCCCTTGCTTTCTTCACAAAATATAGGACAATATAATTCTCAAATTTTTTTAGCCTAGCATAGGTAGTAGTAGTAGCGAGTAGGCCGAAAAGAGAAGAGAAGAGAAGAGAAGGTAGAAGATAGAATATAGAATATAGAATATAGAATATAAAATATAGAATATAGAATATAGAATATAGAATATAGAATATAGAATATAGAATATAGAATATAGAATATAGAATATAGAATATAGAATATAGAATATAGAATATAGAATATAGAATATAGTATATAGAATATAGAATATAGAATATAGAATATAGAATATAGAATATAGAATATAGAATATAGAATATAGAATATAGAATATAGAATATAGAAGATAAAAGATAAAAGATAAAAGATAAAAGATAAAAGATAGAAGATGGAAGATAGAAGATAGAAGATAGAAGATAGAAGATAGATGATAGATGATAGATGATAGATGATAAATGATAGATGATAGATGATAGATGATAAATGATAGAAGATAGAAGATAGAAGAATATAGAATAAAGAATAAAGAATATAGAAGATAGATGATAGATGATAGAAGATAGGAGATAGAAGAATATAGAATATAGAATATAGAATAAAGAATATAGAATATAGAAGAAGAGATGAGAGATGAGAAAAGAGAGAAGAGAGAAGGAAAAAGAGCGAAGAGAGGAAGGACTAATAAATAAAATTTAACTTTTTTATATTGTATGAGATGAGGGATGAGAGATGAGAGAAGAACAAGCTACGCCTCAAAAAACTTTCGCGAACTCCTTTATAACACCAACGATGTCTTTAAAACACCAATTACAAAATCTTCGTTTATCAAAGAATAAATTAAAAAATTCAATAATATATAAAAACGTGAAAAATACAATCAAAGACGTTATAGCAAAAATTACCATATAGATTATTTATGACATTAGCAAAATTCGATATAACAACTATTGTAACTTAAAACTAGTTGTTCAATAAGAAGGGTTATATAAGAAAAGCGTAGTTAAAATTGAAAAATCATATCTAAATCCAAACCAAGTGGAAAATACTATCCAAGTTATACCCAACCAAACAATAATCAGCAACTCTCAAATTTACATACCCAATATAGACCACAAAATAGAAAATTAACTTAAACAAAAATGATATAAATGTACACAAATTATCAAAACTTAAATCAACTTAAATCAAATTAAGAGCCATACAGAAAGCAATAGCGGAATTAGTAATATGGATAAATCTATAATATTCTGAATAACATTTTCATTAAATGCAAAAAATCTTCAGATAATTTAAAAGTTCATACCATTAACGGTATAATTCCACTTAGAGAATCAATTCCAATAGAACAAATAGACTTTGTCGGAATCATGCACAATTTTTCAAATAATTATGATATGTTATTAGGCAGGAAATTCTTAGAAGCACGCAAAGCGCAAATTAATTTTGCAGAAGAATATATTACATTAAGTAAACTTTTTATTTCAAATATGATGACATTGATCATAAAGTAAATAATTAAAACACAAAAAGATATCGAAAATCAAGAATATTTCAACCCACTATAGACTAACGATTTAGATATAAATTTTACTATCAACCTATATATAAAACAAGAGTGCTACATTCGAGACTGCTCGACTATGAGATACCCTGAGCGACAAATTTCAAATCACAAATTGAAAATGGGAAATCAGGGTATAATGGTTTTGTTAAATGTATGTAACAGTCAGAAGGAAGCGTGTCAGACCCCACAAAGTATAGACCCCAATAATATATATTCTTGATCAGGGCGACGAGCAGAGTCGATTTAGCCCTGTCCGTCTGTCTGTCTGTCCGTCCGTCCGTCCGTCCGTATGTTTGAACGCGTCGATTGAAATATCTAGACAAGCTAGAGACTTGAATTTTTATACTCGTTTCCCAAAGGGAAAAAGAGTATATTGGTTTTGTGAAATGTCCGTCTTGCTGTCCGTCCGTCTGTCCGTCTGGCCGTCTGGCCGTCTGTCCGTCTGTCCGTATGAATGCAATATTTTTCTACGCTATTGAAGCTAGAGACTTGAAATTTGGAACATATACTCGTGTATACCCTCGAATTATAAAGTATCAAGATTTTCCGGATACGCCCACTAGGGGCAAATCGGAAAATGGTTGCGCCCATAGTTAAGAAATCATATTAGTTGAAGAGCTAGAGAGTTGAAATTTGGAATGTATACTTGCGTTGACCACCCAAGCTCAAAAAGATATGGCGGATATATCTACGCCCATTGGGGGCGTGGCAAATCGGGAAAACTGTAACTTCTTCAGTTTTAAAGCTAGAATGCTGAAATTTGGCACGTATCTTAACGCTGCGATTTTATAAAGATTCATACAAAGATTTTTTGTGGCGTGGCAAATCGGATCTGAATATATTGTGACTTTATAAGATCAGCTATATTTTGAACACTATTGATGCTAGAGATTTGAAATTTGATATATATACTCGGATAAGCAACCCATGATCAAAAAGATATGGCGGACATACCTACGCCTTCAGAGGGCGTGGCAAATCGCAAAAAGCTTATAGCTCCTACAGTTTTAGAGCTAGACGATTCAAAATTGGATGTTTGTGTTACTGGGGGCCTCCTCTATTGATTCCCCAAAAATAAATCTTACGCCCCTTTGGGGACGTGGTATATCGAAAAAATACCCTGTAACTTTCACATTTTTGGAGTGTAAGCATCCAAACTTTGCAGTTACGTTACCCTAGACTCCTTCTAGGAACTTGCCAATATGATATGTCTACGCCTACTGGGGGCGTGGCAAATTGGCAGCAAAATTTGTAACGCCCAGCTGAAAAATTCATATGCCTGTGCCACCTATATAAATAAGCTTAATAAGAATTGCTAAGACGACAAACGGCATTTCTGAGAAATATATGTAATTCGATTTAATGTTGAAGTTCTGCAAATAATTTATCTGCTAAAATTATCATTTTTCGTATAGCCTAGGTCAGTTATGTTATTTTCTTTTTGTGTTTGTGACCCTGACAAAAAATGTAAATATCAAATACCGATATTTGTGTAATCGACTTAGTCCGAACAAAATTAGTCCACACAAAAAAATTGACGATTGGTCCCATCAGGTATGTATGTATGTAGGCACGAACAGCTGCGCAACTATTTTCATGCCGTCGCAGCCGTGTCTCGAACGCGGACCCTTTTGCTTACACGCTTTTCATCTACCTGCTGCGCCACATAAGTTTTGCATTGCCTGTTGGCAAATCCGAAACTACTTCACTACAAAACTATAGAAGCTGCTGTTAATGCAAACACAATATAAACATAAATCAATCGCAATTGTGATTCTTAGAATATGCTGAAATGCGCGCATATGAACGTATATATTTATATGTGTACATACAAAAACGGTGGTCGGTTTGAATTTATGCGTATAAACGGCGATATTTGACAAATACAAAACTAAAGAAGCGGCTGAAAATGCAAACACAACTCAATAACAATTTTGGTTGAAGAATATGCTAGAATGAAAGGCGCTGAATTTATTTGTGACCATGCATAAGCAAACGCGCATGCACGTTTCAATGTATGTGTAAATGTAAATATATTTTGCTGTCGCTGCTTAACGCTTGCGTGTCATAATTGGCCAAACGTTTTGTTTAATAGATTGCGACTGACTTAACGGAACTTGATATGATTTTATTGAATTTTTTACATTTTATATAAATGCTAATCTACATAAATGCAAAATTTGAGATAAATTATTAAATTTAAAATAAAAGATGCCTCTGTGGGAAACGAGTATCACGCTGTAGGTTTCGTCCTAAGGCAACGTTCTTACTTGTTTTTGTTGGGTCCGTGGATAGCACGCGCAGGTCAAGTTTGTTACCAAAAAACGATATCTATTTTTGTTGTTATATTATCGATTTTAAACCTTATCGAAAACAGGTTATAAAATTATATCTCCCACACCTTTAGAGGTAGACTCCTCAAATTTTGCATATAGATTATTGTGAATTTTATGCAATTTTTATTTTTTTATTTTTTGGATACCGGCTCTTTTTACTAATTAACCCCCCCCCCCCATCCCCTTCACCACTCACGGAGAGTAACCATGTGAATAAATTAGCATTTTTATAAAATGTAAAAAAAAAAATAAAATCATATGCTGTTTCATTAAATTCCGTTAAGTCAGACCTGATTTATTAAACAAATCGTTTAGCTGCACGTGGCAACCAGCGACGCGCAGCAAAAATCATTCACATATATTCTCACATACACACATTGAAACGAGCAAGCGCGTCTGCTTATGCATGTGCACAAATAAATTCAATTCTAGCATATTCTTCAACCAAATCTGTGTTTGAATTGTATTTGTATTTGTCATATATCGCCCTTTACACGCATACATTGAAACAGACCACCGTTTTTGTATTTACATATAATCATGCGTTCATATGCGCGGATTTCAGCATATTCTAAGAATTACAATTGCGATTGATCTGCTTCTTTAGCTTCTTTAGTTTTGTATTTGTCACATATCGCCTTCTATTGCAACATTGCATTTTGCCAACAACCAACGTAATACTGGTGTGGCGTAGTGGGTAGACGCAAAGCGCATAAACGAAAGGTCCCGAGTTCGAAATTTATTTTTTTTTAATTTATAAACATGAAGTGGTTGTGCTAGTTGAGATGATGCGCTTTAACGTTACATATGTAGTAAATAAACGTAGCTTCGAGTCCAGGTGCGGTGATGTGTGTTTTCTTCTTTTTTTTTTTTTTTTTTTTTTTTGTTGATTTGTTTATTTATTTAATTAGTTATTTATTTTTGATTTACATACATTCTAGTTGAATACAATTTCAAATTATAATTTAATTTTGGAAAATTTAATGTTATATGCAAGCTATATAGCATATTAAACAATGCAAATCGGACGGGGCTCAGGGGATCTTCTAGTCGGGCACCTCCGACTAGAGTTTTCTTATTTGTTTATGCATACATACATAAAACATATACACACACATATGCACGCATGCATAAGCGCGTGCTCTGGCAACTGCGCAGTTGACGTAGCGACTGTGTTTGGGCTGCAATGTGGGCAGTACTATAGGAACATAATTGGTTAATAGCTTTTCTTAGCGAAGGAGAGTATATATGCTTAATGGGGTGTGGCACGCCTCCTTCTGCCTGTTACATACATTTTCCCATTTTCGATAGGCTCAGGGTATAAAAAGGGCTTACATGAATTCAATGATATTCAGTATCGCGAAGGTGCACATTAGACGTTCACGAGTACTGTAAAACATTCAATTCTAACAAAACATGTAGACTCAATATATAAAAGACCATATAAATATCCTCAAAAATTTGAAGAAGGGGTCAAAAAAACAAATTAATTAAATGATTAAGCAGTGTATTATCCCAAAATCAAATTAACCTTATTTTTTTCAATTGGGATTGTTCCAAAGAAAAGTGACGCATCTGGTAAACTAAAATTCCGAATAGTCATTGACTATCGCAAACTACAATTTATGATAAATATCCTATTTCAGTCATGGACAATATATTAGACAAAATAGGTAAATGTAAATATTTCACGACTATTGACTTATGGCAATTCTAATCGAACCGCAAAGTATTCCGAAAACAACGTTTTCGACTAAAATTGGACATTACGAATACACACAAATGCCCTTTAGCCTGAACAATGCCCCAGCAACTTTTCAACGTTGTATGAACAACCTATTAGACGATCTAATTTATAAAGATTCTTTAGTGTATATATAATTGTTTATTCCACTACATTCGAAGAACACTTATTATCATTAAAAAGAGTATTCATTAAACTTTAGGGAAGCCAAAAATGCGAGTTCATGAAGAAAGAGACTTAGGCATATCATAACTACCGAAGGTATAAACCCAAATCCGAACGAATTTAGTTCACAAATCATCAATATATCGATACCAAGAACGCCAAAATAGATCAAATCACTTTTAGGTTTGTGTAGATTTTACCGCAAATATCTCATACCCATGACAAAAAGGCGCCATAATTAAAGTCGACGTACATTTCAGCTCTCGAGATATTAAAAGTTCTCACTACATCAGATTCTATTCTGATCTATCCAAATTTTGACAAACCATTTTTGCTTATTACAGATGCTAGTATCCCAGAACCATAAGCCAATCTGCTATGCTAGCAGAACCTTGAACAAACATAGAAGAAAATTTATTAGGAGAAACTTCTAATACCACAGCAGCAACTATCTACAGTGCAAATGAAGTTAATCATAATACATTTCAATTACTGAAATAGCACTTAATTATTACAAATATAAAATTGAATTCAAAAGAAGTAATTCTAATAGTATAAATTTAAATCACTATTTCCATAAACTACAAATTACAGTAAATTATATTTAAATAACAAATAATTACGCGAAAGAAATAATTAAAGAATATTTATATTCAAGAAACAGTGTTATTAACAGCAGATTTCACAATTCTTCAAATACCCAAATCATCAAATTCTCATTCAAAATATAATTAACGAATTCAAAGTCAGTAAAATAGCTAAAACTGCCCATAGATAACAAACAATTTAAATTTAATTGAAATAAATAGTCACAAAATAAATAGAAGTCTTCTAAAAATATTTAATGATATGGGAAAGCCATTAGAGATAAAAAAAAGCTTTGATGTGTTTCGCATTACAAATTCGGTTGAAATCCGAAGATGTAAATATCACTTCAAGTCAAAATGGAGTCTCTGATATAGAACAATTCCATAAAACCGTAAACGAAAAACTAAGAATTATAAACAGTGAAACAGACCCAGAAAACAAATTAACTACATTTGAAATTATACTCTATACATATAATCAAAAACAAAGCATAGTAAAACTGGAAGCTATCTTTTTATATACAGGATCACATGATCACACAGTTGAATAAAACAAATAAGATACAAAACTTAAATGAAAACAAGTAAGTACGTTGCCGTAGGGCGAAACCTAATGCGTAATACTCTTTTCCGATAGAGGCATTTGGTATATTAAATTTAATAATATATTTCAAATTTTGCATTTATGTAGGTTCATGTCAATTTTATGCAATTTCAATTTTTGCAAATATAACCATGTGGATGAATTAGCATTTTTATAAAATGTAAAAAATTCAATAGAATCATATGCTGAAAGTTTCATCAATTTCCGTTAAGTCAGTCCCAATCTATTAAGCAAAACGTTAAGCAGCGACAGCAAAAACATTTACATTTACACATACATTGAAACGTGCAAGCGCGTTTGCTGTGCATAGGCACAAATAAATTCAACGCTATTCATTCTAGCATATTTTTGAACCAAAATTGTTATGTTATTTTGTTACATTTTCAGCCTCTTCTTCGATTTTGTATTTATTAAATATCGCCCTTTACACGCATACATTCAAACAGAACAACGTTTTTGTATGTACGCATACACATACATTCATATGCGTGCATTTTAGCAATTTCTAAAAATCACAATTGCGATTGATTTGTGTATATATTTCGTTTCCATTAACAGCTATTTCTATAGTTTTGTATTTGTTAAAAGTCTCCCTTGTAGCGAACTAGTTTCGGATTTGCCAACAGGTAGATGCAAAGCGCGTAAGCAAAAGGGTCCGAGTTCAAGACGCGGCGGCGACGGCATGAAAATAGTTTTTTTTTCTTTTTGTTCCCTCAATAAATAGGAAGTGGCTTTGCTAGTTGAGATGGTGTGCTTTAACGATACATATGTAGTAGATGTAAGTTCAAATGCAGCGGCAGTGATGTTTGTTTTTCTTCTCTTTATTTTGTTTATTCAATTATTTATTTAATTATATAATTATTTTTGATTAACATACAAATCTCCTAGTCAGGCACCCCCGACTAGAGTTTTCTTATTTATACATTAAGTATAACATAATGCAAGATTTTCGCAAGCGTTTCGCACATGGGCAGATAAATGCTAATACATATGCACATGTAAGCAAGCAAATGTAAGTGTAAGTAACGTGTACATCATCACATCAAATTCAAATTCAATTCATATGCGCTGCTGTTCGTGCCTACATACATACATACATACATACATTATGGGCTCTATATAATAATTTAGTTCTGAATGACGTGTCTATGTGTAATCGATATAAAAAAATATAGAAATACGGTATGGTCACACACACAAAAGGGAAAATAACATAACTGACCTAGGCTATACGAAAAATGATAATTTTAGCAAATCAATAATTTTCAGAACTTCAACATTAAATCGAATTACAAATATTTCTTAATATTTCTTAGAAATGCCGTTTGTCGCCTTAGCAATTTTTATTTAGCTTGTTTATGTAGGTGGCACAGACATATGAATTTTGCTGCTGGGCGTTACAAACTTTGTTGCCAATTTGCCAAGCCCCCAGTAGGCGTAGACATATCATATTTTGCAAGCTCCTAGAAGGAGTTGTGGGTGACGTAACTGTAAGACTTGGATGCTTACACTCCAAAAATGTGAAAGTTACAGGGTATTTTTTCGATATACCACGCCCCCAAAGGGGCGTAAAATTTATTTTTGGGTAATCGATAACACAAACATCCAATTTTGAAGCGTCTAGCTCTAAAACTGTAGGAGCTATAAGCTTTTTGCGATTTGCCACGCCCCCTGAAGGTGTAGATATGTCCGCCATATCTATTTGATCTTGGGTTGCGTATCCGAGTATATATATCAAATTTCAAATCTCTAGCATCAATAGTGCTCAAAATATAGCTGAACTTGTAAAATCACTATATTTTCAGATCCGATTTGCCACCCCCCAGTGGGCGTGGACATAAAATCTTCATGAATCTTTATAGAATCGTAGCGTTAAGTTACGTGCCAAATTTCAGCATTCTAGCTTCAAAACTGTAGAAGATACAGTTTTTCCGATTTGCCACTCCCCCAATGGGCGTAGATATATCGGCCATATGAACTTGGGTGGTCAACACAAGTATAGATTCCAAATTGCAACTCTCTAGCTCTTCAACTAATATGATTTCTTGACTATGGGCGCAAGAATTTGCCGATTTGCCACGCCCCTGGTGGGCGTATCCGGAAAATCTTCTCTTTTTGCCTTTGGGAAACGAGTATAATAAAAAGGATTTTGAAATAGATACTAGATACAGATACTCGCCGTTATTGACAACTAAATCTACCTGTCATTTTAAAGAAATAGGAAATTTAAAACAAATAGATGAAAAACACTATGAAGAAATTAATAGAAGTAGAAAAATAACAATATAAATTAAAATATAACAAGTAAGAAGCTCTAGTCGAAGCTGCCCGTCTAGGAGATACCCTGAACCTCATCCGATCTACATTTATTTTTAATGCATATATCATAAAATCATCTGATCTACAATTTTTTTTAATTCACTCCATAGCTTGCATATAACATAAATTTTAAAAAATTAAGTTTTTTTTTCGAGCTTTTACATAACTAGAATGTATATTAATTAAAAATAAATAAATAATTAAATAAACAAAATAAAGAGAAGAAAAACAAATATCAATGCACCTGAATTCGAGCTTGTATCTATTTACTACATATATATCGTTAAAGCGCATCAGCACAGCCATTTCATATTTAAAAAAAAAAAAAAATTGTACGCCGTCGCCACCGCCGGGTCTCGAACTCGGAGACTAACGATTACTCGCTTTTATTGAAATTGCATAAAATACACATGATGCAAAATTTAAGGGGTCTAGCTCTAAAGGTGTGTTTTTTTTTTGTAGCAAACTTGACGTGCGCTTGATATAACTACACTGGGTTATGAAATCGACGCGTTCAAACATACGGAC
The DNA here is from genome assembly GCA_035045145.1 of Drosophila meridionalis. NCBI lineage: Eukaryota > Metazoa > Arthropoda > Insecta > Diptera > Drosophilidae > Drosophila > Drosophila meridionalis. The sequence goes on from JAWNPG010000037.1 coordinate 14,997,179, forward strand.
AGACAGACGAACAAGGCTAAATTGACCCAGCTCGTCGCCCTGCTTAAAATATATATACTTTGTGGGGTCTACGCCTCCTTCTGCCTATTACATATATTTAACGAAATCATTTTACCCCGATTTCCCATTTTAGGCAGATAAGGTTGCTAAAAAGTTGCGTGATTTGTATAATGATAAAGCCTTAAAGGAAAGACATTTTTTCCTCGTCGATTCCTTCTGATTGAAACCAATTTTTAGCAAGGTTTTGGATCCTTATCCTGTTGATATGTCTATTTTAGGGGCGTATTCCATATGGCTTATGGGAGCTTAACCTTGTTCATGATGTTCACGTAGCACCTGCGCGATCCATAATCCCATCAATCTTATGGATTGGACCAACAGCGCTATATGAGAAACAGGCCCATATCATGATTTTTAAGCCTCTATGCTTAACGGTTTTTAGTGTGCGGTTTGGGTGGTATTCCGTATTTCCTGGGCGACGTACATACAGTCTAGTCCCTGCTCCACGAAAACAAGACTATTAACTAAGCTTTCGTCTGTCCCAAAAATATTTCGCCACTTTTCAATTGGCCAATTCATATAGGTTTTGGTGAAATGCAAACGAGCTTTTATATATATTTATATCGGAGCGAATTCTAACTTGCGTATGCAACTGTCTGTACACAACTGAACTGTCTTCCTTCATTACGCATCGATCTCCGCCTGTGTTTCTTTGCAAACACAAGTTAGACTACACTCAGCGACAGCGCGGCCCGCCGTCGCCTCGCTTAACGATACTACGTTGTCGGCAACATTCTCCGTCGCGATTCTTGGAATTTCCAAACTGCGCATTAGTATTAATAATGTCAAACTTATTGCTGCAGCGACTTGTAGACGCCTGCACCGTGGTCTAGCTGTGTTTATTCACATTCCTTCCTGACAAATCACATGTCCTCGCGTGCTATCTTAACTCTGCAGCATAAGTGACCATACTTCAAGATTCGACGACTCTATACTTTTCTTTAAGAAATTTCTTTATTAGATACTTTCAAGTCACATTTCATATCCAAAAATAAACATTATTCTTAACAAACCGAAACACAATTTTTCAGATTAAAACATAATTCATTTGTGTGATTCCTTTCTTGTAATTTTTGTAAATCAAATTGTGTAGTTCCTTTTACACATACAACCCCCGCCATAACAAGTGCATTCTGCTATGGTGCGGTCTTCAGTTTAAACTTCTCATTTGTGTAATTCCTTTTACACGTACGACTCCCGCCATAACAAGTGCATTTTGCCATGATCTCTGACTAGTTTCGGTAGCAGTCGACATACTTTTCAGTGTACCCATGACACGCTCAACCTGACCGCTTGCTCCGCTCGCACCAGTAGCAATCAAATGTAAATCAATTTTTTGGTAAAAGTATCTATAAGGACGATAACGTATTCCTTTAAATCGTTTTTACCACTCAGTTTGCCTGTTATGTCGATGTGTATGGTATGGATTATGAGAACGGAAGTCAACAAGCGCCATTCGCTCGCCCTTTCTATTCTCTATTTCAAAGTCCAATGCCTGTAAAAACGCCCACCATCTATGCACCCTTGGTGTTAAATATATTTTTGCGCGGCTGGACTTTAACGAATTGCAGTCTGTATAAACGCATACGTGTAGGCTAAGTCCCCTGAAGCCTTCATTAGTGCCCGCCGTATCTATTATTAAATAAGTTCTTATTACTTAATATTAAAGCACGTTTATATAAAAGCTTGGTTGAAAATAATTCTATACATTATTAACTATTTTGGTTTTAGCTTCACAGCGGCTATGTCGGAAACTTATAAACACGGTGTGTCACAAGTTCAAAGCAAGGATCAAACAAAATCGAAAAATATGGTTTATGCGGAATCAAATACATGCCGAAATTTAGATGTCCTTGTAGAAATACAATTTACAAAAATTCGTTTCTGCTATGATGCATACCCTAAAAATTCAATTTATTCATCCCGACAAGTGCTAGTTATTTCGGATATCGAAATACGTGATCGTTTACTTTCTTCCGACATTAACAAGCTTCTTTACCATGCCAACAAAAATAACGTGCCACAAAAGAATGGTGAAAACATGATTACAGTAAAAGCACTGAATACTCGATCCAATTTTACGAAAAACAGAGAGAAAGAGTGTTCATTGAAAGTATCAATTTTACCTATTAGACTTAATATTGACCAAGACACATTATTGTTTTTGGAAGAATTTTTTTCCGCTTTAGTTAAAAGTTCCGGAAATGAAAATGCAACATCTTTAAATAACTTGAAATTTAATAATGCGAATAGAAACGTATCTATGGAGACCGAAAATGAAATATCAGATGCAATGCATAATTTAAAATGGAAAGATGAGATTAATAGTGATTTCAACAACTCAAATGAAATTTCCGAAAACCCAAAAAAAGATACAGAAACTTCTTTTGAATATGAAACTCATCCCATTTACTTTAAAGAGTTTATATTTAGTCCATCTTTACCAATATGCTTTGACTATCATGGTCGAAGAGTTGAACTGTCTCATGGACCAGTAACTGGATTAATAATGGGACTCGCCCAGCTACAGGGATCTGGAATATGTCTACGTGAAGTTATCAATAGGTGAGTTTCTCTTGAGTAAAATTTTTAACTTTTTTTAATTTGTTGATACAAAAATCATTGGATTATGATTCATGATTAATTAACAAAAGTATTAAATATTATAAAAATATATTTTTATAAAAATTTTAATTTAAATAAGTAAGAGAGCCCTAGTCGGAAGTGCTCGACTAGTAGATAGCACGAACCCCTTCCGATCTGAATTATTTTATATACTTCATAGCTTGCATCTAAATTTAAATTACTCAAAATTAAATCATATTTTTGAGATCTTATTTCTAACATCAAATAACATCTAAATAAATCAATAATAAAACAAAATTAAGAAAAGATAAAAAAAAAAAAAACCAAGTAAGAAAACTCTAGTCGGAGGGGCCCGACTAGGAGATACCCTGAGCCCCGTCCGATTTGCATTGTTTAATACGCTATATAGTTTGCATATAACATTTAATTTTCAAAATTAAATTATAATTTTGAAATTTTATTCAACTAGAATGTATGTAAATCAAAAATAAATAAACAAATTATAAAAAAAAAGAAGAAAAACATCAAACATCACCGCACCTGGATTCGAACCTGCATCAATTTACTACATATATAACGTTAAAGCGCATCATCTCAACTAGCACAACCACTTCATGTTTATAAAAAAAAAAAAAAAAATTTTAAAAAGTTACGCTGTCGTCACTGAGTTTCGAACACGAGGCCTTTCGTTTACGCGCTTTGCGTCTACCAACTACGCCACGCCAGTATTGCATTGCTTGTTGGCAAAACGCAAAGTACTACTACAAGGCGATATGTGAAAAATACAAAACTAAAGAAGCTAACGAAGCAGATCAATCGCAATTGTGATTCTTAGAATATGCTGAAATGCGCGCATATGAACGTATGTATGTGTATGTGTACATACAAAAACGGTGATCTGTTTGAATGTATGCGTGTAAAGGGCGATATATAACAAATACAAAACTACAGAGCGGCTGAAAATGGAAACACAATTCAAACAGATGTGGTTGAAGTATATGCTAGAATGTATTTGTGCACATGCATAGCAGAGGCGCTTGCGTGTTTCAATGCGTGCGTGTGATAATTGGGCAAACGTTTTGTTTAATAAAGCGGGACTGACTTAACGGAATTTGATGAAACTATCAGCATATGATTCTATTGAATTTTTAATATTTTTTTTTATAAAAATAATTTATTCATATGGTTATATTTGGAACAGACTCTCAATGGGTCGAGTAGGAGGGGGATTGGTAAAAAGCGCCGGTATTTGGGATAAAAAAAATAAATTGCATAAAATTCACATGAATCTATATGCAAAATTTGAGGGGTCTAGCTCTAAAGGTGTGGAAGATAAAATTTTATAACCTGTTTTCGATAAGGTTTAAAATCGATAACATTACAAAAAAAAGTAGATATCGTTTTTTGGTAACAAACTTGACCTGCGCGTGCTGTCCACGAACCCAACAAAAAAAATTCAAGTCTCTAGCTTGTCTAGATGCTTCAATCGGCGCGTTCAAACATACGGACGGACAGATAGACGGACAAGGCTAAATCGACTCAGCTCGTTACCCTGATCAAGAATATATATACTTTGTGGGGCCTGACACGCGTCCTTCTGCCTGTTACAACTAATAGAGAAAAATGTACTAGCACTGCCATGTTTATAAAAGAAATAAAATTGTAAAAAATGACCAATCTTTACGCCGCTGCCGGAGTTCGCACTCGGATTCCTTTCGGTTACGCGCTACTGCGAGAGTGAAACTAAAGAAGCTGCTGATAATCAGAGCTGTTAATTTTTCCATTTGAATGGAAATTCAAAATGGGTTTTACCTTTTGAAAACCCATTTTGCATGATAATGCAAACACAATAAAATGAAAATTTTGGTTCAAGAATATGCTAGAATGAATATAATGAAACTTTCATTATACAATTTAATTACATTTTTTACATTTTATAAAAATGGCAATGGTTATATTCGCATCTGACCTTCAAAGTTGATAATTTTCTCTAACCAATATATAGCAGAAAAACTTATTTCCGATAAGGTTAAAAATCGATAACATTACAACAAAAATATTTCTCGAAATTATTAAATGCAATACAAAACAAGTATGAACGTTGCATTAGGGCGAAACCTAATGCGTGAGACTCGTTTCTCATAGAGCCATATGGTACATTAAATTTAATAAAATGTCTGAAGTTTTTCATTTATGTAGATTCATGAGAATTTTATGCAATTCAATTTTTGTTACATTTTGGATACCGGCTCTTTTTACAAATTACATACCCCTCATACACTGCCAGTTGAAGGTCTGTTGCAAATCTAACCATGTGAGTTAGCATTTATATAAAATGTAAAAAATTCAATAGAATCATATGCTGAAAGTTTCATCAAGTTCCGTTAAGTCAGTCGCAATCTATTAAACAAAACGTTTGGCCAATTATGACACGCAAGCGTTAAGCAGCGACAGCAAAATATATTTATATTCACACATACAATGAAACGTGCAAGCGTGTTTGCTACACATGGGCACAAATAAATTCAAGGCAATTCATTCTAGCATATTCTTCAACCAAAATTGGTATTGAGTTGTGCTTGCATTTTTAGCTGCTTCTTTAGTTTAGTATTTGTCAAATATCTCCCTTTACACGCATACATTCAAACAGACCACCGTTTTTGTATGTACACATACGCATACATATGTCGCTGCTGTGCCTACATACATACATACATGATGGGCCCTATCGTCAATTTTTTTGTGTGGAATAATTTTGTTCTGAATGACGAGTCTATGTGTAATCGATAAAAAAATTTTGTGTTTAAAATTTTTGACGGTATGGTCACACACACAAAAAAGAAAATAACATAACTGATCTAGACTACACGAAAAATGATAATTTTAGCAGAAAAATTATTTGCAGAACTTCAACATTAAATCGAATTACATAAATATCTTAATATTTCTTAGAAATGCCGTTTGTCGTCTTAGCAATTCTTGTTAAGCTTATTTATATAGGTGGCACGGGCATATGAATTTTGCAGCTGGGCGTTTACAAACTATGTTGTCAATTTGCCACGCCCCCAGTAGGCGTAGACATATCATATTTGACAAGTTCTTATGATGAGTCTAGGTTAACGTAACTGTAAAAGATGCTTACACTCCAAAAATGTGAAAATTACAGGGTATTTTTTGATACGCCACGCCCCCAAAGTGGCGTTAGATTTATTTTTGGGTAATCTATAGGGGAGGCCTCCGTTAACACAAGCATCTAAATTTAAAGCGTCTAACTGTTAAACTCTAGGAGCTATAAGGTTTTGAGATTTGCCACGCTCCCTAAAGGCGTAGGTATGATCTTGGGTTGCTTATCCGAGTATATATATCAAATTTCAAGTCTCTTGCATCAATAGCGTTAAAAATATAGCTGAACTCGTAAAATCACTATATATTCAGATCCGATTTGCCACGCCCAAGCGGGCGTGGACATTAAATCTTTTCATTAATCGTAGCGTTAACTGCTGAATTTCAGCATTCTAGCTTCCAAACTGTAGAAGATACAGTTTTTCCGATTTGCCACTCCCCCCATGGGCGTAGATATATCCGCCATATGAACCTGGGTGGTCAAACCAAATATACATTCCAAATTGCAACTCTCTAACTCTTCAACTAATATGATTTCTTGACTATGGGCGCAAGATTTTCCAATTTACCACGTCCCTAGTGGGCGTATCCGGAAAACCTTGACACTTTATAATTCGAGGATATACACGAGTATATGCTCCAAATCTCTAGCTTCAATAGCATAGAAAAATATTGCATTCATACAGACAGATGGAAAGACGGACGGACAGCAAGACGGCCATTGCACAAAATGAATATCCTCCTTTTCCCTTTGGGAAATGAGTATAAAAATTTATCAAAATCGGCCAGTTCAAAAATATGGACAGTCGGACTGACAAAACTTAATCAGCTTAGCTCATCACCCTGATCCAGAAGCCAGGTCAGCCACGCCTCCATCTGCCTATTACATACATTTAACAATACAATTATTCCCTGATTTCCAATTATACCCTGGGCTCAGGGTATAATGAATAGATTGATACAGTTTATATTTCAATCAACCATAAATACTGATATAAAATGAAATAGAGTGAGTGAGTTATCGAAAAAAAAATGATCAACTTGTTTAATACACGAGTATTCATGTAAAATTTCTCTAGCGCACTGATAAAGAATATATATACTTAATGGGGTGTGGAACGTCTCGTTCTGTCTGTTACAAATTCACAAAACCATTATACTACTATCATTTCCCATTTTCAATGGGTTCAGGGTATAAAAAATAATCATGCAAGACTTCTCGGACCTGAAGTTGAACCTTGGAGAGTAGCTGATACACTAATTATTCAATTCATATTAATTTCATTTAATTTTGTACTTTGTCCATTATGCGCTGATTTATCATTTTCAATGAGATGTGGGTATAAACAAAAGTTTGAAAAATTAAAGACAAAATTATGCAGATTTTTTGCACGTTTATCAAAATAAAAATTTTCATTTTTTTTTATTCTATTCTATTGTATTTGTATTGTAAATAATCAATATTTTTTATTCTTTATTGTAGACGAGGAATACTTGGATGGAACAAACTTTTTGAATTTGTAAGTAAGGAATGGCTAAAAGACATTAAGAGAAATCAACTGCCGAACATTTTAAGTGGAATCGGGCCTACAAATGCTGTTTTACAATTGTGTAAGTAGTATTAGTTGATATTTAATACAATTATTTATATATAGTAGAAGTAATATATCGGCGAGTGGCCCAAAATAAGGAGTTTAAAAAAACGAAATAAAAAGAAATATACACGCACGCATAAGCATACGCTCTGCCTACGCTATTCTTAAAGATGGACTACTTCATCAAACTTTCTCAACTTATAATGATGTTCATATGTATGAATTTGCTAAAGCACTACTCTCTAGTATTTGATGAACGTTTTTTGTAAATTGGGGAGAATGGGGCGCGACACCTAAAATGTTGAATCACAAAAACTCGGTATACATTAAACGCATCTACGCAGAAAATTTTATAGCTTTAGCTCCAACTATGTACAAACGACGCCTAAAAAAACGAATTCAAATAATCTATAAATGCCGATAAAAAGAAATATGATAAACTAGATCTCTATGCACGAGTATCCATTTAAAATTTTAAGTCCCTAGCTGGAGTTCATCCGAATGGACTGACGGACGGACTGACGGACAGACGACGGACAGGGCTATATCGATTCGACTGTCGCGCTGATCATGAATACATATTTCTAATGGGGTGCGACGTCTTTCCGTAGCCGCTCTTTTAGATCGTCATTCAACGCGAACACTTTTTTTTGTTAATTTCCACATTCAACTCAGTAAAACTGATAAAAAAAACGGATTAAATGATAATTTGTTCTCTATATATGAATGAATACACTTGACTATGTGGTTTATGGGTGGTTTAGTCGAATATTCATGAATGAGTACACGGACTGTGGTGGTGTTTAGTCCGTACAGTACTGATCTTTATTCTTCTGAAGCTGTGTATATATACCCAGCCTCATGCATAATTTCATCCGTTAAATCTAATGTGTCTTATCCTATCGCTGACGTTGTAAGAGTCAGCGTTCATCTGGCTATTTTAAGATTCTACACATGTGGCCTTTCTTCATCTATCACACTGCATGATAGTCGTTAAGTACATAGAAGGCATGTTTACATATTTATGTAAATTTTTTTGTTCATGCCTGAACATTCTGCCGCGGCCAGAAGGGGTGACAGCTAGTAATCGCTGTCTCTTGTTTCTTCTCTTAATCATATACCAGACAATGACAATTATTACTATTCCAATCCTTGTATAGTTGATGATCGTGCCTGAACATTCTGCGGGGCCCGGAAAATGTGATAGCCAGATATGGTCCAGTACTCATCTGCTTCATTGGTCTTCTGCGTTGGTGGTAATTCCCATTCCTTGTGAGTCGGTTCACTTTAAAATGTGTATACCTTTTGACGATGCCAGGGTCTTCAAATGAGGGTCGTTCACTTTTTTATGATGCTGTCTTTGAGCAGTTATTGAAAGCTTCCAGAGTTGATCGAAGTCGTCTTGGTAAATCGTTGTTGGTGCACTGATCACCTTGTTGTTTGATGACATACCTATGCTGCCGGAAACAACCCATCCAAGCTTAGTTTTCTGTCCCAGCGTTACGTTTTTAACTTTTCCCAGCATTATTTGGGGAAATAGATCTACGCCAAATATGGATCTGCTAGCTCGCAGCCCATCCAATCTTTATTGACATCCATGTCAATTTTCTTGCTCGGTAGAGGTATCTGTAGTTTTGGCACGATCACAGCCTGCGTTGTGGTAATGAATTTACTTGACATTCTTGATTTTATTGTCAAATAAACGCTATTTTTCAGGATTTCAACATTTTATGAAATTCCTCGAACTTCCACGTTCCGCTTAATTCGGTGAAGTTTTAACTGTTGTGCAGCTTCTTCCGAAAATAATGTCTTTTGTGATCCTCCATCGATGAGGGCACTTAGTTGCTCATATTTTCCGAATTTATTTTTAATCCGAATGAGCGAAGTTGCCAGCAATGCATCTTGTCCTTTGTTTTCCTTAATTTAATTACTGCTGAAGGTTTTTTTATTTGCATTCTCGTGCAGCAAATTATTGGTTAACGGCGTTTGCGAATATTTTACGCTTATTTTCGTAGCGCTTAAATATAAGTTCCCACGCCGAATTGTAGCTAGCGGTGGCTTACTACCATTTGGGCTTCTCCATTTAAACACGGTTTGAGGTAGTTCAGCTTCCTTATGTCGCTGATATCCTTCCTTTTGTGAATTGTATCGGAAAACAAATTGAAGAACGTTGGCCAGTCTCATTTCCGTCAAAATGAGGAAGATCCGATTTCGGCAGATCCGGGACATCTTCATTTTTATTATTGAATTCGCTTATTTTTCTGCTAAGCTTATTTAACAGTTTATCGACGTTGAAATCCAGTTCCTCTATTTCGTCGCTGTCATAGGCAGATTTTCCATATCTTGCCTCTAAATCCGCGAACGCTGACTGGACTTTTTTCCACCAGAAAGATAATGTTTCTTTGAAGACAACAGTTTCTTCCTGATCGCTGCGCTGTAGGTTGGCATGCACATCTTCCATGTGCTCCCTTACTTTTTGAGCTTTTTTCTCTACATCTTCTACCAATACATCCATTGGGTTTGCCCTTCTTTGTGAAAATAGACTTTCCTGCTTTTCACTGGATGTTTTCGATCGCATTTGCCAATGTTTGCTCGTTGTTGGTTTATCGGTGTTCATAGGGTGGCCGGCAACTTCGACCTTCATCAGGGCCTCTTTGTAGATCCTGATTTTTTCCATAGTTCCATCTTATATTTTATCAGTAAAATATGGATGCTTGATGACACCGATTTTAATTAGCAGTGAGTGATTGGCAGTGAATTCTGCTGCCAACTTATCCACGACTGCAAACTCATCCTTTTTAGCTATCGCGTGCAGGATACTGTCATATATATCCGATTGCTTCTTAAGCAACTCTAATGATTTGTCGGGTTGCATGTTGTTGTTTTTTTGGCTTGTTGGAGGTATTTTTGTTTTGATCGCCTGGTTGATCTTGCTGTCCCTCTACTCACAGCTTGAATTGGTAAGCCAAAGAAAACAAACTCTTTTATATAAAGTTTTCACTTTTGAATACCCTTGTCACAACGATATGTAGTCTGTGGATCCGGCTCGAAGGACCATGAATGAATACGCTTGACTATGTTGGGGTTTAGTCAAATACTCATGAATGAGTACACGGACTTTGGTAGTGTTTAGTCCGTACAGTACTGATCTTTATTCTTCTGAGGCTGTGTATATATACCCAGCCTCATGCATAATTTCATCCCTTAAATATAATGTGTCTATTGCATTCTTATATTATCGCTGAGGTTGTAGGGCTCAGCGTTTGTCTATTATCTATTCTTATCCTATCGCTGATGTTGTAAGGGTCAGCGTTCATCTCGCTATTTTAAGATTCCACACATGTGGCCTTTCTTCATCTATCGCACTGCATGCTAGTCGTTAAGTGCGTAGAAGGCATATTTACATATTTATATATATTTTTATGTTCATGCCTAAACAATAAATTTTATGATGTAAAATAATATATCGATGATTTTATTCACAGTTTTTAAGAAAGCTCTATACTCTACTAGGCATTTAGTAGGCGTAGATAAATCTGCCATATCTTTTTTACCTTGGGTGGTCAACGCATTTTCGGATTTTAGCTCTTCACCTAATATGATCGTGCATCGAGAAAATGTTGACACTTTATAATTTGAATATATTCACGAAATATTTTTACTATTTCAAATTACAAGTATCAATAGCCTATAAATATTTTGCATTCATTCGGACATACGGTCGACAGTAATGCGGACATTGCATAAAACAAATATACTCTTTTTCTCCGTTGCGTACAGAATGGAAAAAAATATATCTTGTATATTTAGAAAGTATTATTTTTGTACCCTGAATCTGTTAAAAACGGGAAATCATGATATACTTGTGTGTTAATGTATATATATTGAGGATCAGGACAAAAGTCCTTATGTCCGTATGCTTAAACGCGTCGATCTTAGAAACTATAAGAGCTAGAAACTTTAAACTTTAGGTCCGTGTATAGTACGATTTTCCAATTTCCAATAACTTTTAATTATGTTATGTTTTAATTATGAAAAAAGGATAAGGGTTTAAAATTAAAACTCCAATGAAGGTCAGTTGAAAATATTACCCTGAGAAGGATTTCGTATATATAATATGTTTCATGTAAAACCTTTCTTCTGTACACCGATTTATTCAAACAAGCCGAAGTTTTTGATACATGTGCACAATACACATACGTCCATATGTGTGTGTTCTACCAATCACATCTGCTATTGATTTATATTTACCTCTTCTTTAGTTTTGTATTTGATTGATAGCGCACTTAGAGTGTTATTTGGGCACCTCTTAGTAGAACTTGTTTTTTTTTTCATCTTTAATATGCTTTCTGGTGTCTTATAAATTCCTATTAAGCTTATTTATATAGGGCGTTGATATTTCACAATTGGGCAGTTTTTACAAAATTGTGAAAATTACTATTTTATTTTTCTTTTGCCACACCACCAAAAAGAAACAAGTAAGAACGTTGCAGCGACATTTGCAAAAAAAACATTTACGTTTACACATGGATCGAAACGTGCGAACACGTTTGCTATGCATGGGCACAGATAAATTCAAGGCCATTCATACTAGCATATATTCTTCAACCAAAACTGTTATTGAGTTGTGTTTGCAATTTCAGGCGCTTCTTTAGTTTTGTATTTGTCAAATATCACCGTTTACACGCATACATTCAAACCGACCACCGTTTTTGTATGTACACATATAAATATATTCGTTCATATGTGCGCATTTGAGCATTTTCTAAGAATCACAATTGCGATTGATGTGTGTTTATATTGTGTTTTAATTAACAGCAGCTTCTTAGGTTTGTATTTGTCAAAAGTCGCCCTTGTAGTGAATTAGTTTAGAATTTGCCAATAGATAATGCGAAACTGATTTTGAGACGCGGCGGCTTTTCCTTTTTATTTCCTTAATAAGTAGGAAGTGGCATTGCTAGTGTAGATGGTCTGCTTTAACGATCTCGCTGCTGTGATGTTTGGGTTTCTTATCTTTATTTTATTTATTTAATTATTTATTTAATTATATAATTATTTTTGATTAACTACTAGAGCTTTCTCACTTGTTAATGTATAATGAACAAGTTTCGCACACGGGCACATAAATGCACATATATATGTACATGTTAGCAAGGGACTGTACGTGGGTGTACATTATCACAAAAAATTCAATGCGGTTCGTGCCTACATACATACACGACGATAGGGTCCGTCAATTTTTTTATGTGGAATAATTTGTTCAGAATGGCGAGGCCATGTGTTGTATGGTTAGTGGTCGTATGGAAAATTTATCGATAAAAAAATATAGCATGAATGCAAATTAATTTGTTATTTACAATTTTTTACGGTATGGTCACACACTTAAAAATAAAATAACATAACTGACCTAGGCTATACGAAAAATGATAATTTTAGCAGATAAATTATTTGCAGAACTTCAACATTAAATCGAATTACATAAATATCTTAATATTTATTAGAAATGCCGTTTGTCGTCTTAGCAATTCTTATTAAGCTTATTTATATAGGTGGCACGGGCATATGAATTTTGCAGCTGGGCGTTTACAAACTATGTTGTCAATTTGCCACGCCCCCAGTAGGCGTAGACATATCATATTTGACAAGTTCTTAGGATGAGTCTAGGTTAACGTAACTGTAAAAGATGCTTACACTCCAAAAATATGAAAGTTACCGGGTATTTTTTCGATATGCCACGCCCCCAAAGGGGCGTAACATTTCTTGGTCATCCGAGTATATATATCAAATTTCAAGTCTCTAGCATCAATAGTGCTCAATATATTTCTGAACTTGTAAAATCACTATATATTTAGCTCCGATTTTCCACGCCTCCAGTTGGCGTGGACATAAAATCTAGCGTTAAGTTACGTGCCAAATTTCAGCATTCTAGCTTTAAAACTGTAGAAGATACAGCTTTTCCGATTTGCCACTCCCCCAATGGGCGTAGATATATCCGCCATATGAACTTGGGTGGTCAACACAAGTATACTTTTCAAATTGCAACTCTCTAGCTCTTCAACCAATATGATTTCTTGACTATGGGCGCAAGAATTATCCGATTTTCCACCCCCCTAGTGGGCGTATCCGGAAAATCTTGACACTTTATAATTCGAGGGTATACACGAGTATATGTTCAAAATTTCAAGTCTCTAGCTTCAATAGCGTAGAATAATATTGCATTCATTCGGATTGACGGCCAGACGACCAGACGGACGGACAGCAAGACGGACATGGCACAAACCAATATACTCTTTTTCCCTTTGGGAAACGAGTTTAAAAATTATATTGGATTCATCAATAGATTAGATAATCACTAGCTCAACTGTCCATCAACTGTAAGAGATACAAAATACCTATATTTTCTATCTTGGCTTCTCATCCCGAGCATATATACCAAATTTCTAGTCCTAGCATCAATAGTTTTCGAAATATAGTAGAATTTTCAAAAGCACCAGATATTTTTATATAGCTTTTTTCACGCCATAAGTATAAAGTATATTTTTTATCTTGATCAGCGCGACAAAACAATTCGTTTTTAAGCTGTAGTTTATACATCTCTTGAGCTAGATACCTCATTTACTGTGTAGTTGCATGTAATGAATACAGAGATTATGGGCCCCCAATCGCCCCCAATTTGCAAAACACGCAAATTAGATACTAGAGACTTGGGCTTTGGCAAATTAGTTGTGAAAGTTTGATGAAGATAGTCAGTCTATCGCTAAAAAAATTGTTCAACACGCTATTATGCGTGCGTGCACATGTGTGTGTGTGTGTGTGTGAGTGAATGTGCTGTTTATATGTGGGCATAAAAGAAACGTAGAATGATTTGAATATTGGCTCTTCACAGGGTGCTGGGTATCTCCTAGTCGAGCAGTCGCGACTAGAGCACTATTACTTGTTTGGAGCAATAACTTGCAAAAAGTGTATAGCTTTTAAAAAAATTTTTAACTTTAAAACTGTAAAAAAAATATCGAAAAATTTTGTCACTATATGAAACGACGATATATACAATTCCAAATCTTAGTGTCTTCAATAGCGTATAAATGGTTTACATTTATACGGAGAGATGAACAAGTGGACAGTAAGACGAAATGAATTTCGCTCAGTCAACTCGAATACTCATGAATGAGTACACTCACTGTGGTGGTGATTAGTCTGTACTGATCTTTATTCTTTATTTATACCCTGCCTCATGCATAATTTCAACCTTTAAATTTAGTGTGTATATTGCTGAGTTTGTAAGGCTCAGCATTAATCTATTGCATTTTTATTATCGCTGAGGTTGTATTAAATATTCTTATCCTTGTATTTTTTATGTTCGTATCATTTTTTAAATTTAGGATTCAACATTGTAGGAAAATTATTATATTTATTAATCAGAATTTTCTTTCAGTTCAAGGGTTTTTCGACTTGTTCAGACTACCTTTACAGCAATATAATAAGGATGGAAGATTCATTCGTGGCTTTCAGCTGGGCGCACAAAGCTTTAGTGCCCGAACTGCATTTGCTGCACTTGAGATAACATCTAGGCTAATTCAGCTACTTCAGGTAAATATTTAAGTTAAAATTAGGATTTTGCATCTACATCTACATATATATATACAGTGGTTCACAGCTTATTTCAACCAGCACTTTAAAAAAAGTTTGTTGGGATATAAAATCTAAACTATTGGCAATATCAAAAAAATTGAAACGCAGGTTGTTAATGTGATGTTTTAAATATTACAAAATCAATTCATTTATTTTTTAAATATTTTTTCATTATTTAATAATGTTTAAAAACTAAAAAATGAGACCAAGACAGTTCCACAGCTTATTTCAACCACAAACTTTGCAGCTGATGAAAGACCCGTTGCTTTGCAATGCAACGGTAGATTCTTGTTCTATGCTTTATACACTGATTTCGCAATGTGATGAAATAAGTTTGTGCTGAATTTTGAAAGCAGAAATTGCAGAAAATTTAATTTAGCAAAATGGGACCCTTACACCTATTGAACAGCGGGAACTTGTCCTGAAACACTATAAAAATGGCCATTCCCGTAGAAAAATTGTTGTTATGGTTGGACTGAGTGATTCTACAGTTCAAAACATCATATACCGTTTTGTTCATGAAAATAGAACCCTCGATAAAGGTAGAATCCCAGGGACGAACGCTATATTGTAACAAAAATCCGGGATAACCCAAGGCTATCTGCTACACAAGTAGCCAATGATGTTAAGGAGGAGTTGGGCAAGTCATGTCACCCAGAAACTATTCGCCGTGTGCTTCGGGAACATGACTTCAATGGTGGAGTACCACGCAAGAAGCCTTTTATAAGCGACAAAAACAAAAAGTGTCGCTTAAAATTTGTACAGGAGCACTTGAACAAGGACATTGGATTCTGGAACACAGTTTTACTTTGTGATGAGTCCAAATTTAATTTGTTTGGGTCGGATGGGCCCTCATATGTGTGGCGTAGGCCTAACACAGAGGCTGACGCAAAAAATTTGAGGGATACTGTAAAGCATGGCGGAGGCAGCGTTATGGTTTGGGCCTGTATGTCGGCAGCCGGGGTTGGGAACTTGGAGTTCATCGAGACTACGATGGATAAACTTAAATATCTAGATGTTTTTAAGTCAAATTTAATAAAAAGAAACTAGGCATAAAGGAGGACTTCAGGTTTTACCAAGATAATGACCCGAAACACACTGCGGGAATTGTCCAGACTTGGCTGATCTGGAAATGTCCGCACGTTATGAAACCACCAGCCCAATAGCCAGATTTAAATGTAATCGAAAATTTGTGGTCGATTTTGGAAACAAGCATTCGCAAACACAAAATTTCAAACAAATCGGACCTAAAAACTGCATTGGTTGAGGAATGGGAAAAAATTACTCCAGAAGTCACTAAAAAGTTGGTGGAATCTATCCCAAAAATGTTAGTTAGCCAAAAGGGTGGTCACACCAAGTATTAATTTGTTGTTATTTTAAGTTCTTATAATGTTAAATAATGTTATTTCATAAGTGGTTGAAATAAGCTGTGGAACTGTCTTGGTCTCATTTTTTAGTTTTTGAACATTATTAAATAATGAAAAAATATTTAAAAAATAAATGAATTGATTTTGTAATATTTAAAACATCACACTAACAACCTGCGTTTAAATTTTTTGGATATTGCCAATAGTTTAGATTTTATAGCCCAACAAACTTTTTTTAAAGTGCTGGTTGAAATAAGCTGTGAACCACTGTATATATAGGAGCGTACTGCATGCACGCACTGTATGCGCTCCTTGCTGTTTACTGTATGTGTGAGTGTGTGAGTATTCTGTTTTGGGTATTTTAGCAGAAGCATAATTTCATCAAATTGCATCAGCCTCTAATTATGTATGTCGGTGCCAGGGATGCCAAGTTATTTGAAAATTACGTAGCCAGGCTCCAAAATCTACGTGTTTTTCCGTAGCACAATTTTGGTGAAATACGTACAGTGGTTCACAGCTTATTTCAACCAGCACTTTAAAAAAAGTTTGTTGGG
This sequence comes from Drosophila meridionalis, assembly GCA_035045145.1. NCBI lineage: Eukaryota > Metazoa > Arthropoda > Insecta > Diptera > Drosophilidae > Drosophila > Drosophila meridionalis. The sequence continues at coordinate 15,014,093 of JAWNPG010000037.1, forward strand.
CTATAAAATCTAAACTATTGGCAATATCCAAAAAATTTAAACGCAGGTTGTTAGGGTGATGTTTTAAATATTACAAAATCAATTCATTTATTTTTTAAATATTTTTTCATTATTTAATAATGTTTAAAAACTAAAAAATGAGACCAAGACAGTTCCACAGCTTATTTCAACCACTTATGAAATAACATTATTTAACATTATAAAAACTTAAAATAACAACAAATTAATACTTGGTGTGACCACCCTTTTGGCTAACTACCATTTTAAGCCTTTTTGGGATAGATTCCACCAACTTTTTAGTGATTTCTGGAGTAATTTTATCCCATTCCTCAACCAATGCAGTTTTTAGATCCAATTTGTTTGAAATTTTGTGTTTGCGAATGTTTGTTTCCAAAATCGACCACAAATTTTCGATTACATTTAAATCTGATGATTGGGCTAGTGGTTTCATAACGTGCGGACATTTCCAGATCAGCCAAGTGTGAACAATTCTCGCAGTGTGTTTCGGGTCATTATCTTGGTAAAACCTGAAGTCCTCCTTTATGCCCAGTTTCTGAGCACTTTGGATTCAATTTGACTTCAAAACATATAGATATTTAAGTTTATCCATCGTAGTCTCGATGAACTCCAAGCTCCCAACCCCGGCTGCTGACATACAGGCCCAAACCATAACGCTGCCTCCGCCGTGCTTTACAGTAGCCTTCAAATTTTTTGCGTCAAGCTCTGTGTTAGGCCTACGCTACACATATGAGGGCCCATCCGACCCAAACAAATTAAATTTGGACTCATCTCAAAATAAAACTGTGTTCCAGAATCCAATGTCCTTGTACAAGTGCTCCTGTGCAAATTTTAAGCGACACTTTTTGTTTTTGTCGCTTATAAAAGGCTTCTTGCGTGGTACTCTACCATTAAAGTCATGTTCCCGAAGCACACGGCGAATAGTTTCTGGGTGGCATGACTTGCCCAACTCCTCCTTAACATCATTGGCTACTTGTCTAGCAGATAGCCTTGGGTTATCCCGGATTTTTCTTACAATATAGCGCTCGTCCGTGGGATTAAAAATTTAGTTTGGAGCATTTCTACCTTTATCGTGGGTTCTATTTTCAAGAACAAAACGGTATATGATGCTTTGAACTGTAGAATCACTCAGTCCAACCATATCAGTAATTTTTCTACGGGAATGGCCATTTTTATAGTGTTTCAGAACAAGTTCCAGCTGTTCAATAGGTGTACGTGGTCCCATTTTGCTAAATTAAATTTTCTGCAAGTTCTGCTTTCAAAATTCAGCACAAACTTCTTTCATCACATTGCGAAATCAGTGTATAAAGCATAGATCAAGAATCTACCGTTGCATTGCAAAATAACGGGTCTTTCATAAGCTGCAAAGTTAGTGGTTGAAATAAGCTGTGGAACTGTCTTGGTCTCATTTTTTAGTTTTTAAACATTATTAAATAATGAAAAAATATTTAAAAAATAAATTAATTGATTTTGTAATATTTAAAACATCACCCTAACAACCTGCGTTTAAATTTTTTGGATATTGCCAATAGTTTAGATTTTATAGCCCAACAAACTTTTTTTAAAGTGCTGGTTGAAATAAGCTGTGAACCACTGTAGATCTACGTAATTTTTTTTTAAACTGAAAAACAATAACAAAAAAATTAATAAACCATTACATTTTTAAATTAACTGTATTGTACGTCGTTGTTATTAATTTCATTTGTCGCTTTGGAAAGAAAATTACATTACATTACAAATTATACATATTAAGTTAATAATTGACTATTAGATGCAGAGTTTATTTGAGACTAAAGTGAAATAGAAAGAACATTCCGTTATAATTCAAAGAACGAAATGAACGAACAATGTATAAAAGAGAATAGACATTCAGCGTTGCTTAAATACTAAATTGGTATTTTTAACATTAACTTATGTACATGTATTACAAAAATGTATACATGATTTGAATTAAATATTTTAGTTGTTTGTCAGAAGGCTCTAAGTTTTCCTTTAATCCACTTGTGGTGTGAAGCAATCCTTTTAAAGTCTCCGTGTCTAATTTATTTCTGTTATTTGTCTTAATTAAATTAATTTCTGAAAATAGACGCTCAACATTAGCACTGCTATGTGGCAAAACCTAACCCTGCTAACCCAATATAAATCATATATTCTTTTTTATTTAATTCATAGTTTTTTGGGTATTTTGCAATGTTTTTTAAAAGTACGTAGTTTTAGTCTCATCACACGTAGGCACGTAGATCTCCTTTAAAATACGGAGATCTACGTGAAAAGACGGAGGGTTGGCATCCCTGGTCGGTGCGTACTAAGTTTGTATGTGTGTGGTTGTAGTTTTCGGCTATTTCACAACAATGGTAATTGCATCATATTGCATCACCTTCTAATTGTGATTTGTCGCATACATCCTGTCGCTTAAGAATTATTCTTTTTGGCGGGTTGTGTCGCTGTCACAGAGTGTGGTACGATGGTATGTACAAAGAATAATAGACTGACGAAAGTCAATTGTCTTCCGGATTCGAGTGCGGTCGAAACTCGCTGCGCTAAGACAATGGCAGATAATAATAATGTTCCGACATATACATACATATATACAAATTTAGATGTATAATTTTAATTTAATGATTTCGATAAGATATTAAACTAATAACATTAAAATTATACTAGTTATCGATTTTCGTAAACAAACTTGGCCTGTGTGCGTGCATACCTACATACCTAAAAAGGTATATTCGGAAAGTTAGACGGACGTACAGCCAAAAGACAGACTCAGCTCATCGATTTGATAAATAATATACATATATATTTTATGTAGTGTGACCGACTACATAAAGCATATACATTCTTCTACTTGTTACATAAAAAACTATTATACCCAAATTTTCCATTTTTAATGGGCTCAAAAACGTTAACTTCCCTTACTAAAGAGAAAACAGTTCATACCCACGTCTATTTGAGGCTTGATAAATGGAATAAATGCGCAATATCTGTTTCCTGTCCATATGAATAATAAAATTATTGGGAAATTTTAGGAGAATCGATGTAGTATCTAATATTTAAAAATTACTGTATTCATTACGCTGAAGCATGAATATACAAGTTAAATTATGGATATTTCTCAGTCTTTAGAATAACCTTTTGCAAAAAAGTATACACTCTTATATAGATGATTTATATTTTGTGTTGTTATATAAGTTTTTAAAACATTTCAATTATGGTAATCATAAAATAGTAACCTGCAAGACCATTTTTGAACTATTTTAGCTTACTGCAGAAACCACATTTGACATTTTGTCTTCTGGACCATCCCTAAAAAGAAGAAGAAAATCTAAGAATAATAGAAAACGACATCCTAAGGATTTGCGAGAAGGTGTTTCAAATGCATATACAATCGTAAAAGAGGTAATTGAATTAAAATATTTATTAATTTTAAAGTTAATGTGGATACAATGAAGGAATATTTATATTATGTTACAAATCTTTCTAATATATAAAAACTGATACAGATAAGAGATTATTTTTATTAATTTTTATTTCGATAATATGTATGTATGTATTTTGAAGTCTCTTATATCTATAATACGTGTCGCTCGTATTTATGTTAAAATCATATTAATTAATGAGATAATATTGCTCTCTGTTCGAATATAGAATAAATATAAAACATTGAAGAAATTCTCAATATTTAAACTTTATATTGAGAATAAGTACGGCTATGGAATACGTAAACCCGTAAACAGTTTTGAGTATTCCTTTAAAAATATCGTGATTAGGTTTCGGCACGAAACAATAAATTTAATGGCTCCGTGGGCGGAATAAAAATAGGTAGCTTAGCTTACAACCAAGAGAGCACAATCATGGCATTTCCCCGAATACTTCATACTGCCACAATGTTCAATTTTAACGTTCCAACGTCCAATGCAATATGGTTATTCATTGTAATAAATGAATTTATCGAAACGCTGCTTTCTTAAAATCAGTATTTGTTTTATTTTTTTATTCGAAAACATACCTTTTTTGTATCGGCATTCATCGAAAATTCTAATTTGTTTTTAACCGTGGTTTGCATATCCTTTCAGCTATAGATTTTTAATTTGCTGTGTAGTTGTGTATAATGAATACGGAGATAATACAATCGTTTAATTTTGGATAACACGCCCCCCAATTTACCAATAAGTTTAATTAATGACTGGAGACGCGTTCTTTAGTAAATACACACACATAATTTTGAATAATAAGTTGTGAAAGTATGATAAAGATACTCCATTTCCAAGAAAAGTTACCAATAAAGTAATGCACACAATATACATAATACATGTATAATTCTTGATACCATTTCAGGGAATAAATGAATCTGCAAGTACACTGTTGGAAGCAGCCATTGTGGAGCATGATCAAAAAGGATATAGTGGCGCAGTTGGTGCTGTGGTCAGACAACTACCTCAATTAGTTTTGTGTCCGGCGGTACTAGCAACTCAAGCAACAACCAACATTTTAGGAGGGGCTAAAAGTTCTCTCGTCCCGGAAGCTAAACGGGAAGCCACGGATAAATGGAAACAGATGAGAAACTAACAAAAGTGTAATAAATCAATTGATAAAGAAATTTGTATATGTTATATCATAAAAATATTTTAATTATATTCGACATTCTATTTTTATTTTTCTTGAACCCATTAAATATAGGAAATCAGACCCCATAAAGTGTAATATATATATTCTCTATTAGGGGGAAAAGCTGAGTCTTTTTGTGTGGGGTGACACGCTTTCTTTTTTTACAAAATCATTAAACACCGATTTCACATTTTCAATAGTGGATAATCTACGCGAACCATATAAAAATATATCCAACAGTTTTAGAGCTATACGTTGAGATACTGTAGGCGTCTATCGATTAGAGGTGGAGAACTATTGATAGTGGCGCCAACGCTATTCGACAATTGTTTTTTCAGAAGCATCGATAGTGGTGATAGTATTAAACGACACTATAGATAGTGCCGTCGATAGCGTAGCCCGACAAAAAAATTTATTTTCACCAAATATAAAAAAATGATGGTTTATTTCAGCCAAAATTTTTGATTAACAAACAAAAGAAGGTTTACATTTGCTTCTTTAATCCGTGTTCGCCTCTCCGAATTTATTTGGCCCTCCTTGCTGAATGTTTTTCCTGATTCCACGGACGTAGCGGGAACGCACAGATATTTGCAGAACAGACTTTTAATATTTGGAAAGTCAGTTTGATTCGACTCATTTTAGTTATAAAATATTTATGTATAATACATTAAGAATAACTATTTTAAAGCGATTCGTGTGTCATAAATTGATTATGTAGAACAAGAGCGGGATGAGCGGGAAGATCTTTAACAATCCGTCTGCAATTCTAATGAAAAATCATTACCGCAATTAAAAGCCCGTGGTAGGCGCTCACAAATATTCGCATACATAGGCAGCAAGAGCGACTACAAAAATATATTCGTTAAGCGCAGCAACGCTTTCATACCCATCTTACAAATAATATTATAAGTCTCAGCATTTAACATGAGCCATGGTAAACCCATTCATCAATGTAGTATACCTGATCAGTTTTTTTTTATACCCTGAGTCCATTGAAAATGGGAAATCAGGCTATAATGATTTTGTTAAATGTATGTAACAGGGAGAAGGAGGCGTGGCAGACCCCACAAAGTATATATATTCTTGATCAGGGCGACAAGCTGAGTAGTCTGTCCGTAAAATTATTTCCGCTAAATAGCTGAAATTTTTTTGTCGGTCCGTTTATATATTCATATTTTCGATAACAATTTTTTTGTAATGTTATCGATTTTATTTCTTCTTGAAAATACGTTTTTAACGCGTAGTTTGTACATTGTTTGAGCTAGACATTTAAAATTTGCTGTGTAGTTGCGTCTAATGAATTATGTAATCTTTATATTTTGGATGCCACTCCCCATTCGCCCACAATAGATCTCTATTTGTAAAAATCGGAAATCAAATACTAGAGACCTGTGCTTTGACATATACATACATATGAATGCTATTAATAAGTTGTAAAAGTTTGATGCAGTTAGTCTATCGCTAAGAAAAGTTATTAAACAATTAAGCTTCCATAGTAATGCGCAGTCTCTGCGTCAACTGCACAGTTGGCAGAGCACCTATGCATGCGTGCATATGAGTGTGTGTGTATATGTTGTTTTTATGCATGCTTGAAAAGAGCGTAGAATGATTTAATATTTGGCGCTTCACAGGGCTCAGTGTATCTCCTAATCGAGCAGTCTCGACTAGAGCACTCTTGTTTTTTTTTATACTCGTTTCCCAAAGGGAAAAAGAGTATATTGGTTTTGTGCAATGTCCGTCTTGCTGTCCGTCCGTCTGTCCGTATGAATGCAATATTTTTCTACTAGAAGCTAGCTAGAGACTTGAAATTTGGAACATATACTCGTGTATACCCTCGAATTATAAAGTGTCAAGATTTTCCCGATACGCCCACTAGGGGGGTGGAAAATCGGAAAATTCTTGCGCCCATAGTCAAGAAATCATATTGGTTGAAGAGCTAGAGAGTTAAAATTTGGAATGTATACTTGCGTTGACCACCCAAGTTCAGAAAGATAAGGCGGATATATGTACGCTCGTTGGGGGCGTGGAAAATCGGGAAAACTGTGTCATCTACAGTTTGGAATTTTGAAATTTGGCACGTAACTTAACGCTACGATTCTATAAAGATTCATAAGAAGATTTTATGTCCACGCCTACTGGGGGCGTGGAAAATCGGAGCTAAATATATAGTGATTTTACAAGATCAGCTATATTTTGAGCACTATTGATGCTAGACACTTGAAATTTGATATATATTCTCGAAAAAGCAACCCAAGATCGAAAAGATATGGCGGACATACCTACCCAAAAATAAATCTTAAGCCCCTTTGGGGGCGTTGTATGTCGAAAAATACCGTGTAACTTTCACATTTTTGGAGTGTAAGCATCCAAGTTTTACAGTTACGTTACCCTCAACTCCTTCTAGGAGCTTGCCAAATACGATATGCCCACGCCTACTGGGGGCGTGGCAAATTGGCAACAAAATGTGTAACGCCCAGCTGCAAAATTCATAAATTCATATATAAATAAGCTTAGTAAGAATTACTAAGACGACAAACGGAATTTCAACGAAATATTAAGAAATATATGTAATTCGATTTAATGTTGAAGTTCTGCAAACAATTTATCTGCTAAAATTATCATTTTTCGTATAGCCTAGGTCAGTTACGTTATTTTCCCTTTTGTGTGTGTGATACCATCATGCTATATTTTTTTTATCGAATTGATATAGATTGGTCATTCAGAACAAAATTATTCCACACAAAAAAATTGACAAAAGCGCCCATCATGTATGTATGTATGTAGGCACGAACAGTAGCGCACAATCATTGAGTTTGAATTTGTTGTGATGATGTACAAGTGCATATGTATATGCATTTATCTGCCCACGTGCGAAAAGCTTGCGAAAGTCTTGCATGATGTTATACTTAATGTATAAGTATAATGTACAAGTAAGAAAGATCTAGTCGGATATAGATATGTATGTCAATCAAAAATAATTATATAATTATTGAATGATTTTAACCCGCATCTACTACATACATATGTATGTATCGTTAAAGCACACCATCTCAGCTAGCAAAACTACTTCCTATTTATTAAGAGGAAAAAAAAATATTTTCATGCCGTCCCCGTCGCGTCTCGAACGCGGACCCTTTTGCTTACGTGCTTTGCATCTACCTGCTGCGCCACATCAGCTTTCCGACTCTACTTCACTACAAGGTTGACTTTTGAAAAATACAAAACTATAGGAGCTGCTGTTAATGCAAACACAATGTTCGGCGCAGCAGCTAATAATTGCTCTTAAATAAGCTTCTCTTAAGCCATCTGCTCTTTATCACATTCTCATTCGCTCATAGTGCAGTTAGGCACAAAAAGAAACTGTAACACACATACATATGTAAATTTATGCTGCTCGATCTCTTGCTTATCATTTTGTATTCTATTCTTTAAGTTCGAAATTCACCTTCAAGCGAGCAACACCTACATCTCTCTATTGTAAACTGTATTAACTTTGCCTACACGATCATCGCGGACTAGGCATTAAACTAATAAATAATAAGCTAAATTAAATCGTGGTTTTATTATTTTGCCTTCGTAAATGATTGGAGCCAGAGTTGCCGAAAAAGCTCGGCAGCTTCCAACATTTTGGTGACCCCGACGTGAATTATACACTCCGTGGTGTTTCGTTTAGTGTATCAAGTTAGTACTCAACTTCGTCAAAGTACAATGGTGTGAATCATAAACATTTGTGCAAAATAGTGCATTCAAATTAATAACACATCGCGTTGTACGACGAAACAGTGTAAAACATTAACATTTGTGCAAAATAGTGCATTCAAATTAACAATAAACTTCTTCGTACACGACAGTGCAAAGCGTTATAATTTGTGCAAAATAGTGCATTCAAATTAATAACAAATCTCGTCGTGTAAAACATTAACATTTATGCTCAAGTTATATATTAATTTGTGTATATAATAGTGCATGGCATTGTGCGTACATTATCTCGAGTTTTTCTTATTCCTCTTTAATCGTCTGTTTCGTTCGTCGCGTTTGGCGCCTGCTGTGCATCGTCTGCATATAGGGCCCGCTAAGCCGAAAAAGCTGTGTCAATCATAGAAGACACACATACAGACATATATAAAAGCTCAGATAAGCTTGCGGTCGCGCTTGCGTTGTGCTTATCTTTATCATATTCTTGTTCGTCGGTATTTCGTCGCGGTTTTTGGCGCTTCTTTGTGCAGCGTTTGCATAGAAGGCCCGCTAATCCGAAAATAGCTGTGTCGATCACACACATACAAACAGACGCATTTACAGTGAAAGAGTGAACCTGCATATTAGATCAGCTAAACTCGAAGTGCATTAGAGAGTATATTAGCTTGTGCATTCATTTTGTAACCAAACGTTTTTTCGCGAGTAAACAAACTCTAATGAATAACTCAGAGTCGAATGTTGATCAAGTGCCTGCATCTCAGGTTACTTTCTTAAAACTCAAAACAAACGCGCTTTTCGATAGACTTGAAAGGTTATATGCCGATATGGACATTGACAAATTAAGTCACATGGACTCGTGTGATTTACGTGTGCTTTTGGATTCGCTAACCAAGTTAGAGTCAAACTTTGATTCAGTCCATACTAGCCTAGAAGAATCTAACTTTGAGTCCATATCTAGTGATTTGCCTGCGCGGTTTGAATCAACCTTGTTAAAGTTTAAAGCCTTGCTTCAACGTGAACTAGGAAATCGGTCGGATCAACAACTTTCGTCGACGCTTAATACAAGTGGTTCAAATGCTCATCCAACACTCGTCATGGCTAATCGATCGCGTTTGCCGCAGCTGGAGCTGCCAAAATTTAGTGGATTCTACACTGAGTGGGAAAACTTCTACTCTATGTTTAAGACGATAATAGATGCTGATCCGGATCTCAGTCCTATTGAGAAGTTCCAGCATCTTCGATCCTGCTTAAGTGGTTCTGCGTTGGATACCATCAGCTCATTGGAAATCAACAAAGCCAACTATCTCGTCGCTCTGGATATTCTTCAACGTCGTTTTGATAATAAGCGTTTTATTGTACAGGCACACATCCGAGCAATCTTCCGGCTTGAGAAAGTTGATGCATCTGTGGGCAGGCTGAGGCAGTTGGTGGATAAAGTTACGTCTCACATTCGGGCTATGGATTCTTTAGCATCGCGGGAAGAAGTTGCTGACTGTGTCATCGTGCAAACAGTGTTGCAAAAGCTGGACAAGGCTACTCAGGCTAAATGGGAGGAAGGCTCATCTACTAATGAGTTGCCATCTTGGTCGAGATTGTCAGAATTCTTGCAAGGACGGTGTCGAGTCCTTGAAAATGTGGATCAAGTCTTGCAGGATGGTCAGGTTGGCAAGTCAGGAAAGATCGTGAGTACTCCTTTAAGAAAAGCATTTGTTGCTTCGAAGACTCCCATTCGTTGTGTCTTTTGTGACGATCCAAGTCACGCGCTATTCCAATGTAAGCGTTTTGAGCAATTGTCCCCAATGGCAAGGCATAAGGAGGCCAAGAGGCTCGCCCTTTGCCTCAATTGCCTAAGAAAAGGACATCAGCTGAAGGATTGCAAATCTGGTTCCTGCCGTACCTGCCAATTGAAGCACCATACTTTATTGCATTACAATCAGTCTTCAACAGTTACATCGAACGTAGTCCCTCAACTTAAACAACAAGCAAATGCAATACATCCCACTGCCATGGTTGCAATGTCACCTTCTCTGCCTCAAGTCCACATATCTCCTAACTCGTCTGATGTGGTGCTTCTAGCCACTGCTATAATCCTTGTCAAGAACCGAGCTGGCACATTCGTTCCGTGTCGTGCGCTCTTGGACTCAGGATCTCAACTTCACTTCGTCACCAGTCGGTTTGCAAATCAGCTTCAGCTTCGAAAATGTAAATCACTGACTGCAGTGTCTGGCATTGGAGATGCCAGCTTCTCAACTGAAGGATATTCAGTCAATCTCGTTCTGAAATCGCGGATTTCTGATTATTCTGCCTCCATCACTACCATCGTCGCCCAGACTATTACTGACAACCAGCCTGGCATCTCAATTTCTACTAACACTTGGAATATACCCTCAAACCTACAGCTAGCTGATCCTTTGTTCCATAAGTCACAACGGATTGATCTTCTCATCGGAGCTGGTCTCTTCTTCGAGCTGATGTGTGTTGGGCAAATTCAGTTGGCACCTGGATTACCAGTTGTGCAGAAAACGCAGCTCGGCTGGATCATTTCAGGTGGCGGGCAACATGCCCCCAAACTCTGTTCGTTTATCGCAACTCAAAGAAATTCGGATCACGCCAATCACAGCACTCGGCTTGATGAGTTGGTGCGTCAGTTTTGGGAAGTGGAACACGTTTTCGAGCCTATTGCCAAGGTAACCACAGAAGAACTTAATTGCGAGCAGCATTTCATTACAAACTATCGTCGATTACCTTCTGGGGAATATTCAGTCTGCTTGCCAAAAAATCAAGGCGTTGAATCTTTGGGCGATTCCTATTTGCAGGCCAAGCGTCGATTGTTGAATTTAGAGCGTAAGTTCGCTCGAAATCAAACTTTAAAGGAGAAATACTCAGCATTTATGAAGGAGTATATTGATCTCAATCATATGTCTTTGGTTCCCAGCGAAGAGATCAATAAATGCAAATATTTCTTACCTCATCATTGCGTATACAAAGAAGAGAGTTCGACAACAAAGCTGAGAGTTGTCTTTGATGGCTCGGCAGCTACCACATCTGGTTTCTCATTAAACGATTTGCTTATGTCAGGACCGACTATTCAAGCTACCTTGTTTCACACACTCGTTCGTTTTCGTACATTTTCGATTGCACTTACTTGTGATATTGGTAAAATGTATAGGTGTGTGAAGGTCGCAGAGCCTGATTCTATGCTCCAGTGCATTTTATGGCGAAACTCATCAGACGATGCTATCGAAGTCTTCAGATTGAATACCGTCACTTATGGGACCAAACCCGCTTCATTTTTGGCTATTCGTGCAATGCATCAACCAGCAATGGATGAGTCTTCGGCATACCCATTAGGATCCAAAACGGTTTTGCGAGATTTCTACGTTGATGACCTGATCTCAGGAGGCAATTCAGTTGAAGAAGTTCGCGACATAATGCAACAAACCACAGGTCTTCTTGCTCGAGGAAACTTTAAGTTGAGAAAATGCTGCTCCAATTCAAGAGACGCACTTCGCGGAGTTCCAGAAACTGAACAGGAAAGTTTTCTCAAACTCGATGACGGCAGCGACGTAACAAAGGAACCTGGATTGTCAGCGGACGATCTTCGTCAAGGATCACACATATTGTGTCGTCTTGTTCAAAGAACTCAGCTGCACCTAGAATACTCTGCACTACGAAATGGAAAGAATGTTCATTCGTCAAGCGCCATTCTTTCGCTCTCTCCGTTTATGGATGACTTTGGTCTACTTCGAGTTGGTGGCCGCTTGCGGCACTCGACTCTCGGCTTCGATGCGCGCCACCCAATTATCTTGCCCAAAGAACATCCCTTGACCTTCTCTATAGTATCTCATCTTCATCTGGCGCATCATCATGCAGGACCGCAGGCCTTGCTTGGAGTAATTCGACTCCAGTTTTGGCCCATAGGCGGCATGAAAACTGTCTCCCGAGCATTGCGAAAATGTGTCATATGCTGTAGATCCCGGCCTCGTCTAGTGGAGCATATAATGGCAGACTTGCCTAAGGATCGTATACTGTCTTCACCGGCATTTACTGTCACTGGAATCGACTACTGTGGACCATTTTACTACAAACCCGATGGACGAAACCGAACTTCAATAAAATGCTACATCTGCGTATTCGTTTGCTTCGCAACTAAGGCTGTATGGTTGGAGCTCGCAAAGGATCTGTCGACCGCAGCTTTCTTGGGCGCCCTTAAGCGTTTCATCAGTACGCGCGGCATTCCAAGATGCATTTGGTCTGACAACGCTACTAACTTTGTGGGTGCACGGAACGAGCTAGCGGATCTGAAACGTTTATTGTTGAGCCAGGAACATCGCACTGAAGTTCAGAACTACTGCATCAACAACAGTTTTGATTGGAAGTTCATACCTCCTCGCTCGCCACATTTCGGTGGCCTATGGGAAGCAGCTGTGAAGACCGCAAAGAGTCATCTATACCGCGCTATGGGATCATCACTTCTCGGCTTCGATGAACTTCGCACCTTGGTATGCCAAATTCAGGCTATAATCAATTCTCGTCCTCCACTTTCAGAAAATCCCGATGATCTTGGAGTTCTCACTCCAGGACATTTTTTGATTGGTCGACCACTCATCGATTTTCCCGAGCCAGACGTAACTGGGCTCGACCACAATCGCCTCGGTCCATGGCAACGCATTGCTTACATACAGCAATTGTTCTGGAAGCGCTGGAGTGAGGAGTACCTTACTATTCTTCAACAGCGTGGAAAATGGGTCACCTCGCATCCTCCGAACAAGATCAATGATGTCGTATGTGTGAAGGACGAAAACTTGCCGCCATTGAAATGGCCATTAGCTCGAGTCGTTGAGACCATCGCTGGAGCTGATGGTGCTGTGAGAGTCGCTGTTCTGCGCACACCCACTGGAACTACACGTCGAGCTGTCAATAAGCTGTGCGTCCTTCCAGTTGATGATCCTGTTAAAAGACTTGGTCTTTCAACGGGGGGGAGGATGTTCGGCGCAGCAGCTAATAATTGCTCTTAAATAAGCTTCTCTTAAGCCATCTGCTCTTTATCACATTCTCATTCGCTCATAGTGCAGTTAGGCACAAAAAGAAACTGTAACACACATACATATGTAAATTTATGCTGCTCGGTCTCTTGCTTATCATTTTGTATTCTATTCTTTAAGTTCGAAATTCACCTTCAAGCGAGCAACACCTACATCTCTCTATTGTAAACTGTATTAACTTTGCCTACACGATCATCGCGGACTAGGCATTAAACTAATAAATAATAAGCTAAATTAAATCGTGGTTTTATTATTTTGCCTTCGTAAATGATTGGAGCCAGAGTTGCCGAAAAAGCTCGGCAGCTTCCAACACACAATATAAACACAATTTAATTGCAATTTTGATTTTTAGAAATTGCTGAATCGCGCTCATATGAACGCATGTGTATGTGTAAATACAAAAACGGTGGTCTGTTTGCATTTATGCGTGTAAAGGGCGATATTTGACAAATACAAAACTAAAGAAGCGGCTGAAAATGCAAACACAACTCAATAACAATTTTGGTTGAAGAATATGCTAGAATGAATGACGTTGAATGTATTTGTGCTCATGCATAGCAAACGCGCTTGCACGTTTCAATGTATGTGTAAATGTAAATGTATTTTGCTGCCGCTGCTTAACACGTGCATGTGATAATTGGCCAAACGTTTTGTTTAATAGATTGGGACTGACTTAACGAAACTTGATGAAACTTTCAGCATATGATTCTATTGAATTTTTTACATTTTATAAAAATGCTAATTCATTCACATAGTTTTATTTGCAAACTTTGAATTGAATTGCATAAAATTCACTTTTTTTTTTTTATTTATTTATTTATTTGAAATCTGTTTTTATAACAATAAGCAAATTGTTTAAAATACTATACTAACTAACCGGATGTTTTAAGCTCCATTGAGATTAATCCATATATTTATATATATACATATTTATAAATTTGGGAGATCCAGGACATGGAATCTTTTTAGGCGTCGTGGACTGTCATTTGAGTTCTCTAGAAGTCCCAGTGCTAAAGCGTTACCATGACCATGTAACCTTTTTATATATCTTTTTGTGCCCGCCATTACTTCGTCTTTGACAAGAGGGAGCTTATGGTCTTTAGGGATATCATAATTGGTTATATACCAACGTGCACCTGTAATTGTTCTGAGTGTCATAGACTGGTATCGCTGCAATATTTCTATGTTTGAGTTGCTTGCTGTTCCCCATAGCTGCATCGCATAAGTCCAAACTGGCTTCAGGACAGTCTTATATAACCGTAATTTATTTTCAAGGCTTAGCTGTTTCGCTAACTGGAATGGTAGCGCCATTGAGTGAAACTGTGGGACAGATTCCGCGTCTGAGCGAGAATGTGACTTGCACAGCCTTTTGGGCGTTTACCACTTTTCTCCACCTTTTTAACCATACTTCAATTAGACCAAGTTCTTCTTGAAGTAGGTTGGCTGCAACAGTTGGGTCATTGTTCGTAGCAATGCTTGCGGTGTCGTCAGCATATGTAGCTATCTGAACAGCATTTGTACTAGGCAAGTCTGTTGTGAAGACAGTGTACAAAACAGGGCCTAAAACACTGCCTTGAGGGACTCCAGTATCAACAGTGCATATAGTGGACGATTCATCCTGTTCTTGAAATAATCCTGTTTTCTAAGTAGGATTTTATTATTAAGAACTACGGAGCGGGCAACACTTTATTAATTTTGTACAGCAGTCCTCCATGCCACACTCTATCGAAGGCCTGTTTGGCATCCAAAAATACTACAGTGCAATATTTTTTGCTTTCAAACGCATTTAGAATTTCCTGCGTAATGCGATGGCATTGTTCGATCGTACCATGTCCCCTTCTGAACCCAAACTAATGTTCGGGTATGATATTTAGCTCGTCCAGTACAGGTAACATTCTACTCAAAAGTATACGTTCAAATACTTTAGAGAACGTCACCAGCAAACTAATGGGACGGTACGCTGATGTGCAGCCTTCCGGTTTGTTGGGCTTTGGAATCATTATAACCTCCGCGCATTTCCACTTGGACTTGGAAAGTATTCGAGTCGAAGCATAGCATTATATATATATGTCAGTAGCCGGATGCATTTTTTTGGGAGAATTCTAATAGTGTTTGCACTAATTTTATCGTATCCAGGAGATTTTTTCTTATTTAGCTTTTTCATTTCCTCTTCTACCTCTGAAACAGTCGTTTGGCTTATCGGCAGGCTCATTTGACAGTCTGATACCAGAAAATTATTTACCTTGTCTACTGTGTCAGTATCGGTTTCCGCATTAGGTCTAAAAACTGAGCTTAAATGTTCTGCAAATGCTTCAGCCTTCTCAAGATTGTTTCTGCAGCGTTGGCCGTTGCTGTCAGTAATTATGGTTGCTCTTCTGACAGGTTTCTTTAGATATTTTTTAGCTCTCCATAGGCTATAATCTAGTGCACTAGTGTATGGGTCAAAATTTCTTAGATAATCTGCCGTCGCTTCATTTTTAATTTCCCATAGTTTAATGTTTAATTCCTTTGCAGCATTGTTGAAATTTCTTTTGTCTGTTGGGCTTCAAGTTGTTTGCCATATTTTGCGAAGCCTTCTCTTAGTAGCTATTTGAGCTCTTAGTTCTAGAGGTAGGAAAGTTTGGCTAGATAAATTTTCATCTGGTGGAGGTGTAAACATATGTCCAACTACATGAATAGAGTTAGTCAGTGTTTCAACTGCAGTGTCAATCTCTTCTCCTGTTCTTAGGGATATGTCTAGCCTCGTTTTCTGTTCAAGCCAATTTTTAAATGCGCTTATATTATTTTTAGCATTAGTAATTCTATAAGGCTTTTGCTTGAAGCTAACTGTAGTACCATATGTCAAAATAATGGGTGAGTGATCAGAGCTCAAGTCAAAACTTTCCTCTATTTTAAAATTGTTTTGCGGAAGTCCAGAGTATACAATAAAATCAAGTAAATCTGGGATTTTCCTCGTATCAGTTGGCCAATATGTTGGCTTACCTGTCGACAGGGTTGAGTATTTATTATGCGTTATGCATTTATACAGCTCAGCACCCTTTGGGTTTACTAGTCTCGATCCCCACCAGGGGTGTTTTGCGTTGTAGTCGCCTCCAATAAACTGTCTACCCAGTCCTTGAAAAAGTGTGTTAAAATTATCTAACTTGCAGGGATATCTAGGTGGCACATACACTGCAGCAACAGCGATGTTTGAATGCATACATTTTATTTGAATTGTTGCAACTTGCATTAAATTTGTGCTGATGCTGTCCAGAGTTTTATAAATAAGAGTATTTTTAACTATAACGGCACTTCCCCCTTGTGCTCGGCCAGATGGGTGATACGCATTTATAATATCATACCCTTTAATAAATATGTGATTTTTCTTTGTAAAGTGAGTTCTGTTATTAATAATATATCCCACGTCGATGGCCCTCGTAGCTAGCACGTTTAATAATTTTTAGATTTATATTTTTTATATATTATCTAATAAATAAATAATAATAATAATAATAATATATCAATGTTGTTTTTAATGAATAAAGTTATTTCATTTCGATGATTGGAAAGCCCATTGGCATTCCATATTGCTATACGAAGATCTACTTGCATAATTTGTTTACTAACAATATTATCATGTTGAGCAAGTTGGTTGTAAGTTCCGACTGTTTTATTAATAGCTGTTCAATTCTATCTAATGCTGATTTAATGCTAATGCTGATTTTAATACAAGTGGTTCAAATGCTCATCCAACACTCGTCATGGCTAATCGATCGCGTTTGCCGCAGCTGGAGCTGCCAAAATTTAGTGGATTCTACACTGAGTGGGAAAACTTCTACTCTATGTTTAAGACGATAATAGATGCTGATCCGGATCTCAGTCCTATTGAGAAGTTCCAGCATCTTCGATCCTGCTTAAGTGGTTCTGCGTTGGATACCATCAGCTCATTGGAAATCAACAAAGCCAACTATCTCGTCGCTCTGGATATTCTTCAACGTCGATTTGATAATAAGCGTTTTATTGTACAGGCACACATCCGAGCAATCTTCCGGCTTGAGAAAGTTGATGCATCTGTGGGCAGGCTGAGGCAGTTGGTGGATAAAGTTACGTCTCACATTCGGGCTATGGATTCTTTAGCATCGCGGGAAGAAGTTGCTGACTGTGTCATCGTGCAAACAGTGTTGCAAAAGCTGGACAAGGCTACTCAGGCTAAATGGGAGGAAGGCTCATCTACTAATGAGTTGCCATCTTGGTCGAGATTGTCAGAATTCTTGCAAGGACGGTGTCGAGTCCTTGAAAATGTGGATCAAGTCTTGCAGGATGGTCAGGTTGGCAAGTCAGGAAAGATCGTGAGTACTCCTTTAAGAAAAGCATTTGTTGCTTCGAAGACTCCCATTCGTTGTGTCTTTTGTGACGATCCAAGTCACGCGCTATTCCAATGTAAGCGTTTTGAGCAATTGTCCCCAATGGCAAGGCATAAGGAGGCCAAGAGGCTCGCCCTTTGCCTCAATTGCCTAAGAAAAGGACATCAGCTGAAGGATTGCAAATCTGGTTCCTGCCGTACCTGCCAATTGAAGCACCATACTTTATTGCATTACAATCAGTCTTCAACAGTTACATCGAACGTAGTCCCTCAACTTAAACAACAAGCAAATGCAATACATCCCACTGCCATGGTTGCAATGTCACCTTCTCTGCCTCAAGTCCACATATCTCCTAACTCGTCTGATGTGGTGCTTCTAGCCACTGCTATAATCCTTGTCAAGAACCGAGCTGGCACATTCGTTCCGTGTCGTGCGCTCTTGGACTCAGGATCTCAACTTCACTTCGTCACCAGTCGGTTTGCAAATCAGCTTCAGCTTCGAAAATGTAAATCACTGACTGCAGTGTCTGGCATTGGAGATGCCAGCTTCTCAACTGAAGGATATTCAGTCAATCTCGTTCTGAAATCGCGGATTTCTGATTATTCTGCCTCCATCACTACCATCGTCGCCCAGACTATTACTGACAACCAGCCTGGCATCTCAATTTCTACTAACACTTGGAATATACCCTCAAACCTACAGCTAGCTGATCCTTTGTTCCATAAGTCACAACGGATTGATCTTCTCATCGGAGCTGGTCTCTTCTTCGAGCTGATGTGTGTTGGGCAAATTCAGTTGGCACCTGGATTACCAGTTGTGCAGAAAACGCAGCTCGGCTGGATCATTTCAGGTGGCGGGCAACATGCCCCCAAACTCTGTTCGTTTATCGCAACTCAAAGAAATTCGGATCACGCCAATCACAGCACTCGGCTTGATGAGTTGGTGCGTCAGTTTTGGGAAGTGGAACACGTTTTCGAGCCTATTGCCAAGGTAACCACAGAAGAACTTAATTGCGAGCAGCATTTCATTACAAACTATCGTCGATTACCTTCTGGGGAATATTCAGTCTGCTTGCCAAAAAATCAAGGCGTTGAATCTTTGGGCGATTCCTATTTGCAGGCCAAGCGTCGATTGTTGAATTTAGAGCGTAAGTTCGCTCGAAATCAAACTTTAAAGGAGAAATACTCAGCATTTATGAAGGAGTATATTGATCTCAATCATATGTCTTTGGTTCCCAGCGAAGAGATCAATAAATGCAAATATTTCTTACCTCATCATTGCGTATACAAAGAAGAGAGTTCGACAACAAAGCTGAGAGTTGTCTTTGATGGCTCGGCAGCTACCACATCTGGTTTCTCATTAAACGATTTGCTTATGTCAGGACCGACTATTCAAGCTACCTTGTTTCACACACTCGTTCGTTTTCGTACATTTTCGATTGCACTTACTTGTGATATTGGTAAAATGTATAGGTGTGTGAAGGTCGCAGAGCCTGATTCTATGCTCCAGTGCATTTTATGGCGAAACTCATCAGACGATGCTATCGAAGTCTTCAGATTGAATACCGTCACTTATGGGACCAAACCCGCTTCATTTTTGGCTATTCGTGCAATGCATCAACCAGCAATGGATGAGTCTTCGGCATACCCATTAGGATCCAAAACGGTTTTGCGAGATTTCTACGTTGATGACCTGATCTCAGGAGGCAATTCAGTTGAAGAAGTTCGCGACATAATGCAACAAACCACAGGTCTTCTTGCTCGAGGAAACTTTAAGTTGAGAAAATGCTGCTCCAATTCAAGAGACGCACTTCGCGGAGTTCCAGAAACTGAACAGGAAAGTTTTCTCAAACTCGATGACGGCAGCGACGTAACAAAGGAACCTGGATTGTCAGCGGACGATCTTCGTCAAGGATCACACATATTGTGTCGTCTTGTTCAAAGAACTCAGCTGCACCTAGAATACTCTGCACTACGAAATGGAAAGAATGTTCATTCGTCAAGCGCCATTCTTTCGCTCTCTCCGTTTATGGATGACTTTGGTCTACTTCGAGTTGGTGGCCGCTTGCGGCACTCGACTCTCGGCTTCGATGCGCGCCACCCAATTATCTTGCCCAAAGAACATCCCTTGACCTTCTCTATAGTATCTCATCTTCATCTGGCGCATCATCATGCAGGACCGCAGGCCTTGCTTGGAGTAATTCGACTCCAGTTTTGGCCCATAGGCGGCATGAAAACTGTCTCCCGAGCATTGCGAAAATGTGTCATATGCTGTAGATCCCGGCCTCGTCTAGTGGAGCATATAATGGCAGACTTGCCTAAGGATCGTATACTGTCTTCACCGGCATTTACTGTCACTGGAATCGACTACTGTGGACCATTTTACTACAAACCCGATGGACGAAACCGAACTTCAATAAAATGCTACATCTGCGTATTCGTTTGCTTCGCAACTAAGGCTGTATGGTTGGAGCTCGCAAAGGATCTGTCGACCGCAGCTTTCTTGGGCGCCCTTAAGCGTTTCATCAGTACGCGCGGCATTCCAAGATGCATTTGGTCTGACAACGCTACTAACTTTGTGGGTGCACGGAACGAGCTAGCGGATCTGAAACGTTTATTGTTGAGCCAGGAACATCGCACTGAAGTTCAGAACTACTGCATCAACAACAGTTTTGATTGGAAGTTCATACCTCCTCGCTCGCCACATTTCGGTGGCCTATGGGAAGCAGCTGTGAAGACCGCAAAGAGTCATCTATACCGCGCTATGGGATCATCACTTCTCGGCTTCGATGAACTTCGCACCTTGGTATGCCAAATTCAGGCTATAATCAATTCTCGTCCTCCACTTTCAGAAAATCCCGATGATCTTGGAGTTCTCACTCCAGGACATTTTTTGATTGGTCGACCACTCATCGATTTTCCCGAGCCAGACGTAACTGGGCTCGACCACAATCGCCTCGGTCCATGGCAACGCATTGCTTACATACAGCAATTGTTCTGGAAGCGCTGGAGTGAGGAGTACCTTACTATTCTTCAACAGCGTGGAAAATGGGTCACCTCGCATCCTCCGAACAAGATCAATGATGTCGTATGTGTGAAGGACGAAAACTTGCCGCCATTGAAATGGCCATTAGCTCGAGTCGTTGAGACCATCGCTGGAGCTGATGGTGCTGTGAGAGTCGCTGTTCTGCGCACACCCACTGGAACTACACGTCGAGCTGTCAATAAGCTGTGCGTCCTTCCAGTTGATGATCCTGTTAAAAGACTTGGTCTTTCAACGGGGGGGAGGATGTTCGGCGCAGCAGCTAATAATTGCTCTTAAATAAGCTTCTCTTAAGCCATCTGCTCTTTATCACATTCTCATTCGCTCATAGTGCAGTTAGGCACAAAAAGAAACTGTAACACACATACATATGTAAATTTATGCTGCTCGGTCTCTTGCTTATCATTTTGTATTCTATTCTTTAAGTTCGAAATTCACCTTCAAGCGAGCAACACCTACATCTCTCTATTGTAAACTGTATTAACTTTGCCTACACGATCATCGCGGACTAGGCATTAAACTAATAAATAATAAGCTAAATTAAATCGTGGTTTTATTATTTTGCCTTCGTAAATGATTGGAGCCAGAGTTGCCGAAAAAGCTCGGCAGCTTCCAACACACAATATAAACACAATTTAATTGCAATTTTGATTTTTAGAAATTGCTGAATCGCGCTCATATGAACGCATGTGTATGTGTAAATACAAAAACGGTGGTCTGTTTGCATTTATGCGTGTAAAGGGCGATATTTGACAAATACAAAACTAAAGAAGCGGCTGAAAATGCAAACACAACTCAATAACAATTTTGGTTGAAGAATATGCTAGAATGAATGACGTTGAATGTATTTGTGCTCATGCATAGCAAACGCGCTTGCACGTTTCAATGTATGTGTAAATGTAAATGTATTTTGCTGCCGCTGCTTAACACGTGCATGTGATAATTGGCCAAACGTTTTGTTTAATAGATTGGGACTGACTTAACGAAACTTGATGAAACTTTCAGCATATGATTCTATTGAATTTTTTACATTTTATAAAAATGCTAATTCATTCACATAGTTTTATTTGCAAACTTTGAATTGAATTGCATAAAATTCACTTTTTTTTTTTTATTTATTTATTTATTTGAAATCTGTTTTTATAACAATAAGCAAATTGTTTAAAATACTATACTAACTAACCGGATGTTTTAAGCTCCATTGAGATTAATCCATATATTTATATATATACATATTTATAAATTTGGGAGATCCAGGACATGGAATCTTTTTAGGCGTCGTGGACTGTCATTTGAGTTCTCTAGAAGTCCCAGTGCTAAAGCGTTACCATGACCATGTAACCTTTTTATATATCTTTTTGTGCCCGCCATTACTTCGTCTTTGACAAGAGGGAGCTTATGGTCTTTAGGGATATCATAATTGGTTATATACCAACGTGCACCTGTAATTGTTCTGAGTGTCATAGACTGGTATCGCTGCAATATTTCTATGTTTGAGTTGCTTGCTGTTCCCCATAGCTGCATCGCATAAGTCCAAACTGGCTTCAGGACAGTCTTATATAACCGTAATTTATTTTCAAGGCTTAGCTGTTTCGCTAACTGGAATGGTAGCGCCATTGAGTGAAACTGTGGGACAGATTCCGCGTCTGAGCGAGAATGTGACTTGCACAGCCTTTTGGGCGTTTACCACTTTTCTCCACCTTTTTAACCATACTTCAATTAGACCAAGTTCTTCTTGAAGTAGGTTGGCTGCAACAGTTGGGTCATTGGTCAGCAATGCTTGCGGTGTCGTCAGCATATGTAGCTATCTGAACAGCATTTGTACTAGGCAAGTCTGTTGTGAAGACAGTGTACAAAACAGGGCCTAAAACACTGCCTTGAGGGACTCCAGTATCAACAGTGCATATAGTGGACGATTCATCCTGTTCTTGAAATAATCCTGTTTTCTAAGTAGGATTTTATTATTAAGAACTACGGAGCGGGCAACACTTTATTAATTTTGTACAGCAGTCCTCCATGCCACACTCTATCGAAGGCCTGTTTGGCATCCAAAAATACTACAGTGCAATATTTTTTGCTTTCAAACGCATTTAGAATTTCCTGCGTAATGCGATGGCATTGTTCGATCGTACCATGTCCCCTTCTGAACCCAAACTAATGTTCGGGTATGATATTTAGCTCGTCCAGTACAGGTAACATTCTACTCAAAAGTATACGTTCAAATACTTTAGAGAACGTCACCAGCAAACTAATGGGACGGTACGCTGATGTGCAGCCTTCCGGTTTGTTGGGCTTTGGAATCATTATAACCTCCGCGCATTTCCACTTGGACTTGGAAAGTATTCGAGTCGAAGCATAGCATTATATATATATGTCAGTAGCCGGATGCATTTTTTTGGGAGAATTCTAATAGTGTTTGCACTAATTTTATCGTATCCAGGAGATTTTTTCTTATTTAGCTTTTTCATTTCCTCTTCTACCTCTGAAACAGTCGTTTGGCTTATCGGCAGGCTCATTTGACAGTCTGATACCAGAAAATTATTTACCTTGTCTACTGTGTCAGTATCGGTTTCCGCATTAGGTCTAAAAACTGAGCTTAAATGTTCTGCAAATGCTTCAGCCTTCTCAAGATTGTTTCTGCAGCGTTGGCCGTTGCTGTCAGTAATTATGGTTGCTCTTCTGACAGGTTTCTTTAGATATTTTTTAGCTCTCCATAGGCTATAATCTAGTGCACTAGTGTATGGGTCAAAATTTCTTAGATAATCTGCCGTCGCTTCATTTTTAATTTCCCATAGTTTAATGTTTAATTCCTTTGCAGCCTTGTTGAAATTTCTTTTGTCTGTTGGGCTTCGAGTTGTTTGCCATATTTTGCGAAGCCTTCTCTTAGTAGCTATTTGAGCTCTTAGTTCTAGAGGTAGGAAAGTTTGGCTAGATAAATTTTCATCTGGTGGAGGTGTAAACATATGTCCAACTACATGAATAGAGTTAGTCAGTGTTTCAACTGCAGTGTCAATCTCTTCTCCTGTTCTTAGGGATATGTCTAGCCTCGTTTTCTGTTCAAGCCAATTTTTAAATGCGCTTATATTATTTTTAGCATTAGTAATTCTATAAGGCTTTTGCTTGAAGCTAACTGTAGTACCATATGTCAAAATAATGGGTGAGTGATCAGAGCTCAAGTCAAAACTTTCCTCTATTTTAAAATTGTTTTGCGGAAGTCCAGAGTATACAATAAAATCAAGTAAATCTGGGATTTTCCTCGTATCAGTTGGCCAATATGTTGGCTTACCTGTCGACAGGGTTGAGTATTTATTATGCGTTATGCATTTATACAGCTCAGCACCCTTTGGGTTTACTAGTCTCGATCCCCACCAGGGGTGTTTTGCGTTGTAGTCGCCTCCAATAAACTGTCTACCCAGTCCTTGAAAAAGTGTGTTAAAATTATCTAACTTGCAGGGATATCTAGGTGGCACATACACTGCAGCAACAGCGATGTTTGAATGCATACATTTTATTTGAATTGTTGCAACTTGCATTAAATTTGTGCTGATGCTGTCCAGAGTTTTATAAATAAGAGTATTTTTAACTATAACGGCACTTCCCCCTTGTGCTCGGCCAGATGGGTGATACGCATTTATAATATCATACCCTTTAATAAATATGTGATTTTTCTTTGTAAAGTGAGTTCTGTTATTAATAATATATCAATGTTGTTTTTAATGAATAAAGTTATTTCATTTCGATGATTGGAAAGCCCATTGGCATTCCATATTGCTATACGAAGATCTACTTGCATAATTTGTTTACTAACAATATTATCATGTTGAGCAAGTTGGTTGTAAGTTCCGACTGTTTTATTAATAGCTGTTCAATTCTATCTAATGCTGATTTTTCTGGTATTACAGTCTCACCTTTCATGTTTGTGCATAGCTAGCTTGATTTGTGTACATATTTTCGTGATTATGGTTTGTTGGAATGTTTAATGTTGGGTGGTTAGCCGATAGTGCTGGTCTGCTATGGAGTAAGCTCGACTTTTTTTTGGTAATTTCCTGGTAGATTCTGCAGCCTTTGTAGCTGGCAGCGTGATTTTCTTGGCAGTTGGCGCAAGTAGCTAGTTCACTCTTTTCTTTAGGACAGATAATACTACTAGGTGATTCTCAGCACACTTAACACACTTGAACCGTTTGTTGCAGTATGATTTGGTGTGTCCAAATTCTTGGCATCGGTAGCACTGCACCATGTCACTAACTTTCCTCGGTGGTTCTATTGTAACCATGGCATTGTTAATATGTTTTATTTTATAGATCTCATGGTTGTTCTTATTCGGCTCTAGGTCTTTAAAGAACATAGGTAGTGGTTTCTTAGTGATATGGCTCTTAATATTTTGAATTCCTCTAACAGTATGCCCTTGCTGTTCAATAGAATGTTTAATTGTTTCAGTTTGTGTAGAGTGATGTATATTTTTGGCTACAACTCTAAATGCCCTCTCCTGTTTAAGCTGGAGTGTGTGGTAATTAACTTTATCAATCTTCAATATTTTGATGATGTCCCTATATTTTTCAATATTTTTCACCATGATGCGTATATGACCGTCTCGTTGGGATTTATATGTAAATTCAGTGACATCTAGATATGGCTTAAGATATTTTAACAAACCATTTATATCACTGACATTGGACACAAAGATTGGCGGCGGCTTTTCAGGTATTGTTGTTGTATTGTCGCTTTCCATTTCATCATCTAGTGTGGGTTGAGAGTGGTGTCCTTCTCCGTATCTGCCAAGAGGGCAAAGTGGTTAGCCAAGCTAGAAGGTCTGTCTATGGCCATGACTTTTCTCACTAGATTTGGAGAGATATCATTTTTTCGTTTCATTGTTCGTGGATTAGTAGGCACCTTTTGCCATGCTAAATGATTGTTTTCGCCGTCTTCCGACATACTCATTTGCTGCTTTGCAGCAGCAAAACTGCAGTCGTTTTCCAGTTGTTCCAATTTGAATACACGCGGCTGCTTCTTAGCTATGAGTTTTTGTAATTAAGTTTTTGTTTTTTTTTTAAGCACACAGTGTAAAATGTATAAGAAAATTGTATTTTTATTTATATATTTTGTGGAAGAAAAATTTTGCACGTTTGCATTTGACAAGCAGTGTTGCAAAACTGTATAAAATTCACTTGAATCTACATAAATGCCAAATTTGAGATATATTATTAAATTCAATATACATGATGCCCCTATGGGAAACGAGTATCACGCATTAGGTTTCGTCCTAAGGCAACGTTCTTACTTGTTTTTTTATTTATTTTATTTTTTTTTTTTTTTATGACTAAATAATGTATGATACATGGACAGAAAATTTTTGATAAAAAAAAATAATGTATGTGTAACGTAACTGGGCTCGAACACAATCGTCTCGATGGATTGCAACGCATTGCTTACATTCAGCAATTGTTCTGGAAGCGTTTGAGTGATGAATACATTACTATTCTCCTACAGCGTGGAAAATGGCTCACTTCGCAACCTTCTATCGAGGTCAATAATGTCGTATGTGTGAAGGACGAAAACTTGCCGAAAACTTGGCCACTAGCCCGAGTCGTTGACACTATGATGATGAGCTGATGAGAGTCGCTGTTCTGCGTACACCCACTGGAACTACACGTCGAGCTGTCAATAAGCTGTGCGTCCTTCTGGTTGATGATCGTGTTAAAAGACTTGGTCTTTCAACGGGGGTAGAATGTTCAGCGCAGCAGCTAAAAATTACTCTTAGATAAGCTTCTCTTAAGCCATATGTTCTTTATCTTATCCTCATTCGCTCATAGTGCAATTACGCACATAAGAAACTAAAACACACATACATGTGTAAATATCTGCCGCTTTGTCGCATGCTTATTACTTATAAATTCTATTCTTTAAAATCAGTTCGAAAATCACCTTCAAGCGCGCAACACCTACATACATTGTAACAATCAATACGAATTAACTTTGCCTAGACAACCACCACGGACTCGGCATTAAATTAATAAATAAAAAGTTAAAATAAATCGTGCTGTTATTATTTGTCTTCGTAAATGATTAGAGCCAGAGTTGCCGAAAAAGCTCGGCAGCTTCCAACACCTTTCATACAAATAATAGTATAAGTCACAACATTTTACATGAGCCATAGTAAATGTGCTGTACCGGCTCAGTAGAGAAGAAATTCGAACTCTTGAAGAACAAATTTTAAAATTTTTGTGTGCGAGCTTATGCATACACGCGCACACATACAAAACTTCCTCTGCCTCTGGAATCGCATCACTGCAAATTTCAATTCTTGCGCGCTGCTGCTCGACCGATTTCTCGAAGCAGAATGATTCTGCTTAGTGCAATTTTTGTTGCGAACGTTATGAGATTGAGCCGAGCAAAAACGAAGTTGTGACGGGTCTAATCGTCAATTTTTGTGTGTGGAATAATTTTGGTCTGAATGACCAGTCTATATGTTGTATGGTTAGTGTTACGCATCAATCATGGCTATCTTTTCGGGTGTTGTATAAATAGTATCAACTAACACCCTGTCGGGTCATACATTTGTATTTAGGGCCTCATGCTTCAGATTTTTCGAATTTATGAATGATATGTTGTTTTTTTCTAATAGGAGTGTTTCTTAATTTTACTTATGATTTATTTGTCTGTCCTGTATTGGGTCACCGTAAGCATTATTTCACTTTCTTCGTCTTTTTATTGTTTTATTATTTATTGGGGTCACTGGGTTGAGTAGTATCAATAAACAAAGAACACTTATATTCATCATCTAGAACAAACAACTTTTCATGCAAAACAACTCAACTTCCCTTTTGAATAAACCTGTAAAATATTCGGGTTTGTATGATTAATTGTGGGCATATACAGTCTGTCAAGAAACACTTTACACAGTGGGAAAAAGCTCAATTTTTTTACTTTATGTACAAAAATGAAGAGTTCTTGTTTAGTTTAGCTAATTTTTTTGAATGGTGAACTGTTTAATACATAGGTATTTTTAAATCAAATTATAAACAAGTAAGAACGTTGCCTTAGAGCGAGACCTAAAGCGTGATACTCGTTTCCCACAGGCTCAAATTTTGCATTTATGTAGATTCATGTGATTTTTATTCAATTTTAATTTTTGCAAATATAACTATGTGAATGAATTTAAATTTTTATAAAATGTAAAAAATTCAATAGAATCATATGCTGAAAGTTTCATCAAGTTCCGTTAAGTCAGTAGCAATCTATTAAAGAAAACATTTAGCCAATTATGACACGCACGCGTTAAGCAGCGAGAGCAAAGTACATTTACACTTACACATATGTATGTACATTGAAACGTGCAAGCGCGTTTGCTTATGCACGGTCACAAATAAATTCAGCGCCATTCTAGCATATTCTTCAACCAAAATTGTTATTGAGTTATGTTTGCATTTTCAGCCGCTTCTTTAGTTTTGTATTTGTCAAATATCGCCGTTTATACGCATACATTTAAACCGACCACCGTTTTTGTATGTACACATATAAATATATACGTTCATATGCGCGCATTTCAGCTTTTTCTAAGAATAACAATTGCGATTGATTTATGTTTATATTGTGTTTGCATTAACAGCAGCTTCTATAGTTTTGTATTTGTCAAAAGTAGCCCTTGTAGTGATGTAGTTTCGGATTTGCCAACAGGCAATGCAAAACTTATGTGGCGCAGCAGGTAGATGAAAAGCGTGTAAGCAAAAGGGACCGCGCTCGATACACGGCGGCGACGGCATAAAAATTGTTGCGCAGCTGTTCGTGCCTACATACATACATACCTGATGGGACCTATCGTTAATTTTTTTGTGCGTGAATAATTTTGTTCGGACTAAGTCGATTACACAAATATCGGTATTTGATATTTACATTTTTTGTCAGGGTCACACACACAAAAAGAAAATAACATAACTGACCTAGGCTATACGAAAAATGATAATTTTAGCAGATAAATTATTTGCAGAACTTCAACATTAAATCGAATTACATATATTTCTCAGAAATGCCGTTTGTCGTCTTAGCAATTCTTATTAAGCTTATTTATATAGGTGGCACAGGCATATGAATTTTGCAGCTGGGCGTTACAAATTTTGTTGCCAATTTGCCACGCCCCCAGTAGGCGTAGACATATCATATTTGGCAAGTTCCTAGAAGGAGTCGAGGGTAACGTAACTGTAAAGTTTGGATGCTTACACTCCAAAAATGTGAAAGTTACAGGGTATTTTTTGATATACCACGCCCCCAAAGGGGCGTAAGATTTATTTTTGGGGAATTAATAGAGGAGGCCCCCAGTAACACAAACATCCAATTTTGGATCGTCTAGCTCTAAAACAGTAGGAGCTATAAGCTTTTTGCGATTTGTCACGCCCCCTGAAGGCGTAGGTGTGTCCGCCATTTCTTTTTGATCTTGGGTTGCTTATCCGAGTATATATATCAAATTTCAAGTGTCTAGCATCAATAGTGCTCAAAATATATCTGATCTTGTAAAATCACTATATATTCAGATCCGATTTGCCACGCCCCCAGTGGGCGTGGACATAAAATTTTTTATCAATCTTTATAGAATCGAGGCGTTAATATACGTGCCAAATTTCAGCATTCTAGCTTTAAAACTGTAGAAGTTACAGTTTTACCGATTTGCCACGCCCCCAATGGCTGTAGATATATCCGCCATATCTTTTTGAGCTTGGGTGGAGCTTGGGTGGTATACATTCCAAATTTCAACTCTCTAGCTCTTCAACTAATATGATTTCTTGACTATAGGCGCAAGCATTTTCCGATTTGCCACGCCCCTAGCGGGCGTATCCGGAAAATCTTGAGGGTATACACGAGTATATGTTCCAAATTTCAAGTCTCTAGCTTCAATAGCGTAGAAAAATATTACATTCATACGGACAGACGGACAGACGGACGGACAGCAAGACGGACATTTCATAAAACCAATATACTCTTTTTCCCTTTGGGAAACGAGTATAACAATAAGGTGAAACTTAAAAAAAAACAAAAACTTAGATTACTCATATTTCACATTGTCAAGAAACTCTTTACACATTTTGTTCGCTTCATCAGTGTTGCTCTCATTCTAAGAAATAACGGGCTTTACCGTTGCCTATGCTTTAAGAATCTCTTTATGCCTCTCTATTTTTGTGTTTATTTTTCATTTTGTGCGAAATTTGAGTACACATGAAAAAAGTAATTAAAATTTAG
The DNA here is from genome assembly GCA_035045145.1 of Drosophila meridionalis. Lineage (NCBI taxonomy): Eukaryota > Metazoa > Arthropoda > Insecta > Diptera > Drosophilidae > Drosophila > Drosophila meridionalis. The sequence continues at coordinate 15,044,073 of JAWNPG010000037.1, forward strand.
AGTAATAATGCCCGGAAAGAGATTAAGTTTCGATGTTGTCCAATTGATCTTCTACAATCGGCAGTTGGGTAAATCAGTTCCAGAATTAGTGGAAATGATTCCCGTGTCGAGAAATCAATATACAACGTTCTCAGTCGCGCAGAAAACGAGGGAAGACTTGAGGCAAAGGGTGTAGGTGGCCGGAAGCAAAAGATATCTGATTGGGCAAACCGCCTTATGATGCGAAAGATCAAAGCAAATCCCTAAATTTCGACCAGAACTCTTGCCAAAGAGCTCAAAGAAAAGTGTGTCATGGATGTGTCCCACGAAACGGTCCATCAGGCCATTCTACGGTATGGGTATTCTACGAAAGTGGCACGTACCATTATTGATGCTAGATACTTGAAATTTGATAGTATTGACCAACGCAGAGCCGATGGAAATCGACAACTTAGAAGCCGTACTCATTTGGAAGTCCTGCAACGAATATTATCAATGTTCCAAGTGTTTCCCTTGTTTCTCTGGTTTCAGCCATTCGGACATTGAAATCATCTTTTTCTCCTGGTGCTGATAATATTCCAAGTTTTGTTATAAAGGAATGCAATGCTTCGTTACAGTTACCTTTATTAAAACTATTCAATTTTTCCCTGGAGACTTCTGCTTTTCCATCTATTTGGAAAGAATCATTTATTATTCCATTACATAAAAAAGGTGGGAGGTGCGACATTTCAAAGTATAGAGGCATAGCTAAACTGTCTGTTATCCCAAAATTATTTGAAAAAATTTTAACATCAAACTTACAAAATTTTTGTAAAACGATTATTTTGCCATCTCAACATAGTTTTTTTTTCCAGAATCGATAAACTTCAACTAATTTATTAGAATTTTCTTCTCTAATTAACGATAGCTGTTTAAATAAAATGCAAACTGATGTTATTTATACTGATTTCAGCAAAGCATTTGATTCATCATAATATCTTAATTTGCAAACTTGATCATTTAGGATTTCACCCTAAACTTGTGTCTTGGATTTCGTCCTATCTGAAAGGCAGGGTATTTTTGCGGACATCAATTTCGAAGCTTATCTCTATTTCATCATGTTGGATAGAAAACCTTTTTCTACCCAAAATGGACGGAAGTTATATTTAAATTGAAAGATAAAAAACCGCGCCTGTTTGCTTTCACAACAGTGGTTTATTTGTGACTAACTTAGATATGGTACCTATGACATAGATATGGTACACGTACTTATCGATACATATCGCATTGCTAAAGATGACATTTTTAACACCCTTCCTCAATGCGATCATGGTAACAAATTCAAATTAACTTAATTCATTTTAAACTTAACATTTCAGTAAATTTAACATGCTTGTTCTGTCTGTCTGTTGTACAAGCATACTTTAAGTTAATTTGACCTTCGTCTACTACTTGACGAACAAAATGATATCTTATATCAATATGCTTAGTCCGGGAATGATGAACCGGATTCCTGGCCAACTCCTGTGCACTCAGATTATCGCCATACAGAGTAGTTGATGTAGATTCATCTCCACATCCAATCTAGATTATTAATCGACGTAAGAATATAGATTCCTTACAAGCCGCCGACAGTGCCATGTATTCTGCCTCCGTGCTGCTAAGTGCCACGCTGCGTTGCTTTTCGGATCGCCAAGAAATCGGCCCACCTGCCAGAAAGTATACATAGCCAGTATATGACCTCCGGTCAGTTCGATCTCTACCCCAATCTGCATCTACATATCCAGTGAGTGGTTGATGACTACCTCTGTAATGTAACTTGAAATTTAGCGTCGCTGCCAAATACCTTAAAACGTGCTTTACGCCAGCCAAATGCTCGACGTGCGGATCTTGGTTCCTCTGAGCCAACTTCGCCACATCAGCTCACCAATCATTGATTGATACTTGACAGGGTCAACCTTTTGACACTGTCCATCGGCGCAATTTACTTGGAAACCTGCATCCAGCGGAGTTGCTACTGGTCTACAATTGTCCATACCGTGAGTTTGCAATAATTCCTTGATATATTGCGAATGGCCTATGGTGATAGGCCCAAGCTCATCTTCACGCTGCACTTCCATGCCCAAAAACAGTTCAGGCACGCCTTTGTTGACACATTCAAACGCATTTGAAATCGCCGCTTTGATGCTAACCAGGTCCTCCTTGGATTGACATGCTATAAGCAAATCGTCAACATATACCAGGATTAACGACAAATTATCCTTTCCCATATGTTGGTAGAGACAGGGCTCGTTTTCACAGGCCACAAAACCCAAACTACTCAGGAATTCATTTAGTTTGGTGTTCCATTCCCTTCCTGATTGTTTCAATCCATATATCACCTTCTTCAATAGCAAAGCCTTAGCTGGTTGATCTCGATCAGTGTATCCTTGGGGTTGCTTCATATACACAGTATCGCTCAGATCACTATTGAGGTATGCCGTGCATACATCCATTTGGTGTACATACAATTTCAATTTCGCTGCCAGTGCAAAGATGAATCGCACGCTCTCCAGTCTGCACACCGGAGAAAAAGTTTCCGCATAGTTAATGCCATACCGCTGGGAGCAACCTTTTGCCACCAATCGTGCCTTGAATCGTTCAACATGTCCATCTTTTTCACGTTTCAGACTGTATACCCATTTGCATCCAACAGCCCGCTGTCCTTCCGGTAAGTCTGCTAACTGCCAAGTCTGGTTCGCCATTAGTGCGTCATATTCCCGTTTCATCGCATCACACCATTCGGATGCATGAACACTCCTCAACGCCTGCTCATAGGATGATGGCACCTTCACGTTGGTAGAAACCAGAGCCCCAAGAACGTTGTGCTGCTTTCGAGGCCGGCCTGGCTTGCCAGTTCGAATCAGCCTTGGTCTGCCTGGACCAAAGCGGGGAACTGTGTAATGCTCAACTTTCACAGTTGCGTCGTCGCTTCCTTTGTTCTTGCTACCTCCATTGCTGCTACGTCCCTTGCTGCTGCGCCTCTCGCTGCTGCCTCCAACGCTGCTGCCTCCAACGCTGCTGCCTCCAACGCTGCTGCCTCCAACGCTTCTGTCCCGATCGCTGCTATCCCGATCACTGCTGCCTCCAACGCTGCTGTCCCGATTGTTGCTGCGTCCCTCGCTGCTGTCCCGATCGCTGCTTCGTCTCTCGCTGCTGTCCCGATCGCTGCTGCTAGAGCCATCACTCTCGTTACCAGGCTGCATGGTAACTTTAGATGTTGGCAGCTCAGTTACAGATGAATAGTTGTCATCTCCGTCCTCATTGAAAAGAACATCTCGCCTCTCAATCACCTGACGAGATACTGGGTCGTACAAACGATAGCCTTCGCTTGCTACCGAATACCCAATCATGCGATATTCTTTGCCCTTTGCTTGTAGTTTGCTCTTCCTTGGACCCTTGTCCAAAGCTACTGCAATTGAACCAAAAACTTTTAGATGGCCAACAAAAGGTTTATTACCAGTCCACGCTTCCATAGGCGTCATACTGCCTAAAGCACTGGTTGGCGATCGATTCCGTACATATACGGCTGCGTTGACTGCTTCAGCCCACAAAGATTCGCCCAATCCTGATTGCAGCAACATACACCTTGACATCTCTACCAGAGTGCGGTTTGCCCTCTCAGCCACGCCATTTTGCTGAGGAGTGTATGCTACTGTCAGCTGCCTCTTGATCCCTTGACTCTTCAGGTATTCATCAAATGGCTTATTGACGAATTCACCTACATTGTCGCTCCGGATACATTTGAGACACTTTCCTGTTTGCCGTTCAACCAACGTTTTGAATTCGACGAACATCTTGAAGACTTCATCCTTCCTCCGAAGGAAATATACGAAGATCCGCCTTGACTTGTCGTCAATAAAGGTTAAGAAATACTTCGAACCAGCCAAAGACTGTGTGGCCCGCACACATCAGCATGAACCAACTCCAATATACCTCGCGCTCTATTGGCAGTTGCGTCAGGAAATGGCTGCACATGAATTTTGCTTAGCATGCAAATTTTACAATTCATGTTCTCCTTGAAAACTATGTTTTCAATACCACGCACCATTCCTTTCTTGATCAGGTATTTCAAGCTGTTGACATTCAAATGGCCATACCGTTTATGCTACAGCACACCATCTGCCTTAGCTGCAGCATAGCAGCTATTTTGCTTTCCTTGAAACATATATAAGTCTTCCACCTTGTTTCCTTTTACCATGCAAAAACCTTTTTGCATTACTTTTGCATACTCTTGCCGAAAAGTTACAAAGCAATTATGTTTCACAGCGCTGCTCACTGAGAAAAAGTTTCCGCTCATTTTCGGCACATAAAGAACATCTTTTAACAGCAACGTGCATAATTCTGTCTCCAGCTTTACTTCTCCTTTTCTTTATGCTTTCAGGAAACCAGAGTCAGCCAGACTAATCATTTCTGTGTGTTTAACAAACTTTGTGAATAACTTTTTATCACAACACATATGGCTTGTTGCGCCACTATCCAAACACCACATACTCTTTTTCAAATGATCTGCGCTCAACGCATTCAATAAACTGCACTGCTTGTTCTCTCTTCTATTCGCCTTTTTCTCATTAGCGCTCTCTTTCTTACACTCAGCCTTCAAATGACCGCGCTCGCCACACTTGAAACATATCATATTTTTGTTTCCCTGCTTTTTCGCTCTCTGCGCGGCTGGCTTGTGTGTTGCACAAAATGCTTTTACGCATTCGTTCTTTTCTTCTGCGTTCTCCCTCCGCTGGCTCTCTTCCTTCACTTTGATGCACAGAGCGTTGAAGGGCGGCAGACTGTCGCGCGTCTCTATGGCGACAACGAAATTTTCGTAACTTTCTGGAAGACTCGACAGCAAAATAATTGTGCGCAATTCGTCGCATAGCTCAATTCCTTCTGTCCCGAGGCTATCCATAATTCCAACGAATTCATTTATATAACTTGAAATGCTTTGTCCTTGCTCCATGCGCTTGAAAAGCAATTTCTTGTAGAGCTGAACCTTACGTGTTGGTCTACTCGGCTGATGGACATCTCTTAGCTGATTCCATGCCTCGGACGACGTCTTGCAATCCTTCAAATAGCCCAATTGTGAAGGTTTCACACTTAACGTGATCACTGACAGCGCCTTCTCATCTTTGGCCTGTCAATTCACATTCTCTCCTGAGATACTCCTGTATCCGTTGGTAGCAATCCACCTGATGCTACACTCCACAGCTCCTGGTGCACCAACACACTCCGCATTTGAACGCGCCAGGTTTCATAATTGCCTTCGTCCAACTTTTCTATTTGATAAATTCCGCTCATAGCTATTATCAATTAGTTTCTGAGTCACACCGATGTTAATAGTTCGTAACTAAAAACAAATACTTTATATTTCAATTAAACATCCGCGCCTGGGCCCATAACCTTTGTTGGATAGAAAACCTTTTTCTACCCAAAATGGACGGAAGTTATATTTAAATTGAAAGATAAAAAACCGCGCTTGTGTGCTTTCACAACAATGTTATTTGTGACTAACTTAGATATGGTACCTATGACATAGATATGGTACACGTACTTATCGATACATATCGCATTGCTAAAGATGACATTTTCAACACATCAGGCGTACCTCAGGGCAGTCATTTAGGACCGCTGCTTTTTACCCTCTTTATCAATGATCTTCATAGATGTATTGTTCACTCAAAAATTTTTATGTATGCAGATGATGTAAAGCTCTGCCTTTCATACTCCAACTTACTTGACCATCTTCTCCTACAAGATGATCTTAATTCCAATCAGCGTTGGTGTGTGACTAATCAGTTGCATTTAAATTGCTCTAAGTGTATGACATTGACTTTCAGTCGTACCATCCTACATATTGTTAATTACACTATTAACAACATTTCCTTGCAACGAATTTTGACTGTCAAAGATCTTGGTGTTATTTTTGACACAAAATTTTCTCTTAATCTTCATGTCTCTACTATCGTAAATGAAGCTAAAGGTGCTCTTGGTATTATTAAAGGCTGGTCAAAGTAGTTTAAAAATCCGTTTATCACAAAACTATTATATAATTCGCTGGTTCGACCTATTTTAAAATATTATTAAATTTTTTGGTCTCCACAGCATAAACTGTATCAGGACCGTATTGAATCGGACCAGAAACGGTTTCTTATTTTTGCGTTGTGCGATTTAAACTGGGATCGTAATCTTCGCTTACCATCCTACCAGAGTAGGCTTCTTCTTGTTAATCTTTCTTCATTAATCAATCGTAGAACAATTCTGGGGATTGTTTTCCTACATAATTTGATTATTGGTAAAATTGATTCGCCTTGTCTGTTAATTCAGCTTAATTTTTCTGTTCCCTCCAGAACAAGCAGACACTTTCGTCCGTTGTATTTACCTTTATGCACATCGGATTATTCTTTGCATAGCGCGTTTCATGTGTTATGTAGTAATTATAATAAATTTTATCATGTGTTCTCCTCTGAACTCTCTCTTCCCTTAACAAAATCATCAGGTCATCTTCGTAGTAGCCTGTAAATCTTAAATTTGTACTTATATCTAAGACTATAATTAATTTAATTTGTAAGTTTCCCACAAATACTCTCTATCTTGTATAGCTTCAATGATATCACTGACTAAAATGGCTGTGAATTGGGGCATAGCTGGCCGTACTGGCAAATAAAGTACCCCCACCGAGTTGGTGGTATTATTGATAATTAATGTTATTTTAGGCTTTATAATTATATAAATATTTCTATTGTTTACATTTAAGTTGACTCCAGTTTTGTCAATGTCTTTTTAATAATAATAAATAAATAAAAAATAAATACAGAAACAATGACAATGACCAGTATCAGAACGACGACTACAATGAGAACAACAATTCAAACAATCCGTTCTGCCTGATGGGCAGAGGTTAATAATACTGTTTTTTGCGAAGCAGCCTCGGAAGGCCTACCATTAATAGAATTAAACATAAATAAAGAAAAGTATGTAGCACTTATAGATAACGGAGCTTCTGCCTGCCTGGTAAACGACCAAATAAACGGGTACAGAAGAATGAAGTTAAACAGACCAATACCGTACAGTACGATAAATAGCAACGACATAATTAAGCATGAAATTTATACAACCCAAGAGAATTTAATTTACTAAGTAATGCAAGGGTTCGATGGAAAGTAGCCCCATTAACAGGAAGAAAGTACAGTTTTATCATAGTTCTAGATCTATTAAATTTTTTACACACTTTCATTAATATAGAAAAAAACAATTTTAAAGAAAATTCAATCATAAATAATCCGTATCAGTACAAGGAAGTGTGTACGCTAGAAAGTAATCACTTGATCACTTGAACAAAGAAGACCGAAAAGAAATTAAAACCATTATTCGACATTATAGTAAATTAATTTTCAAGCAAGGAGACGTATTGACTAGTACGACACAGTTAGAACACGAGATAAGGATAACCACTACCGAACAACTAAGCTCAAAACTTTATAGGTATCCACCAAAACATAAGGAAGAAGTAAGGAGACAAATAAAAGAAATGACAGAACAAGGTATTATAAGGAAAATTAATTCCAGATATTCCAGCCCTTTAATAGTAATGCAAAAGAAAATAAACAATTCAGGCAAAAAGAAATATAGAATAGTAATTGACTATAGAAAGCTAAACGAAATCACGATAGATGACAAGTTTCCGATCCCAAATATCGATTCAATTTTGGATAAACTCGGAATTCATTCATATGTATGTATTTGCCAAAGCACAATTCTCTAGTATTTGATTTGCGCTTTTTACGAATAGGGGGCTATTGGAGGCGAATGGGGCGTGGCATCCAAAATCTAAAAATAACGTTATCTCCGTATCTCTACACAGCAAATTTGAAGTCTCTAGCTCAATCGATGTACAAACAACCAGCGTTTGCAAAAACTACTCTGTAGCAGTAATAGCAATAAGAATTATGCTATGCTCTGGCTACCGCTCTCATTTATAACGGAGCCGTAGCAGAGCCATAGTCGAACGAAAAATTTTATGAGCTCTGCTCTGCTCTCGTAGTTCATTGTTTTCATATCGGTAGCAATAGCAATAGCACAAAACGAAATGAACGACTACGCTCCGTCAGAGCGGTAGTCGAAAAACGAGAGCAATAGCGATAGCTGAAACAGAGAGCGAGATGAAATCATAGCAAGATGAGAACAGAGCCAAATGAGAGCATATCGAGATGATAACAGAGCGAGATGGGAGCAAAACGAATGTGCGAGAGCGATATGTTTGTTTTTATTTAAATTAATGATTATAATGAACTAATACTACATAAACATCTTCATTTTCAAATAAACTTAAATTATAATCATTAATTTAAATAAAACAAACAGAAAGATCTGCTGCTACTCATATCGCTCTCGCACATTCGTTTTGCTCCCATCTCGCTCTGTTATCATCTCGATATGCTCTCATTTGGCTCTGTTCTCATCTTGCTATGATTTCATCTCGCTCTCTGTTTCAGCTATCGCTATTGCTCTCGTTTTTCGACTACCGCTCTGACGGAGCGTAGTCGTTCATTTCGTTTTGTGCTATTGCTATTGCTACCGATATGAAAACAATGAACTACGAGAGCAGAGCAGAGCTCATAAAATTTTTCGTTCGACTATGGCTCTGCTACGGCTCCGCTATAAATGAGAGCGGTAGCCAGAGCAAAACGAAAAACTACAGAGTAGCGTAGCATTTTCAAACGCTGCAAACAACGCCTTAAAAACACATTTAATTATCGATAAATGCTCATAAAATCGAAATAGAATGAGTTATCGAAAAAATTTGATAAACTTGTGCAGCGTATGGTATTAACGAACATTCATATCAAATTTCAAGTCTCTACGTTGCGTATTTAAAAATATCTCAGCGTTCACACGGACGGACGGACAGGGCTAAATCGACTCAGCTGGTCGACCTGATCAAGAATATATATACTTAGTGGGGTCTGATACGCCTCCTTCTGCCTGTTACATACATTTTCACTAAACCATTATACCCTGATTTCTCATTTTCAATGGGCTCAGGGTATAAAAAAGATAACATACAAAACGAAAATAACGACAATGTGTCAGATATCAATATGATAGCAAACGTAGAAGACAAAGAAGATAACAGCTCTATAGCAACAGTACATTCAACGGAGGAAAATTTACACAATCATTTTTTTATAAAGGAGGAAATACTTAATAAATACAAAACACAGATAATCATAACAAACTGTAAAACAGAGAAAATTAAAATAATGCATGGTAAAAGAATAATTTTTATAGCTAAATATGACTTTCCAACAATGAGTGAGATTTTCAAGAAATATATAAATAAAGGAAATATTGGAATTTACTCAGAACTACCGTACCACGAATACAACTTTCAAACGACAAGCAAATAGAATTCATAAGATGTACACTTAGAGCTCAAACTTTGAATACGAGACAAAAGCAGTTAAACAAACATCGTTCTACCACGTAAGCGAGAGTATGCGTTCAGGTATTCAGGAGAATTACAACCAATTAAAAAATAGAATTTACTATACAAAATTATTAGAACTGGTGCAAATGGTTGTTAACCAATGTGACTTATGCAAAGAAATTAAATATGATAGGAAACCCATAAAAAACAAATTTAAAACAAGTAAGAAAACTCTAGTCCAAGGTGCCCGACTAGGAGATACCCTCAGTCCCGTCTGATTTGCATTTTTAGTACGCTTGCACATAACATTAAATTTTCCAATATTAAATTATATTTTTGAAATTTTATTCACTAATTTGTAAATAGACAAAAAAAAAAAAACAAGTAAGAACGTTGCCTTAGGACGAAACCTAAAGCGTGAAACTCGTATCCCAGAGGGGTATCTGGTATTTTAAATTTAATAATTTATCTCAAATTTTGCATTTATGTAGATTCATGTGAATTTTCTGCAATTTCAATTTTTGCAAATATAACTATGTGAATGAATTAGCATTTTTATAAAATGTAAAAAATTCAATAGAATCATATGCTGAAAGTTTCATCAAGTTCCGTTAAGTCAGTCGCAATCTATTAAAGAAAACGTTTGGCCAATTATGACACGCACGCGTTAAGCAGCGACAGCAAAATATATTTACATTTACACATACATATGTACACACATTGAAACGTGCAAGCGCGTTTGCTTATGCACGGTCACAAATAAATTCAGCGCCATTCATTCTAGCATATTCTTCAACCAAAATTGATATTGAGTTGTGTTTGCATTTTCAGCCGCTTCTTTAGTTTTGTATTTGTCAAATATCGACCTTTATACGCATACATTCAACCGACCACCGTTTTTGTATGTACACATATAAATACATACGTTCATATGCGCGCATTTCAGCTTTTTCTAAGAATCACAATTGCGATTGATTTATGTTTATATTGTGTTTGCATTAACAGCAGCTTCTGTAGTTTTGTGTTTGTCAATAGATGCCCTTGTAGTGAAGTAGTTTCGGATTTGCCAACAGGCAATGCAAAACTTATGTGGCGCAGCAGGTAGATGAAAAGCGTGTAAGCAAAAGGGTCCGCGTTCGAGACGAGGCGGCGACGGCATGAAAATAGTGGCGCAGCTGTTCGTGCCTACATACATACATACCTGATGGGACCTATCGTTAATTTTTTTGTGCGTGAATAATTTTGTTCGGACTAAGTCGATTACACAAATATCGGTATTTGACATTTACATTTTTTGTCAGGGTCACACACACAAAAAGAAAATAACATAACTGACCTAGGCTATACGAAAAATGATAATTTTAGCAGATAAATTATTTGCAGAACTTCAACATTAAATCGAATTACATATATTTCTCAGAAATGCCGTTTGTCGTCTTAGCAATTCTTATTAAGCTTATTTATATAGGTGGCACAGGCATATGAATTTTGCAGCTGGGCGTTACAAATTTTGTTGCCAATTTGCCACGCCCCCAGTAGGCGTAGACATATCATATTTGGCAAGTTCCTAGAAGGAGTCGAGGGTAACGTAACTGTAAAGTTTGGATGCTTACACTCCAAAAATGTGAAAGTTACAGGGTATTTTTTCGATATACCACGTCCCCAAAGGGGCGTAAGATTTATTTTTTGGGAATCAATAGAGGAGGCCCCCGTAACACAAACATCCAATTTTGAAGCGTCTAGCTCTAAAACAGTAGGAGCTATAAGCTTTTTGCGATTTGTCACGCCCCCTGAAGGCGTAGGTGTGTCCGCCATTTCTTTTTGATCTTGGGTTGCTTATCCGAGTATATATATCAAATTTCAAGTGTCTAGCATCAATAGTGCTCAAAATATATCTGATCTTGTAAAATCACTATATATTCAGATCCGATTTGCCACGCCCCCAGTGGGCGTGGACATAAAATTTTTTATCAATCTTTATAGAATCGAGGCGTTAATATACGTGCCAAATTTCAGCATTCTAGCTTTAAAACTGTAGAAGTTACAGTTTTCCCGATTTGCCACGCCCCCAATGGGCGTAGATATATCCGCCATATCTTTTTGAACTTGGGTGGTCAACGCAAGTATACATTCCAAATTTCAACTATCTAGCTCTTCAACTAATATGATTTCTTTGATTTCTATTAACTATGGGCGCAACCATTTTCCGATTTGCCCCGCCCCTAGTGGGCGTATCCGGAAAATCTTGACACTTCATAATTCGAGGGTATACACGAGTATATGTTCCAAATTTCAAGTCTCTAGCTTCAATAGCGTAGAAAAATATTGCATTCATACGAACAGATGGAAAGACGGCCAGACGGACAGACGGACATTTCACAAAACCAATATACTCTTTTTTTTAGGGGTCTAGCTCTAAAGGTGTGGGAGATATAATTATAGCCTGTTTTCGATAAGGTTTAAAATCGATAACATTATAACAAAAATAGATATCGTTTTTTGTTAACAAACTTGACGTGCGCGTGCCATCCACGGACCCAAAGAAAAAAAATTCAAGTCTCTAGCTTGTCTAGATGTTTCAATCGACGCGTTCAAATATACGGACAGACGGACAGACGGACGGACGGACCAACAGACAGACGGACAGGGCTAAATCGACTCATCTCCTCGTCCTGATCAAGAATATATAATTTGTCTTTGTGGGGTCTGACACATAGCCAGGAGCTTTAAAATGGATAAGAAAGCTAATGATACGGTTGAGCTAATATTAAGAGCAACAGTAAAATACAACAAATCAATTCATTCCGTTACCAACCAAAAACCAATTGATATCATACATGCCTCGACAATTGAATTCAGACAAAGCATTAAAGGGAAAATAGAACAAGCACAGCAAGCTGTACTCCAAAGATGCAACATGGACAGCCAAAACAGAGTTTTCGAAGTGGGGGAAAAAGTTTTCGTTAAGAATAATAGAAGATTGGGCAATAAGCTAACACCGCTTTGAGGAAAGAATCCAAGCAGACCTGGGAACGTCTGTTCTTATTAAAAGGAGGGTGGTTCATAAAGACAACCTGAAATAGCACCTAAGAAGATCAGATTACTAATCGCGTAATAACCCTATCTGTTCTCTACAGGATTCAACTAGCAATTCTGTTATTATGGGGAACGGCATAGAGTCGGATTATCGACTATTCACACTCCAACTATATTCCAATCATAGATGGAAAGGTATTGGTGTGAGAGCATAGCGGTTATTTAAGACATTCCAGCAATTTAATAGCAGATGAAACCGTTAAGTTGCCAGAACATTTCCCCCATTCGCATATGCGAAAGCTGTTAGACGCAGATATAGACCACACTAAAAGTTTATTGTCCGTTGCTGAGGTACAACAAAAGATGGCCAGAAGCCTGGACAAGCAATTAATTATAAACTCAGAGACGCAAAAACAAATCAATAGGCTAACTGACACAAGCTAAAAAGAACGACTTAGTTGATACACCAAACTTGTATGAAACACTATTATCAAGAATGCAAATGCCGGCATAATAAACCCGACCATTCTTGAACACAATGATTTGAAAACTATTTTAAATGAACACCCCATAGAAATTCCCATAGTTAGTCTTACAGAAGCGTCTACAATTAAGGTCCGTCAGTGCGAAAACATAGTCCACATATTAATAGCGTAAATAGAGTAAAATTTATCTGCAAGAAGTTACGATCTTTCCGCTATCCCACCAACACGCCGCGCTACAACTACAGGATGACATCGTGGCCGAATGCAACAACAACATCCTAGCAGTCAGCGAGTACGTAGCAACGACGTACGCCTCCGTTTGTGAGTTGACAACACAGGACTCCTGTGCACGAGCACCACACGCTGGTAGCGTCGCCTCTTGCCGCACACAGCCAAGCCACCTAGAGTAAAATTTATCTGCAAGAAAGTTACGATCTTCCCGGTATCCCACCAACACGCCGCGCAACAACTACAGGATGACATCGTAGCCGAATGCAACAACAACATCCTAGCAGTCAACGAGTGCGTAGCAACGACGTACGCCTCCGTTTGTGAGTTGACAACACAGGATTCCTGCGCATGAGCACTATACGCTGGTAGCGTCGCCTCCTGCCGAACACAGCCAAGCCACCTTCAACCTATCACATGGATAGATGACGGTGTGGTTATTATTAACGAAAGCACAGCAAAAATGACCACCGACGATAACCCGGAGGTCATAACCAATGGGACACACCTTATAATGTTCCAGCTCTCCGCAATCTTCAATGACACGAAATACGTGAATGAGCGGGAGATCTTGAGAAAGACAGCAGGCGGGGTCACCGTTACTTAACATCATCGGGCATGACTCAGTACTGAGCATACTCCAACTCCACAGGATGTACAACAACAAACTACAAGTCATTCAGAACATCAGAAGCGATTTGGCATCCGCCGAGTCTTCCAAGAACCTGGCCACGATCGGCGTCTCCCTCAGTCTCGCTTTCAGTAAGAAGGAAGGTGCAAGGAATCATCAATGGCTACAAGGTGTCCGGGGACGGTCAGAAGCTTGAGGGGGAGTAGTTAACTTATGAGGATTGTCTCTAAGTATTGAATAAGTATATCATCCAAACGCTGCCGAATGCTACAGACCTATTCTGCTAATGCATACGTTCAGTGACCCAACCGCGACGGTGTCCGTTTACCGTTTATGCAGAGTCGGCTTGTCGACTGTTTTTGTAGCTTTGTAGCTTAGCAGTAACCTATAGCTTATGCCATAGTTCATAATTTAGTTCTGTAACAGACATTGGAGAATAAAGTCTAACGGTGCTCCGGCACTCAATACAAATCTTGCCATAATTCATTGCACTCTTGAGTCACGTGGCCAATCGTGAAGAGAGCTTTAGTAGCCTCTCCATCGTAATCGTCATATATTCTAATCATTAATTGCGGAGTCCATACATCCCAAGACAAACAACTTGATTTGTATACTTGTCGCGAAACTATATGCTTTTTACGCACCAACTCTCCTACCGTGCGTACATATAATCATGAAAAGCCAAACAAGCATAGAAAGAATTCAAGACCTCAGCATTATCAGCAGCAAAAATATAGGATCTCAGCACGACAAATGTGCGTGATTACATTAATATAAATTTGAGGGAGGATAGAGGAGAGAGAGAGAGAGAGAGAGAGATGAAAGATGGATGGAGAAAAAAAGTCAATTTCGGCCTAGCGGTGGAAGCGGAATGATTTGTTCCTAGCAATTTTTATTCCGCAATCCAACTGAGCCGAGGTAATAACCGTTAAACGGTTGTCGAAATACAAATTATTTTGTTATAGATAACGATCTGCGTAGTCATATGCTATTTATATGTATGAATAAAAGAAGAGTAAAACGAATATGATTTGGCGACAAGCATACACACAACTTACCGTCCCTTGTTACATGTATGTGCATTATGTGCTAAAATGGTTATCTGTAGAAATTTGAGTTGCTAGATTTTGTGGACTATACACACACATTGAATATGTGTGTAGGGGATGCCTATAAAACTTTTGTATGTGAGCATGTATGTGTACGCAAAAGCAGTAGCTCATAAAAACATTAAAAATTTGTTCTTCCACATTGATGAATGGATATACCGTGGCTCATGTAAAATGTTAAGACTTATAAGTACTATTATGAATGGTATAAAACATTTCACGAATATGTAATAATAATATTTAAAATTTTAAGATAAACTATAATTCGTAGTTTAGTTGTCAGGTAGTGCGCTTTGCACACCCTTAAACAGGGACAGCCCATCTTCTGCTTCACTCCATTCTGCGGAGCTCCACCATGACTGTAGCCGCGAAGTAGCTTATTAGCTTCCAAGCTGCCTTGGATGTGGAATGTTGATGAGGTTAGCCACTTCGATGGAGCGACAAAAAGCTTCTTCTAGAAGCCGCATTTTCTTGTGGAAATACCTGCACTGACATATTTGGCGTTTTCCACCAAACATCGAAATCATCGGCGACATTCGTCAGTTTTCTCATGCCAAAATTATTTTAAATACCTCCGGATCGTGCATGTCCATAGAGAATCTGCGAAACATAGAAGTTAATCTTGCAGTTAACCCATGCAGTTAACCCATGGCTCGAACCCCGCAATGATTGTGTAAGTCCAACGCTCCGTAGTCGATCTGTTCTACCTGCCATCGTGCCAGCTGTTTGATCTGCTCGTGTTTTGTCGTATGCTCGTTTCCAGTGTTATCATGTTGGTTATAGCGAGCGCCGCGCCATCAGAGACGGTTCTGAAGGCGCAACTCACTCGAATTACGCTCATTCTGTAGGCGACTGTAGCTTGGACTTGCCATCATTCTTGACCAGAGTGTTTATGCATATAGGATGACAGACTTAATAAAACTCATCAATCATCAATCATGCTGAACATGCGCGGTCCGAAACAACAACGACGACTTGCGTTGTTGTTTTGGACCGCGCATGTTCAGCATGATTCGGTAGAGCTTTACAAGAATTAGCTCCTTTTTTTGCACATCTTTTCCTTTTAGTGATTTAAGCACATTACTTATGGCAACGACGCACAGTGGGGCCTTTGCTCATTTTGCGTTGCAAAAATCATAACTTTAGATCCAAGCAAGGTAAAAAGCAAAAACCCAAGAAAAAAATGAAAAAAGCATTTGACAGAGAATTCTTCAAGCTTTAAAATAAATTTACACACAAAATGATGCGCTAACTGGGTGCTTCGCAGTTTTGTGTCAAACATGAAAAGTGTGATTTTTAGGCAAAAAATGCATGTTTTTGTATCAAAACGTTTTTTTTTTTTTTTCTTGAAAACAATTTTTGTTTAATTATTAATCTTAAATATGACAAGATAGACAATAATTAAAAAAATAAATTAAATTTTTCTGATAGTACTCATCCACAAAAGGGGAATAAATATCTAATAAACTTAAATTCTCAGGGTTGTTTTTATTTGTTTATTTTATTTATTCTTTTTTTTTTTTCAATAATAAGTGTTTGTTGACAATATTTGGCATTATGTAGAAACAAAAAGGGATCCCAACCGGCGCAGAGGAGTTGCTTCTAAGGGTTCTGACAGCTACTAAAATCATCCGTCGCTAAAACAGAGTGCGAGCTAATCGGGTTAGCTGACGTAAGGCAGTTCGATTACGGCATTGGGCTGCCATTTGGTAAACCTAGGCTCAGCCAGGGATGTGCTTAAAGACTGGATGAGACGCGGGACGTGGGTTAAAAGTATTCAGCCGATTGGTCTCCCTTCACATAGCGGACACCCTGTCAGCTAGCTCTCCGATTTTTAACAGCCGTATGGAGTGATAAGGGATGAACTAATAAAGTGATTTGGATTATCAACTAGTATTCAACTCGACTGAAGGTGAACTCAAGCCACATCCAACAATTCGAAAATCTCCAAACGGCTGTACTATGGCTGTCCCATTCCAATGGCCAAGCATTGAAGTCACCGGGGCCTTCCTGCCCCTTGTATCATCGGCGAGCTTCTCAATTTTCGTTGGGCAAGCTGGGAGCCACCCGTTGGATGAGTTGACATTAATAAGTACATTCTCTGGGTTGTCGCATATCCAGGAACCGCCTTGCCATTAGTTTCTGTGGCCTATGTCCGAGGACAGCTAGTTTTGCAGTGGTGGTATGAGGTGGTATGAGTATCTCTTTTGTAGTCTGCTCAAGCAGAGATACAATGGCTAAGGTTAAGTTGGAGGACCCCTAACATTTCATTTTTCAGACAGTTTTGCGATACGATACGCACTTGAAGCTGCCTGTTACGTGGTCACTCTGCTTTTCGCTCCTTCGAGTGCAGAGGCAACACTTTGGTGGAATGGCGAAGAATTTTGCACTGTGACCCGGCTCTCCGCATTTATACAGACAATGTTGAGACAATGATTTGGCATTTGAAATGCAGGAGTGACGCGGACAAAATTAAATTTTTAGCTACATTCATATACATATACATATGTAAGAGAAAGAGAGACACAGAGAGAGCGCAAAGAAAAAATCGAAGCGGGTTTTTCATTCCTTAAATAACATTGTTGACATTGTTTGTCATAAATCTGTGAAGCACCTGATTAACGGATCACTCACGTAGATTTCATTTTAAAGCCTGACGAATTCTCTGTCCTATGCTTTTTAAATATATTAAATAACTTGCTTGCTTAAAAATTTATAATTTTTTAAACGTAATAACCACTGCTTTTCTAATGCAAAATCATTAAAACAATAATCACGTACTATATACACAAGTTAACGTAAGCGAAGTCAAAAAAAGTTCAATGCCCTGTTGCACTCGCTGCGCCAAAAATGCTGACTTACGGTCTGCATTGCATCCGCTCCAAGCAGCAAAACAATTCTTAAAAATTAAAAAACACACGCAACCGCTGGCGCATCCGCTGTAGTCGATTTTTAAGCCACCTAATATTATAATAGTTTACTTTCATTTTTATACCCGAATAAATAAGTCGCTTCGCTGCGACAAAGCAATTTAATCAAATCGTTTTTTAGCTGGCACACGAGAAGGGACCAGCGCGTACAATAGAATACCCAGTTTCTAAGTGCGTAACCGGTACAGCAACATAGTCCAAAGTGTTCATACATTGATACCGTCGCTGGTTCAAATAGTTCTCACAGTGAAACTCCCATAAACTAATTTGTGACTGTGAAATTATTAAAAAAAAATGAAGCACGATAATAAAACAAATATTAAGTGTAAAATAAAAAGCACAAAAATAAATCAAATATTAAGTGCCAAAACAAACAGCACGACTACAAAACAATTTTTAAGTGCCAAACCAAAAACAAAAAAAGTAAAGCACAATAATAACTCAATTATTACGTGCCAAGCAGCAGCCATCAAGGCTATAAAACCCGCTCCTAGCCAACCACTGGATGAAGTGAAGACCTCGAAACCCGAGTAGGACACCAAAGGAGACTTTCGACCGCTGAGGATGACCATAGCTGCTATTATATTGTAAGTTAAAATAATAAATTGTCCAAAAAATTGTATTTAAAGAATAGATTAAAAAAGTAATCAAGCATGGAATTAGAAAAGAAAATAACAAAAAGAAAAAAATAAAGTAATCAGAAGCAAGAATAGTTAAGAAAAAAAAAAAGAAAATTAAAATAACAGTTAATCATGGAAAACACAAGTAACTTAATAAGACCATCATTGTTGTCCGATGATGCGTCATCCTCAAGATCAGCACCCACTATTAACATCCAAATGCATATAGACCAACTAACACAATTAATTTCTAAAACTGTCATCGAGACTCTAGCAATAATACAGCTGAATCAGTCAGACCAAGCCCTTTCGACGCCTAATGACACCTAATGGACAGCAATTCAAGCAACAGCCAAGCTACACCTTCCCGGTAGCACATCCTCGTCCGTCCGGACAACAATTCTTTCAACAGCCAAACTACAGTCATCCTGTAGCACCCCCTCGTCCGTCTGGACCAAAACTTAACCCTCGTCCCGAACCCATGGACGTGGACAAACCCATATAAACAAAGCAGGTTAATTATATTAATCGCCCTAATTTCGACATAGGAAAACGTCCTACATACAACACAGGACTTAATACAGCACAGAACTAAAAAGTTCTCGAAATTTTAATAAAAAAACATCCGAAGAAAACGAAAGTCATACTTACTCAGAAGAACAAAGCCAGGCAGAACTGGAACAATACGGTAACGAATACTATGCAGACGTAGAAAATCTAGTCAACAACTCACCATTCGATTACGAATACTCGGGTGAAGATGATCAAGTATAGTCCTCCTCACTACTTTCATAACAAGCTTGGAGGAGGAAAGACCCTAAAAATTTTAATCCACACTATCTCAAACAATAATTATATCAAAGCAAATTTAGTAAGAAACCCGAAAGAAAATATAGAGCAATTCGATGCAATCTCTGTAGGAGGCAACATCAAAATAACACAGCACATAGGTGCGAATCTGTTTGACATCAAAGACGTAAGAATCAAATTTGTTCTAATAACGACGCCATTCTAGGAAACCAAAGTCTTAAGCAGCTAATAAATACAACACTCCTATCAAAGAAAAACGAATACAAGCAGTTATTAATTTAAGCATTAGAACCGAACATATGTCTAAAAAACACTGCACTAGCAATACAAACCTAATAAAGAAATTTGCGAGCTTATTTTCAAAACCCAATGACAGACTATCATTTACCACCCGTGTCCAAGCTGAAATAAGAACCTCAGACTCACCAATTTATACGAAATATTACCCTTACCCCATCTTTACAACAAAAAGTAGAAGTACAAATACAAAAACTGCTAGACGACGACATAATTCGCCCCTCTCGTTCTCCATATAACTCTCCTGTCATAATAGTACCAAAACAAATTCAACGCATCTGGCGAAGAGAAATATGGTCTAGTCATTGACTATAGAGAGTTAAATTCTGTAACCATCGCCGATCGGCATCCAGAAATACCATACCAGAAATAAACGAGGTATTAGCACAACTAGGAGACAACAAAATATTCTCCGTACTTGATTTAAAAAGCGGATTTCGTCAGATCCTATTAAGAGAAAAAGACATAGAGAAAACTGCATTCTCCATAAAAAATGGAAAATATGAGTCTAAACGACTCCCATTTGGTTTAAAAAATGCTCCATCCATATTTCAAAGAGCCTTAGGTGACAAACTTAGGCAATATATAACACATAAAATGCTAACAATAAATGCGAATTTTTTAAAACTGAAGTAGAATTCTTAGGTTTTGTTATTTCAGATCTTTATCTGGCTTTGCATAGAAACTAACAAAAACAAGTAAGAGGGCTCTAGTCGAGACTGCTCCACGAGGAGATACCCTGAGCCCTGTGTATATCCAAATATCAAATCATTCTACACTTTTTTTATGCATACATACAAAAAACACATACACACATACATATAAAAGCTACCATCGCGCCACGAACATTAGACCCTCATGCACATGCGACTGACGCAGCAGTTTAATGCCATCCGACAAAGTCAATGAATTCAGGGACTTATCACTTATGCTGAGTCGGCAGACTTTGCAGACTTTGTATGTCTTATGCTTCGCTTTTGACCAAATAACGTTTTAGCTTTTATATTCAAATTCAGTTTGTAATCGACGTTCAATAGAAATAAAGATACTTGCTTCGTCACTTGCCGTATTTAAATACTTATTATTTTATTACTCCTGAGTCTCTAGGCCAGTCGTAAGAGAGTAAAGTCAAACTTCCCAACGTAAACTTCATAAATTGGAACAACTAAAATATCCAACTGTAGTAATCCTCGAAGTCTAATTCATCTGTATCACAACGCAAGCTAGGTGGGACAATAAAGGACAAAAAAGGAGTGATCTTACAAATCGCTTCCGAAATTCCAAACACCGTCAATCGCCCAATCACCAGCACTTCCGAACATCTTCCAAATCTTCAAGTTACCAACATTCCATTTTTCTAACACTTGAGAACAACTGTCAAATTGAGGGTGGAAGAGTTAACGTAAGCGAAGTCAAAGCAATTCAACACTCAATCAAATATTCACCGATACACACATAAACAAGTAAGAACGTTGCCTTAGGGCGAGACCTAAAGCGTTTCCCACAGGCTCAAATTTTGCATTTATGTAGATTCATGTGATTTTCATTCAATTTCAATTTTTGCAAATATAATTATGTGAATGAATTAGAATTTTTATAAAATGTAAAAAATTCAATAGAATCATATCCTGAAAGTCTCATCAAGTTCCGTTAAGTCAGTCGCAATCTATTAAAGAAAACGTTTGGCCAATTATGACACGCACGCGTTAAGCAGCGACAGCAAAATACATGTACATTTACACATATGTATGTACATTGAAACGCATATTCTTCAACCAAAATTGTTATTGAGTTGTGTTTGCATTTTCAGCCGCTTCTTTAGTTTTGTATTTGTCAAATATCGCCGTTTATACGCATACATTTAAACCGACCACCGTTTTTGTATGTACACATATAAATATATACGTTCATATGCGCGCATTTCAGCTTTTTCTAAGAATCACAATTGCGATTGATTTATGTTTATATTGTGTTTGCATTAACAGCAGCTTCTTTTACACTCCAAAAATGTGAAAGTTACAGGGTATTTTTTCGATATACCACGCCCCCAAAGGGGCGTAAGATTTATTTTTGGGGAATTAATAGTAACACAAACATCCAATTTTGGATCGTCTAGCTCTAAAACTGTAGGAGCTATAAGCTTTAAGCTGGGCGTAGATATATCCGCCATATCTTTTTGAGCTTGGGTGGTCAACGCAAGTATACATTCCAAATTTCAACTCTCTAGCTCTTCAACTAATATGATTTCTATGATTTCTATTAACTATGGGCGCAACCATTTTCCGATTTGCCATGCCCCTAGTGGGCGTATCCGGAAAATCTTGACACTTTATAATTCGAGGGTATACACGAGTACATGTTCCAAATTTCAAGTCTCTAGCTTCAATAGCGTAGAAAAATATTGCATTCATACGGACAGACGGACAGACGGACGGACAGCAAGACGGACATTTCACAAAACCAATATACTCTTTTTCTCTTTGGGAAACGAGTATAAAAAGTTCAGCAGGCAGCAAGACCGTCCCACAAAACATATTCATTTGCGGTTACAAAACATATTCGGTAAGTGCATCAACGCTTTCATACCCTCTGTTCGGCGCAGCAGCTTATAATTACCTTAGATAAGCTTCTCTTAAGCCGTCTGCTCTTTGTCTTATTCTCATTCGCTCATGGTGCAATTACGCAAGATGAAAATTAACCTAAATAACTATAACACACATACATATATAATTTCTGCCGTTTTGTCGTATGCTTATCACTTGTAAATTCTATTCTTTAAAATCAGTTCGAAAATCACCTTCAAGCGCGCAACACCTACATACATTGTAACAATCAATACGAATTAATTTTGCCTATACAACCACCACGGACTCGGCATTAGTTTAATAAATACTAAGCTAAAATAAAGGGTGATGTTATTATTTGCCTTCGTAAATGATTCGAGCCAGAGTTGCGAAAAAGCTCTGCAGGTTCCAACATTTCGGTGATCCCGACGTAACTATACACTCCGTGGTGATCGTTGAGTGCATCAAGTTAGTACTCGAAGTGGTGTGGTGTTAATCAAATACACTTGGGCAAATTAGTACATTCAAATTGATAACAAATTTCGTCGTACACAACAGTGTAAAACATTAACATTTGTGCAAAATAGTGCATTCAAATTAATAATAAATTTCGTCGTACACAACAGTGTAAAACATGAACATTAACCTACGCAACATACGGATCTCAGCCATATTGACAAGATCCAGCATCTTCGATCCTGTTCAAGTGGTTCTGCGTTGGATACCATCAGCTCATTAGAAATCAAAAAGGCCAACTATATCGTTGCTCTAAATATTCTTCAATGTCGATTTGATAATAATAGTTTTACTGTACAGGCACACATCAGAGCGAAGGCTGATGCATATGTGAGGCTGAGGCAGTTAGTGGATAAAGTTGCGTTCCACTCGTACCATGGATTCTTTAGCATCGAGGGAAGAAGTTGCTGATTGTATCATCGTGCAAACAGTGCTGCAAAAACTGGACAAGGCTACTCAATCTAAATGGGAGGAGAGACCATCTTGGTCGAAATTGTCAGAATTCTTGCAAATAAATAATTCTTGATAATGTCGATCAAATCTTGCAGGATAGTCAAGTGGGCAAGTCAGGGATCATCGTGAGTACTCATTTAAGAAAAGCATTTGTTACTTCGAATACTCCCATTCGTTGTGTCTTTCGTGAAGATCCAAGTCACGAGATATTCCAATGTTAGCGCTTTGAGCAATTGTACCCAATTGCAAGGCGTAAGGAGACTAAGAGACTCGCTCTTTGCCTCAATTGCCTAAGGAAAGGGAATCAGTTGAAAGATTGCAAATCTGGTTCCTGTCGTACCTGTCAATTGAAGAATCATATTTTATTGTATTACAATCAGTCGTCAATGGTTACATTCGATGTAGTCTCGCAACCTAAACAGCAAGTAAATGCAATACATCCCATTGCTATGGTTGCAATATCACCTTCTCTGCCTCTTGGAATATACCCTCAAACGTGCATCTAGCTGATTCTTTGTTCCATAAGTCACAACAGATTGATCTTATCATCGGAGCTGACCTCTTCTTTGAGCTGTTGGGCTGTTGGGCCGTTTCAGTAGGCACCTGGATTACCAGTTTTGCAGAAAGCGCAACTCAGCTGGTTTATTTCAGTTAGCCGGCAACATGCCCACAAACTCTGTTCGTTTATCGCAACCCAAAGAAATTCGAATCAAGCCAATCACAGCACTTGGCTTGATAAGTTGGTACGTCAGTTTTAGGAAGTGGAACACGTTTTCGAGCCTATTGCCAAGGTAACAACAGAAGAACTAAATTGCGAGCAGCATTTCATTACAAACTATCGTCGATTACCTTCTGAGGAATATTCAGTCTGTTTGCCAAAAAGGCAAGGCGTTGAATCTTTGGACGATTCCTATTAGCAGGCCAAGCGTCGATTGTTGAAGGGAGAAATACGTAGCATTTATGAAGGAATATATTAATCTCAATCATATGTCTTTGGTGCCCAGCCCAGAGATGAATAAATGCAAATATTTCTTATCTCATCATTGCGTATACAAAGAAGATAGTTCGACAACAAAGCTGAGAGTTATTTTCAATCGCTCGGCCGTTACCACATCTGGCCTCTCATTAAACCATTTGATTATGTCACACTCGCTCGTTGTCGTACATTTTCGATTGCACTTACTGGTGATATTGGTAAAATGTATAGGTGTGTGAAGGTCTCGGAGCCTGATTCTATGCTCCAGTTCAGACGATGTTATCGAAATTTTCAAATTGAATACCGTCACTTATGGGACCAAACCCGCTTAATTTTTGGCCATTCGTGCAATGCATCAACTAGCACTGGATGAGTCGTCGGCATACTCATTAGAATCTAAAACGGTTTTGCGAGATTTCTACGTTGATGACCTGATCACAGGAGGCAATTCAGTTGAAGAAGTTCGGGACATAATGCAACAAACCACAGGTCTTCTTGCTCGAGGAAACTTTAAGTTGAGAAAATGGTGCTCCAATTCAAAAGACGCACTTCGCGGAGTTCGCGTAACTGCACAGGAAAGTTTTCTCAAACTCGATGACGGCAGCGACGTAACCAAAGCACTTGGACTTATCTGGGAACCTCGAAAGGAGAGAGACAAGCTACAATGGGTCGAGAGCCTACCACAACCATGAGAATCACCTTGGAGCGAGTTTTGTAAAAACTTTAAAGGGCGAGTTTTGTAAGGACTTAAATCTGCAATGCCAGTCTTGAAGAATAAGAAGAATAATGCTGTTAGAGTTCATTTTAATGTGAGATGAATTGTTGGTCAGATTCGTCCGTAGTCTCGTCTTGGATAAAAGAAGAGCCATCCAAATTCAATGTATTTGTCACCGATAAGATTTGCGCAGTACCGTCAGATATTTTGCATTCGAGATTATGCATGCACGGACCTTCGTTCATGCAAATGAAAAGACATTATTGGCCTAGGCACTGCTTGTCTGAAGCATGCCTAGCGTGCCATGAATGCATCAAAGAGTTCTGTTCTCGACAGAGCATGTGGATATCTGTCATTCAAACACAGAACTTCATTCAGAACAATGATGCGCACTTTTGGTTTTGCACTACAAAATGGAAAGAATGTTCATTCGTCAGGCGCCATTCTGTCGATCTCTCCATTTATAGATGACTTTGGTCTAATTCGATTTGGTGGCCGCTTGACCGCTTGACCTTCGCTGTTATATCACAACTTTATGCAGCACCGCAGGCTTTACTTGGAGTAATTCGAGTCCAGTTTTGGCCCATAGGCGGCATGAAAACTATTGCCCGAATACTGCAAAAATTTGTCAAATAATGCAGATCCCGGTCTCGTCTAGTGGAGCAAATAATGGCGGACTTACCTAAGGATCGCATACAGATCTCACCGGCATTTACAGTCACAGAAGTCGACTACTACAAGCCCGATGGACGAAACATAACATCAATAAAATTATGCATCTGCGGATTCGTTTGCTTCGCAACTAAGGCTGTATGGCTGGAACTGTCGACCGCAGCTTTCTTGGGCGCCCTCAAGCATTTCATTAGTACGTTCCAAGATTCATTTTGTCTGACAACGCTACTAAATTTTGGATTGCACGGAACGAACTAGCGGATCTGAAGCCATCGCACTGAAGTTCACAACTACTGCATCGACAACAGTTTTGATTGGAAGTTCGCTCGCCAAATTTCGGCGCCCTATGGGAAGTAGCAATAAAGACCGCCAAGAATAATTTATATCGCGCTATGGGATCATCACTTCTCGGTTTCGAGGAAGTTCGCAACTTGGTATGCCAAATTCATGCTATAATCAATTTTTGTCCACTTTTTCGACTTTCTGAAAATTCCGATGATCTTTGAGTTCTCACTCCAGGACATTTTTTGATTGGTCCACAGCTTATCGAATTCCTCGATCCAGACGTAACTGGAGTAAGTAATACCTTACTATTCTCCTACAGCGTGGAAAATGGCTCAACTCGCATCCTTCTATCGAGTTCAATGATGTCGTATGTGTGAAGGGCGGAAACTTGCCGCCGAGTCGTTGACACTATTGCTGGAGCTGATGAGAATCGCTGTTCTGCCAATAAGCTGTGCGTCCTTCTGGTTGATGATCCTGTTAAAAGACTCGGTCTTTACTCTTAGATAAGTTTCTCTTAAGCCATCTGTTCTTTATCTTATTCTCATTCGCTCATAGTGCAATTACGCACATAAGAAACTAAAACACACATACATGTGTAAATATCTGCCGCTTTGTCGCATGCTTATTACTTATAAATTCTATTCTTTAAAATCAGTTCGAAAATCACCTTCAAGCGCGCAACACCTACATACATTGTAACAATCAATACGAATTAACTTTGCCTAGACAACCACCACGGACTCGGCATTAAATTAATAAATAAAAAGTAAAAATAAATCGTGCTGTTATTATTTGTCTTCGTAAATGATTAGAGCCAGAGTTGCCGAAAAAGCTCGGCAGCTTCCAACACCTTTCATACAAATAAAAGTATAAGTCACAATATTCTACATGAGCCATAGCAGTAACCATACAGCACATAGACTGGCCATTCAGAACAAAATTATTCCACACACAATAAGTTGACTCTTAGACCCGTCACAACTTCGTTTTTGCTTGGTTCAGTCTCATAGCGTTCGCAACAAAAATAGCTCGAGGCAGAATCATTCTGCTTCGAGCAATCGGTCGAGCAGCAACACACGAGAACTGGAATATGCCGTGATGAAATTCCATTTCTTTGCTGCTGAGTGAAGAGTATGCCGAGTTCTTGAAAGCGTTTCCATGCTCATGCAAAATGTTCTCTTTTTTATGATAATTTTTACGCAGGGTATGAAAGCATTGGTGCGCTTAACAATATGCTTTTACGATAAGCATGCAGGCATACTTACAGTCTCTTGTTACATGTGTGTGCAATCATGTGCCTATATGTGAAACTTGCTGTAGAATTTACAGTTGCTAGATCAGCAGCTCACAAAAATTGTAAAATTTGTTCTTCGAGAGTTCGCATTTATTCCCCACTGAGCAGGTATACCACATAGGCATACACTTCACACTCAGCAAAGAAATGGAATTTCATCACGGCATATTCCAGTTCTCGTGTGTTGCTGCTCGACCGATAGCTCGAAGCGGAATGATTCTGGCTCGAGCTATTTTTGTTGCGAACGCTATGAGACTGAGCCGAGCAAAAACGAAGTTGTGACGGGTCTAAGAATAAACTTATTGTGTATGGAATAATTTTGTTCTGAATGGCCAGTCTATGTGTTGTATAGTTAGTGGGCATTGTAAATGTGCTGTACCGGCTCAGTAGGGAAGAAATACGAGCTCGTGAAGAACAAATTTTAAAATCTGGCTGCTTGCTGTTCTTATTGCGAACATTAAGAGACTGAGCCGAGCAAAAACGAAGAAGTCATGTACACAATCGTCAATCTATCTTACGTGGAATAAATTTGTTCTGAATGACGAGTATATGTATTGTAAGGTTTATGTGCATTTCAAAGGATTGAAATTTTTTCTGTCATGGCTTGTGCAAATAAATATCTGATTTCATCAATCGTTTACATTGTTCCATTCCACTTCATGCCACGGATAACAAGGACTATTTTCTGTTATTATTTTGACATGTGACTCCATTTCGATGAAAGTAAAGAGAAAGTTTATATTGAAAATAATTTAAGAAAGTGTCGAATACCGCATTTATTTAAATATTTTTCTCAGCCTACATTTTAAAATAATATTTATGAAAAATACAAATCCGTCGATATCAAACTTTCGGATCGGAGTTGTACGTACATGATTTTTTATTCCTAATATATGTACATGTGTATAAGTACTTCCAAATGTTTTTACATTTTACATATTTTTCATGTGTAAAAAGTTAAATACTGTTTGTCACTCAGTGATAATATGACGGTTTATATATATGTTTTGTATTTATTTATATTTGTTCATTTAAAATATGTACATACATATGACAGTAAGTATATGTACATACATACATATATATCACTTTCGGGATAATTTGTACACAATAAAAACATACATATGTATGTATCTATATATAGGGGTTAAAGTACACATGAAATATTTTTTAGTCAACTAACAAAATTTAAGTGAATTTAATGATTGACTGTGATCTTATGAAATATGTATGTATGTATGTACATACATACATATACATATGTATATATATGTACATATGTAGATTAATATCTATGTACTTACACTTGCAAGTAAAAATATGCCTACAATATACAATCAAAATGGTAAAAAAAAAGTGATTTGTACGTATGCTATCATATCTTACTGGCCATGGGGAATTATTTCAACATAATAACAAAATTAGACAAAGCAATGAATTGTGAAAAGCTATACATATGTATGTAGTTGCTTTTTATTTCGTAATTTGTTATTTAATTTGCTCTTAAGCCCATTCAAAATGAAAAATCAGGGTATAATGGTTTTTTATAAAAATGTATGTCGCTGGCTGAAGGGTGGCACACCCCATAAAGTAGATACATATGTTCTTAATCAGCGCGACAAGACGAGTCGATATAGCCCTGTCAGTCTCTCCGTCCGCTGAGATATTCTAAAGTACGCAACCTAGACACTTGATATTTAACATGAATACTCGTGTATACCATACGCTGAACAAGCTTATGAAGTGTTTCCCATAACTAAACCCAAACCTAAATTTCACTGAACAAAATTATTGGCACACTTAGTATTTTATCGGTATTTTTAAACAATTTGACCGATTGGGCAAGAGGCAAGGTTTGGAAATTTCACCTTCTGCTATATCCCGTTATGTAAAATTTCGTAAATTTGAATTCTAATATTGAAAATTTTTTAACAATTGAGCACATTTCTATACTTTTCTTTATAATGATTATATTTCTTTATAATGGCACCTAACCTAAAAGAAGCATCGGTAGCTCAGAGGAAAATTATCCTGCATTTTCTGGATCAAGGCAAATCTTATGCAGAAATCGGGGAAGATAATGAAAAGAAGCCGATTCACTATTCAGAGCATCGTGCAGCGCTTCAAGGGAGCCCGAAACCTGCAACGTTCAAAGCCCACAGTTGTTGAACAGCCATGAATGCAGGAAAATCGTTCGAAAGGTGCAAGTGAGTCCCAAAATATCATCAACACAGATTGCTGTTGAAATTAAAAAAGAAATGCGGAAGGGTGTGCACCCGATTACGGTACGCAGAGTACTGTACAGGCCTATTACAAAGCGCGTGTGGCTAGACGAAAACCGTGCATCACAGATGGTAATAAAAATAAGCGTTTGGACTACGCTAAGGGATATGTTAGCATGCCATCTGATTAGAGGAGTCAAGTCTTGTTCTCTGATGATAGTAAATTTAACATATTTCGATCGGACGGGCGCCAAACTGTTTGGAGAAAGCCGAATACTGCTTTTGAAAAAAACAATATTACGGCAACAGTTAAACATGGTGGTGGTGGGGTGATGGTATGGGGTTGTTTGTCTGCTGCAGGTGAGGGTAAGTTGGTATTTGTAGAAGGTATAATGGATAAACATTTATACTTAAATATTTTGAAAAAAAATCTAAAAAAAAGTGCCGAACTACAACTACCAATCTCGTTTACATTTCAACACGACAACGACCCCAAGCATCCTGCCCATATCGTCAAAATGTGGCTGGCATATAACACCGCCGATGTTCTACCGCACCCACCACAATCACCAGACCTAAATCCAATTGAGCACTTGTGGAAAGAATTGGATAGGCGCATCTCAAAACGGGCGATTACAAAAAATTGCGGAACTAAAGCAAGCACTTACAGAAGAATGGCAGAAAATCGGTGAAGATGTCACTAAAAAATTAGTTCATTCGATACCAAGCCGCTTATCAGCCGTAATTAAGGCTAAAGGCTTACATACAAAATATTAAATATAGTTATACTCATTTTTTCCTATCATATTGTTAAGTTTTTTTAAGTTTTTGTTTTGGTGTGCCAATAATTTTGTTCAGCGAAATGAAGGTTTTTCTTTGCTTATTTAATTTTTAAAAATTCTTGGTTGAACTTTTTTAAATTTTGTTTTTTTGTTTTATTTAATAAATACTCCATTCTACTTAGGTAATTTTTCTTTAGTTAAAAAACCTCTTAGAAAGACTTAAAAAAGGCTGTAAAGTTTAAAAAGCTTGCTGTGCCAATAATTTAGTTCGTCACTGTACATGTATGTATGAATTAATAAGTTGTGAAATTTGAATGAAGATACATACATACATAAATAGTCCATCGCTAAGAAAAGTTATTCAATAATTAAATTCCCCTAGTAATGCCCACACCAAAGCTGCCAGAATATATAGAATATAAAAAAAAATAAAAATTAAAAACAAAAAAAACACTTATATTAACAAGAGTGATCTAGTTGGGAGTGCTCTACTAGGAGATACCATGAGCCCTGTGAAAAGCTAAATATCAAATCATTCGACGCTTTTTTATGCATACATACAAACAACACATACGCACAAACATATGCATGCACGCATAAGCTCGAGCTCTGCCAACTGCGCACTTGACGCAGAGACTGCGCTTGAGTAGCAATGTGGGTATTACTACGGGAAATTACTTGTTTAATAACTTTTCTTAGCGATGGACTAACTCCATCAAACTTTCACAACTAATTAATGGCATTTATATATATATATATTTATTATATTTGCGCTTTTTACGAATAGGGGGCTATTGGAGGCAAATGGGACGTGGCATCCAAAATCTAAAGATAACGTTATCTCCGTATCTCTACAAAGCAAATTTGAAGTCCCTAGCTCATTCGATGTGCAAACCACGCCTTAAAAACACATTAAATTATCGATAAATGCTCATAAAATCGAGATGGAATGAGTTATCGGAAAAATTTCATAAACTTGTGCAGCGTATGGTATTAACGAGCATTCATTTCAAATTTCAAGTCTCTACGTTGCGTACTTTAAAATATCTCAGCGTTCACACGGACGGACAGACGGACAAGGCTATATCAACTCGTCTTGTCGCGCTGATCAAGAATATATATACTTTATACAGTGTGGCACGCCTCCTTATGCATATTACATTCATTTTCACAAAACCATTATACTATACCCTGATTTCCCATATTCAATGGGCTCAGGGTTCATGTGCATTTTATGCAATTTCAATTTTTACATCCTCTGTCAATTGAAGCTCTGTTGCAAATATAACCATCTGAATAAATAAGCATTTTTATAAAATTTAAAATATTCTATAGAATCATACGCGGAATGTTTCATTAAATTTCGTTAAGTCAGTATCGATTTATTAAACAAAACGTTTGGCCAATTATTACACGAACGTGGCAAGCAGCGACGCGTAGCAAAAAAAAAGTTAAAACGTGCCAACGCGTCTGCTATGCATGTGCACAAATAAATTCAAGTCTATTCATTCTAGCATATTCTTCAACTAAAACCGTTATTGAGTTGTGTTTGCATTTTCAGCCACTTATTTAGTTTTATATTTGTCAAATACCACCCTTTACACGCATACATTCAAAGAGATCACAGTTTTTGTATGTACACGTACACATACGTTCATATGCGTGCATTTCAGAATATTTTAAGACTGCTGCCCAAGCGCAGTTGCTGCGTCAACTGCGCATTAAGCGGAATGCGCGATTATGCGTGCTTGCACATGTGTGTGTGCATGTGATGTTTGTATGTATATATAAAAGAAGCATAGTATGATTTGAATATTGGCTCTTCAAAGGGCTATGGTTATATCCTAAATTAGCGATTTCGACGATAGCACTCTTGCTTATGTCTGAAATACTTTGTTTTTAAACGCTGAACCCATTGAAAATTGTAAATCAGGATATAATGGTTTTGTTAAAATTATATAACAGGCAAAATAAGGCGTGGCAGATCTAACAAAATATATATATTCTTGATCATAGCGACGAGCTGAATCCATTTAACCCTGTCCGTCTAGCTAGAGACTAAATTTTTATACTCGTTTCCCAAAGGGAAACGTCTGTCCGTATGAATGCAATATTTTTCTACGCTATTGAAGCTAGAGACTTGAAATTTGGAACATATACTCGTGTATACCCTCGAAATATAAAGTGTCAACATTTTCCCGATACGCCCACTAGGGACGGAAAATGCTTGCGCCCATAGTCAAGAAATTATATTAGTTGAAGAGCTAGAGAGTTGAAATTTGGAATGCATGCTTACGTTGACCACCCAAGTTCAATAAGATATGGCGGATATATCTACGCCCACTGGGGCGTGGCAAATCGGATCTGAATATATAGTGATATATTTGAGCATTATTGATGCTAGAGACTTAAAATTTGATATATGTACTCGGATAAGCAACCCAAGATCGAAAAGATTTGACTGACATACTTGCGCCTTCAGGGGGCGTGGCAAATCGTAAAACATTATAGCTTGTAGTTTTAGAGCTAGGCGCTTAAAAATTGGATGCTTGTGTTACTGGAGGCCTCCTCTATTGATTCCCCAAAAATAAATCTTACGCCCCTTTGGGGGCGTGGTACATAAAAAAATACACATTTTTATAGTGTAAGCATCCAAGTTCTTCTAGGAACTGATGTGTTTACGCCTACTGGGGGCGTGGCAAATTGGCAGCAATGTTTGTAACGCCCAGCTGCAAAATTCATGTCTGTGCCACCTATATAAATAAGCTTAATAAGAATTGCTAAGACAACAAACAGCATTTCTAAGAAATATTAAGAAATATATGTAATTCGATTTAATGTTGAAGTTCTGCAAATAATTTATTTGCTAAAATTATCTTTTTTCGTATAGCCTAGGTCAGTTATGTTATTTTGTTTTTAAGTGTGTGTCCATGCCATCAAATGTAAATATCAAATATCGATTACACATAGACTCATTCAGAACAAAATTATTCCACACAAAAAAATTGACGATAGAGCCTATCATGTATGTATGTATGTAGGCAGGAACAGTAGCGCACAACAATTGAATTTGAATTTGTTGTGATTATGTACACGTTACTTAAACTTACATTCGCTTGCTTACATGTGCATATGTATATGCATTTATCTGCGCATGTTCGAAACGCTTGCGAAAGTCTTGCATTATTTTATATTTAATGTATAAGTATAATGTATAATTAAGAAACCTCTAGTCGGGGGTGCACGACTAGGAGATATGTATGTCAATTAAAAATAATTATATAATTAAATAAACAAAATAAAGAGAAGAAAAACAGAAGTCACTGCCACTGGATTTGAACCTACATCTACTACATATGTATCGTTAAAGCACACCATCTCAACTAGCAAAGCCACTTCCTATTTATTAAAGGAAAAAAAGAAAAAAAAAGAAGCTATTTTCATGCCGTTGCCGCCGCGTCTCGAACTCGGACCCTTTTGCTTACACGCTTTCCATCTACCTGCTGCGCCACATCAGCTTTTCATTGCCTGTTGGCAAATCCGAAACTAGTTCACTACAAGGGTGACTTTTGACAAATACAAAACTATAGAAGCTGCTGTTAATGCAAACACAATATAAACATAAATCAATCACAATTGTGATTCTTAGAAAATGCTGAAATGCGCGCATATGAATGTATGTATGTGTATGTATACATACAAAAACGGTGGTCTGTTTGAATGTATGCGTGGAAAGGGCGACATTTGACAAATACAAAACTAAAGAAGCGGCAAAAATTTTCCTTTGGGAAACGAGTATCACACATTAGGTTTCGCCCTAAGGCAACTTTCTTACTTGTTTATTGGTGAGTCCGTGTAAATAGATTTGCTTCGTACGTTCGTATCGGCTCCAAATTTCACAAAACTTCCATTGAAGGGAAGTTCCAAGTATAACCATGTAAATGATTTGGTATTTTTATAAAATGTAAAGAATTCAATCGTGTGCTGAAATTTTTATTAAATTCCGTTAAGTCAGTCCCAATCTATTAATCAAACCGTTTGACCAATTATCACACGTACGTGGCAAGCCGCGATGCGCTGAAAAAAAAATTGACATTCACACATACATAGAAATGAGCAAGAGTATTTTCTATTCATGTACACAAATAAATTCAATTCAGTTCGTTCTTGCATAATCTTCAATATTACTAGCCACTACATATGCATACGTACGTATGCGTACATACATATGCGCAGCATATGCATCACAATTGCCACTGATTTATTTTTTTATACCCTGAGCCCGTTGAAAATGGGACATCAGGGAATAATGGTTTTGTGAAAACGAAAATAGCAGGCAGACGTGCCACACCCCATAAAGTATATATATTCTTGACCATCAAGTATATATATTCTTGTCGTTCCGTCTGTCCGTGTGAACGCTAAGATATTTGAAAGTATGCAACATAGAGACTTAAAATTTTACATGAATACTCGTTAATAACATATATAGTATATATATATATATATATATATATATATATATATGGCGACCTATTTGTAAAAAGCGCACACTACAAGAGTTGTGCTTTGGCAAATACGCATATATGAATACCATTAATAAGTTGAGAAAGTCTGATGAAGTTAGTTCATCGCTAAGAAAAGTTATTAACCAATTAAGTTTTCATTGTAGTGCCCACATTGCAGCTCACGTGCTGGCGCTGCGTCAACTGTACGGTTGGCATAGCGCGTGCTTATGCGTGCATGCATATGTATGTGTGCATATGTTGTTTGTATGTATGCATAAAAGAAGCGTGGAGTGTTTTTTAATTTGTCTCTACAGTGCTCAGGGTATCCCCTAGTCGAGCAGTCTCGACTAGAGCACTCTTGTTTTTATATTGCGTTTCCATTATCAGTAGCTTCTTTAGTTTTGTAACTCCTCCGACGACTTTTTAATACAAATTATAACGTATATCTTCGTTTATCGAAGAATTAGAAAATAAGTCATATATTATCACAAATAAGTTAAGTTTAGAAAACAACCCAAACAATAAAATTATCTATACAAATGCAATGAAAAACACAATCAAAGATGTAATAGCAAAATAATTACCAGACAGATTATTTACGACATTAGCCATATTTGATAGAACAACTATTGCCCGACAGCACTATCTATAGTGTCGTCTAGTACTATCGTACTTATCGTCACAGGCGGATACGGTAGAGTATAGAGAACTATTTAGTTCGACTATAAAGTTTGATATTACTGTTTCTGTTCTGTTTGATATTTCAGTTTCTTCTGTCTTTGGTTCTTTTTAGGTATATTTTATAATTAGTTTTTTAGGAATTTTTTAAACTTATATGTTAAGTATAATAAACTTATAATAGTTATTACAAAAGTAGTTAATGTGATTAACTTAAATACATCATTATTTTTTGAGTGTTTATTAATTATTTCTCTCGTTTGAATGTATGAGATTGGTTATAATTTTGTAATGTTATCTTGTTTTATTCATAACAAATTTGTATATATATTGTTTACATAAACGTTTTGTGTATAATCAAGATTTTAATTTGTTATAGATACTTTATTTAGTTGTATTGAAGAATCAAATATTTTATTATATTATTGTCTTCTATTATCAAATTATTTTCAACGCTGTTTTGTCTTGGGATGGTTCAGTTATTAGAATTTTCTGTTAATATATTTTTATCTTCGTCTGGATAGGGAAGTATCTCAAAAATAAATATTTTTTGGAATGTTTAAAATGATCAATATTCCGTTAGTCTCTCGTTTGAACGAAAGAATTTCCGTTACAATTCATAGAACTGAACATGAGAATAATGTTAGTAAAGATAGATAGACATTCAGCGTTGTTTACATACAAATTTTTGACAGTCCTTCTCAACGCGATGTCTACTTTACAAAATTAATTATTATTATCGTTAATTATTTTAATCCTAACTTTCTAGTAAATTTCTCAAGTTTAACTTTACATAAATTCTTCGTTAATACATCTTATATCATTTAATCTGTGGAAATGTACTTTATATCTATTACATTATTTTTGTACATTTCCCTTACAAAATAGTATTTTATTTCAATATGCTTGTAGCAGTGAATGAAATTTTGCGTCTTTAGCAAGGTATTGTGCGCTCTGATTATCGCTATAAATCAGCAACTTTGCCATCGGCCCGAGCCCCATTTCGTTGATCAATTTTCTAACGTATACCGCCTCCTTGGCTGCTGTAGAAAGTGCCACGTACTCGACCTCTGTGCTACTGAGGACTACCAAATTCTGCTTCTTTGATTCCCAAGAGACTGCTGCTCCAGCAAGGAAGAATGACCAACCCGTAAAGGACTTCCGATCATTGCTGTCGCCAGCCCAGTCTGCATCAAAAAAACATTGGATAGGCCCACCCGTTTTGTATATATATATATAGTGTAGTCTCAAATCTGAAGTATCTTTCAGATATCTCAATACCCGCTTGGCTGCAACCTCACCACCACCACCGAGCTGCTTTATGTGGGCCACATCGTCTTCTGTGGTACATGCAACTATAAAATCGTCAACATATACAACAATAATATTTAAATACCCATTGATTTTGTTTGTATAAATGCACGGTTCACTAGTACATTGGACAAAACCAATCTCCAAAAGAGTGCTCTCCAGTTTTTGGTTCCACTCGCGACCGCTCTGATTCAGGCCGTACAACGATTTCTTTAGCTTCAGTACGCGCTTGGGATAATCAGCGTCGATAAAACCCTCTGGTTGTCGCATATACACGTCATCGTGTAGCTCGCTGTTCAGGTATGCTGCGGAAATATCCATCTGATTCAGGTGCATCTCGTGCTCGACAGCTAACGCAATAACTAATCTGATTGAGGAGTAACGTGCAACTGGAGAGAAAGTTTCCATGTAGTTAACTCCTTATTGCTGTCCGCGCCCTTTCGCGACCAATCTAGCTTTAAACCTCATCACGCTCATCACGCTTGGTGGTAAAAACCCATTTACAACAAATAACCCATTTACAAGCCTGCAGGAAGATCGACCAGACTCCATGTCTGAATGTTTTTATACCCTGAGAACATTGAAAATCAGGGTATAATGGTTTTGTGAAAATGTATGTAACAGGCAGAAGGATGCGTGCCACACCCCATAAAGTATATATATTCTTGATCAGCGCGACACGACGAGTCGATATAGCCCTGTCCGTCCGTTCGTGTGAACGCTGAAATAAGTACGCAACGTAGAGACTTGAAATTTTACATGAATACTTGATAATACCATACGCTGCACAAGTTTGTAACATTTTTCCGATAACTCATTCCATTTCGATTTTATGAGCATTTATCGATTATTTTAATGTGTTTTTATGGCTTGGTTTGTACATCGTTTGAGCAAGAGACTTTAAATTTGCTGTGTAGTTGCGTGTAATGAATACGGAGATTACGTGATCTTTAGATTTTGGATGCCACACCCATTTCGCCCCCAATAACCACTATTTGTAAAAATCGCAAATCAAATACTAGAGACTTGTGCATTGGCAAACACACACATATGAATGCCATTAATAAGCTGTGAAAGTTTTATGCGGTTAGTCCATCGCTAAGAAAAGTTATTAAACAATTAAATTACCATAGTAAAACCCACATTGCAGTCCAAGCGCAGTCGCTGCGTCAACTGCGCAGTTGGCAGTGAAGGTTGTCATTCTCCTTCTGCATCGCCGATTTCCAGTTTGTAGATTGTTCTGACTGAAATGCTTCACTAGCACATGTGGGCACAACAATATTTCAAACATCTAGTACATTCAGAACATTGTACTCTTTTCGTGGACGATCTGAACGCCCGGTGCGAACAATTCGTGGTCTCCCTGGACCCCTTTTGCCTCTCGGTTGCTCCTCCTCAGCATCTTCTTCCTCACCGCTTTGCCACTGCCTATCAACAGTTGGACTTTGCTCCTGCTCATCAGGATCGTGACTTACATCATTTTGCTCGCAATCAAAATTTAGATGTCCGAACCGATCATGCCATTTCACCGATTGATTCATATTTGCATTTTCATTAGCTGCAACTACTGTTTTAATGCTACTTTCAAATAAGAACAAATCGTTATATTTTTCTGCAACCAGCCAATTGTCATTGTTACTGTCTTTAATATACACTTTGTTTTTCACAAAAATTACTTTCAACCCTTTCGCAGTTGCCTTTGACACAGATATAAAATTGCATTGTAAGTCTTTCACATATTAATTCGATCGTATTATTTTTCCACTTAAGCAACACTGTCCCGCAACCTTCGGTTTCTATGTAATTATCGCCTGCTAGCTTTATTTTCTCTTTGTGCTCACGCATATATATAAACATTGATTTATCTGCACACAAATGTGCTGTAGCACCACTGTCCACAAACCAGACATTTTTTGTCGATTGGATTTTTCCAGTAAAAGAGAACACCGAAAAAGATTTCTTATTACTCTTTTCGATAGTTTTTTCGCTTTCGTTGTCTTTTTCAACCTTTTTCTCTTAATCTGCATTTCGTCGCGAAATGCCCGTTTTGCCCGCACAACCAACACTTGATATCTTTCGGGTCTTTCTTTGTCTTATTTCTTTTACCGTTTGCTGGACGGGACGAAAACATTTTATTCTCGTTTTTTTTTTACCTACTTCGCCCATGTTGCGCTTCTCTCAATTTAATTTTTAGACCGCTAAATGAAGGCAATCTGTCCTGTGTTTCGATAGCAACTACGAAATTGTCCAACTCATCATGTAAACTTGCTAATAATACAAGCATTTCATCAGCCACCTCCACTTGTATTTCATTTAATTTTTCTACGATATTAGAAACATTATTCAAATGTTTACGAACACTGTCTGCAGCTGACATTTTAATATACAGCAATTGCTTGAACAACTGCACTTTACGCGCGGGTCCCGAAGGCATGTTGATCTCGGATAACTTTGTCCACGCTTCTCTCGCGGTTCCACAGTGCTTGATACAGTTTATCTGCGACGCTTTTACAGACAACAAAATACTAGCTAGAGCCTTCTCATCTTTGCATCGTTTTCATTTTTCATTAACCGACCACATGTCAGCGACCACAAGTCAGAATAAATCAACAGACTTTTCATCTGCACTGACCAATCACTATAGTTTTCACTATCTAGTTTCTCAGTTGCAAACATTGAACTTATTTTGCACAAATTAGTTTAGCACACGCTTTAACTAATAAATCGAGTCTCATATATGATTTTTACAATCACCAGCACAGCTTTCACTTTCTGCTGGGCTCGTGGAAATAATAACACTTGAAGGATCGCTTTGATAACGTTATAATCTTTAATCAATCTTCTTGTTAGTATTTTCTTATTAAGTATGAAATAGTTGTTTAATCCAGTTGAGGAAGTCGTCGTCTAGGTTGGTTTGCTGGTCAATCAGAACTGTCTCGCTCTTGGCCAAGCGGTCCGTTCTGCAGTTGGAGTCGCGGCTGCGACGTCCACATAGTGGTGGCGGAGCGGCAGAGGTGGGGGCAGCGGCGGCTGCAGTGTCAGCGGCTTCCGTATGGTCGCAGCTGGGCCCGCAACGATATAGCGGCTCCAGCGGCGACTCTCGCGTCAACGGTTTCGGCTTGGCTGTCGTTGAACTCGCGACGGCAGCGGCGGTTTCGGCGACGGCAGCGCGTCAACAACGTCAAAGGTTTCGTATAACTCTTGCTGAGACCGGTTTCCGGTGACAACTCCGCATTTCGGCTCTTGAGTCAGCGTAACTGTAACTGTGTTGCAATAGCTGGGCGCGCATATTGGAGTAGCGGAGTGCGCATTAAACGTCCGGGCTGAGCGTGTCAGCATAAATACAACTTTGTTGTATTAGCTGGCCGCGCATGGCAAAGTGACGAGAAGCGAGAATGGCTGAGACCTGAGCGGCGTGAATGCTGCGGCGAAGCGGGAATGTAATTGAGCGGCGAGAGAGTAACTGGTGCTGAGTGGTAAACGTAGACGTCCTGCCGGGGGTGGGGGAGAAGAGTAGGTGCTGCGCATTGGCCGGTGTTAACTCCTCCCCCCTCAAATATGATCAGTTGGCCTTCTGGTCGACCGACGTAGTGGTGTTCGTCACAGGTGCTTGTTGGCGTGTTGTTCTCCACCATATTATGATAATGGTAAATACCAGTACTACGATTGTGGCGATTTCTGTTGTCATGGAAGATGTGAGTCTTCCTCGCATTGTCCGTAGTAGGTCCACGTTGCGTGTGCTAAGGCTGTGAACGAGTTCCAGGTTGAGGTGAAATCCTTTGCTGGTTAAGTTGGTGATCACCAAAGGCATCGCAACCAGGTAAGCTTGCGAATGGCTGTGGAACGTCTTGTTGTCCGCTGTTATGGATTCATTTGCGAACTGAACTAAAAACGTTCCCTCAAAGTTGTATTTCCTGCCTTCAGCAGTGACAGTCCCGTTGTAGTTGGTGAGGAATAGTGTTCCATCCTCCAGCAGTTCTACAACTCGGCGGTTGGATGCCACATAGTGACACTCCGCGTTGCCTCCCTTTAGTATCCTCGGGATGCAGTCTGCTTCGTTTAATGGAGCTAGATGTTATTCCGCGCAGACGCTAGTGTTGCCGATCGTCAGGCAGCTCTTTGTTATGGCGAAGGTTTCGTCTGGCGCCACCAGCAGTTTTCCATAGTTGTCGATTTGTTTTCTTGAAGAGATTGCTGGTCGCATGACCAACATCTGGTATTCCTTAGCGACGACCTTTGGTAGCGCTCATACGTAGAGCAGCGTGGTGCCGTTCGTCCCGATTATCGGCTTTGCGAACTCCGTTGCTTTCACGGCGCTCTGATAGGGCAACGAGTGAGAAGAGCTCGTATTTCCGCTTCATCCAATAGCTTGCTATTGAGCAGTCCGGCTTTCGCAAACTGACAGGCTCTACTTAGGTCGCCAACTTGATTTTCCAGTAGAATTGCCTTGTGCAAAGCAACCGTGGCGGCTTGCTCGTTGTTGTCGATGGTATTGACCCTTTCAATCATGGCGTTGAGTCTCTCCAGAGACTGCTTCGACGCTTCGAAGAGCCTGTCATTGATCCGATACTGCTGGTTGTTATTTTCGATGAGACTGTCCCGCGCGTTCAGAATTGACTCCTGCAATCCATTTCCATGATGATCCCAGTCAGTCGATTTAGCGCACTCTCCTGACCCTCGCCAACTTGGAGAGCATCTGTTGTGCTTGTTCCAAGTGGTAGAACGTCAAGACTCGGGTTTGCCCTGCGTCCAGTTCCCTAAGCTCGTGTTTCCTTGATGGTTGGTCCAACTTTACCAAGTGGATTAAGTTGAAATATCCATCCACTCTTCAAGCACTACCTTGCCTCAGCGTCACTAACGGCCCATCGTATTTAAAGATGTGGAACGCTCGTGTTGACGTTAACCGTAGTAGTGCAAATGAGATGCTAGTGATATTAGAGGTGTTAGTATACAGTTTTGCGCTTAATATTTAACAATTTATTCTTAGGTCTATATGAGAATGTAGGCAAACAATTGTAGTTTTTTAAATTCTTATTTTCTAATGATAATAAGTGAGTGAATGAAACCGATAAGGACACGAAGTCCTCCGCTTGGCTCTGTGTATGAAAGAGAATGGCTTCAACAGCTTTATGACGTATGGGGACTTCTTGCGAATGAGACTTGTGTTAGGGGCAGGCAGCTGCTCTTCACTTCCTCACGTGTGATTTGCCTGATCGCGTTTTGACTGTAACGTTCCTATCCTCTTTGACAGTTTCTTTATTGAAACGTCTCTTTTCTTTGCTCTTAATCTGCTTATTTCTTACGAATATTTCCTGTCCGGTCGGATAGGCTACCGGTGCGGACCTATTTCTATTCATGCTATCAATCGAAATCTGCTGCTTGCGTTGTAGCAAACCTCGAATATCCTCATGCTCTTTTCGTTTGACTTCTAACATTTTTTCCAGATCTAGAGTCGTATCTCGGCTAAAGAAAATTTCCGTGGGTTTCCTCTGCGTAACAGAGTGAATGAAATTATTGTAGCTATCGACTGACTCTGATACGACTAGCCATTTTCAAGCAGTAACAGCTGTCTAAAAGTTGTAGCCTAACCTCTCGTGAATTTCTATGAGCCCGAGAATGTTCTCGTTCTATGGTCGCCGATATCTCGCCTTCGTCAGTGATATCTTTTACGAGTTTTTGCGCTATTCTGGTTTTGAAAAAAGGGAATGACTCCCGATAGCACTCTTGGAAAGATAGTAAATAATCATCAGGAATTTTTACTCCATTTATGATTATTCTGCGTAAGTGCTTCCCCATCGTGGCGGTTAAAGATTCATCAGGAATTTTTACTCCATTTATGATTATTGGGCATAAGTGCTTCCCCATCGTGGCGGTTAAAGATTCAATTGCGTCACTCATAAAAGGGATAACGTGTCTGGTGTAGCCAGGGAATGGCGTTTCGAGAGAATAGGTTCTCGCTTCGGGGTCAAACACTATCTGATTTCTGAAGACATTAATTAGTGCTTCTACGTGCGGTACAAGGTCCGTTGCGTCTTGAAGTGCGCTATGTACCGTGGCTACAGAATCTGAATCCGCGTGTAAAACACCAACGGCGAGAGAATCTGTTTCGAGAGCATTTAGTTGAAGTGGAAGGCGTGAAAGTGCGTCTGCTACGACGTTTGACTTTCCTGGTTTGTACAACAATTCACAGTTGTATTCTTCGATACGCGCTTTCCAAGTTTTCTACTTCGCGTTGTAATTACGATTCCCTAAGGAATACGTAAGAGGCTGATGATCTGTAAAGATCTTAATGCAACCAACACCTTAAAGGTACGAGCGTAAATTATCCAAAGCCCACATGATCGCCAACATTTCTTTTTCGTTGGCGGCATAGCTTCAGTTTTATTTAAGGACCTGGATATATAGGCTATCGGCTTGTCTTTCCAATCTTGAATTTAGGACAAAACTGCTCCTAGCGCGTACCTGGACGCATCGATAGGAAAGGAAAGGAAAGGTTTGTGGAAGTCTGGGAAAGCCAATACCTCGGAAGACGAGAGAAGAGTTTTTAGATTTTCGAACGCCTTTAAACATGACTCGTCTAGTTCAATGAGAACTTTCTTTGATTTAGAAGCCTTGACTC
Organism: Drosophila meridionalis; assembly: GCA_035045145.1. Taxonomy (NCBI): domain Eukaryota; kingdom Metazoa; phylum Arthropoda; class Insecta; order Diptera; family Drosophilidae; genus Drosophila; species Drosophila meridionalis. Next base: position 15,087,232 of record JAWNPG010000037.1, read on the forward strand.
CTGCACATTCGCCTCGTGTCAGATTGGTAAGAGGCTTCACGATTTGCGCGTAATCCTGGATAAAGTATTAGTTTCCTAATAGCTTCCACTTTCTTGACGTCTGGTCTTATACCGTCAGAGGCCACGATGTAACCCAAGAATTCGACCTGAGTAGACAAGAAATGCGTCTTCTCAAGGTTAACCTTCAAGTGAACTTCGCGAATCGTTTTGAAAATCTGTCACAAGTGTTCCCAGTGGTTTTCATAGCTATCGCTGAAGACGATTATATCGTTCATGTAAATGTAGCATATTTTACCTATGAATGACCTAAGCACATCGTAGATCATGCGCTGAAATATGGCGGAGGCATTCCGTAGGCCGAAAGGGAATCCAGTGAATTCGTACTTGCCGTTCAAGGTTGAGGATGCTGTCTTGGGCATTAGCATCATTAGCACTTGGTGGAATCCTGAAGTCAGGTCAAGCGATGTGAAATACTTTGCTGCTCCAAGACTAGCCAAAGTGGAAGTAATGTCTGGTATGGGGTAGGTATCTGGTATAGTTACCGCATTAAGGCGTTTGAAATTAACTAGAACGACAACTGGAACGAAAAAAACGTCCGCGTATTCTTTGAGTAAAAGGTAGAGTGCCTTTCGCACTTCATATGAGTGTGAGTCGACAAGCAAAATGTTAGCGGATTTTGATTTCTTAGCGAGTAGTGGGATTCGTATCCCAGGTTCTATGGTAAGAAGGTCATGTTTCCTGTCTATCACTGCATTCAGCTCTCTCAAGCTATCATCGCCAATAATACCATAGAACGATTTTAACCCTGGGAGTACAAAGTACCAAAAATGGTTTTGGTAAATTGGTGCCCCATCACTCGTACCATATCTATATATGGTACGCTAGAGAGGTGTTCGTCATAAAATTTACTTGTCCCTCGTCTAGCTCCTCCAACCTTTCTCCGGTCTGGTTCGACTCATCCTCGGCCAGACCACTCTCATGTGCATGGTCCTTTTTCTTGAATTTCCCCACTACCGACCGAGCGCGGTGTGACGTTTGGGCCCTCAAGATGATAAAGCCTCTGTGCCTTTCTGAATGGAATAGAGTTTCCACTGGAAGCTCTCTTGAAACAGCCCGGTGAGGAAGTGTTTGATCTGAAAAATTGCCCAGATTGGTTGGACTCCATCTTCAAGGAAAGTCTTGTCGGCTGTACCCCATATCTTGGAGTGAATGGTAGCCGAGTGATGGCATTAGCGTTAGCGTACCCTTGGTGTGCGTAGCTATTGCTGTTGGAATTCAAGAAGGGGCGCGAGGGGCGGAATGGTGAATGATTTGGCGATGGACCCATTGCACGTAGGTTTCCAGGGAAAGCGTTTCTGGGTGCAAATGTGGGCAAGCCCTCATACAGACATTTTGTAATTAATTACAGGGAGGTCTTTCGGCCTATGCAGCATAAGGAATCTGGGCAAGTTGGCATTTAGGCCACCTACGAAAACGTCCAACGCTTTCTTCCTATAGATGTCCGTTAGGGCAGATACTACCTCCGTTACGTAATGTTCATTCCTCAGCTTTCCCATTATCAAAGAAAAGTGGCTATTAACTTTTTTGAAAAAACATCGACACTTGAAACATTTTTCCCAACTGGAGCTCTAGTGTACTTAAATCACGTTTCTGGGCATAATGCATAGGTAAGACGCGTTTAGTTTCTGGCCAATCGTCATCTAACACTCCATAAGAAGTTAGAGCTATGTCCGCAGGACCTCTTATCTTCTGTCTGATGTACATTATTATTGCCCTATACTGAGGCTTTCCTCTGATCAGCTCATAGTCGGCCAGTATTTTTTCAACGTTTCCCTCGAAGACCTGTAGGTCTTTCACGCATTTGGGTATTTTGTTGCATTCGGTCAAGTCGAAAAGATTACGATTAGTGCCTCTTACAATTCCTCTTTCTGAACGGTGTTTTGGTTCGACAGCAACGACAAGGTTGTTTCGAACCTATGCATGGACTCTTTCATGACGGACAAATCTTGCTCGGACACGGACATTTTTTTATATTTCTTCTTTCTTCTGGCGTAGCAAAGTGACATTAAAGGAAAATATGGAATGTTAATGGTGGTAACACAAGTTTCTCGAAAGAATCTCTCGCGGAGGTAAATTAATGTTAGGAAGTAAAACCAGTTATCTCTTCTCTCTTTATTAGTTCTTATTCTCCAAGTTCGTAGGAAAACGTCTCACTTACCCGAAGTTAGTACTGTGTCTTTTGTTCGGTTGATATGGTTACTATGATATTGAGTGTTGTTTCCTTCTGTTGAAGACACAAAGTTGAATTAGTAATATGTAAAAATTATTTTCAATTGCGACAGAAAAGGAAGTGAAGCAAAAAAACAAAAATTGTATTAATATTATTATTAATTTAATTTTTGACAGGATACGAGTTGCAAGGTTTCGTGTTGTGGGATGTTGGTAGATTGCACTTCGCGGGAGGTCCTTATTATTATGCTTTTTAGCCTTTTACAGCTTACTGGGGTAAGGATGACTCCACGAACCGCTGGGCAGCCGACGACGATATTTTTTATACTAGTTTCCCAAAGGGAAAATAGTAAATTGGTTTTGTGCAATGTCCGTCTTGCTGTCCGTCCGTCTCTCCGTATGAATGCAATATGTTTCTACGCTATTGAAGCTAGAGACTTGAAATTTGGAACATATACTCGTGTATACCCTCGAATTATCAAGTGTCAAGATTTTCCGGATACGCCCACTAGGGGCGTGGCAAATCGGAAAATGCTTGCGCCCATAGTAAAGAAATCATATTAGTTGAAGAGCTAGAGAGTTGAAATTTGGAATGTATACTTGCGTTGACCACCCAAATTCAAAAAGATATGGCGGATATCTCTACGCCCATTGGGGGCGTGGCAAATCGGGAAAACTGTAACTTCTACAGTTTTAAAGCTAGAATGCACGTATCTTCGATTCTATAAAGATTGATAAAAAGATTTTATGTCCACGCCCACTGGAGGCATGGCGAATCGGATCTGAATATAGCGTGATTTTACAAATTCAGCTATATTTTGAGCACTATTGAGACTTGAAATTTGATAAATATACTCGGATAAGCAACCCAAGATCTAAAAGATATGGCGGACATACCTACACCTTCAGGGGGCGTGGCAAATCGCAAAAGCTTATAGCTCCTACAGTTTTAGAGCTAGACGCTTCAAAATTGGATGTTTGTGTTACGGGGGCCTCCTCTATTGATTCCCAAAAAATAAATCTTACGCCCCTTTGGGGACGTGGTATATCGAAAAAATACCCTGTAACTTTCACATTTTTGGAGTGTAAGCATCCAAACTTTACAGTTACGTTACCCTCGACTCCTTCTAGGAACTTGCCAAATATGATATGTCTACGCCTACTGGGGGCGTGGCAAATTGGCAACAAAATTTGTAACGCCCAGCTGCAAAATTCATACCTGTACCATATAAATAAGCTTAATAAGATATATAAATAAGCTTAATAAGAATTGCTAAGACGACAAACGGCATTTCTGAGAAATATAAAGAAATATATATAATTCGATTTAATGTTGAAGTTCTGCAAATAATTGATCTATTTTCATTTTTCTATTTTATCTTTTTTCTTATAGCCTAGGTCAGTTATGTTATTTTCTTTTTGTGTGTGTGACCACGACAAAAAATGTAAATATCAAATATCGATTACACAAATATCGACTTATTCCGAACTTAATTATTCCACACACAAAAATTCACGTTAGTACCCATCATGTATGTATATATGTAGGAACGAACTCAATAACAATTTTGGTTGAAGATTATGCTAGAATGAATGGCGCTGAATTTATTTGTGACCATGCATAAGCAAACGCGCTTGCACGTTTCAATGTTTGTGTAAATGTAAATATATATTGCTGTCGCTGCTTAACACGTGCGTGTCATAATTGTCCAAACGTTTTGTTTTATAGATTGCGACTGACTTAACGGAACTTGATAAAACTTTCAGCATATGATTCTATTGAATTTTTTACATTTTATAAAAATGCTAACTGCACATAGTTATATTTGCAACAGACCTTCAATTGGCAGTATATGAGGGGGTTGGTAATTAGTTAAAAAGCCGGTATCCAAAATGTAACAAAAATTTAAATTGCATAAAATTCACATGAATCTACATAAATGCAAAATTTGAGATATATTATTAAATTGAATAAACCAGATGCTCCTATGGGAAACTAGTATCACGTATTAGGTTTCGACCTCATGCAACGTTCTTACTTGTTCTTTTTTATATAAATTTTGTTTTATATATATCTTTTTCGATCGCCAAGCCTTTCCAACGGAACATAGTGCTCCGCCACACATCCCTTTATACACTTATCGCACTTGCACTCTTATCCACATACATTCTTTTTTTTCTTAATTCTTTTTTCTTTTGCTCTTATACTTAACATAAAAAATGCCACTTGCTATAGTGGTTATCTCTTAATTCTAGTATGCCACTTACAGGTTACAACTGCCACAGTGGTTATGTCTTAACACTATGCACTATGGCGGGGAGTCGAACCCCGACATGTACTGTCCACCTTCATTTTTTTAGCCATTTAAATAGCGGGGAGTCGAACCCCGACATGCACACGCGGGGAGTCGAACCCCGACACAGCACAATTATAAGATTTATTGATTTAATTGGAATGGCAGCGCACGATAGGTAGTAGAACCCCGACATCACACATCAGAAGTGCACTGCCCAGTAAATATTTGCCGTCCGCTTTTCCAATTTTCATTATTTCGTTATATCGAGCTGTGATAGGGAGCCGAACCCCCGCACCTTTTGGCATAGAGAGTGCGTACACGTTTATATTTTCACAAGCTCTTATTCATTGTTAACCCGTTAGCACTCGCACAAATTCCCTTATTTTCTTTATATAAGTTTCAGTAATTTTCTTTTTTCCTTCCTACCATCTCGCTGTGCAGAATACGACGGGGAGGAAGAAGGAAGGAATGAAGGGAGAGAGAAACAATTTATTATTATTTATTTATTCCTTCATTTATTTATTATTATTTTATTTATTTATTTTTTAACAATTTATTATTATTTATTCATTCATTTACTTATTTATTTATTTATTTATTCATTTTATTTACTTTTCCTCTCGTCTTCACTATATTTCCGTCTCATTTAATGTTGTTTTAATATATTTAGATTAAAAAAAAAAAAAAAAAAGAAGTTTTGACATGTGTCACTTGAAGTGTGCAATTGTTTCTCTAGTGCTCCGCTAAAATAATTATTTACCTGAACGCCGCCACCAGAATTATCTGGAAACGACACAGTCAATTTGTGCGTGGACGCCGCGCATCATACCTTCATAGTGTACTGCAGACTTTTAAAGAAAATACGCTATAGTGACAAACAAATTTTACTCAGCGCAAGTGCGCGTGTGTTGTATTTTGTTTTTTTTTTTGCCAAGCAAAACAAAAAACTCTATCCTACTTAGGCCTAACAATATAAAAACTTACTGTGTGTGACTACACTTAAGTAAACTAACCCAATATGTCCAACACCGCTAGCAACAAGCAAGATTCCGGGTCCCCAACCAAGCAAGCAGAAATACAAGCCCAGTTCGATACTGCCTCTGCAAATGCGTCAGTAAATTTGCAATACCAACTCAAGCTTTTCATGGCTCAGACAACAAATGCATCAGCCAAATTAGATGTTGCGTCAGTGCAAACCCCCAGAAACGTGAACACGAAAAGGAAAAAAAAAATCTTGAATTTTTTAAACACTTATTGTGCACAACACAGAAAAGAAAAACATTTTTTTTTCACTTATTCTTGTTTTTTTTTATATTTTTATACCAGGGATATTCGCGGCACTATTTTTTTATTTCACTATCGCGCAATTTGCAACCGAAGTGGTTCCTGCTCGGGCGCCAGTTAACGATGCCGCCGCCACTGATACACTGTGGCGACAACATCCCAGGGTTTACTTACCTAAGTTAGCCTTTGAATACACTGCAACTGTGTCGCAATAGCTGGGCGCGCATATTGGAGTGGTGGAGTGATCGGCCAGGATGAGCGTGTCAGCATAAATACAACTTTGTTGTATAAGCTGGCCGCGCATGGCAAAGTGGCGAGAAGCGAGAATGGCTGAGGCCTGAGCGGCGTGAATGCTATAGCGAGGCGGGAATGTGATTAAGCGGTGAGAGAATAACTGGTGCTGAGTGGTAAACGTAGGCGTCCAGGGGGGGGAAGGGGGTAGGGGAGAAGAGGAAGTGCTGCACATTGGCCGGTGTTAACTTACATATATATATATATACATATAAAATTTAATTATATGTATATACATAAAAAATTAAATTTTATTTCATACCTTCACAATTAATGTTTCATTTATAATTAACACACGACGAATACATTGTGTTAAACGATATATGGTGTTACTTCTCTCACAAATTTGCCAGCCTACATGCTACTACTACTTATGCTAGGCTATACCTGTTTGAGAATTATATGGTTTCATATTTAGCAAAGAGAGCAATGGCTGTTGCTACTAGCGAATTTGATTATTATATAATTTTTAAACCCTAAGCCCATTGAAAATGGGAAATCAGGGTATAATGGTTTTGTGAAAATGTATGTAACAGGCAGAAGGAGGCGTGCCACATCTCATAAAGTCGAGTCGATATAGCCCTGTCCGTCCGTCCCTTCGTGTGAACGTAGAGATATTTTAAAGTACGCAACGTAGAGACTTGAAATTTGACATGAATACTCATTAATACCATAGCTGCACAAGTTTATAAATTTTGTTGGATAAATCATTCCATTTTTTATTTTATGAGCATTTATCGATAATTTTAATGTGTTTTTAAGGTCGGGTTTGTACATCGTTTGAAATAGAGACTTCAAATTTGCTGTGTAGAGATACGGAGATAACGTTATATTCGTAAAAAGCGTAAATCAAATACTAGAGACTTGTGCTTTAACAAATACATACATATAAATTCCTTTAATAAATTCCATCGCTAAGAAAAGTTATTAATCAATTAAGTTCCCAAAGTAATGCCTACGTTGCTGCCCAAGTGCAGTCTCTGCGTCAACCGCGCAGTTGGCAGAGCACGCGCCTATGCGTGCATGCATATATGTGTGTGTATGTGTTGTTTGTATGTATAAATAAACAACGCGTAGAATGATTTGATATTTGGCTCTTCACAGGGCTCAGGGTATCTCCTAGTCGAGCAGTTTCGACTAGAGCACTCTTACTTGTTTATTAAAACATTGTTAAGTCTGGGAGTTCTTTAGCATAATAGCATAATACAAATATAAATTAGGTGTAGTAATTTAATAGACATGAAATATTATTTGTAGGTCCGTGTAAGCCATGCAATGGTCAAGTTTCTTAATTAGATATGTTGTTGCAATGTTATCGATTTTAAGCCTTATTAGAAATACTTTTTAAAATTATATCTTTAGAGCTACATCTTTAGAGCTAGAGCCTACAAAGGTCAGTTGCAAAAATAGCCGTATTAATGAGTTTAAATATTTATAAAAATTTACTGGAATCATTATCTGAAAGTTAATTAAATTCCGTTAAGATAATCCCAATTTATTAAACAAGTTGTTTGGCAATTTATCATACACACGCGATAAGCAGTGACGAGCAGCGGAACATACATATACGTTCATATGCGCGCATTTTAGCAAATTCTAATCATCAGAATTGAGAGCGCTTTCTTACTTGTTTATTTTATTAGGTTGTGGTTGTTTGTCAACATCTTAAAAAAGGAACAGTACTATTCGATTATCCTCTACGGTTAGTTGAAATAATTTATGATTAATTGTTGATGATTATGATTGTTTAATTTTATTTTCTTAGAAATATGTAAATAGTTCATATAAATATTTGTATGCATATAAGCAAGCAAGCATGTAATACTCGTCGTATTTGAACATGCAGGCAAAGAGAAGTAGTTAGAGATCAGGTAGAATTGCTCTTATACAAGATTCTCATGTTCGTATCATTGAGCAGCATAAGAATTCAATAGAACACGCGGAAAGATGAGCAAACAAACTTGAAATTCGGACCTCAAAAAATTATAAGTCTCTAGCTCTTCAGTTTCTAAAATCAACGCGTTCAGTCAAGCAGATCGATGGAGGGCCACAGAGAGACTTCTGTTTGTATGTGTGCATAAAAAATTGAAAAATGATTGGAACCACAGAGTTCAGGGTATTTTCGAGACGGGCAGTCACTCGCACTTAGAAACTCACACCTTAATGATTGAATTACTGGGTGCTCCTGTATTGATTTACAAAAAAATTATACATATACCAATGAATGGCGTATAAAATCGGAAAAATCTGTCTTTCATTATTATGGAGCTTGCAGCGGCTTGGCCATGAATATGGATGGATCTGTAACGTTCGACTGTTTATTTTGAGAACTTTGAAACTATTTAATAATAAACTTAATTTTGTTTTTCTTTTATTTTTTTTTTTAGATATAATGGCGACTACTTCAAATAATAGTATTGCGGACATGACAGCAATAAGTGAAATAGATGAAAATGGAATAAACTGTAATCTAAGGCTTCGATACTCCAAAGATATAATATATGTATCCTTTTAAAAATTTAAATCGTGCTAGCAATTTTATATGCCAATTTATACCTCATGCATGTGAAGTGTAAAAACATTTTTTTACAGAGAGGAAATAAGTATATTCAGTACAATGCCCGTTATACTGTTCGTCCATCTGCCTGTCTATCACTATAAAACCGTTTCCACGCAATTGAAGCTAGAGACTTTTAAATTTTAATCATATACTTTGATAAATTATGTCCACTAATAAATAGAAAAATAGGATAGGAATATTAATTGAAGTGCTAGAGAGATCAAATTTTGAGTGTATACTCATAACACCCCAAGATAAAAAAACATACCAAGACATACCGCCCACAGGAGGGGTGCAAACTTCAACTAAAATTTTAGAGCTATAAAAAAATTGAAAGTTAAGTTGTTCAGCATTTATTCTATGAAAAATAATTTGTACGCCTCTTTGAGGGCGAACATTTAAATGAATACCCTGCAATTTCTACATATGATAGATTCGGTATACTTGACGCGTTCTTACAACTAGCCAAAAAATAGCCAGTGGGCGGTGTAGAAAATGTCCCACAAAGTTTGTTATCGTCCTACCGTGAAATGCATATGAGTGTGTCCATAAATTGTGACACTAAATTAGTTTTAATTAATTTTGACAAAGCACGTTATAATATACTCAAATTTTGATAAAAATAGTTTTTCTGGCAGTTGATAAGGTAATCAATTAAGCACATAAAATTATTAAATAATAATTATAATAGTACACAAAGACAATTCCGTATACTTAAAACAAAATTTGAATTTTACATTTAATATTTTTAACGGGCCTTGTATAAATGAATTGATAAGGAACTCACCGCTTATTTATTAAGGAACTATAAGTGTTCCTATTAATGGTTAAATTATTATTTTTAATATTAATGATTTACGGTATTGAGATTCTATTAGCTGAAAACTGTTTATTATTTTATTCAAATAATTAGGTTATTCTTGACTTTAAAAAGACACTAATACCAATTCGATATCAATGCTAAATTCTACTTAAGTTAACAACAGAATGAATGTAAAATTAAAAAAAAATTAAACTAATTTTGGAAAAAATACAATTTAATTTTATTTAATTAATGATTATTTATGTAAATTCCAAAGCCTGGAAATTATTAATTCGATTTTTTAGTTATTGTTGCTCGTTTCTCTGAGAACATTTGGGGGTGATATATTCAGTATGCTATGTATTTTTATAAAGTAAATTTGAATGTATATTTTTGACTATATATATATTTTGTATATTTTGACTATATATTTATATATATATATAACAGTTTAGCCCTCAATCGATGTACAAACTACATACGTTTAAAAAAAGAATATGATACATTTTCAATTTTTTCAGGGTATAAAAATACGCACTGATATTTTTCAAATACAAACATACTTACACTTTCGTCGACCGAAAATTATAGCGTAATTTGATTATCCGCTTTCGATTTGAGATTCCGCAAAATAATACCATATATTGTACGCAGCTCACTCACTTAATTTAAGTCTATTTTACGTATGTTGTGCGTGTTATCATGCGGACCTTTAATATCTATGAAAAGAATATTATAATATATTTTTGAACAACAATCCGCGCAAATTGGTAACTTTTAACATACAATTTTAGACATACTCTGGAACTATATTAATTGCAGTAAATCCATACAAATGTATTAATATTTTTAACAAGGTAAGTCTATCTACCTATTAATATTAATAAATAAATAATAAACTTTTTGTTCTTTTAGAATTTTTAGTATTTTTTAAAATATTTCGATAATCTGTTTACAAAGTTTGTAACGCACAACTGCAAATTTCTTACCTATCAGAATTGATAACCGGTGTGTGCCACTTACACTTATTAAGACAGCATCAGTGCGCAAATGTATAGCTAAAATAATATTAAACATTCAATTCTCTAAACTAAAAATAGAATAGCTTAATAGTGTATACGATAACTCATTCCATTTCAATTTTATGAGCATTTCTCGATAATTTTAACGTGTTTTTAAAGCGTGGTTTGTACATCGTTTGAGATGGAGACTTCAAATTTGCTGTGTAGTTGCGTGTAATGAAGACGGAGATTACGTAAGCTTTAGATTTTGGATGCCACACCCTATTTGCCCCCAATAGCCCCCTATTTGTAAAAGGCGCAAATCAAAGAGACTTGTGCTTTGGCAAATACATACATATGAAAGCCATTAATAAGTTGTGAAAGTTTGGTAAAGTTAACCCAAGTTATTAAACAATTAAGTTCCTATAGTAATGCCCACATTGCTGCCCAAGCTCAGTCGCTGCGTCAACTACAGAGTTGGCACAGCGTGCGCTTACGCGTGCATTCATATGTTGGTGTCATTTGTATATATGCGTAAAAAAGCGTAGAATGATTTTATATTTAGCTCTTCACAGGGCTCAGGGTATTTCCTAGTCGAGCAGGCTCGACTACTTCATTTATTCGTTTTAAATATAGTCCATAGTTTGCATCTAACATTCAAAAATACAAAATTAAGGTATATTTTTTGCCTTTGTTTCACAATCTTATAGTATTTTGGTCTATAACAAAATAAATAAATATTCAATTAAATAATAACGTCAGCGATAGGATAAGAATAGAAAATACACGAACGCTGAGCCCTACAACCTCAGCGATAATAATAAGAATGCAATAAACCAATGCTGAGCCTTAAAAACTCAGCAATAGACACACTAGTTTTTATGCATGAGGCTGGGTATATATACGCAGCCTCAGAAGAATAAAGATCAGTACAATACAGACTAAACAACATCACAGTCCGTGTACTCATTCATGAGTATTCGACTAAACCCCAACATAGTCAGTGTATTTATTCATTCATTCATTCACTTAAAAAATGGAATTTTCAAGAAATAAGTGTGTTATACTTTCTTATGTGCGTGAGTGCACTATAAGCGAATAAGAATAACATAAAGAACGGATGTATTAAGAGAAGCTTATCTTAGCGTTTGCGCCGACTGACCCTGAGTCCATTGCTACATTAGAGTCCCATGCTGATAAATATCATTTTATCTGTTCGTGCGTGTTTGAGATCAGTGAGCATCGCTTTACATGGCTTGGTGTTCTTGTTTGCAAATATTATGTTGTGCGGAAAATTTTGTTTAAAGAAAGTATATACATTTTTATTAAAACTTAGAATGAACTTTGATCAATTATATGTATTTAATTTTGTTCTATAATCTTTTGCTATCTTTCCGCCAAATTCATTATTCCGTGCTCATAGAATTTCTAATTTTATCCGCAAAAAAACAATCCAAGTGCGATTTTATAGCCTCTCCATTACCGCAAGTTTTAATATTGAAGGAGTTCTGCAGAAATCGAAAAAATTGGTAGTCTGACGCTGCACGGTCAGGGCTATATGGTGGATGTATCAAAAGTTCCCAGCCACGCTCTGTCTAGCCAGTCGCTTCTCGTTGATGACAGTTGCTAAAAATTAATCGTTTGGATTCTCTGAAACAGCTCAAAATATTCCACAGCCTTCCAGTCCCACCAAACTGACAGCATAATATTTGTTTGGTGAATATCAGCATTTAAAGTGGCTTGTGGCGCTTGAACATACTTGGACCTTGATCGTTTTCAAATGACGTTATTGTATCAGCAGTGATAATCCGCTTCAAAAACTGATCGATTTCATTGCGTTTAGGATGCACATCACAAGGGTTGATTCGGTTGGTTAAATGAATTTCTTTCAATTCATGTGGTACCCAAATATCAAGTCCAGTGCTTGGCAACGGTTGATTTTGGTATATTAAGCTTCTCTCGAATCTAAAAAAAAAATTTTTATGACGATCCTTCAATTAAAGCCTTGATAACGTCTTTATCGACATCACTTGGTGTACCTAAGCATGGTTCATCTTAAATTGAAAAATCTTTAGAACGGAATTTTATAAACCATCTTCGACACTGTCTTTCTATTAAGGCTTTATCACTCTACAAATCACGCAACTTTTTAGCTATCTGCTCTGCGCTTTTTCCTTAACGGAAATAATAAAGTAAAATATGAGGAAAATTCTCTTTTGGGCCTCCATATTACAATTGACACCAAACAAACAAATTTAAGCGCACTTTTTTTCTAAAGCAAGCCAAAAGTGTCAGCTAATAACTGTCAAAAGAAAAAATTAAAATAAATAATCACAAGCTGTGCAAAACAATTATCAACGCCGTCTATTTGTAAAATCGGTCATTACCGACAAACCAATAGAAGACCAATGTGAGACCAATGCTGAGCTTTACAAACTCAGCACTACACTAGATGTAATTATGCATGATTCTGGGTACATAAACCCAGGCTCAGAAGAATAAAGATCAGTATTCAGTGTATTCAGTATTGACTGAAAATCAACACAGTCAAGTTCTGCGTGCTTCCAGCTGAGTGTACACTATTTTCGATCTCAGTCCTAAAAGCCGAAACCACAAATTTAGTAAATTTTTGTGGAAAGTCCTGAAACATTTACTTTGGCTTACCGACCCACGCTGTGAGTAGAGGCACAGCACTATCAACTAGGGGATCAAAACAAAAAAAAAAAAAGTCCAACGGGCCAAGCTAAAGAGTAAACAAACGCTGTTAACAAAAACTCTTAAGTTGCTTGAGTTCCTTCCAATCACTCACTGCTGTAAGAAATCGGTTTCATCAACCATTAGTATTTTAAAAAGAAAATATGTGATTGGGTTATGATAAAAATCAGAATCTACAAGGAAAAATTGGCAAATGGGACCGGAAACATCAAGGAAAAAATATTTTCAACAGGAACACAGAAGTGTGAGCCCAAAGTATGATATTTTCACATAGAAGTGTGAGCCCAAAGGATGAGTTGATAAAGCTTGTGGATTAAAAAGCTCTAAAAGGCATTATATCACAGAACTATATGCCAACCTAGAGTCAAGCAACCAGGAAGAAATCTTTGAACATAAAGACAAGCAATCAAAGTCCAGTCAAAGTTCGCGGACTGACAGGCAAGATATGGAAAATTGCCTACGATCGACGATCTAGAAGAACTGGAATTAATCGAGAGACTGTTACAAAAGCATAACAAAAAAATTAGTGACTTGCAGAACATAGAAGAAGACCTTCCGAAGTTCCAAGCTCCAAAACCCCAAAAATCAAAGCTTCCTCATTTTTACGGAAAACACAAAAAGTGCAAAAAGCATTCTTCGAGATATTTTACAACATGATTCACAACTGGAAGAATATTAGCGACAAAACTATGTTGATGTACCTAAAAATGTGCATCAATGGAGATGCAACAGTAGTTGTAAGCAATTTCTCAATTGTATATGGAAACTACAATGCAGCCTGCGACTATTTGTGAAAGCGGTATGCAAAAAGTCTGTCCGTGGCAAGACTCTGAGATGGATTACAGTTAGGACGACTACGTTGGGGAACTTGACTTCGTCCCCTTTAAAGATTACTTTCCTTGTAGTACAGTAATGTGTTTCAATAAAGACAAATATATCGGCCGTCTGCCAGAGTAAAATTCAAAGCGATTTGCGTCTTGTTTATTTAAAATCGAACTAAAGCTAAAGACAAAGCTAAAGCTTTATTCTACCTAGGAAAACAAATGCATCGTGCCGTCGCACCACAGTCGGCATCCCGACTCAGCATTCTAAGCGACGCAGCACTTCGGCATAAGAAGTGTTATACGATCGCTGCTGATTGTCGCTAGTGCAGAGCACTGAACCCACAATTTGGCGTGGCAGCATTTTTTACGTAACGTTGCTTATTTGCTACGGAATTTATGTGTTCGGTTCCGTTGATGATGGCTACTCGTTCAAACGTTACTAAGTGGGTTCCTTTTGCGATTATTCTGGGCTGTCGTCTGTGCGTATGTGGGCAGTCGCTTCGTTGGTGATGATAATGCCGTTCGAGGGGCATTATTTCCTTTAGATGACTGGGTTGAGTATGACATTGGGCCATGCTTCCCGAGTGGAGTAAGGCCACACAAGTTTCGCGTCGTGATCGTTCACAAAAGCTGTTGTGTGTGGTCTGGATGCACTCAGTGACCGCAAAGGTGTCCTTTTCGCATTCGGGCAGTGAGTTCTTGTCGAGACGTAGTTTAGTGTGGTTGTGAGATACGGGATAAATGGTGATTTTCTTACATCTGTCTTCGACCCTTGGGCTATTAGTATGTGGATTATATCATTGGACTGTAGGAGACCCTAATCTTTGAGGCTGTTGGAGTGTCCTGCTTGGCGAGTGAATTCAAATCTGCTTGATTTAATATTGTAGGATTTACTATACCAGATTTTGCCAAGGTTATTGTGAGGATTAAATTTTAAATGGTTAGCATTCTGTTCCTAGCCAAGAGCTTTTATTATTTGATGGTATCAGTTAGTTTATTAATCTGCTTCAGTCTCTCAGAATTTATGGCTATTTGTCTGGAATTTGATTTGATTAACTGGGCTTCTGTTAGCCTGAACTTTCAGGGCTGTGCCTAGGAAATCTAAACTCCTCGCCATTCTATGGTGTATTTTAAGGACGGACAGCAGTTTTTTTAAGTGATCAGAATCAACATCTTGCAGCTTGCGCATATGTGATTGTGGAAAGAAATCGGACAATTTTTCTGTCTCTTCTATTATACTGACGAATTCAGAAAGGTTACTGGTGTGCCTTAAGTAGTTACGATATTCGAATACCAATACTTCACCGTCTATTACTGGGATGTAGTTGGCATGCGAGAAAGCGGTAATCCGACTATTTGTTACTGCAAGGATGATAAGCGTCACGACCTGTAATTTGGATTGTGTGGTGAAATTATGGTGCTTTGTTTTGGAGACCTTAATATAAGATAACCTTAATATAAGGTAAACTATTTCAGGTTGTCCTTGTGGACCACCCTCCCCATAATTGAGACAGACGACGTTCCTAGGTCTGCTTGTATTTCCTGTCTTGTGCAGAGGGGGGTTAGCTTATTTCCTAACCTTTTGTTGTTTTTGAGGAATACTTCCTCTCCTACCTCAAATATGCGGTTTTGCCTGTTTGCGTTACACCTTTCTATGGTGTTTTGTTGGGCTTTTGCTAGTTTGGAAGTAATATCTGAACTGCGTCTTTCAAGTCCTGCGTGAAGAATTTCAATTGGGTTTCCGCAAGTGACCAAATGTAGCGTTTTATTGTATTCTACCGTTGCTCAGGATTAATTCAACTGTGTCCTCGATTTTTTGTCAATCTTTAGGCACCTAGCGATCTTAACTAACGTACTGTGGAATCGTTCCATTTGGCCATTGGATGAACTGTGCAGAGGAGGTGCGTTTACAATATTAATGTCGTATTGGTTCTTCAGCAGGGATGTTATGGTCTCTGAGTTGAATGCAGGTGCGCTCTGTGCGCCCTGTTGTGCTCGGTATTGACTATTTCCCACTGATCGCTTTTACCCGTTATGTCTTGTACGAGATTTTTACAAAACCGAAATTTAGTAGAAGGAAAATGAGCAATTAACTCATGTTGTAAACTTGCTAATGTGGGGAGCTTACAATGGATAGCGTTTATGACTTCCGTATTTACAACTTAACTTAAGAATTTTTAAAATGCTGTTCTGATCAGTAAAGTTGATCGAGTGGCGAGTTTTGTTTCGGAACAAGACCAGGGTGCGTTTCAATGGGAAACGTGCTTCTTCCAGAATGATTTGGTTTCTGAAGCAGTTTAAGGGTTTGTCCGAGGCCTCGACCGTGTAAGTCAGTGAAAGTTCGCTGTGAATAGTTTTGTAGGGCATTGAGATTTTGTCTGGACAATGCATCTACTACAAAATGTGCTTTGCTCGGTATATAGCAAATGTAATGTAGACTTTCCACCTTTTAATTTTCGCATTAGTATTTTGGTCTACTACTGTGAAGGTGAGCGGTTGGTGGTCAGTGAAAATGTTAACATCTCTGGAGCCATATAGATAGATCTGCAATTTACCCATAGCCCATACGATGGCAAGCAATTCCCTTTCGTTGGTTGCGTAGTTCAATTCGGAACTTTTTAGGGTACGAGAAATCATGGTTATAGGTCTGCCTTCTTGAGATAGAACTGCACCAATTCCTTTTGCCGTGGCATCGGTGGTTAGATCAAAGTTTTTTTTAAAGTCTGGGTACATCAAAATTACGTCTTCTGACGCCAAGATGTTGCGCAAGCGCTGAAACGCATTACGCTGTGTTTCATTGAACTCGACTGTTATTTTCTTTGACCTTGCTTATTCACTGAACCAATCTCTTATTTTTTATAATATCGGTTATAAGACGAGCTATGGATGCAAAGTCTTTTATGAAGGCTCTGTAATAGCTTACCAGACCCAGGAACGATCTGAACGATGTTCTTGGGTTCGGGGTACTCTTGAATGGCCCTGACTTTCTTTAGTGCCGTCCTTGCTTACGATGAATCTCAGATTCTCTACATTTTCTTTAAAGAAGTTAGTTTTCTCTTGGCTTCAATTGAGCACTCGAGTACCGTGTAGATGTGTCTAACATGGTCTACTTTGTTTTTTGAGATAACTATGACAGCGTCTACGTAGACGTAACATATTTTCCCAATATGTTACCTGAGAACATCATCGATTGCTCTTTGGAAGATGCTGCTAGCATTCTTAAGATCAAATGGCAGTCGGCGGAATTCGTATTTGCCACCGCAAACAGAGAATGAGATTTTTTCGCGGCCATGTTCCTCAAGGTATTTGGTGATACCCTGATTTTAGATCAAGAAAATGTAGCGTTTCCCAGGTTCGCTAGAATCATGGGAATGCTGGGCATTGGGTAACGATTAGGTATGGTCTTTTCGTTCAGTTTCCTGAAGTCGATGACTAATCTTTTCTTTGTGTTGCCATAGGCGTCTGTGCCTTTTTTGTCAACAACCCACGTTGGGCTGTTGTAGGGTGACCTTGATGGTCTGATGATGCCGTCTTTTAATAGTTGATTGACTTCACTGTTTATGAAGTCAGAAACTCCCATTAGATTTGAGTAACTTCTGACATATATTAGTTCGTTGTCAACCGTGCGGATTATGGCAGAGACAGAGGTGTTAAAAGAGTACTTCTGCTTCTGTTGAAAAGGCTTTTTTCTTTTTAAGTATCATGTTCCTGAACTTTTTTTTGACGGAGGTAGGAACTACGATGTCGTCTACATCGGTGAAATTCACATCAGTGCATTTCTGGTATTGAATTTCTTCAGATATGCCCTGATACTCTAGTAGATTCTTTGTAAGGTTCAACTGTACTCCGATTTGTGTTAACAAATCGAGTCCAATAATGGCATCGAACGAACTAAGAGTGTCTAATAGAAAAAATGGGAAGTGTGATTAAAAATGTTCATCAGGCATTTCTCCTTTATTTCAGTGGACCCGTGTATTGAATTCACTGGTTTGGCGACCGGCAATATGGTTTTCAGCGCTTTTACGGACTTAACATATTTTTTTGCCGCGCCAGTATCGATTAACATTTTTTAATGTTTTCCCAACCAACCGTCGTTCGATGAACGGCAACCGGGAGAGTTCCCTAAAAAATGTTTTGTTCTTCGGAATCTTCTTGAACAATGTTGTTAAGACGTTGCCGTCTTTGTCCTGTTTTTCTCTCTGAGAAGATTCTCCTCTTCGGACTGTTTGCCTCATTTGGTTGGTTCTGATTGTATTCGGTAGCTGTCTGAATTTGGAATAAGAATCTATCTCCATTGGCTGTGGAGCTTGCCCTTGGCTTTCTTTGTTTGGTTTCTCCTGTGGAGCGTCTTTCTTGCGCTTGTAGTGAGGGTTTCTATCTTGACCGTGGTCTTCCTTGTTGTTTTTACTCGGTTTGTGTTTGCTGTTTTCGATCGTTGCTTGGGATCTTTCCTCAACAACTTTAGCGTAGGAGTTTGCGAACATGCTCCTCTTTATGTGGTCTTCTGCTCCTCTGGCGAGAGCTAGTGCAGAGGGGTTGCGCTGGGAATACGACGGCTCTGAGTTGTTTCCTCAGGCCTGAAATAAAAGTGTGTAAGGCGTCGACTCTAACTTTAGCGTTAAGCAAATTAGCGCCTTCTTGTTCATGTCACATAACAATCTTATTAGTTGCCAGAATCAGTCTCTTTTCGACCTCATCATAGTACTGCATAAGTGTCATTTCATCCTGTCTGACCATGTCTAAGTTTTGCCTCAGCAGGGACGACTCACAGTGGGCCATTGCTCATTTTGCGTTGCAAAAATCATAACTTTTGATCCAAGCAATGTTATTCCAAAATTTAAAAAAAAAGGCATGTTTTCTATGAACCAGTTTTAGGTAGAAACAAAAAGGAACAACAACCGCAATTGTAACGACCAAAATGCAAAAAAACCTGGACCCTTCACAAAACGTTTTGCCGTCTGCAATTCTACCTACTGCATGCAGCTGCGCGCAGCTGTGCGTCAATGTGACCTTTTTAGTGCATTTTTAGCGTATTTTATGCCGATTTTGTTTTAGTTTTTTACTGTAGAAAACCAAACGGACGCCTTAGGGCAGCCGATCTTTTATGAATATTGTGTAAGAAACATTGACAAATGTCTGTATATAAGCCAAAGTGCGGAACTCGAGTGAACTCAGAAGATGGAGCCCACTTTTCGCCAAAAAATGAGCAAATTTTCGAGGGTGAGGAGAGTTAGTATAGCTCCTAAATTATTGATCACAATAACATAATTTTTCTTTTATTATGTTAAAAATATACCAATTTTTCCAACGATACCAAAACATCAACAATTGGTGCAATATTTTTCTTGCAATTAAATTGAAAAGTGGAACATTTTTCACGAAATTAAATTTTGCAAATTGACCCCACTTTGAAGGCTCATAACTATGCTTAAAATGCATATATTTTCGAAAATCTTTTGGATTGTTCATCTAGGGGTAATTTCCAATCACAATCGGTGGTAGTCACTTAACTTATATTTGCCACGCTCTGCCGGCAGAGGCCCTACTGTGCGACGGTTACTTTTTGGTAGGAAACTATCGTTGGCGTTTGCACTTGTAACCTCTGTATTTCTTGAGTTATCGAATTTATCTGAGACTGTTGTTGTGACAGTGCCGATTTAACGGCATTGTCAATGAGAGCTTGTATTTGGGTAGGATCTATATTGTTACTTATCTGGTCTTCCGGACACCAACCAACATGCTCTTCGTCTAAACTAGCCTCGCTGTCGTATTCGATTTTAATTTCCCTATAGGCGTTCACCCAGCTCATTGGTTAACCTCAACACCTGTGTGAAATTATTTCGCCGGAACGTAATGCGACTTTTTAAAGTTGTCGATTGTTTGCTTAAATGCAATACACTATTAAGATCGAATTACGTGATTGTATTATTTGATTTGGTATGTCGAAATATACCCTGTAACTTTCACATTTTTGTAGTGTAAGCATCCAAGTTTTATAGTTACGTTACCCTCAACTTCTTCTAGGAACTTGCCAAATATGATATGTCTACGCCTACTGGGGGCGTGGCAAATTGCCATCATTCAGAACAAAATTATTCCACACAAAAAAAAATGACAATAGCACCCATCATGTATGTATGAATGTATGTATGTAGGCACGAACAGCAGCGCACAATCATTGAATTTGAATTTGTTGTGATGATGTACACGTCACTTACACTTACATTCGTTTGCTTACATGTGCATATGTATATGCATTTATCTGCCCATGTGCGAAACGCTTGCGAAAGTCTTGCATTATGTTATACTTAATGTATAAGTATAATGTACAAGTAAGAAAGCTTTAGTCGAGGGCGTATGACTAGGAGATATGTATGTCAATCAAAAATAATTATGTTATTATCGCTGCCGCTGGATTTGAACCTGCATCTACTTCATACATATGTATGTATCGTTACAGCACACAATCTCAGCTAGCAAAGCTACTTCCTATTTATTAAGAGGAGAAAAAAAACTATTTTCATGTCGTCGCCGTCGCGTCTCGAACTCGGACCCTTTTGCTTACGTGCTTTGCAATTACCTGCTGCGCCACTTTTGGCAAATACAAAACTATAGAAGCTGCTGTTAATGCAAACACAATATAAACACAACTCAATTGCAATTGTGATTTTTAGAAATTGCTGAAATTGCGCGCATATGAACGCATGTGTATGCGTACATACAAAAATGGTGGTCTGTTTGCATGTATGCGTGTAAAGGGCGATATTTGACAAATATAAAACTAAAGAAGCGACTGAAAATGCAAACACAACTCAATAACAATTTTGGTTGAAGAATATGCTAGAATGAATGACGTTGAATGTATTTGTGCTTATGCATAGCAAACGCGCTTGCACGTTTCAATGTATGTGTAAATGTAAATGTTTTTGCTGTCGCTGCTTAACAAGTGCGTGTGATAATTGGCCAAACGTTTTGCTTAATAGATTGGGACTGACTTAACGAGACTTGTTTCATCAAGTCAGTTTCAGCATATGATTCTATTGAATTTTTTACATTTCATAAAAATGCTATTTCATTCACATAGTTTTATTTGCAAAAATTGAACTGAATTGCATAAAATTCACATGAATCTACATAAATGCAAAATATGAGATATATTATTAAATTTAATATATCAGATGACCCTATGGGATACGAGTATTACGCATTAGGTTTCGCCCTAAGGCAACGTTCTTACCTGTTTTTTTTTTTTTTTTGAATTCACTTGACAAACTTACATGTTCTTGTTTTGTTGCCTATGAATTTTGTCCTAATCGAGCAGTGTCGACTAGTGTACTCTTACTTGTTTTATTCATATTACGAATTTTGTAATTGCTAATTCGAGCGGAGACTAATTGTTTCACAAACCCCCTCATTCAGTTGCAAAAATGACCTTGTGTTCAAATACAAGTCCGGTGATATTTATTCTACCATGAGCCCAAACGGGAAATGAGGGTGTTTTTGTGAAAATGTGGGTAAAAGGCAGAAGAAGGCAAGCCACGCCCCATTAAGTATATATGTTCTTGATCAGCGCGACAAGACGACTCAGTCTGTCCGCCCGTCAATCAATCCGTGTGAACGCTGAGATATTCTTAAGCACGCAACATAGAGAAATTTTACACGACTACTCGTGTATACAATACGGTGATCGAGTTAATTAAATTTTTTCGATACCTCATTCTATTTAGTGTTTATCGGCATTTATCGGTAACTTCAATTTGGTTTTATACCCTTAACCCATAGAAAATGGGAAATCAGGGTATAATGGTTTTGTGAAAATGTATGTAATAGGCAAAAGGAGACGTGGCAGACCCCACAAAGTATATATATTATTGATCAGGACGACGAGTTGATTTAGCCCTGTCCGTCTGGCTGTTCGCCCGTCCGTTCGTCCCTCCGTCTGTTCGTATATTCGAACGCGTTGATATTCAGCAAGTAGCCAAGCTAGAAACTTGATTTTATTTTTGTAGGTCCGTGTATAGCACGCTTAAGTCAAGTTTACTTTGTATGTTGTAATGTTATTGTTGTAAGAATGTTGTAATGCTAATTATATCTCTTAAATGTTTAGACTTAAACTTCTTAAATCTTTCAGATAGATTCATGTGAATTTTATGCAATTTTGATTTTTGTTACATTTTGGATACCGGCTCTTTTTATCAATCACCTACCACCATTTGAACTAGAGAAATTTGCTGTGTAGTTGCGTGTAATGAATACAGAGATAATGTAATTTTTTTATTTTGGATGCGACGCTCCAATCAGCCCTAACTTTCAAAATTTTAAATTTTTATTTATTGAACAATCAAGTTCCCATAGTAATGACCATATTGCAGGCGAATCGCGGCGTCAACTGCGCGGTTGGCAGAGCGTGCGCATATGATCGCGTGCACATTTGTGTGCATATATTTTTTATATGTATGCATATAAGAAGCGTAGAATGATTTGAATATTGAATCTTCACAGGGATCAAGGTATATTCTGGTCGAGAAACCTCGACTAGAGCACTGTTACTTGTTTTCTTCTCATTATTTTGTTTATTTCGATCTTTATATTTTAATACACTCGATAGCTTGTACATAATATAAAATTTTACAAAATTAAATTATATTTTTGAGCTTTTATTCAACTAGAATGTATGTCAATCATAAAAAAAAAAATAATTAAATAAATAATCAAAATAAAGAGAAGAAAAACAAACATCACCACACATAGACTCGAACCTAAATCTACTTACTACATACATTTGTATCGTTAATGCGCATCATATCAAATAGTACATTAACTTAATATTTATAAAAAAGAATTTTTAAAATGTTACGCCGACGTCTGGGCTTGAATTCGGACCCTGACGATTACGCGGCTCGAGTCTATCTACTGTACTAGTTCAGTACAAGGTCGAAAATTTGATAAATACAAAACTAAAGACGCTGCTGATAACAATATAAATACATATAAATCGAAATTGTGATCCTTAGAATATGCTAAAATGATTCTTAGAATATTCTAGAATGTGCGCATATTAACGTATGTGTATGTACGTGTGAATGTAAATTTTTTTGCTTCCACGTGCGTGTGATAGATAATTGGCCAATCGCTTTGTTTAATAGATTGTGAGTGACTTAACTGAATTAATAAAGATTTCAGCATACAATTCTATTACATTTTTTATATTTTATAAAAATTATTCTTAGTGATAATCGATATATTTGCAGCTGACCTTCAATGGTCATAAATGCATAAATCATAGTTTAGACAAATCTATATGCAAAATTTGGACGCTCCAACTTTAAAAATGTAAGGGATATAAATTTAAAACGTATTACCGATAAGGTTAAAAATCGATAACACAACAAAACCTGGCCGTGCTGTACACGGACCTACAAAAAGACAGGCAGACGGACAGGGCTCAATCGACTCAGCTCGTCGCCCTGATCAAGAATATATGTACTTTTTGGGTCTGCCACGCCGTCTTCTGCCTTTTACATACAATGAACAAAACCATTATACCCTGATTTCCCATTTTCAATGGGCTACAATTTTCTTGTTACAGGGTATATAAATTACTTCTTATTTACTTGTGCTCAGGACCTGATATTCCAATAATTCTTCTCTTACATACGCATTCAAGCAACAAATGCACAGACACATACGCGTTCGTTAATTGCGCATTTGACGCAGCGACTGCGTTAGGGCTGCAGTGTAGGCAGTACTAAGGGAACTTAATTGTTATATCCATCAAACTTTCAGAAATTATTAATGACAAGTCTTTAATATTTTAACTTGTTTTGAATGTTGTGGGAGAAGGGGCGTGGTAGCAAAAATATAAAAATCAAAGAATTTGTTACATTATTAACTTAAATCAACTGAAGATAAATAATTTTTTTAAAAACATATTCGGTAATTGTTAACGGCTTTTATAATTAACTAATCATTATTATTAAAATTTCAAAATTTCTATAAAGGATTATGTACAGAAATATCACATCGCTAAAATGGGGTCATTAGACCCTCATGTTTTTGCATTAGCTGAAGCGTCCTATAGAAGTATTGTTGAAGAAAAAATTAATCAGGTAAGCGCTATTTATTATAAAATAATAGATGTATATTGGCAGAAAAAAAGTAATACGAAAATTAAATTGTGCCATTAAACTATATAATGAAATAGTCTGTCTTTTAAATAACTTTAAATCAATTTTTTGACTTTCAAATCATAAAAGATTAAAAAAATATTATTTTTTTTTCATTTTGTCTGTTCCCAATCGAAAGTAACTATTCAAAGTAGATTTCTTGCTGTATACATACATATATGTTTGGCGATACTATTTAAAGTTTAAGTTTAAGTTTATAGTTGATTTTGTTTCAATCAGCATTGGTAGTTCCAAATATTTCGCATCGCGGAGTCTTCTGCATATGTTAAATTATATATTAACTAGTCAGAAAACTAGTTTTTTTCCGAATTCCAAAAAATAAAGCCTATCACTGAAAGAATTTTTAGCCTTATTGATAATTTTGATATTAATGGTAAAATTTTTAGTCCTGCCTTATTTCTGGAGAATCTGGAGCTGGGAAAACAGAGTCAACAAAATTTGTTTTACAATATTTATGTGCCATAACATCTAGTGTTTCGACTTGGATCCAACAACAAATTTTGGAAGCGAATACTATATTGGAAGCATTTGGTAAGAAAATACTTTTTTTAAATCGGACTTTGTAATACTCGTTAAAGAATTTGACAATTTATTATATATATCTTCAATTCATTGCTAGTACGGAACCGCAGTTTTAAAAAAATTTATTTAACATGCAGAAAGAACTTGGCATCATAAAGTATAGATTCTCTATCAAGTCAAGTCGGATAGCAAAAAGTTAAAGGCTATTCCCGTTTTAGCGTTATCGCCTCTAAACTTTATTTTCAGTAATTTATTAAATAATATGTAGTACATCTTTAGAGCTAGACTTTTCAAATTTAAATATAGATATATGTAATTTTTGTTTTCAACTCTTAAATCTAATGTCTATTGCTGAGTGTGTAATGCTCAACATCGGTGCATTGCATTCTAATATTATCGCTGAGGTTGTAGGGCTCAGCGATAGTCTATTATTTATTCTTATTCTATCGTTGAGGTTGTAAGGGTCAACTAATTCTTAGATTGCACACATGTGGCCTTTCTCCATCGATCGCACTGCATGCTAGTCGTTGAGTGCGTAGAAGACATTTTTACATATTTATATATATTTTTATGTTCATGCCTAAACATTCTGTCGAGACCAGAAAAGGTGACAGTAAGTAATCACTGTCTCTGGTTTCTTCTCTTAATCATATACAAGACAATTACAATTATTGTAATAACCACCCTATTTTTTAATTTCGTGCCTAAACATAATTAATATATTTGCTTATAATTTTTATATTGCCTGAACAATATCAATTTCTGCTACATTGTATTAATTTACTCATAACCTATTAAACAATATGTTTGGATCATTTAGAATATTTTATTTTAATACCATGCCACTTTCTTCAGAGTTGGTGTGCCCTAAGACTATAGGATAAAGTTTAAATTTCTGAATTTATATATACTGATGTCTGAAGCTAAAAAAAAACAAAAAAAAAAAAAACTCACATAATAAAATTATAACTCCCGCATCTTTATGGCTACAGCTTCCAAATTTTGCAGAAAGTTTAATTAATTTTATACAATTTTCATTTGTGTTAAATTTTTTAATTTTTTCTTAGTTTTTTTCTATTTATTAAGAATACTTTAATTAAAAATAAAAAAAATGCTGCTTTGCTTGTATAGTTTGTTTTTTTTTTTTATGGGCGACGAAAGTTAAATTTGTGAACATCCACTCACTTTTGCTCGGTACTGTATAAACTGCAAGAAATATTTTATTCTCTTATAATTTACTGAAGCGTTAAGTACACCAACAACGCCATGAACCTTTCCATCTGCCACAACGACACAAAGTAACTAATTATCTCGCCTTATCCCCCACGGACTGGGACTTTGTGTTTACTTAAGTCCAGAGCACTCTCAGAGCGCCGGCACTCAACGAGGCAAAATTTTTAATATGTGCGCGCCGAGAGTTGTTCGAAATCGTCTGGCTAACCCTATCAACACACGTCCACATCCATATCTACGTCCACATTCACGTCCAGCACACGTGGCCCCTTCGCAGCAACAAGAAATTGGATGCAAACTCGATATGTCTGTTTGGTATGTATATGCATACGTTTGAATGGACAATAGATCAAATCCTTCAAGCAGCAGTTAGCCAGTTCGCATCAGCCAAAACAAAAAAAACTCCAGTGATATGTGTCAAATATGCCCGACACATGCTGCGCTCTATCGCTTGCCCTTCAGCGACAACAACAATTCGCAAAGCTCAACGACTCTTCGCACTTTTGCATATTATCTGATAACACTTCGGTTAGCCTTGCATAGGGTATGTTGGCTACGGCAGGCAGTATGTAATGTGTGAGGTTAAATGATTCGATAAAGCGTGTCTAAAATATATAGATTAGAGTGGGTATAACATTGACTCAGCTATTGTTGCTAAGAATATATTTTGCTGTTTTTATTTAAAAAAAAAAATTATTTTAATATATTTTACAAACAAATACTGCATAGGCGCTAAACCCTATCAAAGACTATTTTGAAAATTCGTTTCATAAATATTTTATATATTAATTAAAATTTGTATATTTGAAATTTTAACAAATTTTGTTTCAATCCTTTTTATTTTTTCAAATTTCAAACATTTTTTAACAATGATGGTATGTATTTTTTTTTTTATTTTCAAACTTGTTTTATTTTATTTTATTTAATTTTAAGTTAAACAATTTTCTCAATTTTTCAACAATTGGACTATGATAATTTTTTTTATATTTTCAATTTTTTTATTTTCTCATTTATTTTATATTTTTTCAAATATTATTTAATTTTTTTCATTTATTTTATTTTTTTCAAATTTTTGCTATTTTTTTTAACTTTTAATTTTAAATTTTTTTTTACTTTTTTTTTTCAAATTTAATATTTATATTTGATTTTAATTTTAATTTCAAAATTTTAAATTAAATGTAATAAATTATTTAAATTAATTAAAGTAAAAAAAAATTAATATGTTAATAATTTCTATTAAATATTTACAGCAACATATGATTTAAATCAAGTTTAATTTAATTTCTAAAATTTTGAATTATATATAAATTATGTATATTATATTTCATCAGATTTTTTATGCAAAGTATATTTTTTTTTTTTCTTTTTTTTTTAATATTTACATTAACAACACAATACATATTGAATACATATAAAATGAAATCCTAATGCTTCTCGTCAGGCACAGTATTTCAGCTTCGATCTCTCTTTTAAAATTCGTATTTTTGTATTTTTGTATTTTTTTTTCCGAAAGCGAGATATACGAAACGGCTATTGTGTGAAGTTGCATTGGGCATTTGGTTTGTTAGGGTTAGGGTTGGATTTGCTATGTTCAGTTATGGCAGTTCGACTCGCAACTTCGCGCATTCATTCGATTATTGGGGGTGTTTATGCCGCTTTCCCTTTTTTGAAATTTTTGTTTTTTTTTTGTTTTCCGGATGGATGTTTGGACACGGTTCACATATCAAGTTTTTTTTTTTTTTTTGGTTTTCATTGGAAATTGGCATTGGCAGCTGACATTGAGGCGCATATCCTTTTCGTTATTGGATTTGAGCTTGGCATAAAAAACAAAAAACATTGTTAAATAGATCAAATTCACCAATTAGCAGCTTCACTATGCTCCTTTTGTCACAATCTATGAATATGAAAATGCGTGTTAATTGGAGCTGGAATGCTGAAGGCTACTTGAATTTGTAAGGTCATTGAAAATCCGCTTTGATTGAATATTAATGGCTAAAGTAGTTTATGTTTGTACTTCAGGAATGCTTTGTACATCCAAATCAAGTGGCTCTCGGCGAACCCTCAAGGGCTTTAATGCGTTTAAGTGTTATTCCAATGTATAAAATCATGTTGACAATATTATAATAGTTTGGATTTTTAATAGTAGTATTATTTAGGAATTATAACCATGTTCCTAAGGGTAGAGCTGTATTTGAATTAAATTTAAGCTGGGTGCTTCAAACATTGTACACAATATATGTAGGGTATAGTATACTTTTACGAACTGCTTCGCCCTCTTTTGGTGCAGATATACCATATGTTTTTGATCTGGGGTTGTCAATCAAACTAATAAACCAAATTTTAACTCTATAGAAACTATAGCATAAATAATGCTAAAAATTTAAAAAATCACTACATATTTAGTGAGAACGGACTTATTATTATACCCCGTACACATTAACAATGCGTAATCAGGATGTACTAGTTTTGTGAAAATGTATGTAACAGGCAGAAGCAGGCGTGCCATACCCCATGAAGTATATATATTCATGATCAGCGCGAAAAGAACATCGATATAGCCCTGTTCGTTCGGCCGTTCGTGTGATTGCTGAAATCTTCAAAAGAAGCAATCTAGAGACTTGAAATTTTATGAATACTCGCTGAAATAGTTTATCATTTCTTTTTCGATATCGATCCTATTTATTATACTCTTAAAATGTGAAATCAAGATAAATTAGTTTTGTGAAAATGTATGTAACAGGCAGAAGGAGGCGTGCCACACCCCATAAAGTAGTTATATTTTTGATCAACGCGACAAGACGAGTCGATATAGCCCTGTCTGTCTGTCAGTCCGTCCGTCCGTGTGAACGCTGAGATATTTTTAAGTACGCAACGTAGAGACTTGAAATTTTACATAAATACTCGTTAATATCATACGCTGCACAAGTATATACATTTTTGTTCGATAACTCATTCCATTTCGATTTTATGAGAATTTATCGATAATTTTAATGTGTTTTTAAGGCGTGGTTTATACATCGTTTGAGCTAGAGACTTCAAATTTGCTGTGTAGTTGCTTGTCATTAATAAGGAGACTAAATAACCTTAAGATTTTGGATACCATGGCCTTTCGTCCCCGAAGACATAAATCAAATACTAGAGACAAAAATAATAAGTAAGTACTAAGACAACTTAATAAGTTGTGGAAGTGTGATAAAAATAGTATATCACTAAGAAGAAGTTTTTGAGTATGTACGTATGCATGTCTTGCTTTTATGTATCCATACAATGATTACAGAATGATCTCCAATAATACCACCAACTTGGTGGGAGTACTTTATTTGCCAGTACGGCTAACTATGCCCCAATTCACAGCCATTTTAGTCAGTGATATTATTGTCATTATATTATTGTATTTTAGTCAGTGATATTATTGAATTATTAATGATATTATTATTGATTATTAGATAGAGTAATTGAAAGAAACTTACAAATTAAATAAATTATAGTCTTTGATATAAGTACAAATCTAAAGATTACAGCCTCAATCATGGGTGCTATTAGTTATACCACAAAGAAGACCTGTAAGCAATGATTTTGTTAAGGGAAGAGAGAGTTCAGAGGAGAACACATGATAAAATTTATTATAATTACTGCATAACACGTGAAACGCGCTATGCAAATAATAATCTGCTGTGCATAAAGGTAAATACATTGGACGAAAGTGTCTGGTTGTTCTGGAGGGAACAGAAAAATTATGCTGCATTAACAAACATGGCGAATCAAGTTTACCAATAATCAAACTATGTAGGAAAACAATCCCCAGAATTGTTCTGCGGTTGATTAATGATGGAAGATTAATAAGAAGGAGCCTACTCTGGTAAGATGGTAATCGAAGATTACGATCCCAGTTTAAATCGCGCAACGCAAAAATAAGGAAACTGTTTCTGGACTGATTCAATACGGTCCTGATACAGTTTATGCTGTGGAGACCAAATAATTGAACAATATTCTAAAATAGGTCCAACCATCGAAGTATATAATATTTTGGTGATAAAGGGATCTTTAAACTCCTTTGACCAATGTTTAATAAAACCAAGAGCACCTTTAGCTTCATTTACGATAGTAGAGACATGAAGATTAACAGAAAGTTTTGTGTCAAATATAATACCCAGATCTTAGACAGTTAAAATTTGTTGCAAGGAAATGTTGTTAATAGTTCAATTGACAATATGTGGAATGGTACGACTGAAGGTCAATGTCATACACTTGGAGAAATTTGAATGCAACTGATTAGTCACACATCAAAGCTGAAAGGAATTAAGATAATCTTGTAGAAGAAGATGATCAAGTAAGTTGGTGTATGAAAAGCACAGCTTAACATCTGCATACATAAAAATTTCGGAGAAACATAGCTAGAAATATCATTAATAACAAGTAAGAAAGATCTAGTCGAAGGTGTCCCACTAGGAGATCCCCTGAGCCCCGTCCGATTTGCATTGTTTAATACGCTATATAACTTTCATATAACATTAAATTTTCCAAAATTAAATTATAATTTTGAAATTTTATTCAACTAGAATGTATGTAAATCAAAAACAAACTAGCACAACCACTTCATGTTTATAAATTAAACAAATAAGAACGTTGCCTTAGGGCGAAACCTAATGCGTGATACTCGTTTCCCATAGGGGCATATGGTATATTAAATTTAATAATATATCTCAAATTTTGCATTTATGTAGATTCATGTGAATTTTATGCAATTACAATTTTTGCAAATATAACCATGTGAATGAGTTAGCATTTTTACAAAATGTAACAAATTCAATATAATCATAAGCTGAAAGTTTCATCAAGTTCCGTTAAGTCAGTCACAATCTATTAAACAAAACGTTTGGACAATTATCACACTCAAGTGGCAAGCAGCGACAGCAAAATACATTTACATTTACACATACATTGAAACGTGGAAGCGCATGGTTATGCATGGTCACAAATAAATTCAGCGCCATTCATTCTATCATATTCTTCAACCAAAATTGTTATTGAGTTGTGTTTGCATTTTCAGTCGCTTCTTTAGTTTTGTATTTGTCAAATATCGCCATACGCCATACGTATAACGTCAAACAGACCACCGTTTTTGTATGTACACATATAAATACATACGTTCATATGCGCGCATTTCAGCATTTTCTAAGAATCACAATTGCGATTGATTTATGTTTATCACAGTTTTGCAACACTGCTTGTCAAATGCAAACGTGCAAAATTTTTTTTTCTACAAAATATATAAATAAAAATACAATTTTCTTATACATTTTACACTGTGTGCTTAAAACAAAACAAAAACTTAATTACAAAAACTCATAGCTAAGTAGCAGCCGCGTGTATTCAAATTGGAACAACTGGAAAACGACTGCAGTTTTGCTGCTGCAAAGCAGCAAATGAGTATGTCGGAAGACGGCGAAAACAATCATTTAGCATGGCAAAAGGTGCCTACTAATCCACGAACAATGAAACGAAAAAATGATATCTCTCCAAATCTAGTGAGAAAAGTCATGGCCATAGACAGACCTTCTAGCTTGGCTAACCACTTTGCCCTCTTGGCAGATACGGAGAAGGACACCACTCTCAACCCAACACTGGATGACGAAATGGAAAGCGACAACACAACAACAACACCTGAAAAGCCGCCGCCAATCTTTGTGTCCAATGTCAGTGATATAAATGGTTTGTTAAAATATCTTAAGCCATATCTAGATGTCACTGAATTAATAAATCCCAACGAGACGGTCATATATGCATCTATGCATCATGGTGAAAAATATTGAAAAATATTGAAAAATATTGGGACATCATCGAAATATTGAAGATTGATAAAGTTAATTACCACACATTCCAGCTTAAACACGAGAAGGCATTTAGAGTTGTAGCCAAAAATATACATCACATACACAAACTGAAACAATTAAACATTCTATTGAACAGCAAGGCCATACTGTTAGAGGAATTCAAAATATTAAGAGCCATATCACTAAGGAACCACTACCTATGTTCTTTAAAGACCTAGAGCCGAATAAGAACAACCATGAGATTTATAAAATAAAACATATTAACAATGGCATGGTAACAATAGAACCACCGAGGAAAGTTAGTGACATGGTGCAGTGCTACCGATGCCAAGAATTTGGACACACCAAATCATACTGCAACAAACGGTTCAAGTGTGTTAAGTGTGCTGAGAATCACCTAGTACTTGCGCCAACTGCCAAGAAAATCACGCTGCCAGCTACAAAGGCTGTAGAATCTACTAGGAAATTACCAAAAAAAAAGTCGAGCTTACTCCATAGCAGGCCAACACTATCGGCTAACCACCCAACATTAAACATTCCAACAAACCATAATCACGAAAATATGTACACAAATCAAGCTAGCTATGCACAAGCACTGAAAGGTGAGACTGTAATTCCAGAAAAATCAGCATTAGATAGAATTGAACAGCTATTAATAAAACAGTCGGAACTTACAACCAACTTGCTCAACATGATAATGTTGTTAGTAAACAAATTATGCAAGTAGATCTTCGTAAAGAAATATGGAATGCCAATGGGCTTTCCAATCATCGAAATGAAATAACTATATTCATTAAAAACAACAACATTGATATATTATTAATATCAGAAACTCACTTTACAAAGAAAAATCACATATTTATTAAAGGGTATGATATTATAAATGCGTATCACCCATCTGGCCGAGCACAAGGGGGAAGTGCCGTTATAGTTAAAAATACTTTTATTATTAAACTCTGGACAGCATCAGCACAAATTTAATGCAAGTTGCAACAATTCAAATAAAATGTATGCATTCAAACATCGCTGTTGCTGCAGTGTATGTGCCACCTAGATATCCCTGCAAGTTAGATAATTTTAACACACTTTTTCAAGGACTGGGTAGACAGTTTATTGGAGGCGACTACAACGCAAAACACCCCTGGTGGGGATCGAGACTAGTAAACCCAAAGGGTGCTGAGCTGTATAAATGCATAACGCATAATAAATACTCAACCCTGTCGACAGGTATGCCAACATATTGGCCAACTGATACGAGGAAAATCCCAGATTTACTTGATTTTATTGTATACTCTGGACTTCCGCAAAACAATTTTAAAATAGAGGAAAGTTTTGACTTGAGCTATGATCACTCACCCATTATTTTGACATATGGTTCTACAGTTCGCTTCAAGCAAAAGCCTTATAGAATTACTAATGCTAAAAATAATATAAGCGCATTTAAAAATTGGCTTGAACAGAAAACGAGGCTAGACATATCCCTAAGAACAGGAGAAGAGATTGACACTGCAGTTGAAACACTGACTAACTCTATTCATGTAGTTGGACATATGTTTACACCTCCACCAGATGAAAATTTATCTAGCCAAACTTTCCTACCTCTAGAACTAAGAGCTCAAATAGCTACTAAGAGAAGGCTTCGCAAAATATGGCAAACAACTTGAAGCCCAACAGACAAAAGAAATTTCAACAATGCTGCAAAGGAATTAAACATTAAACTATGGGAAATTAAAAATGAAGCGACGGCAGATTATCTAAGAAATTTTGACCCATACACTAGTGCACTAGATTATAGCCTATGGAGAGCTAAAAAATATCTAAAGAGACAGCAACTGACAGCAACGGCCAACGCTGCAGAAACAATCTTGAGAAGGCTGAAGCATTTGCAGAACATTTAAGCTCAGTTTTTAGACCTAATGCGGAAACCGATACTGACACAGTAGACAAGGTAAATAATTTTCTGGAATCAGACTGTCAAATGAGCCTGCCGATAAGCCAAACGACTGTTTCAGAGGTAGAAGAGGAAATGAAAAAGCTAAATAAGAAAAAATCTCCTGGATACGATAAAATTAGTGCAAACACTATTAGAATTCTCCCAAAAAAATGCATCCGGCTACTGACATGTATATATAATGCTATGCTTCGACTCGAATACTTTCCAAGTCCAAGTGGAAATGCGCGGAGGTTATAATGATTCCAAAGCCCAACAAACCGGAAGGCTGCACATCAGCGTACCGTCCCATTAGTTTGCTGGTGACGTTCTCTAAAGTATTTGAACGTATACTTTTGAGTAGAATGTTACCTGTACTGGACGAGCTAAATATCATACCTGAACATCAGTAACACTATCTTCACAGCAGACTTGCCTAGTACAAATGCTGTTCAGAAGCTACATATGCTGACGAAACCGCAATCATTGCTAGGAACAATGACCCAACTGTTGCAGCCAACCTACTTCAAGAAGAACTTGGTCTAATTGAAGTATGGTTAAAAAGGTGGAGAAAAGTGGTGAACGCCCAAAAGGCTGTGCAAGTCACATTCTCGCTCACACGCGGAATCTGTCCCACAGTTTCACTCAATGGCGCTACCATTCCAGTTAGCGAAACTGTGAAATATTTGGGAGTACACTTGGACCGCCGGCTTACCTGGAAACAGCATATAAAAGCAAAACAAGCTCAACTGAAAGCTAAGACAAAGAAAATGTACTGGCTCCTAGGTCCGCGATCACAGCTATGCCTTGAAAATAAAGTACTGTTATATAAGACTGTTCTGAAGCCAGTTTGGACTTATGCGATGCAGCTATGGGGAACAGCAAGCAACTCAAACATAGAAATATTGCAGCGATACCAGTCTATGACACTCAGGACAATTACAGGTGCACGTTGGTATATAACCAATTATGATATCCACAAAGACCTTATACTCCCTCTTGTCAAAGACGAAGTAAAGGCGGGCACAAAAAGATACATAAAATGGTTACATGGTCACGACAACGCCTTAGCACTGGGACCTCTAGAGAACTCAAATGACAGTCCACGACGCCTAAAAAATTCCATGTCCTGGATCTCCCAAACAGACTATAAATAAAATAGGTTTTCTGTAAATATGTATATATATAAATATATTGATCAAGCTCAATGGAGCTTAAAACATCCGGTTAGTTAGTATAGTATTTTAAACAATTTGCTTATTGTTATAAAAACAGATTTCAAATAAATAAATAAATAAAAAAAAAAATGTATGTTTATATTGTGTTTGCATTAACAGCAACTTCTATAGTTTTGTATTTGTCAAAAGTCGCCCTTGTAGTGAAGTAGTTTCGGATTTGCCAACAGACAATGCAAAACTGATGTTGCGCAGCAGGTAGATGAAAAGTGTGTAAGCAAAAGGGTCCGCGTTCGACACGCCGCGGCGACGGCATGAAAATAGTTGCGCTGCTGTTCGTGCCTACATACATACATACATGATGGGTCCTATCGTAAATTTTTTTGTGTGGAATAATTTTGTTCGGAATAAGTAATCGATTTTGATATTAACATAGCTGACCTATTCTATACAAAATATGATAATTTTGACAGATAAATTATTTGCAGAACTTCAACATTAAATCAAATTACATATATATTTCTTAATATTTCTCAGAAATGCCGTTTATCGTCTTAGCAATTCTTATTAAGCTTATTTATATAGGTGGCACATATATATATGTTCCAAATTTCAAGTCTCTAGCTTCAATAGCGTAGAAAAATATTGCATTCATACGGACAGACAGACAGACAGACAGACGGCCAGACGGACAGACGTACGGACAGCAAGACGGACATTTCACAAAACCAATATACTCTTTTTCCCTTTGGGAAACGAATATAAAAATAAAAATTTTAAAAGCTACGCTGTTGTCGTTGAGTTTCGAACTCGCTACCTTTCGTTTACGCGCTTTGCATCTACTCACACGCCACACCAGTATTGCGTTGCTTGTTGGTAAAACGCAAAGTAGTACTACAAGGGTGATATGTGACAAATACAAAACTAAAGAAGCAGAACAATCGTAATTGTGATTCTTAGAATATGCTGAAATGCCCGCATATGAACATATGAGTATGTGTACATACAAAATAATTAGTAAAAGGAGCCGGTATCCAAAAAATAAAAAAATAGAAATTGCATAAAATTCACATGAATCTATATACAAAATTTGGTTCTAGCTCTAAAGGTGTTGCAGATATAATTTTATAGCCTGTTTTCGATAAGGCTTAAAATCGATAACATTATAACAAAAATAGATATTTTTTGGTAACAAACTTGACCTGCGCGTGCTATCCACGGACCCAACAAAAAAAAATTCAAGTCTCTAGCTTGTCTAGATGCTTCAATCATTGCGTTCAATCATACGGACAGACGGACAGTCGGACAGACGGACGGACGGACGGACGGACAGACAGACAGACAGACGGACAGGTCTAAATCGACTCAGCTCGTCGCCCTGATCATGAATATATATACTTTGTGGAGTCTGACACGCCTCCTTCTGCCTGTTAAATCCTTTTCACAAAACCATTATACCCTGATGGCCCATTTTCAATGGGCTCATTGTATAAAAATGGTAAAAAGCAGCGGTCATAAATGACTGCCCTGAGGTGCGCCTGATAAAACAGAGATAGGCTTCGAAATTGATGTCCTCACCATACTCTTTGTTACCTAGCTTTGAAATAGGATGAAACCCTAAATGCAAATGCAAATTAAAATGTCATGATTTACTGCATCCAATGCATGCTGAAATCGGTATAAATAACATCAGTTTGCATTTTATTTGAAAATCTATCGTTTATTAGAGAAGAATATTCAAATAACTGGAAAAAACAAAGTTGAGATGGCGAAATAATCGATTTACAAAAGTATTGTAAGTTTGATGTTACAGTTTTTTCAAATAATTTCGGGATAACAGATAGGTTAGCTAAGCCTCTATACCACCTTTATTATGTAATGGAATAATAAATGATTCTTTCCAAATAGAGGGAAAAACAGAAATCTCCAGGGACAAATTAGTTTTATTAAAGGTAACTGTAAATGATAAAGGTGACTGTAAAGAAACACTGCATTATTTAGAACACAACTTGGAATATTATCAGCACTAGGAGAAAAAGATGATTTCAATGTCTGAATGGCTGAAACCAGAGAAACAAGGGAAACGTAGATAATATTTGTTGTACGACTTCCAAATGAGTACGAAGGGGCATGGGTGTCATCAGAAGAATATGCGCATTGAAAAAATTTTGCAAAAAGATCAGGGGAATCTTGATCATTAAAACTTTAAGGTAAATTAGATGATTTACGCTTAGAGTTTACAAATGAATAAAATTGCCTGGGATCTCAAACGAATTTCCTTTTGCAACACCTATCATTTGTATTTATATTTGACTTGGCTATTGAGTATTTAGACCAGTCAACAATTGAAGAAGAAGTGTTAGGTATATTAAAGTCACCTATCACTATAAATAAGTCATTATCATTTACATGCTCAAAAATTTCTTTAATACAAGTTGTATGTTGTACATCAGAAGAGGAAGGAACATAAGAACAAGTCTCATATATTGAAAGAGATCGGAGAGTTATTTTAACCTCAATAATCTCAGCATCATCATTGGATTAGAAAACCTGCTTTCGAAGAGATACAACTGATAAAATGGACACTATGGGTTCAGAGGTTGCTGACAGATTATTATTCACTGTTTGAACGACAACCGCGGACGCTCTTACTGTTAAGGTAGGAGTTTGATTAAGCTCAACCGTTTTACTACTAGTACCAGTAGCACCAGGTGATGTACAAAAGTTTACAGAAGGGGGATTGGAAATTGAGTCAGGGTTAGGGGAAGTAGGAACTAATGCATTTGGAAACAACATTGGTACAGAAGCTGGTACCAATAATGTTTTAGTCTCAATTAGATTGTGTGGAGTTTCAAAATTATACTGTTTTAATATTTCTTCACCATCTTCTAAATCACTAGAGGGCTGTTTTGAAATATTGCACAGTTTTAAAAATTGAATTCTCACCGAATTATACATCTTGGAAAAATAAATTTGTTTTTCCAAGCAACTCGGGCAAGACCAACGTAAACCACCGCAACCAATTTTGGTAGTGGACATGATTTTGTCATAGTCACACCTAGTGAGGCGTGCACATTTTGTGTGCATTAAATTCTCACACAACCAGCAATTAACAAATTGTGCTTGTTCCTGCCTATACATTATTCGAGAATCTATCATCTTCAACAAATTTACTATACTTTACCTTCCTAATCTATGATACATTTTTAAATAAACTGATATTATTTATAATAATTTCATTAAAACATTTGATTCAGCATTTCAAGAAATCGTAATGAATGCAATATTTTTCTACGCTATTGAAGCTGGAGACTTGAAATTTGGAACATATACTCGTGTATACCCTCGAATTATAAAGTGTCAAGATTTTCCGGATACGCCCACTAGGGGCGTGGCAAATCGGAAAATGGTTGCGCCCATAGTTAATAGAAATCATAGAAATCATATTAGTTGAAGAGCTAGAGAGTTGAAATTTGGAATGTATACTTGCGTTGACCACCCAAGTTCAAAAAGATATGGCGGATATATCTACGCCCATTGGGGGCGTGGAAAATCGGGAAAACTGTAACTTCTACAGTTTTAAAGCTAGACTGCTGAAATTTGGCACGTATCTTAACGCTTCGATTCTATAAAGATTGATAAATTTTATGTCTACGCCCACTGGGGGCGTGGCAAATCGGATCTCAATATAGCGTGATTTTACAAGATCAGCTATATTTTGAGCACTATTGATGCTAGAGACTTGAAATTTGATATATATACTCGGATAAGCAACCCAAGATCAAAAAGATATGGCGGACATACCTACGCCTTCAGGGGGCGTGGCAAATCGGAAAAAGCTTATAGCTGCTTCAGTTTTAGGGCTAGACGCTTCAAAATTGGATGTTTGTGTTACTGGGGGCCCTCTCTATTGATTCCCCAAAAATAAATCTTACGCCCCTTTGGGGGCGTGGTATATGGAAAAAATACCCTGTAACTTTCACATTTTTGGAGTGTAAGCATCCAAACTTTGCAGTTACGTTACCCTTCTAGGAACTTGCCTTCAAGGAACTTGCCAAATATGATATGTCTACGCCTACTGGGGGCGTGGCAAATTGGCAACAAAATTTGTAATGCCCAGCTGCAAAATTCATATGCCTGTGCCACCTATATAAATAAGCTTAATAAGAATTGCTAAGACGACAAACGGCATTTCTGAGAAATATATGTAATTCGATTTAATGTTGAAGTTCTGCAAATAATTTATCTGCTAAAATTATCATTTTTCGTATAGCCTAGGTCAGTTATGTTATTTTCTTTTTGTGTGTGTGACCCTAACAAAAAATGTAAATATCAAATACCGATATTTGTGTAATCGACTTAGTCCGAACAAAATTATTTACACAGAATAAAATTGACGATAGGTCCCATCAGGTATGTATGTATGTAGGCACGAACAGCTGCGCAACTATTTTCACGCCGTCGCCTCCGCGTCTCGAACGCGGACCCTTTTGCTTACACGCTTTTCATCTACCTGCTGCGCCACATAAGTTTTGCATTGTTTGTTGGCAAATCCGCAACTACTTCACTACAAGGGCGACTTTTGACAAATACAAAACTATAGAAGCTGCTGTTAATGCAAACATAATAATAACATAAATCAATTGCAATTGTGATTCTTAGAAAATGCTAATATGCGCGCATATGAACGTATGTATTTATATGTGTACATACAAAAACGGTGGTCGGTTGAATGTATGCGTATAAAGGGCGATATTTGACAAATACAAAACTAAAGAAGCGGCTGAAAATGCAAGCACAACTCAATAACAATTTTGGTTGAAGAATATGCTAGAATGAATGGCGCTGAATTTATTTGTGACCATGCATAAGCAAACGCGCTTGCACGTTTCAATGTACATACATATGTGTAAATGTAAATATATTTTGCTGTCGCTGCTTAACGCGTGCGTGTCATAATTGGCCAAACGTTTTGTTTAATAGATTGCGACTGACTTAACGGAACTTGATGAAACTTTCAGCATATGATTCTATTGAATTTTTTACATTTTATAAAAATGCTAATTCATTCACATAGTTATATTTGCAAAAATTGAAATTGCATAAAATTCACATGAATCTACATAAATGCAAAATTTGAGATAAATTATTGAATTTAAAATACCAGATGCCCCTGTGGGAAACGAGTATCACGCCTTAGGTCTCGCCCTAAGGCAACGTTCTTACTTGTTTTTAATAATTTTAAATAACAATAATTTAAAAAATGTATGCTAGAGACTTTAAATTTGGTATATAAAATTAGATTAACAATATCAAAAAGATATGATGGGTATACAAATGCTTACAACCGGTGTGAGTTACTGGAAGCCTACTCCATTGATATAAACTGTGCTTTCAA
This sequence comes from Drosophila meridionalis, assembly GCA_035045145.1. Classification (NCBI taxonomy): domain Eukaryota; kingdom Metazoa; phylum Arthropoda; class Insecta; order Diptera; family Drosophilidae; genus Drosophila; species Drosophila meridionalis. Next base: position 15,127,514 of record JAWNPG010000037.1, read on the forward strand.
TCTTCGTTTACCTTCTTACGAGTGTAGGCTTCCTATTATCTATTTTCAATCGTAGAATTCCTGTTTTTTTTGTGCTCCCTCCAGAATATATTCTATTGTACTTATGCTCATCGGATAGAAGATTGACAAGAAGAACCCTACTCTGATAAGACGGTAAACGAAGATTAGTATCCTAGTTTAGATCACGAATTGCGATAAGAAGAAAGTGTTTTCGGATTGATTCAATACAGTCCTAATATAATTTATGCATTGGAGACCAAATAACCCAACCCAAGATCAAAAAGATATGGCGGACATACCTACGCCTTCAGGGGGCGTGGCAAATCGGAAAAAGCTTATAGCTGCTTCAGTTTTAGGGCTAGACGCTTCAAAATTGGATGTTTGTGTTACTGGGGGCCCTCTCTATTGATTCCCCAAAAATAAATCTTACGCCCCTTTGGGGGCGTGGTATATGGAAAAAATACCCTGTAACTTTCACATTTTTGGAGTGTAAGCATCCAAACTTTGCAGTTACGTTACCCTTCTAGGAACTTGCCTTCAAGGAACTTGCCAAATATGATATGTCTACGCCTACTGGGGGCGTGGCAAATTGGCAACAAAATTTGTAATGCCCAGCTGCAAAATTCATATGCCTGTGCCACCTATATAAATAAGCTTAATAAGAATTGCTAAGACGACAAACGGCATTTCTGAGAAATATATGTAATTCGATTTAATGTTGAAGTTCTGCAAATAATTTATCTGCTAAAATTATCATTTTTCGTATAGCCTAGGTCAGTTATGTTATTTTCTTTTTGTGTGTGTGACCCTAACAAAAAATGTAAATATCAAATACCGATATTTGTGTAATCGACTTAGTCCGAACAAAATTATTTACACAGAATAAAATTGACGATAGGTCCCATCAGGTATGTATGTATGTAGGCACGAACAGCTGCGCAACTATTTTCACGCCGTCGCCTCCGCGTCTCGAACGCGGACCCTTTTGCTTACACGCTTTTCATCTACCTGCTGCGCCACATAAGTTTTGCATTGTCTGTTGGCAAATCCGCAACTACTTCACTACAAGGGCGACTTTTGACAAATACAAAACTATAGAAGCTGCTGTTAATGCAAACATAATAATAACATAAATCAATTGCAATTGTGATTCTTAGAAAATGCTAAAATGCGCGCATATGAACGTATGTATTTATATGTGTACATACAAAAACGGTGGTCGGTTGAATGTATGCGTATAAAGGGCGATATTTGACAAATACAAAACTAAAGAAGCGGCTGAAAATGCAAGCACAACTCAATAACAATTTTGGTTGAAGAATATGCTAGAATGAATGGCGCTGAATTTATTTGTGACCATGCATAAGCAAACGCGCTTGCACGTTTCAATGTACATACATATGTGTAAATGTAAATATATTTTGCTGTCGCTGCTTAACGCGTGCGTGTCATAATTGGCCAAACGTTTTGTTTAATAGATTGCGACTGACTTAACGGAACTTGATGAAACTTTCAGCATATGATTCTATTGAATTTTTTACATTTTATAAAAATGCTAATTCATTCACATAGTTATATTTGCAAAAATTGAAATTGCATAAAATTCACATGAATCTACATAAATGCAAAATTTGAGATAAATTATTGAATTTAAAATACCAGATGCCCCTGTGGGAAACGAGTATCACGCCTTAGGTCTCGCCCTAAGGCAACGTTCTTACTTGTTTTTAATAATTTTAAATAACAATAATTTAAAAAATGTATGCTAGAGACTTTAAATTTGGTATATAAAATTAGATTAACAATATCAAAAAGATATGATGGGTATACAAATGCTTACAACCGGTGTGAGTTACTGGAAGCCTACTCCATTGATATAAACTGTGCTTTCAATCTTCGTTTACCTTCTTACGAGTGTAGGCTTCCTATTATCTATTTTCAATCGTAGAATTCCTGTTTTTTTTGTGCTCCCTCCAGAATATATTCTATTGTACTTATGCTCATCGGATAGAAGATTGACAAGAAGAACCCTACTCTGATAAGACGGTAAACGAAGATTAGTATCCTAGTTTAGATCACGAATTGCGATAAGAAGAAAGTGTTTTCGGATTGATTCAATACAGTCCTAATATAATTTATGCATTGGAGACCAAATAATTGAATAATATTTCAAAAATAGGTTCCTCCATCTATCGCACTGCACGCTAGTCGTTAAGTGCGTAGAAGGCATGTTTGCATATTTATGTATATTTCTATGTTCATGCCTGAACATGCTGCGGAGGCCAGAAAAGGTAACAGCTAGTAGTTGCTGTCTCTTGTTTCTTCTCTTAATTATATACAAGAAAATGACAATTATTACTATTCTAATCCTTGTATAGTTGATGTTCGTACCTGAACATTCTGCGGGGCCCGGAAAATGTGATAGCCAAATATGGTCCAGTACTCAGCTGCTTTATTGGTCTTCTGCGTTGGTGGTAATTCCCATTCCTTGTGAGTCGATTCACTTTAAAATGTATATACCTTTACCCGATGTCGCCAATAGTTGAGTCTGCTGATGCGGTGGCCGCTTGCATCATTGCTGCCGATGCCATGGTCTTCAAATGATGATCGTTCACTTTTTGATGATTCTGTCTTTGAGCAGCTATTGATAGTGATTTTATTTGGGATGCAACCGAATTACTTGTAGCGTATATGGTATTTTTATACCCTGAGCCCATTGAAAATGGGAAATCAGGGTATAATGGTTTTGTTAAATGTATGTAACAAGCAGAATGAGGCGTGTCAGACCCCACAAAGTATATATATTCTTGATCAGGGCGACGAGCTGAGTTGATTTAACCCTGTCCGTCTGTCTGTCTGTCCATCTGTCCGTCCGTCCATATGTTTGAACGAGTCGATTGAAGCTTATAGGCAAGCTAGAGACTTGAATTTTTTTTGTTGGGTCCGTGTATAGCACGCGCAGGTCAAGTTTAGTTCGTATGAACGATAACTATTTTTGTTATAATTTTATCAATTTTATGCTTATCGAAAATATGTTTTTAAGTACATCGAATTTACTGTGTAATTGCGTGTAATGAATACGGATATTATGTAGTCCTAAAATTTTGGATACCACGCCCCATTCGCAAATCAAATACTTGTAACTTGTACTTTGGCAAATATGCATGCAGTTAGTCCATCGCTAAGAAATGTTATTAAACAATTAAGTTCTTATAGTATTGCCCACATTGCAGACAAAGCGGAGTCGCTGCATCAACTGGCATAGAGCGCGCTTATGCGTGCCTGCATATGAGTGTGTGTATGTATTGTTTGTATGTATGCTTAAAAAAGCGTAGAATGATTTGATATTTGGCTCTTCACAGGGCTCAGGGTATCTCCTAGTAGTTTTGGCATGATAAGCATGCGTTGTGGTGATGAATTTACAAGACAAACTTTGCTTGATTGTCAAATAAACGCTATTTTTTAGAATTTCAAAATTTTGTGAAATTTCTTGAACATCTACGTTCCGCTTGATTCGGTGAAGTTTTAACTGTTGTGCAGCTTCATATATTAATGTTTTTTGGGAGCCTCCATCGATGAGGGCCCTTAATTCTTTATATTTTCCGGATTTATTTTTAATCCGTATCTTGTCCTTTGTTCTTAAGACAATTAGTGTTTAAGGTCTCTTTTTTATTTGCATTCTCGTGAAGCCTTTGTTGCATGTCCAATCGTTATTGCAATCAATAATGCAATGGGTACGTAGGCATTTAAAGCATAGAGCGTTTTGAGTTAAAATTCCTTGCACTTTGTAATTAGCTCGGGTTTAAATACCTGGCTATTTCGCGGCCATCCAGTTTACAAAAAGTTGTAGCACTTCCGTTGAGAATCTTCGTAGCAAAATCTGAGCGATTACTATATCAACACCGTTACCAATTTGACCTCCTTGTTTGACGATGTGAATGCACTCATTTGCTGTGTCCAAAAAATTACGGATCCTGCCTTCATTATCGTTCTTCAGCAGTTCCATGTCCACTAGTTGGTTAACGGCTGTTGGAAGCTGCCGAGCTTTTTCGGCAACTCTGGCTCCAATCATTTACGAAGGCAAATAATAAAACCACGATTTAATTTAGCTTATTATTTATTAATTTAATGCCTAGTCCGCGATGATCGTGTAGGCAAAGTTAATACAATTACAATAAAGATAGGTGTTGCTCGCTTGAAGGTGATTTTCGAACTTAAAGAATAGAATACAAAATGATAAGCAAGTGACTGAGCAGCATAAATTTACATATGTATGTGTGTTACAGTTTCTTTTTGTGCCGAACTGCACTATGAGCGAATGAGAATGTGATAAAGAGCAGATGGCTTAAGAGAAGCTTATTTAAGAGCAATTATTAGCTGCTGCGCCGAACATCCTCCCCCCCCGTTGAAAGACCAAGTCTTTTAACAGGATCATCAACCGGAAGGACGCACAGCTTATTGACAGCTCGACGTGTAGTTCCAGTGGGTGTGCGCAGAACAGCGACTCTCACAGCACCATCAGCTCCAGCGATGGTCTCAACGACTCGAGCTAATGGCCATTTTAACGGCGGCAAGTTTTCGTTCTTCACACAGACGACATCATTGATCTTGATCGGAGGCTGCGAGGTGACCCATTTTCCACGCTGTTGAAAAATAGTAAGGTACTCCTCACTCCAGCGCTTCCAGAACAATTGCTGTATGTAAGTAATGCGTTGCCATTGACCGAGGCGATTGTGATCGAGCCCAGTTACGTCTGGCTCGGGAAAATCGATGAGTGGTCGACCAATCAAAAAATGTCCTGGAGTGAGAACTCCAAGATCATCGGGATTTTCTGAAAGTGGAGGACGAGAATTGATTATAGCCTGAATTTGGCATTTCAAGGTGCGAAGTTCATCGAAGCCGAGAAGTGATGATTCCATAGCGCGGTTGAGATGACTCTTTGCGGTCTTCACTGCTGCTTCCTATAGGCCACCAAAATGTGGCGAGCGAGGAGGTATGAACTTCCAATCAAAACTGTTGTTGATGCAGTAGTTCTGAACTTCAGTGCGATGTTCCTGGCTCAACAATAAACGTTTCAGATCCGCTAGCTCGTTCCGTGCACCCACAAAGTTAGTAGCGTTGTTAGATCAAATGCATCTTGGAATGCCGCGCGTACTGATGAAACGCTTGAGGGCGCCCAAGAAAGCAACGGTGCTGCTCCTTTCGATAATATATCCGCTGGATTCATCCCAGTGGGCACGTAATGCCACTCCATGCCGGTCGTCAGCTGCTGTATGGCGCAAATCTTATTGGCGACAAATACATTGAATTTGGAACACCATTTTCTCAACTTAAAGTTTCCTCGAGCAAGAAGACCTGTGGTTTGTTGCATTATGTCCCGAACTTCTTCAACTGAATTGCCTCCTGAGATCAGGTCATCAACGTAGAAATCTCGCAAAACAGTTTTGGATCCTAATGGGTATGCCGACGATTCATCTATTGCTAGTTGATGCATTGCACGAATAGCCAAAAAGGAAGCGGGTTTGGTCCCATAAGTGACGGTATTCAATTTGAAGACTTCGATAGCATCGTCTGATGAGTTTCGCCATAAAATGCACTGGAGCATAGAATCAGGCTCCGCGACCTTCACACACCTATACATTTTACCAATATCACCAGTAAGTGCAATCGAAAATGTTCGAAAACGAACGAGTGTGTGAAATAAGGTATCTTGAATAGTCGGTCCTGACATAAGCAAATCATTTAATGAGAAACCAGATGTGGTAACTGCCGAGCCATCGAAGACAACTCTCAGCTTTGTTGTCGAACTCTCTTCTTTGTATACGCAACGATGAGGTAAGAAATATTTGCATTCATTGATCTCTTCGCTGGGAACCAAAGACATATGATTGAGATCAATATACTCCTTTATAAATGCTGAGTATTTCTCCTTTAAAGTTTGATTTCGAGCGAACTTACGCTCTAAATTCAACAATCGACGCTTGGCCTGCAAATAGGAATCGCCCAAAGATTCAACGCCTTGCGTTATTGGCAAACAGACTGAATATTCCTTAGAAGGTAATCGACGATAGTTTGTAATGTGGTTACCTTGGCAATAGGCTCGAAAACGTGTTCCACTTCCCAAAACTGACGCACCAACTCATCAAGCCGAGTGCTGTGATTGGCGTGATCCGAATTTCTTTGGGTTGCGATAAACGAACAGAGTTTGTTGGCATGTTGCCGGCTAACTGAAATGATCCAGCCGAGCTGCGTTTTCTGCACAACTGGTAATCCAGGTGTCAACTGAATTTGCCCAACCCACATCAGCTCGAAGAAGAGACCAGCTCCGATGAGAAGATCAATCCGTTGTGACTTATGGAACAAAGGATCAGCTAGCTGTAAGTTTGAGGGTATATTCCAAGTGTTAGTAGAAATTGAGATGCCAGGCTGGTTGTCAGTAATAGTCTGGGCGACGATGGCAGTGATGGAGGCAGAATAATCAGAAATCCGCGATTTCAGAACGAGATTGACTGAATATCCTTCAGTTGAGAAGCTGGCATCTCCAATGCCAGACACTGCAGTCAGTGATTTACATTTTCGAAGCTGAAGCTGATTTGCAAACCGACTGGTGACGAAGTGAAATTGAGATCCTGAGTCCAAGAGCGCACGACACGGAACGAATGTGCCAGCTCGGTTCTTGACAAGGATTATAGCAGTGGCTAGAAGCACCACATCAGACGAGTTAGGAGATATGTGGACTTGAGGAAGAGAAGGTGACATTGAAACCATGGCAGTGGGATGTATTGCATTTGCTTGTTGTTTAAGTTGAGGGACTTAGTTCGATGTAACTGTTGAAGACTGATTGTAATGCAATAAAGTATGGTGCTTCAATTGGCAGGTACGGCAGGAACCAGATTTGCAATCCTTCAGCTGATGTCCTTTTCTTAGGCAATTGAGGCAAAGGGCGAGCCTCTTGGCCTCCTTTTGCCTTGCCATTGGGGACAATTGCTCAAAACGCTTACATTGGAATAGCGCATGACTTGGATCGTCACAAAAGACACAACGAATAGGAGTCTTCGAAGCAACAAATGCTCAAAGTTAGATTCTTCTAGGCTAGTATGGACTGAATCAAAGTTTGACTCTAACTTGGTTAGCGAATCCAAAAGCAAACGTAAATCACACGAGTCCATGTGACTTAATTTGTCAATGTCCATATCGGCATATAACCTTTCAAGTCTATCGAAAAGCGCGTTTGTTTTGAGTTTTAAGAAAGTAACCTGAGATGCAGGCACTTGATCAACATTCGACTCTGAGTTATTCATTAGAGTTTGTTTACTCGCGAAAAAACACGTTTAGTTACAAAATTAATGCACAAGCTAATATACCCTCTGATGCACTTCGAGTTTAACTGATCTAATATGCAGGTTCACTCTTTCACTGTAAATGCGTGTGTTTGTATGTGTGTGATCGACACAACTATTTTCGGATTAGCGGGCCTTCTATGCAAACGCTGCACAAAGAAGCGCCAAAAACCGCGACGAACAACCGACGAACAAGAAGATGATAAAGATAAGCACAACGCAAGCGCGACCGCAAGCTTATCTGAGTTTTTATATACGTCTGTATGTGTGTCTTCTATGATTGACACAGCTTTTTCGGCTTAGCAGGCCCTATATGCAGACGATGCACAGCAGGCGCCAAACGCGACGAACGAAACAGACGATTAAAGAGGAATAAGAAAAACTCAAGATAATGTACGCACAATGCCATGCACTATTATATACACAAATTAATATATAACTTGAGCATAAATGTTAATGTTTTACACGACGAGATTTGTTATTAATTTGAATGCACTATTTTGCACAAATTTTAACGCTTTGCACTGTCGTGTACGACGAAGTTTATTGTTAATTTGAATGCACTATTTTGCAAAAATGTTAATGTTTTACACTGTTTCGTCGTACAACGCGATGTGTTATTAATTTGAATGCACTATTTTGCACAAATGTTAATGATTCGCACCGTTGTACTTTGACGAAGTTGAGTACTAACTTGATACACTAAACGAAACACCACGGACTGTATAAATCACGTCGGGGTCACCAAAATGTTGGAAGCTGCCGAGCTTTTTCGGCAACTCTGGCTCCAAACATTTACGAAGGCAAATAATAAAACCACGATTTAATTTAGCTTATTATTTATTAATTTAATGCCTAGTCCGCGATGATCGTGTAGGCAAAGTTAATGCAATTACAATAAAGATAGATGTTGCTCGCTTGAAGGTGATTTTCGAACTTAAAGAATAGAATACAAAATGATAAGCAAGAGACCGAGCAGCAGAAATTTACATATGTATGTGTGTTACAATTTCTTTTTGTGCCTAACTGCACTATGAGCGAATGAGAATGTGATAAAGAGCAGATGGCTTAAGAGAAGCTTATTTAAGAGCAATTATTAGCTGCTGCGCCGAACAACGGCGTTTGCGAATATTTTGCGCTTATCTCGTAGCGCTTGCAAGGCGGATGGTCCAATTAATAAGTGGCTTACTACCATTTGGGCTTCTCCATTTAAACACGATTTGAGGTAGTTCAGTTTCCTTGTGCCGCTGATATTAAAGAAATTGAAGAACGTTGGCCAGTCTTTGGGATTTTCGTCGAAATGCGGAAAATCCGATTTCGGTAGATCTGGGACGTCTTCATTTTTCTTGTTTAATTCACCTATTTTTCTGTTAAGCTTATTTAACAGTTTATCCACGTTGAACTGCAGTTCCTCTATTTCGTTGCTGTCGTAGGCAGATTTTCCATATGTTGTCTGTAAGTCCGCGAACGGTGTCTGGACTTCGTTCAATAGAAATTTTAGCTTATCTTTATGTTCAAAGATTTCTTCCTGGCAAACACTTCTTTGATGTACTGCCTTACTTTTAGAGTTTTTTCATTAACAAGCTTAATCCACTCATCCTTTAGGCTCACACTTTTGTGTGAAAATATTATTTCCTGTAAAATATTTTCTTCCCTGGATGTTTCCGGTCGCATTTGCCAATTTTTGCTTGTAGATGGTTTGTCGGTGTCCATAGTGTGGTCGGCAACTTCGACCTTGTATGTCCTGATTCCATAATCCAATCATATATTTTCTCTGTAAAATATTGATAGTTGATGACACCGATTTTCTTTAGCAGTGAGTGATTGGCAGTGAATTCTGCTGCCAACTTATCCACAACTGCAAAGTCATCCTTTTTACCTATGGCCTGCAGGATGCTGTAATATATCTCTGGTTGTTTCTCTAGAGGTTTTGTTAACAGCATTTCCTTATTCTTTGGCTTGACCCGTTGGAGGTTTTTTTTGTTTTGATCACCTGGTTGATCGTGCTGTGCCTCTACTCACAGCGTGGGTTGGTAAGCCAAAGATATTTATCAAGTACTTTCCACAAACTTTTAGAAAATTTATGGTTTCGGCTTGTATGACCGTGATCGAAAACAGTAATCACTCAGCTGGAAGCACTCATTACTTGACTGTGTGTGACTATGTTAGGGTTTAGTCAATTACTGTACTGTACTGATCTTTATTCTTCTGAGGCTTAATTTCAACCCTTAAATCTAAAGTGTCTATTGCTGAGTGTGTAAGGCTCAGCATTGGTCTATTGCATTCTTATTATTATCTCTGAGGTTGTAGGGCTCAGCGTTCGTCTAATAATTATTCTTATCCTATCGTTGACGTTGTGTCAGCGTTCATCTGGCTATTCATAGATTCCACACATGTGTGGCCTTTATCCATCTATCGCACTGCATGCTAGTCGTTAGTCGTAGAAGGCATATTTACATATTTATGTATAGTTCTATGTTCATACCTGAACGTTCTGCGGGGGCCAGAAAAGATGACAGCTAGTAGTTACTGTATTTGGTTTCTTCTCTTAATAATATAACAGACAATTATTATTATGACTGTTCCAATCCTTGTATGATTTATGTTCGTGTTTCAACATTAAGTAAACTATTAACTAAATGCAAAGAACACACTTTTTGGAAAATATTAAACTTCATGAACGCTGCTTGCCACGTAAGCTTTTCTACACGGTTTGATTAGTATAAAATTAGGACCTCTTTCTGCCTATTGCATAGATTAACAAAACAAACAATAGTGATCTAATCGAGACTGCTCGTCTAGGATACCTTGAGCCCTGTGAGCAGCTAATATTCAAATCATTCTACGCTTCTTTTATGCATGCATACAAAGAACACATACAGACAAACATAAGCATAAGCGCGCGCTCTGCTAACTGTTGACTCAGCGACTGCACTTAGGCTGCAGTGTGGGCAATAGCTTATCTTGGCAATGACTACCTTAAACAAACTTTAACAACAAATTAATGACACTCATTTGTTTGTGCAAGTGCACAAGTCTCTAGTATTTGATATAAGATTTTTGCATGGGGACGATTGGGTCGAGTTCATCCAAAATCTATAGATAAAACAAGAGTGCTCTAGTCGAGAATGCTCGACGAGGACTTACCCTGAGCCCTGTGAAGAGCCAAATATCAAATCATTCTACGCTCTTTTTAAACATGCATAAAAACAACATATACACACACACACATATGCACGCACACACATATGCATGCACGCATAGGCGTGTGCTCTGCCAACAGCGTAGTTCACGCAGCGGCTCCGCTTTGGCTGCAATTTTAGCATTACTATGGGAACTTAATTGTTTAATAAATTTTCCTAGCGATGGACTAACTTCTTCAAATAAGTTATTAACGGCATTCATACGTGTGTATTTCCAAAACACAAGTTTCTAGTATTTGATTTGCGCTTTTTACAAATAGGCCGCTCTTGGGGGCGAATTGGGCGTAATCTCTGTATTTATTACACGCAACTACACAGCAAATCTCTAGCTTAAACAATGTGCAAACTACGCTTTAAAAACGTATTTTTGACAAGCATTAAAATCTACAACAAAAATAGTTATCGAAAATATGCTATACACGGACCTACAAAACAAGCCCATTGAAAATGGGAAATCAGGGTATAATGGTTTTGTGAAAATGTATGTAAAAGGCAGAAGGAAGCGTGTCACACCCCATAAAGTATATATATTCTTGATCAGCGCGACATGACGAGCCGATCCCCGTCTATCCGTCCGTCCGTCCGTGTGAACGCTGAGATAGTTTTAAGTAAATTTGCTGTGTAGTTGCAAGTAATGAATACTGAGATTACATAATCTTTAGATTTTGGATGCCAAGCCCCATTCGCCTCCAATAGCCCCTTATTTGTAAAAAGCGCAAATCAAATACTAGAGACTTGTGCTTTGGCAAATACATACATATGAATGCCATTAATAAGTTGTTTAACGAAGTTAGTCCATCGCTAAGAAAAGTTATTAAACTATTAAGTTCCCATAGTAATGACTACATTGCAGTCAAAGCGCAATTGGCAGAGAACGCGCTTAAGCGTGCGTGCATATGTGGTTGTGTATGTGTTGTTTCTATGTATGCATAAACAAAACGTAGAATGATTTGATATTTGGCTCTTCACAGGGCTCAGGGTATCCCCTAGTCGAGCAGTCTCGACTAAAATACTCTTACTAGTTTTCTAATAATGGTGTGCTTTAACGATATAATATACATATCTCCAAGTCGGGCACCCCCGACTAGAGCTTTCTTACTTGGTAATGTATGACATAATGCAAGAGTATCGCAAGCGTTTCGCACATGGGCACATAAATGCACATACATGTAAGCAAGGGACTGTAAGTGGGTGTACATCATCACAAAAAATTCAAATGTAATTCTTCTGCGCTGCTGTTCGTGCCTACATACATATAGACATACATGATGGGCCCTATCGTCAATTTTTTTGTGTGGAATAATTTTGTTCTGACTGACGAGTCTATGTGTAATCGATAAAATATAAATATCGTATGAATGTAATTTAATTTGGTGTTTACATTTTTTGACGGTATGGTCACACACACAAAAAAGAAAATAACATAACTGACCTAGGTTATACTAAAAATGATAATTTTAGCAGATAAATTATTTGCAGAACTTCAACTATGCCAGCCATATATTTTTGAACTTGAGTTGCCTCAATAGTGTTCAAAATATAGCCGTACTTGTAAAATCGCTATATATTCAGACATGAAATCTCTTCATGAATCTTTATAGAATCGTAGCGTTAAGTTACGTGCCAAATTTCAGCAATCTAGCTTTAAAACTGCAGAGGATACAGTTTTCCCGATTTGCCACGCCCCAATGGGCGTAGATATATCCGCCATATCTTTTTGAGCTTGGGTGGTCAACGCAAGTATACATTCTAGATCTTCAACTAATATTATTTTTTGACTATGCGCGCAAGCACTTTCCGATTTGTCACGTCCCTAGTGGGCGTATCGGGAAAATCTTGACACTTTATATTTCGAGGGTATACACGAGTATATTTTCCAAATATCAAGTCTCTAGCTTCAATAGCGTAGAAAAATATTGCATTCATATGGACAGATGGACGAACAGCAAGACGGACAAAACACAAAATGCTTTATTTCCCTTTGGGAAACGAGTATAAAAATTAAGTCTCTAGCTTCACAATGTACAAAATACTCCTCGAAAATGAATTCAAATTATCGATAAATGTCAATAAAAATGGATTGGAATGTGATAATGATAAACTCGTTTAGTGTACACGAGTATTCATTCAACGATTGTAATCAAACCATTGAAAATATTGCAAACATATCCATGTGAATGAGTGGGCATTGTGTTTGTAAAATACTAATAGTGTACTGTGGGTAGACACGAGGCAACCATTGAAAATGTTGCAAACATACCCATCTGAATGAGTGGGCATTGTGTTTGTAAAATACTAATAGTGTACTGTGGGTAGACACGAGGCGCGCAATCGTTAGGATCCGAGTTTAGGCCCGGGCGGCTTAAGCACTTTTTTATTCTTTATTTTGTTCATATATTTAATTATATAAAAATTTATTTATTTTTGATTGATATATATATTGATTGTGAAAACGAGCTATGGAGTATATTAAAAAATTCAGATCGGCTGGGTTCAGGGTATCTCCCAATCGGGACCGACTGGACCTTTTTTACTTGTTTTTATACACTGAGCGTATTGCAAATGGGAAATCTGATTATAATTGTTTTGTGAATATGTATGTAACAGGCAGAAGGAGGCGTGTCACACCCCATAAAGTATATATATCCTTGTTCAGCGCGACGAGCCGAATCAATGAATTTCTAATCAAAGCTGTGGGTGATGCAGTAGTTGTGAACTTCAGTGCGATGTTTCTAGCTAAACAATAAACGCTTCAGATCCGCTAGGTTGTTCTGTGAACCCACTAAGTTAGTAGCGTTGTATTAATGAAACGATTGAGGGCGCCCAAGACACCTGCTGTGGAAAGATCCTTTGCGAGTTCCAATCATACAGCCTTAGTTGCGAAGTAAACGAATACGCAGATGTTGCATTTTATTGATGTTATGTTTCGTCCATCAGGCTTGCTTAAAATGGTGCACAGTAGTCGACTCCAGTGACTGTGCCCGTAAGTTTAATATACGATTCTTAAAATCAAATAATTGACGAATGAACATTCTTTCTATTTTGTAGTGCAGAGTATTCCCGCTGCAACTGAGCTCTTTGTACAAGACAACACAATATGTACGATCCTTGACGAAGATCATCCGCTGACAATCCAGGTGTATTTGTTCTCCTAATGAATTTGTTGATGTAACTAAAAATGCGTTTCAATAATAATGGGTATGACGACGACTCATCCATTGCAGATTGATACTCTGCACGTTCAGTTTGTTTGCCAAAAAAGCAAGGCATTGATCATGATCAATCATGAACTGAATATTCCCCAGAAGATAATTGACGATAGTTTGTGATGAAATGATGCTCGCAATTGAGTTCCTCTCTTGTTACCTTAGCAATAGGCTCGAAAACGTGTTCCACTTCCCAAAATTGACGCACCAACTCAACAAACCGGGTACTGTGATTGGCGTCATCCAAATTGCTTTGGGTTGCGATAAATGACGAGAGTTTGGGCGTATGTTGCCGGCGAGTCGCTTGGCTTCCTTATGCCTTGCAATTGGCGACAATTGCTCTAAGCGCTTACATTGGAATATGTCATGATTTGAATCGTCGCAAAAGGCACAACGAAGGGAGTCTTTGAAGCAACAAATGCTTTTCTTATATGCGTGATTAGCATACCATCCTGTAGGACTTGATCCAAATTTTCAAGAATTTGACACCGTCCTTGCGAGAATGCTCACAATCTCGACCAAGATGGCAACTCATTAGTATTTGAGCTTTCCTCCCATTTAGCTTGAGTAGACTTTTCCAGTTTTTGCAATTCTGTTCGAAACTTCTTCCCTCGATCCTAAAGAATCCATGGCACGAATGGAAGACGCAACTTTATCCACTAACTGCCTCAGGCTGATCACATATGCATCACTCTTCGCTCTGATGTGTGCTTGTACAATAAAATGTTTATTTTCAAATTTATTTTGAAGAATATCCAGAGCGACGAGATGAGCTAACGGTATCCAACGCAAGCAGGAGCGAAGATTCTGGAACTTCTCAATAGGGCTGAGATCAACATCTATGATTGTCTTGAACATAGAGTAGAAGTTTTCCCACTCAGTGTAGACTCCACTAAATTTTGGCAGCTCTAACTGCGGGAAACGCGATCGATTAGCCATAACGAGTGTTTGGTGGGCATTTTAACCACTTGTATTAAGCGTCGACGAAAGCTGTTGATCCAACCGACTTCCTAGTTCACGTTGAAGCAAGGCTTTAAACTTTCACAGAGCTGATTCAAACCTCGCAGGTAAATCAGTAGATATGGACTCAAACATAGATTCCTCTCGGCTAGTATGGACTGAATAAAAATTTGACTCCAACTTGGTTAACGAATCCAAAAGCTGCTGGAATAGGCAAGTTTACCATTTCACTGTGGGTGCGTATGTTTATATGTGTGTGATAGACACAGCTATTTTCGGATTAGCGGGCATTCTATGCGGACGCTGCACAAAAGACGCTAAACGCGATAAACAACCGACGAAAAGGCAGATGTTAAGAATAAGCACTACGCAAGCGCGACCGCATTCAAGCTTATCTGAGCTTTAATATATATGTATGTGTTCTCTACGATTGACACATCTTTTTCGGCTTAGCAATCCCTATATGCAGACGATGCACAAAAGGCGCAATTCCATACAATATTGTATGAACATTGAAATAACTAGTTTGTGCTCAAATGTAATTGTTTTACGCTGATATGTACGACGAAATTTATTATTAATTTGAATGAACTATTTTGCACAAATGTTAATGTTTTACACTGTTGTGTACGACGAAGTTTTTTATCACTTTGAATGCACTACAACATTTTGCACAAATGTTTATGATTCACACCATTATATTACGACCATTCTATAACGATGAGTACTAACTTGATGCACTAAACGAACACCTCGGAGTGTATTATCACGTCGGGGTCACCAAAATGTTGGCAGCTGCCGAGCTTTTTCGGTAACTCTGGCGCCAATCTTTTACGAAGACAAATAAGAACAGCACTATTTATTTAAACTTAATATTTATTAATTTAATACCGACTCCTTGGTGGTCGTATAGGCAAAATTAATATGTATGTGATCGAGAGTTACAATGTGTGTAGGTGTTGCGCGCTTGAAGTTTATTTTCGAACTGAACTGAAGCGGCAGCTTACATATGTATGTGTGTTTTAGTTTCTTATGTAACTGCGCTATGAGCGAATGAGAAGAAGATAGAGAACAGATGGATTAAGAGAAGCTTATCTAAAGAAATACATATATATTAAAATTGCTTGTTCATTTGCAGCTCATATCCAAAATAAATACATTTCAAGGTTGTATAACATTCACGTGGATCTATATGGAAAGTTTGGATACACTAGCAACGAAATTTAATTTTTAAAAATATTTTATATAAGGTCGATTACATGAAATCAGATATTTTTAGTTAATTTGGATCACACGAAATTGAATTTTTAAAAGTATTTTATATAAGGTTTTAAATCGACTACATTAAATCAGATATATTTATCTAATTTTCGCAACAAAATTGATCATCGTGTACCACATAGGGATAAAAAAGAATTTCATACAGACGGACAGAGCGCAATCAACTCATCTCGTATACCTGTTCAATTAACAATATATTAGACATCTGCATGAATGCAACCAAATAGGCAAATGAATCATTCATTATAAAAACCTGTACACCTTTTTTGTGTACAGTTTAAATAGGTGTAAGTGAATGTTGTACAAATTTTCTGTATCGACAGCTAGTTGTCTCACTCACTCCCATGCTGTACAGCACCTTATGAGTACACTAAATCTAGTGTGCAGTGCTTTTTACTGCACATTTTTTTGTGTGCTGTAAACTCACTTAACAGTGAGCTGTTATTGATGACGCTTTACATAAAATTTCTATGTTAGAGCGAAAAAAATTATTTTGTTCGTAAATCAACATTAATAAGTAATATATAATTTTATTTTAACAAAAACTTATACTTTCATTAACACTTATTGCGCGCACGTCTTTCCCTTTACCATCCATGTCTACTAAACATCTGCATGAATACATTTATTTCTTACAGCATTGTACTGTAAAGTAGTCAAGTGTTCCTAAAATACTGAAACCATTTCATTTCAGTACAGTATTGTCAAGTGTACAGAAGAATCGAGTACAACATTTCTACTGTTCGCACTCTAGGTGAGATCAGTAAAAATGTTGTACTCGATTCTTCTGTTCATTTGACAATACTGTACAGAAATGAAATGGGTGCTGTATTTTAAGAACACTTTACTATTTACTGTACAGTACAATGCTGTAAGAAATGAATGTAATCATGCAGATCTTTATAATATATGATTTACAATTTATATATATGTTTCTACAGCAATATACATTTGAAATTCGTTAATACTGATGGACAGATATCTAGAAGTATATGTTAATTTAATTATTATATTCTCTTATTATATTGTATATACATACATTATTTACACAGCAATGAAAAAAAAAAGATTACAATATATAGTGATTATTAACATTAAAAATTAAAGGAATAAAAAATAAAAAAAAAATATAAATATAATTGATATTATTAAAAGACTAAATATTTAAAGAACACAAAATAAAAAAAAATGAATATTAATGAAAATATTATTTTAGGTAATGCTAAAACTATTCGCAATGATAATAGCTCTCGGTTTGGAAAATTCATGCAAGTCTGCTTCAACGAGAAACACACAATTGAAGGTTGTGTAATACAAGATTACTTACTTGAGCAATCACGGATAACATTTCAAGGGCCAGGAGAACGAAACTATCAT
Organism: Drosophila meridionalis; assembly: GCA_035045145.1. NCBI lineage: Eukaryota > Metazoa > Arthropoda > Insecta > Diptera > Drosophilidae > Drosophila > Drosophila meridionalis. The sequence continues at coordinate 15,144,881 of JAWNPG010000037.1, forward strand.
GTTATGTATCAATTAGTAGCGCAAGGACAAACAAACAAAGAAATTGAAGAGTCTCTGTTCTTAAGACCTCCAGAGTTTTACAGATATTTAAATACTTCTGAAGATATTTCAGTGGACATAAGCTTAGAATCAAGGAAATTTAACGAACTCACAATGGCACTTACAGTATTGCAAATTCCACAATCTGATATAGATTGTATTTTTAGAGTTTTAAGCTCTATATTATGGTTAGGTAATATAGAATTTATGGACATAGACGGCGAACGATGCGAGTTTTCGAAAAATGATAAAGAAATTATTGTTATATTATCTAAAATGCTTGGTCTGAGCGCTGATGAGCTTAAGATGGTTCTATTACTACGACAAATAAACGTGCGAGGGAACATAACAGAAATACCATTAAAGCACCATGAGGTAAGTGAGAATAAAATATATAATTATTGATTTGAGACAAATCTTTTTGAAATGTATATGTATATGTATTTGATATATTTTTATCTTGACTGTTGGCACGCATCTAAAGCAAATGAAAAGGCCAACCAGTGCACTCTGGTTAATTTTAAATTTTAAATTAAATGATTCTTTGTATTTTTACTCTAATGATGAAAACCATTTCTACGCTTTTGAAGCTAGAGCCTTGAAATTTGGAACATATACACTTGTATATCAAATTATAAAGTGTCAAGATATTCACAATTCGCCCTTTTAGGGGCGCCCGTACTTCAGAAATCATATAAGTGAAGGGCATGATAAATTCTGCAAAATTTTCAGCACTATTGATGCGAGATACTGAAAATTTCTTCATTAATAATACTTGACTTCAAATTTGATATATATACTCGTATTAAAAATCCAAAACCAAAAGTAAGAATGCTCTAGTCGAGACTGCTCGACTAAGAGATATCCTGAGCCCTGTAAAGAGCCAAATATCAAATCATTCTACGCTTTTTTATGCATACATATCAACATCACATACACACGTACATATGCACTTGCTTGCTTACATGCACATGTATATCCATTTATCTGCCCATGTGCGAAACACTTGCGAAAGTCTTGCATTATGTCATGTTTAATGTATAAGTATAATGTATAAGTAAGAAAGCTCTAGTCGGGGGTGCCTGACTAGGATATTTGTGTGTCAATCAAACATAATTATATAATTAAATAAATAATTAAATAAACAAAATAAAGAGAAGAAAAACAAAACTCTCTGCCGCTGGATTCGAACCTACCTACATCTATTACATATAGTCTGTCAAGAAATACTTACACAGTGAAAAAAGCTCAATTTTTTTACTTTATGTACAAAAATAAAGAGTTTTTGTTTAATTAACCTAATTTTTTTCAATGGTTAACTTTAATAAGTTTTCTAAATCAAATTATAAATAACAGAAACAAAAATAATATGGATGAAATTTCAAAAACGACAAAAACTTAGATTACTCATATTTGACACTGTCACATTTTGTTCTCTTCATCTGTTCTCTCATTCTAAGAAATAACGGGGCTTTACAGTTACCTATGCTTTAAGAATCTCTTGATGCCTCTCTATTTTTGTGTTTATTTTTCACTTTGTGCGAAATTTGAGTACACATGAAAAAAGCAATTAAAATTTTGATTAATAATGCCCGGAAAGAGATTAAGTTTCAATCGGCAGTTGGGTAAATCAGTTCCAGAATTAGTGGAAATGATTCCCGTGTCGAGAAAAACAATATACAACGTTCTCAGTCGCGCAGAAAACGAGGGAAGACTTGAGGCAAAGGGTGTAGGTGGCCGGAAGCAAAAGATATCTGATCGGGCAAACCGCCTTATGATGCGAAAGATCAAAGCAAATCCCTAAATTTCGACCAGAACTCTTGCCAAAGAGCTCACAGAAAAGTGTGTCGTGGATGTGTCCCACGAAACGGTGCGTCAGGTCATTCTACGGTATTCTTCGAAAGTGGCACGTAAGAAACCCTTACTATCGTGGACAAATGTGGAAAAGCGCTTCTTTTTTGCTCTTACTATGCTTAGGCACCCAGAGGAGTATTGGAAGGAGTATTGGATATTTTGCGACGAGACCAAAATAATGTTGTATTACTACGAAGGTCCGCCCAAAGTATGGCGAAAGGTCTCTACAGCTTACGATAAAGCGAATATCATTCTAACAGTCAAACTCGAAAAACTGTCGGTTATGGTTTGGGCCTGCATATGCAGCCAAGGATTCGGTGAACTGAACTGAGCATTGAAAACACCATGAATGCCGAGCAATATCTTCAAATTTTGAAGTCAAATTTACACCAAAGTGCAACCAAATTTGACTTTATAACCGAAAATCGGCAAAGTTTAAAATTTTACCAGGACAACGATCCAAAACATAAGGAGTTTACAACTGCGGAAAGGTCTTGGATACACCACCCCAAAGCCCAGATCTCAACCCAGTGGGACATGCGTGGTCCTATTTAAAGAAAAAGGTTGGAAAAAGGAATCCAACCAACCGTGGACAGCTAAAAGCTTTCGTAATGGAAGAGTGGCAGAATATACCCCTAGAATATATTCAAAACTTGATCAACTCTATGAAAAGAAGACAACAACAACATGTACATAATGCTAATTGGGGACATACTAAATACTAAGTTTTTCAAAATTAGCTATAATTATTTTGACATTTTAAATTTAGAACAATATATATGAAGGTGTAAAGAGTATCTTGACAGTGTCAAATATGCGTAATCTAAGTTCTTGTTGTTATTTAAATTTCACCCTTATTGTTTTTGTTTCTGTTTTTATACTCGTTTCCCAAAGGGAAAAAGAGTATATTGGTTTTGTGAAATGTCCGTCTTGCTTTCCGTCCGTCTGTCCGTATGAATGCAATTTTTTTCTACGCTATTGAAGCTAGAGACTTGAAATTTGGAACATATACTCGTGTATACCCTCGAATTATAAAGTGTCAAGATTTTCCGGATACGCCCACTAGGGGCGTGGCAAATCGGAAAATGGTTGCGCCCATAGTTAATAGAAATCATAGAAATCATATTAGTTGAAGAGCTAGAGAGTTGAAATTTGGAATGTATACTTGCGTTGACCACCCAAGTTAAAAAAAATATGGCGGATATATCTACGCCCATTGGGGGCGTGGCAAATCGGGAAAACTGTAACTTCTACAGTTTTAAAGCTAGAATGTGCTAGAGACTTGAAATTTGATATATATACTCGGATAAGCAAGCCAAGATCAAAAAGATATGGCTGACATACCTACGCCTTCAGGGGGCGTGGCAAATCGGAAAAAGCTTATAGCTCCTACAGTTTTAGAGCTAGACGATTCTAAATTGGATGTTTGTGTTACTGGGGGCCCCCTCTATTGATTCCCCATCTTACGCCCCTTTGGGTGCGTGGTATATGGAAAAAATACCCTGTAACTTTCACATTTTTGGAGTGTAAGCATCCAAACTTTGCAGTTACGTTACCCTAGACTCCTTCTAGGAACTTGCCAAATATGATATGTCTACGCCTACTGGGGGCGTGGCAAATTGGCAACAAAATTTGTAATGCCCAGCTGCAAAATTCATATGCCTGTGCCACCTATATAAATAAGCTTAATAAGAATTGCTAAGACGACAAACGGCATTTCTGAGAAATATATGTAATTCGATTTAATGTTGAAGTTCTGCAAATAATTTATCTGCTAAAATTATCATTTTTCGTATAGCCTAGGTCAGTTATGTTATTTTCTTTTTGTGTGTGTGACCCTGACAAAAAATGTAAATATCAAATACCGATATTTGTGTAATCGACTTAGTCCGAACAAAATTATTTACACACAAAAAAATTGACGATAGGTCCCATCAGGTATGTATGTATGTAGGCACGAACAGCTGCGCAACTATTTTCATGCCGTCGCCGCCGCGTCTCGAACGCGGACCCTTTTGCTTACACGCAGCAGGTGCTGCGCCACATAAGTTTTGCATTGTCTGTTGGCAAATCCGAAACTACTTCACTAAAAGGGCGACTTTTGACAAATACAAAACTATAGAAGCTGCTGTTAATGCAAACATAATATAAACATAAATCAATTGCAATTGTGATTCTTAGAAAATGCTAAAATGCGCGCATATGAACGTATGTATTTATATGTGTACATACAAAAACGGTGGTCGGTTGAATGTATGCGTATAAAGGGCGATATTTGACAAATACAAAACTAAAGAAGCGGCTGAAAATGCAAGCACAACTCAATAATAATTTTGGTTGAAGAATATGCTAGAATGAATGGCGCTGAATTTATTTGTGACCATGCATAAGCAAACGCGCTTGCACGTTTCAATGTACATACATATGTGTAAATGTAAATATATTTTGCTGTCGCTGCTTAACGCGTGCGTGTCATAATTGGCCAAACGTTTTGTTTAATAGATTGCGACTGACTTAACGGAACTTGATGAAACTTTCAGCATATGATTCTATTGAATTTTTTACATTTTATAAAAATGCTAATTCATTCACATAGTTATATTTGCAAAAATTGAAATTGCATAAAATTCACATGAATCTACATAAATGCAAAATTTGAGATAAATTATTGAATTTAAAATACCAGATGCCCCTGTGGGAAACGAGTATCACGCCTTAGGTCTCGCCCTAAGGCAACGTTCTTACTTGTTTATAATTTGATTTAAAAATACTTATTAAACAGTTACCCATTCAAAAAAATTAGCTAAATTAAACAAAAACCCTTTATTTTTGTACATAAAGTAAAAAAATTGAGCTTTTTTCCACTGTGTAAAGTGTTTCTTGACAGACTGTATCTATCGTTAAAGCACATCACCTCAACTGGCAAAGCCACTTCCTATTTATAAAGGTGTTGCGGAACCATTTGTCATTTTTTTGCACATTTTCATTATTTAGCATATTTTGGATTTTTTTTAGTATATATGCAACTTTAATTATTATCGGCGAATGAAGAGCTGTATCGAGATCAATTATCGGTTAAGTCTATACAACTATGTTAGTATTGAGTAAGCAAACGAACGAAAAAGTTGAGGGTACCAGCAATTGGCTGATATAGTTCAAATAAAATAAAGATATGTTTAATTATTCATCATAAAATTTGGTCCTTCGAGCCGGAGCCGTTGGGCGTTGAATACTCACTTTGGAGTTTTGGAAAACAGCGCACACTATTGAAAAAGTGGCGTGTTTTGTCTTGTCGTGTTTTGCTGCTGGAGACGCAGCATTTGCACATTCTTGGAATTACGTATTGATATTTGGCATCATACGTAATAAACGCCGCGCACTATTCGAAACGTGGCGTGTTTAGTCTGCTCGTGTTTTTGCTGCTGGAGACGCAGCACTTACACATTCTTGGAATTACGTATCGATATTTGGCATCATACGTAATTACCAGTACGCACTATTGGAAACGTGCTACTGGCTACTTTGGACAACAAATTGAATTGACTGCGGGCAACGCAGAAAGCTGCAATGGAAAATCTACGTACTTTACTGGGAGCCAGAAGTAGATTGAAGGCAACGATTACGCGTATTTCTGTATACGCGGAACACCCGCCTGATGGCTGCACATTCTACGATGTTGATACCAAATTGGAAAAGCTGGTTCAGGTTTGGAAGCAGTTTGTCAATCTTGGCGACGAACTTTATAAATATGAAGATGTGCAGGGATATGTGGACCAAGCAAGTGACAACGATGTATACGAGGAGCGCTTTGATCCAGCTTGTGCCCCTCTTAAGGCACTACACACTGAGTACAAACCCCGCAAACTGGAAGAGGCCAATACTACATCTAATGTGCTCGGGGAAAGGGATGAATCGACCATACAATGTATTTTGCAACAAATGCAGCAACAATCTCAGACGCAAATACAACAAATAGAGCAACAATCTCAGACGCAAATACAACAAATGCAGCAGACGCAAATGGAGACTATGGAGCGCATAATGCAAAGACTGCTACCGCAGCAGGTGGATAACGAGTCATCGTCAGGCTCACAGCAAGTCGCAGGACCATCAACGAAGGATTGGGAACTGCCGCGGATTCATATTGCACCATTTGATGGAGACTATAAGGAATGGCACGCGTTTAAGGGTCTATTTGACAATGCCGTTCACAGCAATACATCGTTGACAACAACATGACAACATTCAGAAATATCATCACTTGAAGTCTTGTTTAAAGGGAGAAGCTGCAAAACTTATCCAGCATCTGCCCTTAGCCGATGCCAACTATGAAATATCTTGGATTTCATTAGTTGATCGGTACGAGAAGCCTCGCTATTTGGTCAACTTGTTTTTGGATACATTTACTGGATTTCCCAAGGTTGCGGATCACAACCCAGCAGCGTTTCGATCGTTAACAAACGAAGCTGGTACTGTAATTCGGGCATTAGACGCTTCTGGACAAACGGATCGAGATTGTTGGCTGATTTACTTACTCATCGCAAAGGTTGATGACACCACACGTCGTGAATGGTATGAGAAGATTCAAGACATAGCTAATCCGTCGATAACGCAGTTGCTCAAGTTCCTGGATTCACGTTGTGATCGGCAGGAGCTTAGCCAATCTGCAACTCAGACAAGCAGCAAGCCTAGACAGGACGGAGGTACCAGGAACGCGCATGCGCTACTCGCTACTTCAGAGCGCTGTGCTAAATGCAACAAGGAACACGCATTGATGACATGTACACAGTTCTTGGACCTATCTATTCAGCAACGATATGACTTTGCAAAGTCCAAACACATGTGTTTTAATTGTTTGAGACTTGGTTATGGAGTGAGCACTTGTACATCGAAGTCATCCTGTAAGTATTGCAAGCGCCGACATCACTCACTTTTGCATTTCAATCAAAGCAGCACTAGAGACAAGGGTGAGCCACAGCAGCACCAGAAGGATGAGTCAAATGAGGCACCAGGTGCTAGCACAGTAGTAGCACTGACGAACGCCATGAACTTTGCGAAATGTGGCAAGGGTGCAAATATGAGAAGTACACTGCCAACGGCGCAGGTGTATATGCGCAATTCTCGAGGTCAAGACGTTGTTTGCCGCATATTTCTGGACTTCAGCTCGGAGTTGTCCTACGTTTCGGAACGCTGTATCCAGACATTAGGTCTGGCCCGTTCACACTCTCGCATTTCCATATCTGGAATCTCATCAATCAAGGCAGAAACGACAAGAGGGCTCTGTTCACTACACATCAAGTCGCGAGTGTCAGATGCATCGCTTGAGGTCAAGGCGCACGTGCTTGGAAACATTACTTCGACACTGATGAGAGAAACTATAAACGCAGCAGACCTCTCTATATTTAGCTGCCACATTCAATACCAACGCAGCAATCGACATTCTGATTGGTAACGATCACATTTGGACGGTTCTTACTGGAGATAAGTTGTGTAATGCCCAGGGGAACACAATCGCCATCGATTCCATATTTGGATGGATCATCACATCAGTGGGAGGAGCAACTACAACTACAACTACGTCACTCTTAGCTACCATGGACATCAACGCATTGTTGCAACGGTTTTGGGAACTGCAGGAAGTTCCATCGTTTACGTCTGAAAATACAGAAGATGACGTAGTGGAGACTCATTTCGTCCAAACACACTCCCGTGATGCTAAAGGGAGATACATAGTCGAGCTACCGTTCAAGCAGGACAACCCAGAGTTCGCAGACACCTTTCATGGAGCCATGTCTCGCTTCTTGGCAGTTGAACGTCGTTTAATGAAGGATGCAGCTTTGCGATCAAAGTATGTACAATTCATGAGGGAGTACATACAACTGGACCACATGAAGGAGGTGGATGTAGAAGAAGACTCCACTTCGAAGAAGATTTTCTACATGGCGCACCATCCGGTGCTAGGTGCAAAGCTGCGTGTGGTATTTGATGGCTCATATCAAGACCAAGATGGCCGGTCTCTTAACGATGCGTTTCATATTGGACCATGTATACAACGCAATCTGTTCAACATTCTGGTTGCAGCTAAACATCAGAATTTCCAACGAATATTATGGAGGGAAGATCCGTCAGCACCATTGCAGCACTTCAGACTCTGCACAGTTACATACAGGACTGCGTCTGCGCCATCCCTGGCAGTCCGTGTGTTAGAGCAACTCGCCAAGGACCACGAACATGAGTTTCCTAGAGCAGCTAAGATATTGCTTGAGGATTTCTACGTAGATGATGTATTAACAGGAGCCATGACAGAGGAAGAACTCATTGACATTCAAACTGAGTTAGTTGCACTCATGTCACGTGCACAGTTGGAATTGGGAAAATGGATCTGGAATAGCACACGATTGAGCACCGTGCAAGGTAATAGAGTCAACATGTCAACAACAATAGCAAAGGTACTTGGACTGCGCTGGGATCCTAGAGAAGACAACCTTGCATACAACATTATATTATTGGAGACTGCAAGCTGTACAAAACGACAATTGCTATCCGATGTAGCACAAATTTTTGATCCTCTTGGCATTCTGGCGCCAGTGGTAGTCCAGTTTAAGATTCTACTGCCAGAACTTTGGTTGCTAGATTTGAATTGGGACTCTGAACTCCCAATGAAACAGGCGCACTCTTGGCAGATGTATCGCAAGGATATTTTGTCGCTACAACAGCTCAAAATACCTCGCTTCATAGACAGTCACGGGGATTACATCGAGTTACATGCATTCTCAGACGCTTCGCTTAAGACTTACTCTGCAGTCGTCTACAGAAGAGTTGAGTATAGTGACGGCTCTATAGGAGTATATCTTGTTGCTGCTAAAACTCGCGTTACACCTTTAAAACTAAAAACGTTACCACGCCTCGAACTGTGTGGAGCTTGTTAAGGCAATTCTAGCTAGTCTGGGCAAGAAGGAAGTGAAGGTATATGCATGGTGCGATTCTACAATCGTGTTGTCCTGGCTGTCCAATCAACCCGGTAAATTGAAGATGTTCCTAGCCAATCGCACTGCAGAAATACTTGAAACAATTCCACGGGACGCTTGGACGCATGTGAGTACCAAGGAAAATCCTGCGGATTGTGCATCCCGAAAAATGCTTGCCGGTGACCTTCTTAAATTTGACTTATGGTGCAAGGGACCGTCCTGACTACATGATGCCCAGGAGTGTTTAGAGGTTCTACGACAATCAAAATTCTGCTGCTCTATCGTGCCGCCAGCAGCAGAAGCGGAATTCAAGGCCAATATTTTGACGGCAAGGAAGGAAATGGCATCGTCCCCCTTTGACCTTTTGCTCACTCGAGTATCATCATGGCTGCGACTGATTCGAATTATCGCATATGTCCGGCGCTTTGTACACCGCTTCCGATTAAGGAAGCCGATTCACTCGGCAGCCTTAACGTTTCATGAAATTGACGCAGCAAGAAAGTTTTGTCTAGGGCAAGCACAAGACGCATTTGATGTTGATCGGCAGCGCTTGTTGAAGAGGCAACCGCTACAGCACCGCTCCAAGTTAAGCAAGCTAGCTCCATTTGTTGACCAGGATGGCCTTATTCGAGTTGGTGGACGCTTAGAGAACTCCTACCTTCCTAGAGATGCCAAACACCCGATTGTACTGCCTAACCACAATCGACTAGTTGAGCTGTTACTGAAGCATGAGCATCAGTTCAACCTTCATCCTGGAGTTTCAGCAATGTTTGCCATAATTCGTCAGAAGTACTGGGTACTTGGATCCCGAAATCTCATCCGACGAATCACGCATGGATGCCTAAACTGTTTCAAGCAGCGTCATCACACTACACAACAGCTTATTGCAAACTTACCTGCTACTCGTGTGCGACAGGCATTTACATTTGAACACACTGGAGTCGATTATGCTGGACCTATCTCGTTAAAGGTACACAAGGGACGCAACCCGCGTAAAGAGAAGGGCTACATTTGTCTCTTTGTTTGTATGGTGGCATCAGCACTTCATCTGGAATTGGCAACAGACCTGAGCACAGATACCTTTCTGGCAGCCCTCAGACGCTTTATGGCCCGCCGTGGGAAGCCTGCCGAAATGTATAGCGACAATGGACGTAATTTCGTCGGTGCTAATGAGGTGGTAGCAAGGAAACTGGCGGAGCAGAGTATCAAGTGGAATTTCATTCCACCATATACTCCACATTGGGGCGCAAAATGGGAGCCTGCTGTGCGTTCCGTGAAGCTACACTTGTGACGAGTGATCGGTTGATTACCTTTGTGCAGATTCGCACACTGCTTACACAGATAGAAGCAGCTGTGAAATCCCGTCCATTATGCACAACTTCGGACACAGAAATTGGATACTTATCACCAGCGCATTTTTTGATCGGACATACACCGCAGTTCCAGATGGGAGCTACGTAGAGGTACCAACCAATCGCTTGGGATATTGGCAACATATTCAGGCAATGCTTCAATGATTTTGGAAACGTTGGCAACAGGAATATTTAACAGCATTGTTTCCCTTGGAAACATTGTACTCATCAAGGATTCGAATACGCCTCCAGCAACATGGAATCTAGGACGCATAATCGAGGTGTACCCAGGAAAGGATGGATTAGTACGCAATAAGCAATAAGCTCAAGGTCGTTTCTGGAGAGATTATACGACCCATCACGAAGATTGCAGCCCTACCACATTCTGAAACAGAGTTTCAGGGGGGGGCCGGGATGTTGAGGAACCATTTGTCATTTTTTTTGCACATTTTCATTATTTAGCATATTTTGGATTTTTTTTTAGTATATATACAACTTTAATTGTTATCGGCGAATGAACAGCTGTATCAAGATCAATTATCGGTTAAGTCGATACAACTATGTTAGTAATGAGTAAGCAAACGAACGAACAAGTTGAGCGTACCAGCAATTGGCAGATATAGTTCAAATAAAATAAAGATATGTTTAATTATTCATCAAAAGGGAAAGAAAAGAAAAAACTATTTTTTGATTCCGTCGCCGCCGCGTCTCGAACTCGGACCCTTTTGCTTACGCGCTTTGCATCTACTTGCTGCACCACATCAGTTTTGCTTTGCGTGTTGGTAAATCCGAAACTAGTTGCGACTGCAAATACAATATAAACACAAATCAATCGCAATTGTGATTTTTAGAAATTGCTGAAATGCGCGCATATGAATGTATGTGTATGCGTACATACAAAAACGGTGGTCTGTTTTCATGTATGCGTGTTAAGGCCGATATTTGAGAAATACAAAACTAAAGAAGCGGCTGAAAATGCAAACACAACTCAATAACAATTTTGGTTGAAGAATATGCTAGAATGAATGGCGTTTTAATTTATTTGTGTCCATGCGTAGCAAACGCGCTTGCACGTTTCAATGTATGTGTAAATGTATATGTATTTTGCAGTCGCTGCTGAACACGTGCGTGTCATAATTGGCCAAACGTTTTGTTTAATAGATTAGCATATGATTATATTGAATTTTTTACAATTTATAAAAGTGCTAATTCATGATTATATTTGCAAAAATTTAAATTGCATAAAATTCACATGAATCTATAAATGTAAAATTTGAGATATATTATTAAATTTAATATACCAGATGCCCCTATGGGAAAAGAGTATCACGCATTAGGTTTCGCCTTAAGGCAACGTTCTTACTTGTTATAAAATGTAAAAGAATTCAGTAAAATGTATTTGCTGAAAGTTTCAGTAAAGAACGTTACGTTAAGTTAATTAAGTATCAAAAGAATGTGGCAATCAGCGATGAGTAGAAATGAACTTAAATGAATTGTGCAAATGAGGAGAAAATTTATGGCTGTAGCATATCTTAAACAAAAATTGTGATTGTGTTTGCATTTTCAAAAGCTTTAGTTTTTAATATACATCTGCATGAATACATTCATTTCTTACTCCATAGTACTGTACAGTACGAAAGTGTTCCTAAGATACTGCACCCATTTCATTTCTTTGCAGTATTGACCAGTGTACACTGCAAAAAAATGCAGTATTCTAAGAACACTTTACTACTGTACAGTACTATTCTGTAAGAAATAAATGTATTCATGCAGATGTTTCGTAGAATGAGAACGACGTGCGCGCAATAAAAGTTAATGAATGTGTAAGAATTTGTTAAAATAAAATTATATATTCCTTATTAATTAAAATTATATATTCCTTATAAAAAATAATGCTTTAGCATTTGAACGTAGAAATTTGTATAAAGCGTCATCAAGAACAACTCACTGTACAGTGAGATTACTGCACACCAAAATAGTGTGCAGTAAAAAAGCACTGCACACTAGTTTTAGTGTACGCATTAAATAGTGTACAGCATGGAAGTCAGTGAGACGACTAGCTGACAAAACATACAATTTATATAACATTCACTCACACGCATTTATACTGCTTTAAATTAAATAAATTTAAATTCATTTCTTTGACTTTGTTTCCTTTTATAAATATAAAAATAAATAATTTGGCTTTGCATAATGTTCAACGTTCGCCTACATATTCTTATTCTATCGCTGAGGTTGTAATGCTCAGCGTTGATCTCTCATAAATTCTAAATATATTGCGTCAGGGTCAATGGTCATAGTTAATCTGCTCATTTTTAGAGTCCACCCATGTGGCTCTTATCGCACTGCATGTTAGCCGTTGAGTGCGTAGAAAGCATGTTCAAATGCCACAGCCAGTAATTGCTGTCTCTGGTTTCTCCTCTTAATAATATATATGACAAAAAGAACAATTATAATTATTACTAAGCTTAAAGAAATGTGTCCGTTCATAGTGTGGAAGACCAGGTCCTCAATGTGTACTTTTTTACGGTGCAGATCGTTTATGCTTTATTGTACTCGTTGTAGTTCGGCTGTATTATTTACTACAATGTGGTGGAGTGGTGTCGGAGCCCATTAATTGTTGTGGTCGATTATCTTGAGGAAGTGTGGAGAGTACTTCGCATTGCTTGTAGATGCTAATTCCTGCGGCTTTACGATTTTGAATTTTCCTATCCTGGCTGAGCATCCAGCATATAGCTCAATAATGCCTTGGTTAGGTAATAGCATCATCTCCTCGTAGTTTCCGCATATGATGTGGGCTGACTTCTTCTCAAATATTTTGAAGAGCCATCTGATTTTTCCGTTCAGCTTTTTAATAAAGGCTTAAGAGGCGATATTTCGCAACTCTCGTCATCTGCATCTTCCCACGCCCAACTTCCTTCGCATAAGTATGTGTCCTCGTCTTCATGTCCACAAAGACTTACTTCCATTTCAGTCATTGAGTGGTATGCATTTATTTCAGTATTGAAGATAAGAAATTTCGTTTTAATTGTCGGAATCACCTTTCTTCCATTGATTGCTTGTGGTATAGGTAATGTTTCGAAGAGAGCATGTTGGTTTACATAAATTGGTAGCACGTTGTCTTTAAATATTGCTTGTGCTTTCATAAGTTCATATATTAATTGAAGCCGCTTCGGAGAATTTCCGCCAGGAAGAATTTGGTTCCTTTATAGCTTCTTTCGGATGTCGTTGAGTTCGGTCAACATCTTATTTAGTTCAACCAGGGACGGATGAACTCTTCCTTGGTTGATATCAATCATCAATCATCTATCCAGTTTCGCACTTGGTGATCAACATGAATAATTTTAGGACACTTTGTATACGAAGAAATGCTCTTTCATCGTGCTTGATATCTTGTTTATTTAAATTGTGACCTTTTCAAAGTTTTTATTCACCTCTTCTGTAGTAGCTTGCATAAGGTTTGCCGTTGCATTGGTTATTAATGTCTGGTTGCTGACATAATTATTGAGCCGTTTTTCGTTTTTGACGATTGTATGTTTTCCTTTAATCTATTTGCAGTGCCAATATCGAAGAAAATTATAAACCGTTTGTGTCTATTCGTCGTTTGGGTGATGATTTTATTTAATTTTTTTATTTTCAATCTTACTGTGGTGCTTGCTGTTATACAGGAGTCGTTGAATACACCCAATTTTTCGCAAATGACATCTGTTTTGGTCATAAGCTCATCCGCTTGCTTCAACACTTCGCTTGTAGTAAACCAGCATCTGCCAGCTTGATGAGACGACTTCCACTTTTCCAAGTTTGCCCATTATCATCGCTGTTTGCTGATCCATATCCTGGATTTTTATCTTGTTTGTGTTTGTAGAAGATATTATGTTGAAACTTGCTACTTACAATATCATTAGTAGGCTTAGAATTGTCGCTTTTCCAGTCGCAAACTTTGTTGATCGAGTTTTTCTTTGTTCTTTTGGAGGGTCGCCAACAAACAGATCTTGTTTATTGATCTTTTGACCTTGATGAATAATTAAACATATCTTTATTTTATTTGAACTATATCAGCCAATTGCCGGTACGCTCAACTTGTCCGTTCGTTTGCTTACTCAATACTAACATAATTGTATCGACTTAACCGATAATTGATCTTGATACAGCTGTTCATTCGCCGATAACAATTAAGGTTGCATATATACTAAAAAAATCAAAAATATGCTAAATAATGAAAAATGTGCTAAATAATGACAAATGGTTCCTCAACATACCGGTCCCTCTGAAACTCTGTTTCAGAATGTGGTAGGGCTGCAATCTTCGTGATGGGTCCTATAATCTCTCCAGAAACGACCTTGAGCTTAACTGCCCGTACTAATCCATCCTCTCCTGGGTACACCTCGATTACGCGTCCTAGATTCCATGTTGCTGGAGGCGTATTCGAATCCTTGATGAGTACAATGTTTTCAAGGGATATGCAAGGTTTTCTTCTCCAGGATCCCAGGGCCGTCCAAGTACCTTTGCTGTTGTTGCTGACCTGTTGACTCTATCACCTTGCACGGTGCTCAATCGTGAGCTATTTGAGATCCATTTTCCCAATTCCAATTGTACAACTAACTCAGTTTGAATGCCATTCAGTTCTTCCTCTGTCATGGCTCCTGTTAATACATCATCCGCGTAGAAATCCTCAAGCAATATCTTGGCTGCTCTAGGAAACTCATGCTCGTGGTCCTTGGCGATTTGCTCTAACACCCGGACTGCCAGGAATGGCGCAGACGCAGTCCCGTATGTAACTGTGCAGAGTCTGAAGTGCTGCAATGGTGCTGACGGATCTTCCCTCCATAATATTCGTTGGAAATTCTGATGTTTAGCTGCAACCAGAATGTTGAACAGATTGCGTTGTATACATGGTCCAATATGAAACGCATCGTTAAGAGACCGGCCATCTTGGTCTTGAAATGAGCCATCAAATACCACACGCAGCTTTGCACCTAGCACCGGATGGTGCGCCATGTAGAAAATCTTCTTCGAAGTGGAGTCTTCTTCTACATCCACCTCCTTCATGTGGTCCAGTTGTATGTACTCCCTCATGAATTGTACATACTTTGATCGCAAAGCTGCATCCTTCATTAAACGACGTTCAACTGCCAAGAAGCGAGACATGGCTCCATGAAAGGTGTCTGCGAACTCTGGGTTGTCCTGCTTGAACGGTAGCTCGACTATGTATCTCCCTTTAGCATCACGGGAGTGTGTTTGGACGAAATGAGTCTCCACTACGTCATCTTCTGTATTTTCAGACGTAAACGATGGAACTTCCTGCAGTTCCCAAAACCGTTGCAACAATGCGTTGATGTCCATGGTAGCTAAGAGTGACGTAGTTGTAGTTGTAGTTGCTCCTCCCACTGATGTGATGATCCATCCAAATATGGAATCGATGGCGATTGTGTTCCCCTGGGCATTACACAACTTATCTCCAGTAAGAACCGTCCAAATGTGATCGTTACCAATCAGAATGTCGATTGCTGCGTTGGTATTGAATGTGGCAGCTAAATATAGAGAGGTCTGCTGCGTTTATAGTTTCTCTCATCAGTGTCGAAGTAATGTTTCCAAGCACGTGCGCCTTGACCTCAAGCGATGCATCTGACACTCGCGACTTGATGTGTAGTGAAGAGAGCCCTCTTGTCGTTTCTGCCTTGATTGATGAGATTCCAGATATGGAAATGCGAGAGTGTGAACGGGCCAGACCCAATATCTGGATACAGCGTTCCGAAACGTAGGACAACTCCGAGCCGCAGTCCAGTAATATGCGGCAAATGCGGCAACGTCTTGTCCTCGAGAATAGCGCATATACACCTGCGCCGTTGGCAGTGTAC
The DNA here is from genome assembly GCA_035045145.1 of Drosophila meridionalis. NCBI lineage: Eukaryota > Metazoa > Arthropoda > Insecta > Diptera > Drosophilidae > Drosophila > Drosophila meridionalis. Next base: position 15,160,952 of record JAWNPG010000037.1, read on the forward strand.
TTCTCATTTTTGCACCCTTGCCACATTTCGCAATGTTCATGGCGTTCGTCAGTGCTACTACTGTGCTAGCATCTGTTGCCTCATTTGACTCATCCTTCTGGTGCTGCTGTGGCTCACCCTTGTCTCTAGTGCTGCTTTGATCGAAATGCAAAAGTGAGTGATGTCGGCGCTTGCAATACTTACATGATGACTTCGATGTACAAGTGCTCACTCCATGACCAAGTCTCAAACAATTAAAACCAGCGTTTGAAAATGCTACGCTACTCTGTAGTTTTTCGTTTTGCTCTGGCTACCGCTCTCATTTATAGCGGAGCCGTAGCAGAGCCATAGTCGAACGAAAAATTTTATGAGCTCTGCTCTGCTCTCGTAGTTCATTGTTTTCATATCGGTAGCAATAGCAATAGCACAAAACGAAATGAACGACTACGCTCCGTCAGAGCGGTAGTCGAAAAACGAGAGCAATAGCGATAGCTGAAACAGAGAGCGAGATGAAATCATAGCAAGATGAGAACAGAGCCAAATGAGAGCATATCGAGATGATAACAGAGCGAGATGGGAGCAAAACGAATGTGCGAGAGCGATATGTTTGTTTTTATTTAAATTAATGATTATAATTAACTAATACTACATAAAATCCTTCATTTTCAAATAAACTTAAATTATAATCATTAATTTAAATAAAACAAACAGAAAGATCTGCTGCTACTCATATCGCTCTCGCACATTGGTTTTGCTCCCATCTCGCTCTGTTATCATCTCGATATGCTCTCATTTGGCTCTGTTCTCATCTTGCTATGATTTCATCTCGCTCTCTGTTTCAGCTATCGCTATTGCTCTCGTTTTTCGACTACCGCTCTGACGGAGCGTAGTCGTTCATTTCGTTTTGTGCTATTGCTATTGCTACCGATATGAAAACAATGAACTACGAGAGCAGAGCAGAGCTCATAAAATTTTTCGTTCGACTATGGCTCTGCTACGGCTCCGTTATAAATGAGAGCGGTAGCCAGAGCATAGCATAATTCTTATTGCTATTACTGCTACAGAGTAGTTTTTGCAAACGCTGATTAAAACACATGTGTTTGGACTTTGCAAAGTCATATCGTTGCTGAATAGATAGGTCCAAGAACTGTGTACATGTCATCAATGCGTGTTCCTTGTTGCATTTAGCACAGCGCTCTGAAGTAGCGAGTAGCGCATGCGCGTTCCTGGTACCTCTGTCCTGTCTAGGCTTGCTGCTTGTCTGAGTTGCGGCACTGTCAAATAGACCCTTACACGCGTGCCCTTCCTTATAGTCTCCATCAAATGGTGCGATATGAATCCGCGGCAGTTCCCAATCCTCCGTTGATGGTCCTGCGACTTGCTGTGAGCCTGACGATGACTCGTTATCAATCTGCTGCGGTAGCAGTCGTTGCATTATGCGATCCATAGCCTCCCTATGCTTCTGCTGCATTTGTTGTATTTGCGTCTGAGACTGCTGCATTTGTTGTATTTGCATCTGAGATTGTTGCTGCATTTGTTGTAAAATACATTTGAGCACATTAGATGTAGTATTGGCCTCTTTCAGTTTGCAGCGTTCGTACTCATCGTGTAGTGCCTTAAGAAGGGCGCGAGCTCGTTCAAAGCGCTCCTCGTATACATTGTTGTCACATGCTGGATCCACATATCCCTGCACATCTTCATATTTATAAAGTTTGTCTCCAAGATTGACAAACTGCTTCCAAGCCTGCAGCAGCGTGTCCAAGTTGCTATCAATGCTAGAATGTGCAGCCATCAGGCGGATGTTCCGCGTATCCAAAAATACGCGTAATCGTTGCCTTCAATCTACTTCTGGCTCCCAGTAAAGTACGTAGATCTTCCATTGCAGCTTGCTGCGTTGCCCGCAGTCAATTCAAGTTGTTGTCCAAAGTAGCCAGTAGCACTTTTCCAATAGTGCGTACTAGTAATTACGTATGATGCCAAATATCGATACGTAATTCCAAGAATGTGTGAATGCTGCGTCGCCAGCAGCAAAAACACGACAAGACAAAACACGCCACTTTTCCAATAGTGCGCGCCGTTTATTACGTATGATGCCAAATATCGATACGTAATTCCAAGAATGTGTGAATGCTGCGTCGCCAGCAGCAAAACACGACAAGACAAAACACGCCACTTTTTCAATAGTGCGCGGCGTTTATTACGTATGATGCCAATTATCAATACGTAATTCCAAGAATGTGTAAATGCTGCGTCGCCAGCAGCAAAAACACGACAAGACAAAACATGGCACTTTTCCAATAGTGCGCGCTGTTTTCCAAAATCCAAAGTGAGTATTCAGTAGCAATGCCCAACGGATCCGGCTCGAAGGACCAAATTTTATGATGAATTATTAAACATATCTTTATTTTATTTGAACTATATCAGCCAATTGCCGGTACGCTCAACTTGTCCGTTCGTTTGCTTACTCAATACTAACATAATTGTATCGACTTAACCGATAATTGATCTTGATACAGCTGTTCATTCGCCAATAACAATTAAGGTTGCATATATACTAAAAAAATCAAAAACATGCTAAATAATGAAAAATGTGCTAAATAATGACAAATGGTTTCTCAACAGACCTCATCCATATTTGTTTTTATAGTTACTACTCGAACTTTATCATCTTGTAGTTTTAGTGATCTTTCCTATAGGCCATCTAGCGGGATGTGAGTTTTCTTGCTTCAATAGGACAAGTTGATCTTCTGTAGGGTTTGATTTTTCTTTCCGCCGTTTGGTTCGCTGTTGCAGTGATGCTAAGTATTCATCTTTCCATTTTCTCCAGAATTCTGCTCTAATGCGTTGCATATGTCTCCATCTGTCTAAAGACCCAATTTTCCTATGGTCATCGAAGTACTCTGGAGCTCCAATGTGTGGTCTTTCCGCAATAAAATGACCAGGTGTCAATATATCGTCTCCATCCGTGTCACTATTAAAGGTAACTAATGGGCGAGAGTTTAACACTGCTTCAATTTGGCATAGCAGTGTTGAGAATTCTTCAAATGTGAAGATGTTATCACCGATGACCCGCTTCAGATGATGTTTCACTGATTTTACTCCAGCTTCCCATAATCCTTCCATGTGGGGGCTTGCCGGCAGGATTAAGTGCCACTTGATGCCTTCTTTTTCCAGCACCGGTGCAATACTGTTATTTTATAGCGGCGACCAAATCCTTGTCTAGTATTCTAGCGGCACCTACAAAATTTGTGCTGTTATCTGAATACATGTGTTCACTTTTGCCGCGTCTTGCAAAAAATCGGCGTAGAGCTTCTAAGAACTTATCTGATGATAAGTCACTGACCGCTTACAGATGTATTGCCTTTGTGGCCATGCATACAAATAGGCATATGTATCCTTTGTATGATTTTTGACCCCTTCTTTTGGAATAGCGAATTCGAAAGGGTCCAGCGTAGTCAATGCCAGTGTTTCGAAATGGGTAGTTGCCAGTTACTCGATACACTGTTAAATTTCCCATCGATTGGCTGGCCATTTCCTGCTTGTACCTAATGCAGGTAACACATTTCCGTAGGTACTTTTTTAATGCATTCCGTAAGCCAAAAATCCAGAACTCCCGTTGCATAAGGTTCCCCATCAGCTTCAGTCCGCCGTGTAAGGTTTCTTTGTGTGCGTTGTTTACAATCAGCCAAGCAAGATGTGATTTTCCAACTATTTTTGGGTGTTTCACATTATATGGTACCATTGCACTTTGAAGCCGGCCTCCTATCCATCGCCATCCAGAAAGGGGTTGAGCGCTTGTAATTTACTTTTAGCTTCCAGAGATTTCCCAGCCTTGAGCAGATTAATTTCGTGTCCAAAATCAATCTTGTTGCAATTTTACAACGACTGTTTTGGCGTTCTTTATTTCTTCGATAGTCACATATGTCGTCTGGTGCTCCTTTCTTCGTAATTTTCCTATAAAGCGTAATATATAAACAACAAAACTTGTTAGCTTATTCATTGATGAGAATTACGTTAGCAGTGCGAGCAGGTAGTTTTCCTTTGATGTTATAGTTGTTACTATAATAGATTCTGGCTCTTCAAATTGTGGCCACTGTCAACCACTCAGGCCCATTCCACCATATGTCGCATGCTGCTAAGTGCTTCGGGACAATTCCTCTTGAAGCGACATCTGCTGGGTTGTCTGCTGATTTTACGTATTTTCGATTCGACGTGAGGCAGTTTTTTGTTTATTTAGTCGACTCTAGTTTTGACGAATTTATTTTTTTTTATTTATTTGCTACGTTTGTTCTTCATCCAAGCTAGCGTAATTTGCTTGCGTTTTTATATGACTTCCAACTATTGCCTTTAACTTTTGCCAATAGCTTGCATAATAAATGAGCTGCACATAGCTCTAATTTGGGAATTGTATTCTTGTTCTTTATTGGGTTCACTTTGCTTTTTGCTGCTAGCAAAGTGACTTTGGCTCCAATTTTGGTATATACCACCGCTGCATATGTTTTTTTTGATGCGTCGCAAAAACCATGTAGTTTCTTTGTATCAGTGATTGACCAGCGTGGTATATTAATTTTGGCTAACTCTGGCAATGCGCTTGCGTATTCTTGCCAGTAGTTGACCAGACTAGGCTCCAGTTCTGCGTCCCAAGTTAGCGGTAGTTTCCACAGTTCCTGGATGAAGCATTTTCCTTGCAGTGTGACTGGTGTAAGCTATCCCAGTGTATCAAATATTCTTGCCAAATGGGATAAAATTAGACGTTTTGTAATGCGTACTAATTTTGGGCAATCGAAAACAAATGTGAAGACATCCTTTTTTGGGGTCCCATTGTAGACCGAGGGTTTTAATTGACTCATCTTTGTTGATAATTATTTTTGCCGTTGAGTCTCCATCCTTAATTCCAGCGTTGATCGTGTCATCATTTGACACCCGATACGAAAATCGTAGGTGCATGCCAGCCTTTTCCATGATATTTAAAAGTGCTGTTTGCGTGTTAATGCAGTCGTATGTTGAATCGCTACCAGTGATGATCATTCATGTAGAAATCTTCTTTGATTGTTCTCATTAGTTGGTTGTTCCCTTGGCAGTGTTGATTTGCCAATTCCTAAAGGGAGCGAACAGCTAAGAATGGTGCAGCTGAAGTCCCGTACGTTACTGTAGTTAGCTTGTACTCCTTGATTGGCATTTTTGGGTCGTCTCTCCAGAAGATGTACTGATATTCCTGATCAGTTTTAGCAATCTTAATCTGGCGGTACAGTTTTTCGATGTCGGCATACTTCCATTGTCGCCACTTGACCAAAATATCGAAAATATCTTTTTGTATTTTGGGGCCGACTTCTCTGACGCATCGAACACTACTCTTAATTTAGTAGTAAGGTTGTTTGGTCACTACTGCTTGATGTAGCATGTAGTATTTGCCTTGGTCGATAGTGTTCACTGGTTCCATGTGACCTAGCTTCTCTATTGGAAGAATTATAAAAAGAATAAAAGATTTTCGGATGCTTCTTGAATTTGTTTTCCATTTGTAGTAGACGTGCTATAGCCTGTTTTCGAGAGTTTACCAACTCGAAGTTTTTTTTAATGGTATGGAGACTACTAACCGGCCTTCTTTATCTTTTGTGGTTGTTTCCTGGAACGTCTTCACACAAACGATGCCATCTTCTGAATCGCTTGAGTTTCTTTCCAGCTCCCAGAATCGTTCGAGGTCGTCTAGGCACATCGTTGTTGCTGCGCTGATCACCTTATTGTTTGATGATCTAGCTATGTTGCCGGAAACAATCCATCCAAGCTCACTTTTTTGTCCCAGCATTTCGTTGATTTTCTTAACTTTTCCCAACATTATTAGGGGAAGTAAATCAACGCCAATGATGACATCAATTCTGCTTGACTCGTTGAAATATGGGTCTGCTAGCTCGCAGCCCATCCAATTTTTATTGACATTCATGTCAATTTTCTTGCTCGGTAGAGCTCTCTGTAGTTTTGGCATGGCAAGAGCCTGTGTTGTGGTGATGAATTTACTTGACATTCTTGGTTTGATTGTCAAGTAAACACTATTTTTCAGGATTTCAATATTTTGTGCAATTCCCTGAACTTCCACGTTCCGCTTGATTCGGTGATGTTTTAACTGTTGTGCAGCTTCTTCCGAAATTAATGTTTTTTGGGAGTCTCCATCGATGAGGGCCCTTAGTTGCCCGTATTTTCCGGAATTATTTTTAATCCAAATGAGCGCAGTTGCCAAAAACGTATCTTGTCCTCTGTTTTCTTTAAGACCATTGCTGCTGAAGGTATCTTTTTATTTTCATTCTCGTGAAGAAAATTGTTATGTGGTTTGCCGCATGTGATGCATGTCCAATTCTTATTGCAATCAATAATGCAATGGGTGCCTAGCATTTAAAACATAGAGCATTTTTAGTTACAAATTCCTTGCGCTTTATAACTAGTTCAGGTTTAAATTTTTGGCACCTGGATATTTTGTGGCCATCCAGTTTGCAAAAACTGTATTTTTTGTAGCTCGTTCTCGTTGTTTGCATAGATTTCTGGATGGCTCTTTTTTGCACTGAGTCTACTGTACTGTGTAGTTGATCAATAAACTCGAGCACATTCTTCAAGGACTGCATTTCTCTGGTTTTCTTTACATGTTGCTCGTTAAGTTGTAGCACTTCCGTCGAGAATCTTCTTAGCAAAATCTGAGGGATTTTTATATCCACATCGTTACCAATTTGTCCTTGCTGTGTCCATGAAATTGCGGATTCTGCCTTCATCATGGTTCTTCAGCAGTTCCATGTCAACTAGTTGGTTAACGGCGTTTGCGAATATTTGCGATTATTTTCGTAGCGCTTACATATAAGTTCCCACGCCGAATTGTAGCTAGCGAATGGTCCAATTAATAAGTGGCTTACTACCATTTGGGCTTCTCCATTAAAACACGATTTGAGGTAGTTTAGCTTCCTTATGTCGCTGATATCCTTCCTTTTGTGAATTGTATCGGAGAACAAATTGAAGACCATTGGCCAGATGACACCGATTTTAACCAGCGCTAGGTGGTTGGCAGAAAATTCGTCTGCCAACTTTTCCAGGGCTGCTAGCTCATTTTTATCAGCTATGGCCTGCACAATGCTCTCTTAAATCTTGTCTTGCTTCTTGAGTAATTCCAAAGATTTTGCGGACAGCATATTATTGTTGTTGCTGTGTATTTGTTGTACTTGTATGGTTGATCTTTGGCTTAACCCAATGGAGGTTTTTTTGTTTTGATCGCCTGGTTGATCTTGTTGTGCCTCTACTCACAGCGTGGATTGGTTAGCCAAAGACAACAACTCTTTTATACAATTCGTCACTTTTTAATACACTTTTCACAACGTTTGGTAGTCTGTGGTACGGATCGAAGGACCATGAATGAATACACTGACTATGTTGGGGTTTAGTCGAATACTAGCGGTTATTCTTCTGAGGCTGCGTTTATATACGCAGACTCATGCATAGTTTCAACTCCTAAATCTAATGTATTTATTTCTGAGTGTGTAAAGCTCAGCATTGGTCTATTGCATTCTAATATTATCACTGAGGTTGTAAAGTTCAGCGTTCGTCTACATATTCTTATTCTATCGCTGAGGTTGTAATGCTCAGCGTTGATCTCTCATATATTCTAAATGTATTGTGTCAGGGTCAATGGTCATAGTTAATCTGTTCATGTTTAGTGTCCACCTATGTGGCTCTTATCGCACTGCATGTTAGCCGTTGAGTGCGTAGAAAGCATGTTCACATAATTATTGTTCATGCTTGAACATTCATTAATCAACACAAAATTGCATTTTTAATAGCAGCGACGATTTTTAGGAGAAATAGAAGCGATAGTTGGTAAATATTTATAGAAAATAAGACCTCAAACGTTGGATGGTGAAAATCTTCAGATATACATTAATAAATTTGATTAATAATAACAAGATCAACTGAACGATTCAAAATGGAGTTCATCTGAAACATTGAGACGGTATTGCCTAGAGCCGCTAAGGAAAAATCGCTTTTCCAAATTCTATCCGCCTGACTAAATAAAAAAAGAGAAACTCTCAAGTAAACAAGTGCTTAATCAAAACAAATAATCAGCCCAACCATGACTCTGGAATTGTCGGAAGCCCACCTCAACCAAGCCCTAACCCTTCTGCGGCAGGTGCCTACTTTTGATGCGGACACCAAGCAATTAAGCACATTCATCAAGCGCATTGACTACATCATGTACTCAACGAGAGATTTAAGAAATTCGAAATCCCCAAACAAACTCCTTATCCTCCTGCATAGTTCAAGTACGACTTATTTTCGTACGAAATAAATAATATCATTGAAAAAAGAAACGAACACAGGCTGGATCATCCAGACGAAACAAATTAATTAAAGAAAATTCTTCACGACTATAGAGACATCCAATACAGAAAGCGTAAAAAATTTGACCTTTACCTGTACAATCAAACATAAAATAATAACCAAACAAGAGAACTTATATCTATAAACACCCTTATAGACACCCTCAAATTCTTGACCAAGAAGTTGACAAACAAATAAACGAAATGTACGAAAATCTAATTCGCCCCATGTTCACCCATATGGGTACCTAAAAAAAGAAGTCGCTTCCAAAGAAAAAAAATTCCGCTTAGTTATTGACTATCATTTATAATGAAGCCACTATAGATGACAAATACCCAATACTAAGAATGGACGAAATTCTTGATAAGTTAGGCAAATGTAAATACTTCACAGAGCTGTTAATTTTTCCATTTGAATGGAAATGCAAAATGGGTTTTCAAAAGGTAAAACCCATTTTGAATTTCCATTCAAATGGAAAAATTAACAGCTCTGTCGACCACGCAAAGGGATTACACCAAATTCAAATGGATCCTGAATCAATCGAAAAAACTGCATTCTCCACTAAATAAGAGCACTACGAATTCACCCGTATGCCTTTCGGACTTAAAAATGTCCCAGCCACTTTCCAAAGGTGGATGAACAACCTGTTAGAAGACTTAATCTTTAAAGACTGTCTAATTTATCTCGACGATATAATTATTTTTTAACTTCATTAGAAGAACACTTAACGTCTATAGAAAGAGTATTTGACAGACTACGCAAAGCCAATTTAAAACTTCAATTAAACACTTGTGTATTTCTAAAAAAGAAACGCATCTTTAAAGACACAGAAGGAATCAAATCTAACCCCGACAAAATAGCAGCTATAGCTATCAAGACCATAGGCCAAAATGGTAAAACCTTTCAACTTAGGATTAAAAAATGAATCAAAAATCGATTTAAATAATCGAGACTTAATCTCAGCTTTCGAAAAATTAAAAGTACTTATAACAAATGACCCCAAATTAATATACTTAGATTTCAACAAAACCTTATCTCTAATCACAGACGCTAGCAATGTGGCTTATGATAAGCAATCTGTTTCGCTAGCAGAACTCTAAATGATCATGAACTTAATTATTGAGCAATAGAAAAAGAACTATTAGCTATCGTATGGGGTACCAAATACTTCGGATCATATCTATTTGGTCGAAAATTCCAAATCCTTAGTGACCATAAACCATTAGTATGGTTACACAATATTAAAGAACCCAACATGAATTTGCAAAGGTGGAAGATTTAGTTAAATGAATATGATTATAATATAAAATACCTACCAGGAAAGGAAAACTAAACATAAAAATAACTTACAATGAAATGACTGACGAATTTGCCAAAAACATTATTAAAGAATACATTTGTTTAAAAAATAGCTCTTTATATTTTCAAAACCTCTCAGATTTCCCAACATTTGAAATAGCTTACGCAGAAATCATAAGTTCAGGAAATAAAATGAAAACTTTAAGAACATTATCATAACTTCAAGATATCCCACTTTTGCAGAGTTTAAAGAAATAATTCTTTCAAATCACAGAAAATTTCTTCACCGGTATTACAAAAAATCTTAACTGGTTCAGATAAAAATTCTGCTTCCCAGATCACCAAAAATTAATACAAAACATTATTAACGAATGCGAAATTTGCAATCTATCCAAATCTGAGAACAGAAATAGAAAATTGATAATCGAAATCACTGCAGAAGTATACAACCCCAGGGAAAAATATTGATAACAAACAATTCCTATCCTGTATAGACATATATTCAAAATATGGAAACGTAGTAGAAGTTAAAAGCCGTGATTGGCTCGAAACTAAAAGAGCAATCATAAAAATCTTCAATGACATGGGAACGCCCACTGAAATGAAAAATTAAGAAATATTTAAACAGAAAAAAACAGAGAAAAAAACAGGCTAAATTTGAATCAATTCTATACATTTATAATCACAAGACATCACTCGATAACGAACAGAACTCCCGCAGACATACACTGCGCGTCATCAGGTTAGCCCCCCCCCCCTTACACTCATTTTCTTTTCCTTTTCTCTCTTTGCCTATTGCACGCATCTTCTTAGTTTTTGTTTTGATTATGTTACGACCATATGCGATCTCTTTCATAATGAAACAAAGTTCTGGAGAAGGTAATCAAGAAAGCTTATTTCTTAAAGAGACTGAAATTAAAACAAGTAAGAAGACTCTAGTCGGAGGTGCCCGACTAGGTGATACCCTGAGCCCCGTCCGATTCGCATTGTTTAATACGCTATATAGCTTGCATATAACATTAAATTTTCCAAAATTAAGTTATAATTTTGAAATTTTATTCCAAACTTTGTTGATCGAGTTTTTCTTTGTTCTTTTGGAGGGTCGGCTTGCTTATCCTTATATTGAGTTGGTAACAAACAGATCTTGTTTATTGATCTTTTGACCTTGATGAATAATTAAACATATCTTTATTTTATTTGAACTATATCAGCCAATTGCCGGTACGCTCAACTTGTCCGTTCGTTTGCTTACTCAATACTAACATAATTGTATCGACTTAACCGATAATTGATCTTGATACAGCTGTTCATTCGCCGATAACCATTAAAGTTGCATATATACTAAAAAAATCAAAAATATGCTAAATAATGAAAAATGTGCTAAATAATGACAAATGGTTCCTCAACAACAAACATCACCGCACCTGGACTCGAACCTGCATCTATTTACTACATAAGTAACGTTAAAGCGCTTCATCTCAACTAGCGCAACCACTTCATGTTATAAATTAAAAAAGTTACGCTTAAGTTTACGTTTAAGCGCTTTGCGTCTATCCACTACGCCACACCAGTATTGCGTTGATTTTTGTCAAAACCCAAAGTAGTACTACAAGGGTGATATGTGACAAATACAAAACTAAAGAAGCAGATCAATCGCAATTGTGATTCTTAGAATATTCTGAAAAGCGCGCATATGAATGTATGAGTATGTGTACATACAAAAAAGGTGGTCTGTTTGAATGTATGCGTGTAAAAGGCGATACATGACAAATATAAAACTACAGAAGCGGCTGAAAATGCAAACACAATTCAAACACAGATTTGGTTTAAGAATATGGTAGAATGAATGGCCTTGAATGTATTGGTGCACATGCATAGCACAGGCGCTTGCACGTTTCAATGTATGTGTATGTGGAAATGTTTTTTGCTGCGCGTCGTTGCTTGCCAAGTGAGTGTGATAATTGGCCAAACATTTTTTAATAAATCAGGACTGATGAAAATTTCAGCATTTGATTCTATTGAATTTTTTACATTTTATAAAAATGCTAATTTATTCACATGGTTATATTTGCAACCGACTCTCAATGGGTAGATAAGGGGAGGGGAAAGGGATCTAAAGTTGTGGGAGATATAATTTTATAACCTGTTTTCGATAATGTTTAAAATCGATAACATTACAACCAAAATAGATATCGTTTTTTGGTAACAAACTTGACCTGCGCGTGCTATCCACGGACCCCAAAAAAAATTCAAGTCTCTAGCTTGTCTAGATGCTTCAATCGACGCGTTCAAACATACGGACGGACGGACGGACGGACAGACGGACGGACGGACAGACGGACGGACGGACAGACGGACAGACAGACAGACGGACAGGGCTAAATCGACTTACAAGAATATATATATCGCCCTGATCATGAATATATATACTTTGTGGGGTCTGACACGCCCCCTTCTGCCTGTTACATACATTTATCAAAACCATTATACCCTGATTTCCTATTTTCAATGGGCTCAGGGTATAAAAAAAAACACCACTTACTATGCTGAGAAAAAAAATGCGCTTAAATTTTGTCTAAGCGCACATGGCGCTATGTTGTCTATTCAGATGAAAAAAAATTTAATTTGGAAGAACCTGATGGTTATAACTATTATTTCCATGATCTACGCAAAGAAGAACATCACTTGGATCGGTTGCATAGCCGGGTGGGGTGGGTGATGGTGTGGGGAGCATTATCATACTACGGCACTTGCGAGCTTCAATTTTTGACATCGCGCATGAACGCATACGACTACAACTACGTGTTGAAAACGGCTTTTCCGCATTTCCAAAACATTTTCCAAAACCTGCAGTGGACTTTTCAGCATGATAATGCTTCAATTCACATTTCTCGATCCGTGAAGTCATGGATTCAGGGTCAAAAAGTTGATCTCATGAAGTGACCACCATATTCACCCGACCTTAACATCATTGAAAACGTTTGGGGAAAGTTGGTCAGGATAGTGTATGAGTTCGGAAAGCAATATAGTACAAAGACAGTGTTAGTCGAAGGCATCAAACGCGCTTGGTCAACCATTTTATTGAATTATATTCAACAACTTTATAATTCAATTCCTAATCGGATTTTTGAAGTAATTTTAAACAAAGGCGGGACTACGCACTACTAATATTACTTTAAAATGATAGAAATTGAATATACAAGTGTTATAAACTAACATTATTCGCCAACAACTTAATTAAATTTAATTTAACACAGGGGCCGCTAACCTGATGACCAAATTTTTGTTACATTTTTTTTTTGTATCTTTACATTTACTAAAAAATATTCCTTATTGCTACAGAAGCCAATATTGTTTTATTTTAAAGAGAATTGGATGTAGCATAATATAAAAAAAAATTAAAGCTGGATGGTTTAGATTTTATTGAGGATTGACGGTAAAAGTAAAGGGGGCGCTAACCTGATGACGCGCAGTGTATTTATCTACGCAGGCACACAACAAGCGAATAAAATAAGCAAAATCAAAAACCTAAATAAAATAGAATCAGTTTCGAAGTAAACACAGATTATAAACACGCCCCACTAGTTAAAACTAAAACCATTGAGGAAAACAGAGTTAATAACACAGACGAACAACACTTCATAGAAACTAATAAAGGAAGACAAACTACACATTATATGTCTAAATTTAAAAGAAAATAGAAAATGAACAAACGCTAATATAGAAATCAACATCTTACTACTTTTACTTCTATCAATGGTTCCCTCTACTACTAACCAAAGTATCGAAATCAACCCAATACAAGCACCGAACGGTTACCTTATTTTCAAGACAGGAACAATGGACCTACCATCTGACTACGAATACAATTACTTAACAGTCAACTTAACCAATACAATACAAATACAAGTTACATACAACAACTTACTTGAAACAGAGTCATTCAAAAACATTTCCCACATAGAATAATTGAATGTCAAATGATCGGAATACAAATAATTAAAATAAACAAACGAGGCTTAATAAATGCAATAGGTACAGTAATTAAATATCTTTTTGGCACTTTAGAGCAAAGTGAAATGAATCGAGAAGAATTAGAGCTCAATATAATATTCAGCTTAAAACAATGACCTAAATTACTTAATAGATACAGAAAATAAAAAAATAGAACTTAAGCATCTCACAAGAAGCAGACAAAAACTAAATTACCTCATATTCAACATTGAACATTTCACTAGGTATGCAACTGACCAGATTAGGAATTTTCAATCCAAAACTTCTAAAACCTCAATACATGATAGATATATATTCCGAAAAAATTCTAAATATTAAAACATCCACTTGGTTTTGATCAGACATCAATGAAATACTTATAATTTCGCACATACCAAAACAAATAAAAAGAATACCCTAACAGAGAACACTTACGAAACTTACTACACACAAATTAATCAAACTATATGTTAAAATCCACACAATAAAAATAATGTATAACTAGTATAATAACACAAGTCCCAGCAGAATGTAAATAAACAAAAATATTTAAAACACAGCAACTTAGCTACATTGAACCAAATATTATACTTACTTGGAACTATCCCAAGACAAAAATCACACAAAATTGTAATAAAAATAGTATTTACATAATTAAGATATATTACTCTAGCATTCAAATAAATGATATTTCAATTTCAAACACACTATCAGAATTTAAAGCAAAGTATATACGTAACCAATAATATAACCAAAGTAGAACCATTATCATACCTCGAATCGAAAAATAATTTTAGAGAACACAAAATATAGTAAAATATTCAACATTATAACAAATACAACTTTTGTAATCACATTAATAAGCTTAATACTATTTGTCATCATTAAATTTAAGTCAATATCAAAGAAAATTATCAAAAGACATGAAACAATTGTAAATTCATCCCTTCCCATTATCCACTATAAACGCACTCGCTTCCACACTTGAAGTCCGATAAACAAAAGATACCATTCTCGTGGGAACCTACTATTCAGCATATTCAGTAGCGATCAGGCCACTACACATAATTTAAATCACGCCACTATCAACAAATCTAGCTATAAAAGACAAACAAACTCCCAATCTGGAGTTCAGCTCCAATTCAGTTTGAAATCTGTTCAACCATAAGAAATTGTACTCCGTTGTAAATAAAGAAATATACATATATATATATATATATCTGCGTACACGGATACGGAATAAATAATGGTATAAACTACGGACGAACAGAACGACGGATAAATTGTCTCCGTTTGCATGTTACATACATTTTTATGAAACCATTTATCCTGATTTTCCATTTTCAGGGTAACGAATTCAATTCTAAACAAATGCGAGTCTAAAATGAAGATTTTCTTTTTTATTTAAGGCCAAAGAAAATCGACATGCCATGGCTAGAGCGTTATACTCTAAGACTTTTACTTGGCTTGTAAATAAAATAAACATCTGTACACGTCCTGGAATTGGATTTAATCAATTTTTGGGAGTTCTTGATATTTTTGGATTTGAAAATTTTACAAAAAACTCATTCGAGCAACTTTGTATTAACTATACTAATGAGAAGTTGCACAAATTCTTTAACCATTACGTCTTTGCATTGGAACTCGAAATTGTAAGTATATAGTAAGTTAATGCTTACATAATATTCATTATTATTATTTAATTTTTATAATCCGTCATGAAGTAAAAAACTTGGTTTTGAACAATATTTATAGGTGGCGTCCGACGAAAATAGAGAGCATTGTAAAATGTGTTTTTTTTATGTTTAAGTAACATGCTGAACGAGGTGTGGCTGACCCAATAAAGTATATATATTCTTCATCAGGTCGATCAGCTGAATCTATTTATTCCAGTCTGTCTGTCCGTCAGTCTGGTCGTCTATCCGTATGCTTGTGCGTATCGATCTCTAAAATTTAATAGCTAGACAAAAATTGATTTATGGCGCCGCATATAATGCCCTGTTTTTTTTTTTAAGCCGATAACTACTTGATGTCATTTTATAGATTATATTTTCTCGTATTTAGAGCTAGAGTCAAATATTATTAATGTGAATATTATAAAACTTTAACAATTCAATTCAGTTGCAATTTGTTAAAATTTGTCTTCTCAAGTTTTTCATTTGACAGGTGGTGGCCTTGTAGTAAACTAAAATCGTCGATCTAACAGCGTTAATAGTCAGGCACCCCGATATATATATTTAATTCATGTAACTAAAATATTAATCTTACAATATTATAACTAAACTCTTAATCTCTCTTTTAGTATAAGCAAGAAGATATAAATTATACTCATGTTGAGTTCACTGATAATTCATTATGCTTGGAGCTTATAGAAAAACCTCCTCGGTGTATATTTAAACTTCTGACTGAACAATGTCACATGCCCAAAGGATCTGATTCAGCGTATTTAAATAATCTGCATGCGGAATTTGAATATAATCCTATGTACATTAAGGGTTTAGATCGTCGTCATTGGGAAACAGAGTTTGGTATTAGACACTACGCAGGAAAAGTTATTTATTCAGTTGAGGGATTTGTTGATAAAAATCGAGATATGCAACAAGACGTACTTTTTGATTATATGAGCCGTAGTGAACATACATTCCTATGCGATCTTTCTAAAAACCAGGTAAGTTATTAATAATAATAATCGAATAATGTAGATATACATTTTTTAACATGTATAATTTTAACATAGTACGATTTCGCCGAAAACGCGAAATAAATTATATGTATTACTTAATATTTACTTAAGTAGAACAATAACAAATCACTTTTCCTGTTAGGTTCAAACAAAAAAAATTGCAAAACATTTTTTTTGTGGTAAGCACAAGCATATCTGTAAAATTTCAACTTTTCTATCTTCCGTTCGTTCCCACTGACAAATGGGAAGCAATGATTCCAATGTCTTTTTTTTGTAATGAATTCTTGCCCAATATCCGGAGAAACACATTTTACACTAACGGTTGTGCTTTAGTAAATACTGAGCGCATCATGAATATAGTACATCTACAAAAGAACTTTTTCAACAATATTACAGCCCATGAACTCCCAGCAACTCATCGTGCTTATGTTTTTTGCGTATACATGTGTGCATGTGTTGAATGCATACCAACTGTTCAGGTATTTTCTAGTCAATCAGTCCTGAATACAGAATATTCAATCAAGATTCAGAGTATCTCCTATCGGAAACGTTGACTTTAGTTTTCTAATATGTTAATATTAATATTAACTTTTCAAATTTTCTATCTCTTGCCTATTAATAATTGTTTATGTAAAGGATCAATCAAGCTCCAATTTAATACAAAATGTATCAACCAATCAACGAGGTACTAGTAAATCAAAATCTACCGTCAGTGATCAATTTCGCCAACAGTTGCAATCTTTAATTGATGTACTCCAGAATACAAAACTTTGGTAAGTTTAATGCTTATCTTTAAATTATATTTATTTACTTTTAAGTTGTAAAGTATAAATTAAATGTTGAATTATATGTTTAGATCTTAAGTTAATTAATTAAAAATATATAAGTAATAATTTCCTGTATATATATTTTAATTGGAAAATAAGTAAAACATTTAAGAGTTACTGCATTATAGCACCAGAGTTAAAGAAAGCTAGAGTTGATATAAGCTTATAGGGTTGATTTTTTATTCGTGTGCAAAATCGCGTCGAATTGCAAAATTATTATAGTAAGTGACATAAAATTTGTATACTCATTCAAAAAATCAATAATTATTTATTGTCTGTTCGTATGGAAGTTCACCATACCGTAGCTATTGAAGCTTTTACGAATACAAAGACTATTTTGTATTCATCTAATGCAACTACAAATTTGATGGAACTAGCTCAAACGATGAACTACGCCTTAAAATCGAATAAAAATTATCGATAAATGGAGTGAGGTATCTACAAAAATAAGCGATGCCATACGCTTATGCTATTGCTTTTGAGCTATGTCCTTCTTATTGTCAGTCCGTCTGTCCGCCTGTCCACATGATTTCAAACTTTTTCTACGGTATTGAAAATATTAAAATAAATTCGTGAATATTATAAATTATAAAGTTTTTTGCTGTATACTACAAATAATTAGTTGAAGAGTTATGAAAAAATATGTCCACGCTCACTAGGGGTGTGGAAAATCAGATCTGAATAAATTGCGCTTTTTGACATTCTGGTACATTTGGAGCGTACGGAGAAACAGACGGATAGCAGGACGGGGCTTAATCAACTTACCCCATATACTATACTTTGTGGGGTCTGCCACGCCTCCTGATTTCCTATTTCAATGGGCTCAGGGTATTAAAAGTAGAAAAAAGTGGGAGATCCTCATACCCATACCATCTGGGTTTTCATTTACTACAAGGGCGGCAACGACCATACGAAACAACTGAAGTGGCTGGAAAATGTACGTATTTATAGGAGTATACACCCCGCTCGTCATGGCTCAACCAGTGTTTGTGGTAATTCGACAAACAACTCGTTTAATAAATTGGGACTGACTTAGTTGCAATTATTGCATTTGAATGATTTTACACTTTTTATAAAATGAAAAAAATTAAACAAAAATTAAATAAGTAAGAGTGCTCTAGTCGAGACTGCTCGACTAGGGGATACCTTGAGCCCTGTGGAAGAGCCAAATATCAAATCATTCTACTCTTTTTTTATGCATACATACAAACAACACATACATACACACTTACGCACGCACGCATAAAATCGCGCTCTGCCAACTGCGCAGTTGACGCAGCGACTGCGCTTGGGCTGCGATGTGGGCATTACCATGGAAACTTAATTGTTTAATCAATTTTCTTAGCGATAGACTAACTGCATCAAACTTTCACAACTTATTATTAAGTTGCCAAAGCACAAGTCTCTAGTATTTGATTTGCGCTTTTTACAAATAAGGGGCTATTGGGGGCGAATGGGGTGTGGCATCCAAAATCTAAAGATTACGTTATCTCCGTATTCATTACACGCAACTATAGAGTAAATTTGAAGTCTTTAGTTCAAATGATCTACAAACCACACGTTAAAAACATATTAAAATTATCCAAAAATGCTCATAAAATGAAATGAAATGAGTTATCGGAAAAATTTACAAACTTATGAAGCGCATACGCTGCACGCTAAAATTTCAAGTCTCTACGTTTGCGTACTTGTCGCGCTAATCAAAAAAATATATGCTTTATGGGGTGTGGCACGCCTCCTTCTGCTTGTTACATATATTTTCTCAAAACCAATTTACCCTGATTTCCCATTTTCAATGGGCTCAGGGTATAAAAATAATAATACTGAGTTTCATTAAATTTCATTATGTTAATACCAATTTATTATAAATGTGTAATATTTCAGCATATTCAAACTCAGCATATCACAAATGCTATTGCTTGAGACCTGAAATTTTACATGAATAATCTTGTATAACATATGCTGAACGAGTTTATCATTTTTTTTTTTTTATAACGCATCAAATTCGTTTTTATCAGCACTTATCGATAATTTGATAATTCAATCGTTTGAGGTAGTGATTTCAAAATTACTGTGTAGTTGTGTATAATTAATACGAACATTTTGCTATATCACGCCTGAAGGCCTTTGTCGCTCTGGCTTAAAACAAATTGTTATTTAGAATTAATTCTTGGTAACAATAAATAAATAAATAAATAAATTTTGCTATCATTTAAATTGTAGAAGCTTCAATGTTTCCCGATTCGCCACGACCCCAGTTGGGGATAGACTCGTCATATCTTTTTATTAACTCTGTTTTTATATTTTTATATTTTTATACCCCAAAGGGAAAAAGAGTATATTGGTTTTGTGAAATGTCCGTCTTGCTGTCCGTCCGTCTGTCCGTCTGGCCGTCTGTCCGTATGAATGCAATTTTTTTCTACGCTATTGAAGCTAGAGACTTGAAATTTGGAACATATACTCGTGTATACCCTCGAATTATAAAGTGTCAAGATATTCCGGATACCCCCACTAGGGGCGTGGCAAATCGGAAAATGCTTGCGCCCATATTCATATTTTTTGAAGAGCTAGAGAGTTGAAATTTGGAATGTATACTTGCGTTGACCACCCAAGTTCAAAAAGGAAAGGCGGATATATCTACGCCCATTGGGGGCGTGGCAAATCGGGAAAACTGTAACTTCTACAGTTTTAAAGCTAGAATGCTGAAATTTGGCACGTATATTAACGCTTCGATTCTATAAAGATTGATAAAAAAATTTTATATCCACGCCCACTGGGGGCGTGGCAAATCGGATCTTAATATAGAGTGATTTTACAAATTCAGCTATATTTTGAGCACTATTGATGCTAGAGACTTGAAATTTGATGTATATACTCGGATAAGCAACCCAAAATCAAAAAGATATGGCGGACATACCTACGCCTTCAGGGGGCGTGGCAAATCGCAAAAAGCTTATAGCCCCTATAGTTTTAGAGCCAGACGCTTCAAAATTGTATGTTTGTGTTACTGGAGGCCTCCTCTATTGATTCCCTAAAATTAAATCTTACGCCCCTTTGGGGGCGTGGTATATCGAAAAATATCCTGTAACTTTCACATTTTTGGAGTGTAAGCATCCAAACTTTACAGTTACGTTACCCTAGACTCCTTCTAGGAACTTGCCAAATATGATATGTCTACGCCTACTGGGGGCGTGGCAAATTGGCAACAAAATTTGTAACGCCCAGCTACAAAATTCATATGCCTGTGCCACCTATATAAATAAGCTTAATAAGAATTGCTAAGACGACAAACGGCACTTCTGAGAAATATAAGTAATTCGATTTAATGTTGAAGTTCTGCAAATAACTTATCTGATAAAATTATCATTTTTCGTATAGCCTAGGTCAGATATGTTATTTTCTTTTAGTGACAAAAAATTTAAATATCAAATATCGATATTTGTGTAATCGACTTAGTCCGAACAAAATTATTCCACACAAAAAAATTGACGATAGGACCCATCATGTATGTATGTATGTAGGCACGAACAGCTGCGCAACTATTTTCATGCCGTCGCCGCCTCGTCTCGAACGCGGACCCTTTTGCTTACACGCTTTTCATTGCGTGTTGGCAAATCCGAAACTACTTCACTACAAGGGCGACTTTTGACAAATAACTATAGAAGCTGCTGTTAATGCAAACACAATATAAACATAAATCAATCGCAATTGCGATTCTTAGAAAATGCAGAAATGCGCGCATATGAACGTATGTATTTATATGTGTACATACAAAAACGGTTGAATGTATGCGTATAAAGGGCGATATTTGACAAATACAAAACTAAAGAAGCGGCTGAAAATGCAAACACAACTCAATAATAATTTTGATTGAAGAATATGCTAGAATGAATGGTGCTGAATTTATTTGTGACCATGCATAAGCAAACGCGCTTGCACGTTTCAATGTATGTGTAAATGTAAATGTATTTTGCTGTCGCTGCTTAACGCATGCGTGTCATAATTGGCCAAACGTTTTGTTTTAATAGATTCCGACTGACTTAACGGAACTTGATGAAACTTTCAGCATATGATTCTATTGAATTTTTTACATTTATAAAAATGCTAATTCATTCACATAGTTATATTTGCAAAAATTGAAATTGCATAAAATTCACATGAATCTACATAAATGCAAAATTTGAGATAAATTCCCCTGTGGAAACGAGTATCACGTAGGTTTCGTCCTAAGGCAACGTTCTTACTTGTTTATTGGTTAAGATAGTTGAAACATATAAAGATATGTGACAAATTATTATTCTTTATTTCAACCTAAATCACAATTGGAACCTATATAATTTTAATATTTTTTCACAGGTATATACGGTGTATAAAACCAAATTCCCTTAAACAAGCCAATATTTATAATGAATCCTTAGTGCTTGATCAGTTGCGGTATCTTGGAATTGTAGATATAATTCGAATAAGACGGGAAGGATTTCCCATTCATCTGACGTTCTCCGAATTTATATCAAAATACAAATGTTTAATAAGAAATAAAACATATTCAAATAGCCGTAATGGCATACTGCTTGTATTAAGGGAGCTTAATATCCCTGAAAGTGAATGGCAAATTGGTAAAACGAAAATTTTTTTAAGAAGTTCTGCCAATGAACCGTTAGAGGAGAAACGTAAAAGTATTAGATGTGCAAACTCTATAATTATACAGAAAAACTGGAGACGTCATTTAAACAATAAGTATTATATTCATGTAAAGAAATCTATACTTATTATACAACACGCGTATAGGGGTTGGAAATTACGAATTAAATTTTTAAGAATGCGTCGAAGCGTAATAATAATACAAAGTCGATTACGTGGCGTATTCGCAAGAGAGGTAAGTAAAATAAATAAACTGTATCATTTCATACTAATTATATACGTATAAACTCGTTTATATAGACTGATGACAAAATAGTTCAGCATATTAAATCAGTTAGAATATACTAACGTTAATGAAACTGTTTTATATGCGCGCTGATTCCCAAATATTTAATCATATTAAATTAGTTTGAATATACTACATTTAAAAAAAATGATATTTGATTAATAACAATTCTAACTTTCTAATTCTAAATAGTTAAAAATGCTAGTTATAGTGTATTTTTAAAGACTTTCCAAGTTTAACTTTATCTTGTCATTATGTGTTTATATGATTGCCCGTCCATAAATTTTTTAGTACGCATAGTTTGCACTAGCATTTAAATATCACTCTCTCCTAAAAAAATATTAACTATATTTCTTCTAAAAAAATTTATGTTTATTACTTTTGACCCCAAGAAACTGAAAAAATCTGCTTAAATAAAAATAATATAGTAATATAAATTTTTCGTAGGTGGCAACTGCTTTACGTGAAATGCGTCGTGTTGATGAAGAAATGAAGAAACGCGAAAAACTCATAAGTGAAACGTCCGCAATTGATTCTAATGCTATTGAAGATTGTGAGAGGTAATTAAATAGCAGTGTTATAATTATAAGTTATAATTATTCTTATTCGAATACCCATTTCCTTATTACATAATACTACTACATATAATATATTCATTAATTATACAGACACTAGTAAAACATTATTATTTTTAAAAATAAGCATAGAGAGTTCTCAGTTGAGAGTGCTCACACGTATTTTTTTGTGCTCTTGAGTTTTAATTAAATTATCACTTATTATATCACTATAATTGTCACACTATCGCGTTCGGTTAACTTTGGATAACTATCATTACATTGCTGTGCAAGGTTTGATCCGCTGTGCTTTGTGCTTCAGTTATTACCGATTTTCATTTTCGGTTTTGGTGCATCGGCGATTTTGATTTCTATTATCGTTTTTGTTTTGCGTCGCCGTTTGCCAGCTTTCTGTTTCATCTGCTCTCACTTGTTATTGTATGTTACATTTTGCTTGCATACACACTTGTGTCTGAATTTGCTCTCATTAGTTTGTTTTGTGCACAGTATTCTTATTTGTGCGCGATTCTTATTAGTATTGCCGCTCTTTTTGTTGTTGTTTGTTTTTAGTGCTCTCAACACGTTCTTATCTCTTTTAGTTTTGCATTCTTTCGCTTTTTGTTTTTTTTTTCTCGCTTCAATTTTGTTTAACCGCAATCGCCAATATGACATGCTGTAAGAAATCATGTTCTTTTAGGCAGGTTGTTGACTCTGCACAAGCACAATTTGTTAATTGCTGGTTGTGTGAGAACTTGATGCGCACTAAATGTGCTGGCCTCACTGGGCGTGACTATGACAAAATCATGTCCACTACCAAAATTGGTTGCGGTGGTTTACGTTGGTCTTGCCCGAGTTGCTTGGAAAAACCAATTAATTTTTCCAAGATGTATAATTCGGTGAGAGTTAAATTTTTAAAACTGTGCAATATTTCAAAACAGCTTTCTAGTGATATAGAAGCTGGTGAAGAAATATTAAAACAGTATAATTTTGAAACTTCCCACAATCTAATGGAGACTACAACATTATTGGTACCACATTCTGTACCAATGTTGTCTCCAAATTCTTTAGCTCCTACTTCCCCTAATCCAGACTCTATTTCCAATCCACCTTCTGTAGACTTGTCAACACCACCTGGTGCTACTGGTACTTCTAATAAAACTGTCGAGCCTAATCAAAGTCCCACTATAAAAGTAAGAGCGTCCCCGGTTGTTGTTCAAACAGTGAATAACAATCTGTTAGCGACCTCTGAACCCATGGTGCCCACTTTATCAGTTATGTCTCCTCGAAAGCAGGTTTTTTTTATCCAGGCTTTCATCTGACACGACGTACGAAGCAATATCAGCGTTTATCGCTAGTAAGTCTGCAGCAAATGTTTTTATCTCGAAGTTTAATTTCGCAACACCACGTGAAATTGCTTCATTTAAAATCAGTGTGCCGGTTGAGCACTTCACAACTATATGTGATGCCAAGTTTTGGCCACCGCATATAGTTGTACATGAATTCAAGCCTAAGAATCGAAACCGATTACCTCCCGTAACACTGAACCCTACTTCGGTACAATCTTCAGTTAGTATTGTATCAAAAAACTAAATAGTATAAATTCTTTACCGAATCTGTCTTTGGGATATTAAAACGTTCGAGGCCTAAATTCCAAACATAATGGTTTATTTTTGAGCAGTTTCAGTTTTCAATATGATGTCATTGTGTACACTGAAACGTGGCTTAGTCCTAAAATTTATAATAGTGAGATTCTGTCTAATAACTTCACTATTTATAGATGTGATCGAATGATTCGCAGAGGAGGGGGTGTCTTAATAGCTGTTAAGGCCGATATTCTCTCCGAATCATTAAGTTTCAAAGCACTTCATGATGCTGAGATTATTGGGGTTAAAATAACTCTCCCATCTATTTGCATCTATGTCACTTGCTCATATGTTCCTCCCTCTTCTGATGTAAAAGTCTATGCACAACATATAACTTGTATTAAAGAAATTTTTGAACATGTAAATGATAATGACTTATTTATAGTGCTAGGTGACTTTAATATACCTAACACTACTTGGTCGTCAGCTCCCAATTTTAACTACCTTATTCCGTCTACAGATCATTATCTTTTTAATGAACTGTTTAGTCTATCAATGTTTCAAATGAACTCTATTTTGAATCATTTGAATCGTTCACTTGATCTGGTTTTTATTAATGATGATTCTGTCATTAATGTTACCAGAACAACCCCTATCTGTATGCCAGAAGATTTGCATCATCCCACCTTAGATGTCTTGTTTTCCATAAAGATGTCACCTATTTCTGCCCCGATTCCCCAAATAAGGCGTCGCTGTTTTTATAAATGCAATTTTGTCTTGCTTAATGATTTAATTAATGCAAATGACTGGACGCTTTTATACGACTCACTGGATGTTAATTTGGCAGCTAATATTTTCTATGAAACTTTAAGCTCTATCATTGATGTCTGTGTCCCTTCGTACCACTCTAGGCCTGCTTCTAATAAGCCCCCCTGGTTTACTCAGACTCTTTCTAATTTTAGAAACATTAAAACCAAATGTTTTAAGAATTTTAAAAAGTCTGGTTCAATCGTTGACTGGTCTAAATACTCAATAGCCAAGTCAAATTTTAATCTTTTAAATGCTAGGTGTTATGAGAATTACCTTTTACATTGTAAAAGGAAATTCGTTCGTGATCCGAAGCAATTTTATTCGTTTGTAAACTCGAAGCGTAAATTATACAATTTACCTTCCATGTTTTTCCTTGGAGAAGAAAAAACTTGTAATGATCAAGATTCCTCAGATCTTTTTGCAAAATTTTTTCAATCCACTTATTCTTCCGATGTCTCACACGCCCCGTCGTACTCATTTGAAAGTCCTGCAACGAATATTATCAATGTTCCAAGTGTTTCCCTTGTGTCTCTGGTTTCAGCCATTCGGACATTGAAATCATCTTTTTCTCCTGGTGCTGATAATATTCCAAGTTGTGTTATAAAGGAATGCAGTGCTTCGTTACAGTTACCTTTATTGAAACTATTCAATTTGTCCCTGGAGACTTCTGTTTTTCCATCTATTTGGAAAGAGTCATTTATTATTCCATTACATAAAAAAGGTGGAAGGTCTGACATTTCAAATTATAGAGGCATAGCTAAACTATCTGTTATCCCAAAATTATTTGAAAAAATTTTAATATCAAACTTACAACACTTTTGTAAATAGATTATTTCGCCATCTCAACATGGTTTTTTCCAGAATCGATCAACTTCAATAAATTTATTAGAATTTTCTTCTCTAATTAACGATAGCTTTTTAAATAAAATGCAAACTGATGTTATTTTTACTGATTTCAGCAAAGCATTTGATTCAGTTAATCATAATATCTTAATTTGCAAACTTGATCATTTAGGATTTCACCCTAAACTTGTGTCTTGGATATCATCCTATTTGAAAGGCAGGACTCAAAGGGTATTGTTACGGACATCAATTTCGAAGCTTATCTCTGTTTCATCAGGCGTACCGCAGGGCAGTCATTTAGGTCCGCTGCTTTTTACCCTCTTTATCAATTATCTTCCTAGCTGTATTGTTCACTCCAAAATTTTTAATTATGCAGATGATGTAAAGCTCTGCCTTTCATACTCCAACTTACTTGACCATCTTCTCCTACAAGATGATCTTAATTCCTTTCAGCGTTGGTGTGTGACTAATCAGTTGCATTTAAATTGCTCTAAGTGTATGACATTGACCTTCAGTCGTACCATCCCACATATTGTTAATTACACTATTAACAACATTTCCTTGCAACGAATTTTGACTGTCAAAGATCTGGGTGTTATTTTTGACACAAAATTTTCTTTCAATCTTCATGGCTCTACTATCGTAAATGAAGCTAAAGGTGCTCTTGGTTTTATTAAACGCTGGTCAAAGGAGTTTAAAGATCCCTTTATCACAAAACTATTATATACTTCGCTGGTTCGACCTATTTTAGAATATTGTTCAATTATTTGGTCTCCACAGCATAAACTGTATCAGGATCGTATTGCATCGGTCCAGAAACAGTTTCTTATTTTTGCGTTGCGTGATTTAAACTGGGATCGTAATCTTCGTTTACCATCTTACCAGAGTAGGCTTCTTCTTATTAATCTTCCCTCATTAATCAATCGTAGAACAATTCTGGGGATTGTTTTCCTACATAATTTGATTATTGGTAAAATTGATTCGCCTTGTCTGTTAATTCAGCTTAATTTTTCTGTTCCCTCCAGAACAAGCAGACACTTTCGTCCGTTGTATTTACCTTTATGCACATCGGATTATTCTTTGCATAGCGCGTTTCATGTGTTATGTAGTAATTATAATAAATTTTATCATGTGTTCTCCTCTGAACTCTCTCTTCCCTTAACAAAATCATCAGGTCATCTTCATAGTAGCCTGTAAATCTTAAATTTGTACTTATATCTAAGACTATAATTAATTTAATTTGTAAGTTTCCCACAAATACTCTCTATCTTGTATAGCTTCTATAATATCACTGACTAAAATGGCTGTGAATTGGGGCATAGCTGGCCGTACTGGCAAATAAAGTACCCCCACCGAGTTGGTGGTATTATTGATAATTTATGTTATTTTAGGCTTTATAATTATATAAATATTTCTATTGTTTACATTTAAGTTGACTTCAGTTTTGTCAATGTCTTTTTAATAATAAATAATAAATAATAATAATATTTTCTTTATGATCTCATCTAAATTATGTATTTACAAATATCTTAATATATATAACTTTTTGACTTTACATTTTATTTTAGATTAGTGCAATCGGAAATTAAAGTTCTAACTAATATGGCAGAGCACATAAGTAATACTATAGGAAAATCGATAGTTGAAAATTCCTTTGCTGAAAATAAATCTATTGATGATGGACATCTGCAAAATTTAGAAACGGTCGATTTAGATAATTTGTTTGCGTTCTTGTCAGAAGCAACAACAATACCTTCTAATCCATTAATTGAAGAAATAAATGATACTATGAGTAGTTTGGTGTTGGATCTTGATGGCGAAGTAAGTACTTCTTATGAACATGATTAATATTTGATTTTTCTTTAACAGTTAATAAAAATGGGACTCCAGCATAAACTGGTTTTGTTCAAATGTATATAACAGTTAGATGGCATGGTTTAGCCCATAAACTATGTATATCCTTAATCAGAGTGGAGTGTTAATTCCGTTGTCTGTCATCTGTCCGTCTATCTGTATCAGTTCCCAGCTTAGTATATTTTAGGCTTAATCTCACATATTGGAAAATGGAATAGCTTAGAACAATTCTAAATAGCGTATATTTATTAATTCGCAGAATATTTAATTATTATTCAATAAAAACTACGCAGTATTAAAGTACAATGTGAACTTAATTGTTTAATAGATTTGTCTGTCAGTGTAGATGTTGATCATCTCAGCTTGTCATCCAGTACCATATGACTATATCGTCTTTCACTCCTCGTTGTGATTGATACTGTTGAAATCCAAGAGATAATGTTGTATTAAATGGAAGAAACACTGTTTTTCTTTCCAAATGTTCATAATGCGAACAGGCAGAAGAATAAAGTATATATTTTTTAACCAGACGCGTCACGCGTTGCTTCCATTTAGCCCTGCCCGTCTGTTCGAAATGTGCCTTGCAATTGAATCTCGATTTGTATAGCTATGTATGTTGATTCGTAGGGAATTTGATATAATTCTGATTTTTCTTATATTTTTATACTCGTTTCCCAATGGGAAATAGAGTATATTGGTTTTCTCCGTCTTGCTGGCCGCCCGTCTGTCCGTATGAATGCAATATTTTTCAACGCTATTGAAGCTAGAGACTTGAAATTTGGAACATATACTCGTGTATTTTCCCTATAAGCCCACTGGGGGCGTGGCAAATCGGAAAATGCTTGCGCCCATGATCAAGAAATCATATTAGTTGAAGATCTAGAATGTATACTTGCGTTGACCACCCAAGCTTAAAAAGATATGGCTGATATATCTACGCCCATTGGGGGCGTGGTCAATCGCAAAACCATATAGTTCCTACAGTTTTAGAGCTAGACGCTTCAAAATTGAATGTTTGTGTTACTGAAGCTGAATTTGAACCTACATCTACTACATATGTATCGTTAAAGCACACCATCTCAACTAGCAAAGCCACTTCCTATTTATTATGCGAAAAAAATTAAAAAAACTATCCGAAATATCTAGTCGCAAATTCCAAACTAATTCACTACAAGGGCGACTTTTGACAAATACAAAACTAAACTGCTGTTAATGAAAACACAATATAAACACAAATCAATCGTAATTGTGATGCTTAGAAAATGCTGAAATACGCGCATATGAACGTATGTGTATGTGTACATACATACAAAAATGGTGGTCTGTTTGAATGTATGTATTTTTATTTGTCAAATATTGCCGCTTCTTTAAGCGGCTGAAAATGCAAACACAATTCAATAACAATCTTGGTTGAAGAATATACTAGAATGAATGGCCTTGAATTTATGTGTGCACATGTATAGCAAACACGCTTACACGTTTCAATGTATTTGTAAATGTAATTTGCTGTCGCTGCTGAACACGTGCGTGTGATAATTGGCCAAAAGTTTTGTTTAATAAATTGGGAATGACTTATCGGAACTTGATGAAACTTTCAGCATATGATTCTATTGAATTTTTTACATTTTATAAAAATTCTAACTCACTAACGTGGTTATATTTGCAGCAGACCTTCAATTTACAGTGTATGAGGATAGGTAATTAAAAAGAGACAAAATGTAATAAAAATTGAAATTGCATAAAATTCACTTGAATCCACATAAATACAAAATTTGAGATATATTCTTAAATTGAATATACCAGATACCCCTATGGGAAACGAATATCACGCATTCGGTTACGCCCGAATGCAACGTTTTTACTTGTTTAAAATTTTAATAGTTGAAATTATAGCCGTTTGTTATGGCATTAAATCTTTCTTACTAATTGAATTGTAAATACTATCATTTGACAATCTATAGTTTTTTGTATGTTTCATAATAATTTAAATTATTTTGAAGTTAGAGACTTCTTATTGTACATCGAGTTAGCTTAAATATCGGTAACTGGTCAGGCATTTATTTCATAAATTTACATACATACATACATTCAACACGTTTTTCTTCCATTCTATTGAATGGTAATTGTAATTTAATTGTGTTGGTTATTAGCATAAATTCTAATTTCGAATTTCGTACTAAACTAATTTTTGTGTTAAATATTTAGTGATATAAAAATAAAATTATAAATTACCTCCTCCTCAACTTGGGTGACATGAATTCACATACGAATCACAACGGGACGAGAGCATTATTGCGAAGTATATTGAAAAATAGAGGAGTCTAATCAAAATATTAAAGAATCATAATGTAACTAACATTCACGCATGTTTCCGATTTGCCACGACTTTAGTGGACGTATTCGAAAAATCTTAACACGAGTATATTATATATTTTAAGTCTCTACTTTCGAAAGTGTAGAAAAATCCAAAATGCATCCATTGCACAATTTAATCTACTCCCTTTGGAAACGAAGTTGAATGAAATCTATAGCTCGAACGATTAAAAAAATGTTGCAAAAGAGTATTCATCGACATCAAAAAGGCGTTTGACATACTTCCTACTAATAAAGTCATAATGAGAAACAGGATGAATTCACTATCAGTATGGCTAACACTATTCTTCCTCAATGGAGTGTATTAGGCGCGCTGTTATAGCCGGCTTGGCTACAACACACAACTTTGAAATAGCGACATATGCTGGTGATATCGTAGTCATTGCTAAGAGTGCCGATACGCTTGCTGACCCAAACCTTCTTCAAGAACGACGTGGCCTGATTGAAGAATGGATGCAAAAGTGGAGAATAATGGTCGACGCCCAAAAGTTAAATTCTCTCTCAGACCCAGGAGTTATCCTTCAGTCTCAGTCAATGCATCCATTTTAGTAAGCGATACAGTGGCTTACTTTGACAGCATATAAAAGTGAAACAAGCACAGCTGCAAGCGAAGACAAAATTCAGTTATATAAGTTAGTATTTTAGTCAATATTTCAGTCAATATGGAATATGTTTTGCTGCTCTGCAATTCGAAATTTCAAAATATTGCAGCAACAACTGGTGCTCCGTGTTATATTACCAATTTCAATATACGTAAAGACCTCAAGGTACCTTTCGGCAAAGATGAAAAAAAGAAGAAAAAAAAAATATATAAATACGCTAGAAAATAATAATGAGCATTTGCTGTGTGACTCATATAGAACTGCAAGACTATTATACATATAGTTTCAATGGACCTCGAACCATCCGGCTATATATAATTAATGCAGAAAAAATATGATAAAATATGACTGTCGAACAACACTCCATATTAAAACTGTTATAAAAACATGCTATTTTGTCGTTGATATAGACTAAATTTGATCGTGCTTTTAAAATAAGTGGTATAAACAGTTATCTAACAGGTTAATAAGGAAAATACATCGCTATTCCTTAAATAATATTTAATTCTTGATTACAGATATAATTTTGGCTGATTTTCGAGACGTATTCTAGTCTTCTTCCTTTTCGCCGGTTTTTTTAAAGGTTATATTTCCTTCAAGTGACAGCAGAATAATTAAAAAAATGTGTACATAATTTTTTGTTCCGAAAATAACTTCAAGTGTGCTCTAGTGCTCGACTAGGAAATACGCTGAGCCCTGTGAAAATACCAAATATCAAATCATTTCACGCTTCTTTTATGAATACATACAAATAACACATACACATAAAATATATATATATATATATATATATATATATATATATATATATATATATATATATATATATATATATATATATATATATATATATATATATATATACACTGCGTGTCATCAGGTTAGCGCCCCCCCTTACACTCATTTTCTTTTCGTTTTTTCTCTTTGCCTATTGCACGCATCTTCATAGTTTTTGTTTTGATTATGTTACCACCATATATTATCTATCTCATAATGAAACAAAGCGCGGGAGAAGAACCGTTATGTTTTAATTTCTATTAAAGCTATTTTCGCAAAGAATGTGTGCACTTATTTTGCGTCATCAGATTAGCGCCGCCAAATGCAATTTTAGATATCTTGCTTATTATGACAATTACAGTCACCAAATTTTTTTTGATGCTCAATCGGTTCAATATCTTTAAATAAATGTGCACTTTGGGTAAAGGAACAGTTTTATCTTTGGTTGAAAAATCAAAGATTGAGGCATACTTTGCATCTGGACTATCCTACCATAAAATTGCAGAAAAAACGGGAAGACACAGAAGACCAATTGAAAATTTTCTTAAAAATAAGGAAAGCTATGGAAAAAACTACAAAGGCGACAATAATTAAGTGATTCCAATGGCAGATAGAAGAGCAATACTTCGGGAAGCTTCAAATTCGCACGAGTCGACCATCAAGATGAGGGAAAAAACAGGTGTTAAGGCAAGCTTATCAACCGTCCTAAGAGTTTTCAAGAAAGCTTATTTCTTAAAGAGACTGAAATTAAAAACAAAAACACCACTCACTATGCTGAGAAAATAAATGCGCTTAAATTTTGTCCGAGCGCACATGACGTGTTTTACCCATTGGCGGTGTTGGAAGCTGCCGAGCTTTTTCGGCAACTCTGGCTCCAATCATTTACGAAGGCAAATAATAAAACCACGATTTATATTAGCTTATTATTTATTAATTTAATGCCTAGTCCGCGATGATCGTATAGGCAAAGTTAATACAATTACAATAGAGAGATGTAGGTGTTGCTCGCTTGAAGGTGAATTTCGAACTTAAAGAATAGAATACAAAATGATAAGCAAGTGACTGAGCAGCATAAATTTACATATGTATGTGTGTTACAGTTTCTTTTTGTGCCGAACTGCACTATGAGCGAATGAGAATGTGATAAAGAGCAGATGGCTTAAGAGAAGCTTATTTAAGAGCAATTATTAGCTGCTGCGCCGAACATCCTCCCCCCCCGTTGAAAGACCAAGTCTTTTAACAGGATCATCAACCGGAAGGACGCACAGCTTATTGACAGCTCGACGTGTAGTTCCAGTGGGTGTGCGCAGAACAGCGACTCTCACAGCACCATCAGCTCCAGCGATGGTCTCAACGACTCGAGCTAATGGCCATTTTAACGGCGGCAAGTTTTCGTCCTTCACACATACGACATCATTGACCTTGATCGGAGGCTGCAATGTGACCCATTTTCCACGCTGTTGAAGAATAGTAAGGTACTCCTCACTCCAGCGCTTCCAGAACAATTGCTGTATGTAAGCAATGCGTTGCCATTGACCGAGGCGATTGTGATCGAGCCCAGTTACATCTGACTCGGAAAAATCGATGATTGGTCGACCAATCAAAAAATGTCCTGGAGTGAGAACTCCAAGATCATCGGGATTTTCTGAAAGTGGAACAAGAGGACGAGAATTGATTATAGCCTGAATTTGGCATACCAAGGTGCGAAGTTCATCGAAGCCGAGAAGTGATGATCCCATAGCGCGGTATAGATGACTCTTTGCGGTCTTCACTGCTGCTTCCCATAGGCCACCGAAATGTGGCGAGCGAGGAGGTATGAACTTCCAATCAAAACTGTTGTTGATGCAGTAGTTCTGAACTTCAGTGCGATGTTCCTGGCTCAACAATAAACGTTTCAGATCCGCTAGCTCGTTCCGTGCACCCACAAAGTTAGTAGCGTTGTCAGACCAAATGCATCTTGGAATGCCGCGCGTACTGATGAATCGCTTGAGGGCGCCCAAGAAAGCTGCGGTTGACAGATCCTTTGCGAGCTCCAACCATACAGCCTTAGTTGCGAAGCAAACGAATACGCAGATGTAGCATTTTATTGAAGTTCGGTTTCGTCCATCGGGTTTGTAGTAAAATGGTCCACAGTAGTCGATTCCAGTGACAGTAAATGCCGGTGAAAACTGTATACGATCCTTAGGCAAGTCCTCCATTATATGCTCCACTAGACGAGGCCGGGATCTACAGCATATGACACATTTTCGCAATGCTCGGCAGACAGTTTTCATGCCGCCTATGGGCCAAAACTGGAGTCGAATTACTCCAAGCAAGGCCTGCGGTCCTGCATGATGAAGCGCCAGATGAAGATGAGATACTATAGAGAAGATCAAGGGATGTTCTTTGGGCAAGATAATTGGGTGGTGCGCATCGACGCCGAGAGTAGAGTGCCGCAAGCGGCCACCAACTCGAAGTAGACCAAAGTCCTCCATAAACGGAGAGAGCGAAAGAATGGCGCTTGACGAATGAACATTCTTTCCATTTCGTAGTGCAGAGAATTCTCGGTGCAGCTGAGTTCTTTGAACAAGACGACACAATATGTGTGATCCTTGACGAAGATCGTCCGCTGACAATCCAGGTGCCTTTGTTACGTCGCTGCCGTCATCGAGTTTGAGAAAACTTTCCTGTTCAGTTTCTGGAACTCCGCGAAGTGCGTCTCTTGAATTGGAACACCATTTTCTCAACTTAAAGTTTCCTCGAGCAAGAAGACCTGCGGTTTGTTGCATTATGTCGCGAACTTCTTCAACTGAATTGCCTCCTGAGATCAGGTCATCAACGTAGAAATCTCGCAAAACCGTTTTGGATCCTAATGGGTATGCCGACGACTCATCTATTGCTAGTTGATGCATTGCACGAATGGCCAAAAATGAAGCGGGTTTGGTCCCATAAGTGACGGTATTCAATTTGAAGACTTCGCTAGCATCGTCTGATGAGTTTCGCCATAAAATGCACTGGAGCATAGAATCAGGCTCCGCGACCTTCACACACCTATACATTTTACCAATGTCACCAGTAAGTGCAATCGAAAATGTACGAAAACGAACGAGTGTGTGAAACAAGGTAGCTTGAATAGTCGGTCCTGACATAAGCAAATCATTTAATGAGAAACCAGATGTGGTAGCTGCCGAGCCATCGAAGACAACTCTCAGCTTTGTTGTCGAACTCTCTTCTTTGTATACGCAATGATGAGGTAAGAAATATTTGCATTCATTAATCTCTTCGCTGGGAACCAAAGACATATGATTGAGATCAATATATTCCTTTATAAATGCTGAGTATTTCTCCTTTAAAGTTTGATTTCGAGCGAACTTACGCTCTAAATTCAACAATCGACGCTTGGCCTGCAAATAGGAATCGCCCAAAGATTCAACGCCTTGCTTTTTTGGCAAACAGACTGAATATTCCCCAGAAGGTAATCGACGATAGTTTGTAATGAAATGCTGCTCGCAATTAAGTTCTTCTGTGGTTACCTTGGCAATAGGCTCGAAAACGTGTTCCACTTCCCAAAACTGACGCACCAACTCATCAAGCCGAGTGCTGTGATTGGGGTGATCCGAATTTCTTTGGGTTGCGATAAACGAACAGAGTTTGTGGGCATGTTGCCCACCACCTGAAATGATCCAGCCGAGCTGCGTTTTCTGCACAACTGGTAATCCAGGTGCCAACTGAATTTGCCCAACACACATCAGCTCGAAGAAGAGACCAGCTCCGATGAGAAGATCAATCCGTTGTGACTTATGGAACAAAGGATCAGCTAGCTGTAAGTTTGAGGGTATATTCCAAGTGTTAGTAGAAATTGAGATGCCAGGCTGGTTGTCAGTAATAGTCTGGGCGACGATGGCAGTGATGGAGGCAGAATAATCAGAAATCCGCGATTTCAGAACGAGATTGACTGAATATCCTTCAGTTGAGAAGCTGGCATCTCCAATGCCAGACACTGCAGTCAGTGATTTACATTTTCGAAGCTGAAGCTGATTTGCAAACCGACTGGTGACGAAGTGAAGTTGAGATCCTGAGTCCAAGAGCGCACGACACGGAACGAATGTGCCAGCTCGGTTCTTGACAAGGATTATAGCAGTGGCTAGAAGCACCACATCAGACGAGTTAGGAGATATGTGGACTTGAGGCAGAGAAGGTGACATTGCAACCATGGCAGTGGGATGTATTGCATTTGCTTGTTGTTTAAGTTGAGGGACTACGTTCGATGTAACTGTTGAAGACTGATTGTAATGCAATAAAGTATGGTGCTTCAATTGGCAGGTACGGCAGGAACCAGATTTGCAATCCTTCAGCTGATGTCCTTTTCTTAGGCAATTGAGGCAAAGGGCGAGCCTCTTGGCCTCCTTTTGCCTTGCCATTGGGGACAATTGCTCAAAACGCTTACATTGGAATAGCGCGTGACTTGGATCGTCACAAAAGACACAACGAATGGGAGTCTTCGAAGCAACAAATGCTTTTCTTAAAGGAGTACTCACGATCTTTCCTGACTTCCCAACCTGACCATCCTGCAAGACTTGATCCACATTTTCAAGGACTCGACACCGTCCTTGCAAGAATTCTGACAATCTCGACCAAGATGGCAACTCATTAGTAGATAAGCCTTCCTCCCGTTTAGCCTGAGTAGCCTTGTCCCGCTTTTGCAACACTGTTTGCACGATGACACAGTCAGCAACTTCTTCCCGCGATGCTAAAGAATCCATAGCCCGAATGTGAGACGTAACTTTATCCACCAACTGCCTCAGCCTGCCCACAGATGCATCAACTTTCTCAAGCCGGAAGATTGCTCTGATGTGTGCCTGTACAATAAAACGCTTATTATCAAATCGACGTTGAAGAATATCCAGAGCGACGAGATAGTTGGCTTTGTTGATTTCCAATGAGCTGATGGTATCCAACGCAGAACCACTTAAGCAGGATCGAAGATGCTGGAACTTCTCAATAGGACTGAGATCCGGATCAGCATCTATTATCGTCTTAAACATAGAGTAGAAGTTTTCCCACTCAGTGTAGACTCCACTAAATTTTGGCAGCTCCAGCTGCGGCAAACGCGATCGATTAGCCATGACGAGTGTTGGATGAGCATTTGAACCACTTGTATTAAGCGTCGACGAAAGTTGTTGATCCGACCGATTTCCTAGTTCACTTTGAAGCAAGACTTTAAACTTAAACAAGGTTGATTCAAACCGCGCAGGCAAATCACTAGATATGGACTCAAAGTTAGATTCTTCTAGGCTAGTATGGACTGAATCAAAGTTTGACTCTAGCTTGCTTAGCGAATCCAAAAGCACACGTAAATCACACGAGTCCATGTGACTTAATTTGTCAATGTCCATATCAGCATATAACCTTTCAAGTCTATCGAAAAGCGCGTTTGTTTTGAGTTTTAAGAAAGTAACCTGAGATTCAGGCACTTGATCAACATTCGACTCTGAGTTATTCATTTAAGTTTGCTTACT
This sequence comes from Drosophila meridionalis, assembly GCA_035045145.1. Taxonomy (NCBI): domain Eukaryota; kingdom Metazoa; phylum Arthropoda; class Insecta; order Diptera; family Drosophilidae; genus Drosophila; species Drosophila meridionalis. The sequence continues at coordinate 15,197,903 of JAWNPG010000037.1, forward strand.
CGCGAAAAAACACGTTTTGTTACAAAATTAATGCACAAGCTAATATACTCTCTAATGCACTTCGAGTTTAACTGATCTAATATGCAGGTTCACTCTTTCACTGTAAATGCGTGTGTTTGTATGTGTGTGATCGACACAGCTATTTTCGGATTAGCGGGCCTTCTATGCAAACGCTGCACAAAGAAGCGCCAAAAACCGCGACGAACAACCGACGAACAAGAATATGATAAAGATAAGCACAACGCAAGCGCGACCGCAAGCTTATCTGAGCTTTTATATATGTCTGTATATGTGTCTTCTATGATTGACACAGCTTTTTCGGCTTAGCGGGCCCTATATGCAGACGATGCACAGCAGGCGCCAAACGCGACGAACGAAACAGACGATTAAAGAGGAATAAGAAAAACTCAAGATAATGTACGCACAATGCCATGCACTATTATATACACAAATTAATATATAACTTGAGCATAAATGTTAATGTTTTACACGACGAGATTTGTTATTAATTTGAATGCACTATTTTGCACAAATTATAACGCTTTGCACTGTCGTGTACGACGAAGTTTATTGTTAATTTGAATGCACTATTTTGCACAAATGTTAATGTTTTACACTGTTTCGTCGTACAACGCGATGTGTTATTAATTTGAATGCACTATTTTGCACAAATGTTAATGATTCACACCGTTGTACTTTGACGAAGTTGAGTACTAACTTGATACACTAAACGAAAACACCACGGACTGTATAAATCACGTCGGGGTCACCAAAATGTTGGAAGCTGCCGAGCTTTTTCGGCAACTCTGGCTCCAATCATTTACGAAGGCAAATAATAAAACCACGATTTAATTTAGCTTATTATTTATTAATTTAATGCCTAGTCCGCGATGATCGTATAGGCAAAGTTAATACAATTACAATAGAGAGATGTAGGTGTTGCTCGCTTGAAGGTGAATTTCGAACTTAAAGAATAGAATACAAAATGATAAGCAAGTGACTGAGCAGCATAAATTTACATATGTACAGTGGTTCATAGCTTATTTCAACCAGCACTTTAAAAAAAGTTTGTTGGGCTATAAAATCTAAACTATTGGCAATATCCAAAAAACGCAGGTTGTTAGTGTGATGTTTTAAATATTACAAAATCAATTCATTTATTTTTTAAATATTTTTTCATTATTTAATAATGTTTAAAAACTAAAAAATGAGACCAAGACAGTTCCACAGCTTATTTCAACCACTTATGAAATAGCATTATTTAACATTATAAAAACTTAAAATAATAACAAATTAATACTTTAAGCCTTTTTGGGATAGATTCCACCAACTTTTTAGTGACTTCTGGAGTAATTTTTCCCATTCCTCAACCAATGCAGTTTTTAGGTCCGATTTGTTTGAAATTTTGTGTTTGCGAATGTTTGTTTCCAAAATCGACCACAAATTTTCGATTACATTTAAATCTGGCTATTGGGCTGGTGGTTTCATAACGTGCGGACATTTCCAGATCAGCCAAGTCTGGACAATTCCCGCAGTGTGTTTCGGGTCATTATCTTGGTAAAACCTGAAGTCCTCCTTTATGCCCAGTTTCTGAGCACTTTGGATTAAATTTGACTTCAAAACATCTAAATATTTAAGTTTATCCATCGTAGTTTCGACGAACTCCAAGTTTCCAACCCCGGCTGCTGACATACAGGCCCAAACCATAACGCTGCCTCCGTCATGCTTTACAGTAGCCCTCAAATTTTTTGCGTCAAGCTCTGTGTTAGGCCTACGCCACACATATGAAGGTCCATCCGACCCAAACAAATTAAATTTGAACTCATCACAAAGTAAAACTGTGTTCCAGAATCCAATGTCCTTGTGCAAGTGCTCCTGTGCAAATTTTAAGCGACACTTTTTGTTTTTGTCGCTTATAAAAGGCTTCTTGCTTGGTACTCTACCATTAAAGTCATGTTCCCGAAGCACACGGCGAATAGTTTCTGGGTGGCATGACTTGCCCAACTCCTCCTTAACATCATTGGCTACTTGTCTAGTAGATAGCCTTGGGTTATCCCGGTTTTTTGTTACAATATAGCGTTCGTCCCTGGGATTAAAAATTTAGTTTGGAGCATTTCTTAAGAGAAGCTTATTTAAGAGCAATTATTAGTTGCTGCGCCGAACAGGCGGTATGTTGTCTTTTCAGATGAAACAAAATTTAATTTGGAAGAACCTGATAGTTATAACTATTATTTCCATGATCTACGCAAAGAAGAACATCACATGGATCGGTTGCATAGCTGGGTGGGGTGGGTGATGGTGTGGGGAGCATTATCATACTACGGCACTTGCGAGCTTCAATTTTTGACATCGCGCTTGAACGCACACGACTACAACTACGTGTTGAAAACGGCTTGTCCGCATTTCCAAAACATTTTCCAAAACCTGCAATGGACTTTTCAGCATGATAATGCTTCAATTCACATTTCTCGATCCGTGAAGTCATGGATTCAGGGTCAAAAAGTTGATCTCATGGAGTGACCACCATATTCACCCGACCTTAACATCATTAAAAACGTCTGGGGCAAGTTGGTCAGGATACTGTATGAGTTCGGAAAGCAGTATAGTACAAAGACAGACAGAACAACTTTATAATTCAATTCCTAATCGGATTTTTGAAGTAATTTTAAACAAAGGCGGGACTACGCACTACTAATATTACTTTAAAAAGATAGAAATTGAATATACAAGTGTTATAAACTAACATTATTCGCCAACAACTTAATTAAATTTAATTTAACACAGGGGGCGCTAACCTGATGACCAAATTTTTGTTACATTTTTTTTGTATCTTTCCGAAAAACTTTTATTAAAAAATATTCCTTATTGCTACAGAAGCCATTATTGTTTTATTATAAAGAGAATTGAATGTAGCATAATATAAAAAAAATTAAAGCTGGAGCTCTGATGGTTTAGATTTTATTGAGGATTGACGGTAAAAGTAAAGGGGGCGCTAATCTGATGACGCGCAGTGTATATACAGTACCGTGCAAAAGTGAGTGGATGTTTACAAATTCGACTTTCGTCGCTCATTAAAAAGAAACCATAAAAGCAAATCAGATAATTTTTTTTATTTTTTGTTAATTATAGTATTCTTAATAAATAGAAAAAAAAACTTCATGAAAAAATCTGACGAATTCAAAGAGTTAGAAAGAAAAAAGTAAAAAGTGCACGTTTCAAAAAAATGACATATTTTCGCTTTCTACCGCTGTTCCTTGACAAAATATTAGAGACTTACGGTTATTTGAGCTCTTTTCATATTTCTTTTATTCCTAAACTGATTTGAAACGGGCTTATTGCAATTGAAACGCAATTTATTCCATTTTTAACATATTTAAAAATGATTGTTAAAAATTGTTAAATAATGATACAAATTTCAACCGAAATTTAAAATTTTTTTGTGTGCCTGTCCGATATGGTCTGTGCTTCAAGTACTATTGCCGAAAAGCTTGGTATTAGCCAATTTGCAATGATTGATGTTCAAAGGATACGAATTTTGACCTCAAACCACATGTGAAAGTTCGCAATAATTTGTGTTTGGACTCAGATACTCCACTAATTATGTCGGAAATGAGGAAAAAAAAAAAAGTTGCTATAACCAAAGGCTACTTCTCTAGCAATTGAAAAAACTGTTAGCGTATGAACTATTAGAAGAGCACTTCGTGACATTGGATATTCCTCATGCCTTAAGAATACTATAATTAACAAAAAATAAAATAAATTATCTTATTTGCTTTTATAGTTTCTGTTTTATGAGCGACGAAAGTCAAATTTGTAAACATCCACTCACTTTATATATATATATATATATATATATATATATATATATATATATATATATATATATATATATATATATATATATATATATATATATATATATATATATATACGCATGCATAGGCGCGCGCTCTGCTAACTGGCGCAGTTGACGCAGCGACTGCGCTTGGGCTGCAGTGTGCGAATTACTATGGGAACTTAATTGTTGAATATAGTGATGGATTAATTTCGTCAAACTTTCACAACTTATTAATGGCATTCATACATTTGTATTTGGCAAAGAACAATTCTCTAGTATTTAATTATTTTAATTTTTTACAAATAAGGGGCTATTGGGGGCCCATGGGACATGGTATCCAAAATCTAAAGATTACATAATATTCGTATTAATTATACGCAACTACATAGCAAAGTCTCTAGAACAAATGATGTACAAACCACACTTTAAAAACGAATAAAAATGATCGATAAATGCTCATAAAATCGAAATGCAATGAGTTATCGGAAAAATTTTATAAACTTGTGCAGCGTATCGTAAAATTTCAAGTCGCGTACTTAAAAATATCTCAGCGTTCACACGGACGGACAGACGGACAGACAGACGGACGGACGCACAGACGGACAGGGCTAAATCGACTCGTCTTGTCGCGCTGATCAAGATTATCTATACTTTATGGGGTGTGGCACGCCTCCTTTTCCCTGTTGCATACATTTTCGCAAAACCATTATACCCTGATTTCCCTTTTTTATGGCCTCAGGGTATAAAAATAACTAATCAAAATAAATATATCCAAGAGCGGAGCGTAACTATCTCGCCAAAGCCGACTATAACAAGTAAGAAAACTCTAGTCGGAGGTGCCCGACTAGGAGATACCCTGAGCCCCGTCCCATTTGTATTGTTTAATACGCTATGTAGCTTGCATATAACATTACATTTTGCAAAATTAAATTATAATTTTGAAATTTTATTCAACTAGAATGTATGTAAATCAAAAATAAATTAATAATTAAATAAATAAACAAAAAAATGAAAAGAAAGCAAACATCACCGCACTTGGGCTCGAACCTGCATCTATTTACTACATAAGTAACGTTAAAGCACGTCATCTCAACTAGCACGACCACCTTATGTTTATAGATTTAAAAAAAAAAATAAAAAAAGTTACGCTGTTGTCACTGAGTTTCGAACCCGCGACCTTTCGTTTACGCGCTTTGTGTCTATCCACTACGCCACACCAATATTCCGTTGCTTTTTGGCAAAACGCAAAGTAGTATTACAATGCAAAATGTTACAAATACAAAACTAAAGAAGCAGGTCAATCGCAGTTGTAATTCTTAGAATATGCTGAAATGCGCGCATATGAACGTATGAGTATGTGTACATACAAAAACGGTGGTCTGTTTCAATGTATGCGTGTAAAGGGCTGATATATAACAAATACAAAACTACAGAAGCGGCTGAAAATGCAAACAGAATTTGGTTGAAGAATATGCTAGAACGAATGGCCTTGAATGTATTTCTGCACATGCATAGTAGACGCGCTTGCACGTTTCAATGTATGTGTATGTGTAAATGTTTTTTGCTGCGCGTCGCTGCTTGCCACGTGCGTGTGATAAGTGGCCAAACGTTTTATTTAATAAATCGGGACTCACTTAATGGAATTTTATGAAAATTTCAGGATTTGATTCTATTGAATTTTTTACATTTTATAAAAATGCTAATTTATTTACATAGTTATATTTGCAACCGACTCTCAATGGGGGAGGGGGAAGGGATTAATAAGTAAAAAGAGACGGTATCAAAAATATAAAAAAAATAGGAATTGCATAAAATTCACATGAATCTATATGCAAAGTTTGAGGGGTCTAGCTCTAAAGGTGTGGGAGATAAAATTTTATAACCAGTTTTCGATAAGATTTAAAATCGATAACAAAACAACAAAAATAGATATCGTTTTTTGGTAACAAACTTGACCTGCGCGTGCTATCCACGAATCCAACAAAAAAAAATCAAGTCTCTAGCTTGTCTAGATGCTTCAATCGACGCGTTCAAACATACGGACAGACGGACGGACAGACGGACGGACGGACGGACAGACAGACAGACGGACAGGGCTAAATCGACTCAGCTCGTCGCCCTGATCAAGAATATATATACTTTGTGGGGTCTGACACGCCTCCTTCTGCCTGTTACATACATTTAACAAAACCATTATACCCTGATTTCCCATTTTCAATGGGCTCAGGGTATAAAAATCTTACAACTGGACTTTGGTCAGCACCATAGAAATAATTACAACTCTGCGCTGCAGACATTACAAACATTAAGATTACTCCGTTAGGAAAATATATATTGTATTAAAATTGCATTGTTTGGTCGACAAGGATTTTGGAGTAGTAAATGCCTATCTGGAATAAAATAATTATTAATCCTTCTACTTTGCAAACAAAATCAGAAATTAACACGACAACTCCAAGCAATAGTATCCAAACTCTATAAATAGTGTACTTTTTTAACTAATCCATCAGTCTAACTTAAACAAGTAAGAAGACTCTAGTCGGATGTGCCCGACTAGGAGATACCCTGAGCCCCGTCCGATTCGCATTGTTTAATACGCTATATAGCTTGCATATAACATTAAATTTTCCAAAATTAAGTTATAATTTTGAAATTTTATTCCACTAGAGTGTATGTAAATCAAAAATAAATAAATTACAACAATTATTAAATAAATAAACAAATTATAAAACAAGTAAAAACGTTGCCTTAGGACGAAACCTAAAGCGTGAAACGCGTTTCCCAGAGGGGTATTTGGTATTTTAAATTTAATAATTTATCTCAAATTTTGCATTTATGTAGATTCATGTGAATTTTCTGCAATTTCAATTTTTGCAAATATAACTATGTGAATGAATTAGCATTTTTATAAAATGTAAAAAATTCAATAGAACCATATGCTGAAAGTTTCATCAAGTTCCGTTAAGTCAGTCGCAATCTATTAAACAAAACGTTTGGCCAATTATGACACGCACGCGTTAAGCAGCGACAGCAAAATATATTTACATTTACACATATGTATGTACATTGAAACGTGCAAGCGCGTTTGCTTATGCATGGTCACAAATAAATTCAGCGCCATTCATTCTAGCATATTCTTCAACCAAAATTGTTATTGAGTTGTGCTTGCATTTTCAGCCGCTTCTTTAGTTTTTTGTATTTGTCAAATATCGCCCTTTATACGCATACATTCAACCGACCACCGTTTTTGTATGTACACATATAAATACATACGTTCATATGCGCGCATTTTAGCATTTTCTAAGAATCACAATTGCAATTGATTTATGTTTATATTATGTTTGCATTAACAGCAGCTTCTATAGTTTTGTATTTGTCAAAAGTCGCCCTTGTAGTGAAGTAGTTTCGGATTTGCCAACAGGCAATGCGAAACTGATGTGGCGCAGCAGGTAGATGAAAAGCGTGTAAGCAAAAGGGTCCGCGTTCGAGACACGGCGGCGACGGCACGAAAATAGTTGCGCAGCTGTTCGTGCCTACATACATGCATAGCTGATGGGACCTAACGTCAATTTTTTTGTGCGTGAATAATTTTGTTCGGACTAAGTCGATTACACAAATATCGGTATTTGATATTTACATTTTTTGTCAGGGTCACACACACAAAAAGAAAATAACATATCTGACCTAGGCTATACCACTAACCATACAACACATAGACTGGACATCAGTACAAAATTGCGCAGAGCTCGGAATTTGTACCGTGGGTCCCAGACAACTTCGTATTTGCTCGGCTCGGTTACTGTAGGTCCCAAAAAAAAAAATAGCGCGCAGCAGAATCATTCTGCTTCAAGACATCGGCCGAACAACAGCGGACGAAAATTTAAATTTGCTGTCATGCGATTCCATTTCTTTGCTGCTGAGTGAAGAGTATGCCGAATTCTCGAAAGCGTTTGCCATGCTCATGCAAAATGTTCGCTTTTTCATGCTTTTTTGTTACGCAGGGTATGAAAGCGTTGGTGCGCTTAACAATATGATTTCACGACAAGCATGCACACATTCTTACAGTCCCTTACTACATATGTGTGTATTCATGTGCCTATATGTGAAATTTGCTGCCCGTAGAATTTACAGTTGCTAGATCTTGTGGCTTGAGTATGGGATGGCTGAGGAAGTTTTGTATGTGTGCATGTGTGTGCATAATATGTTCGCACAAGCAGCAGCTCCCGAAAATTGTAAAATTTGTTCTTCAAGAGCTCGCGTTTCTTCCCTACTGAGCAGGTATGCCACATTGATGAATGGGTTTACCATGGCTCATGCAAAATGTTGAGACTTTTACTATTATTTGTATGAAGGGTATGAAAGCGTTGGTGCGCTTAACGAATATGTTTTTGTAGTCGCTCTTGCTGCCTGTGGAACATTTGTATGCGAATATGTGTGTTCATAGTACATGAGCATTGGCGTGCGCCTACTACGGGCTTTTAATTGCGTGAATGATTTTGCATTAGAATTGCAGAGGGAGTATTAAAGACGCATTGATGCCCTTTTTGTTCAAAACATTCAACTTTAGATAGTATATGGATTTCCCCCGCCCACCTTTGTTTTCCAAATAGAAGATTAATTCATAATCAGTTTGTTTTAATTTTGATAAGAATTATTATTGGCTGGTTGGTAATAATATTAATAATTTAATGAATTAATTTCGTAACAATAGAAAACGCTTAATTAGTAATAAAATGTCTTTAATACTCCCTCTGCAATTCTAATGCAAAATCATTCACGCAATTAAAAGCCCGTAGTAGGCGCACGCCAATGCTCATGTACTATGAACACACATATTCGCATACAAATGTTCCACAGGCAGCAAGAGTGACTACAAAAACATATTCGTTAAGCGCACCAACGCTTTCATATCCTGCGTAACAAAAAAGCATGAAAAAGCGAACATTTTGCATGAGCATGGCAAACGCTTTCGAGAATTCGGCATACTCTTCACTCAGCAGCAAAGAAATGGAATCGCATGACAGCAAATTTAAATTTTCGTCCGCTGTTGTTCGGCCGATGTCTTGAAGCAGAATGATTCTGCTGCGCGCTATTTTTTTTTTGGGACCTACAGTAACCGAGCCGAGCAAATACGAAGTTGTCTGGGACCCACGGTACAAATTCCGAGCTCTGCGCAATTTTGTACTGATGTCCAGTCTATGTGTTGTATGGTTAGTGGCTATACGAAAAATGATAATTTTAGCAGATAAATTATTTGCAGAACTTCAACATTAAATCGAATTACATATATTTCTCAGAAATGCCGTTTGTCGTCTTAGCAATTCTTATTAAGCTTATTTATATAGGTGGCACAGGCATATGAATTTTGCAGCTGGGCGTTACAAATTTTGTTGCCAATTTGCCACGCCCCCAGTAGGCGTAGACATATCATATTTGGCAAGTTCCCCGAAGGGGCGTAAGATTTATTTTTGAGAATCAATAGAGGAGGCCCCCAATAAGACAAACATCCAATTTGGAATCGTCTAGCTCTAAAACTGTAGGAGCTATAAGCTTTTTGCGATTTGCCACGCTCCCTGAAGGCGTAGGTATGTCCGCTATCTTTTTGATCTGGGGTTGCTTATCCGAGTATATATATCAAATTTCAAGTCTCTAGCATCAATAGTGCTCAAAATATAGCTGATCTTGTAAAATCACGCTATATTCAGATCCGATTTGACACGCCCCCAGTGGGCGTAGACATCAAATCTTTTTATGAATCTTTATAGAATCGTAGCGTTAAGTAACGTGCCAAATTTCAGCATTCTAGCTTTAAAACTGTAGAAGTTACAGTTTTCCCGATTTGCCATGCCCCCAATGGGCGTAGATATATCCGCCATATCTTTTTGAGATTGGGTGGTCAACGCAAGTATACATTCCAAATTTCAACTCTCTAGCTCTTCAACTAATATGATTTCTATGATTTCTATTAACTATGGGCGCCACCATTTTCCGATTTGCCACGCCCCTAGTGGGCGTATCCGGAAAATCTTGACACTTTATAATTCGAGGGTATACACGAGTATATGTTCCAAATTTCAAGTCTGTAGCTTCAATAGCGTAGAAAAATATTGCATTCATACGGACAGACGGACGGACAGCAAGACGGACATTTCACAAAACCAATATACTCTTTTTCCCTTTGGGAAACGAGTATAAAAAGAAGAAAAACAAACATCACCGCACCTGGACTCGAACCTGCATCTATTTACTACATAAGTAACGTTAAAGCGCATCATCTCAACTAGCGCAACCACTTCATGTTATAAATTAAATAGTTACGCTGTCGTCACTGAGTTTCGAACTCGGGACCTTTCGTTTAAGCGCTTTGCGTCTATCCACTACACCACACCAGTATTGCGTTGATTTTTGGCAAAACCCAAAGTAGTACTACAAGGGTGATATGTGACAAATACAAAACTAAAGAAGCAGATCAATCGCAATTGTGATTCTTAGAATATGCTGAAAAGCGCGCATATAAATGTATGAGTATGTGTACATACAAAAACGGTGGTCTGTTTGAATGTATGCGTGTAAAGGGCGATACATGACAAATACAAAACTACAGAAGCGGCTGAAAATGCAAACACAATTCAAACACAGATTTGGTTTAAGAATATGCTAGAATGAATGACCTTGAATGTATTGGTGCACATGCATAGCAGAGGCGCTTGCACGTTTCAATGTATGTGTATGTGGAAATGTTTTTTGCTGCGCGTCGCTGCTTGCCACGTGCGTGTGATAAGTGGCCAAACGTTTTGTTTAATAAATCGGGACTCACTTAATGGAATTTTATGAAAATTTCAGGATTTGATTCTATTGAATTTTTTACATTTTATAAAAATGCTAATTTATTTACATAGTTATATTTGCAACCGACTCTCAATGGGGGAGGGGGAAGGGATTAATAAGTAAAAAGAGGCGGTATCAAAAATATAAAAAAAATAGGAATTGTATAAAATTCACATGAATCTATATGCAAAGTTTGAGGGGTCTAGCTCTAAAGGTGTGGGAGATAAAATTTTAAAACCAGTTTTCGATAAGATTTAAATTCGATAACATTACAAAAAAAAATAGATATCGTTTTTTGGTAACAAACTTGACCTGCGCGTGCTATCCACGGACTCAACAAAAGAAAATTCAAGTCTCTAGCTTGTCATATTATAGTCAAAAGAGTAGGACAAAAGCTACTACCCAACGCTATAACTGCAAAGTTCTATACACTGCAGAGTCAAATCTATTTTATGAACTATCGATGTAAAGGATAAACTACTCGTCAAGTGTAGCAAATTATATAAAATTCGGGGGAGAGGAAGTCCGAAGGCTATAATGGTTAGCAAATAAACAGGCTCAGCCAATAAACTGCCTAACAACGTTTCCAAATCTCAGTAGACAAGCAGGTAATCCGTTAAAGTTGCCCTGGCTTAGACCACATTTGATATTTTTCACTTAACGAATTTAAAACTTTGACCTTTGAACTGATTAACAACCTGAGTAGTAGTAAGACTAAGACTGAACAATTTGAAGTCATAGTCATTTGCTTTTCAATTTTTTTCTTAAATTAAATTAAATTTCTTCCTTAAATTAAATTTCAATCATTAAACGTGGGGCTGCTTCAGGTCAAGCCCGTATTATAATTAAAACAAGTAAGAGTGCTCTAGTCGAGACTGCTCGACTAGGGGATACCCTGAGCCCTGTAAAGAGCCAAATATCAAATCATTCTACGCTTTTGTAATGCATACATACAAACAACACATACACACATACATATGCACGCACGCATAAGCGCGCGCTCTGCCAACTGCACCAGTTGACGCAGCAACTGCGCTTGGGCTGCAATGTGGGCATTACTATGGGAATTTAATTGTTTAATAACTTTTCTTAGCGATGGACTAAGTGCTTCAAACTTTTACAACTTATTTATGACATTCCTATGTGTGTATGTGCCAAAGCACAAGTCTCTAGTATTTGATTTGCGCTTTTTACAAATAGGGGGCTATTGTGGCCGAATGGAGCGTGGCATCCAAAATCTAAAGATTACGTTATCTCCGTATTCATTACACGCAACTACACAGCAAATTTGAAGTCTCTAGCTCAAACGATGTACAAACCACGCCTTAAAAACACTTTAAAATTATCGATAAATGCTCATAAAATCGAAATGGAATGAGTTATCGGAAAAATTTTATAAACTTGTGCAGCGTATGGTATTATCGAGTATTCATGTAAAATTTAAAGTCTCTACGTTGCGTACTTACAAATATCTCGGCGTTCACACGGACGGACGGACGGACGGACGGACGGACGGACAGACGGACAGGGCTATATCGACTCGTCTTGTCGCGCTGATCAAGAATATATATACTTTATGGGGTGTGGCACGCCTCCTTCTGCCTGTTACATACATTTAACAAAACCATTATACCCTGATTTCCATTTTCAATGGGCTCAGGGTATAAAAATAGTTAAACCTAATATTTTAAGTCCAGTTTACTAGAAAATCCGCCTTCGACTCAGTATCGCATGGTAATTTGAATTTTAAATTGTAGAACCATTTGTAACAAGTAAGAGCACACACAAGCTCTGCCAACTGTGTAGTTGACTGCGCTTGGGCTGCAATGTGGGTATTACTATGGGAACTTAATTGTTGAACAACTTTTCTTAGCGATGGACTAACTTCATCAAACTTTTACGCAACTACACAGCAAATTTGAAGTCTCTAGCTCAAACAATGTACAAACCACGCATTAAAAACGCATTCAAATTATCGATAAATGCTCATAAAATCGAAATGATATAAGTAATCGAATTTTTACGATAAACTTTTGCAGCGTATAGTATTAACGAGTATTCATGTAAAATTTCAAGTCTCTTATAAATATCCCAGCGTTCACACGGACGGGCGGACGGACGGACAGACGGACAGGTTTATATCGACTCGTCTTATCGCGCTGATCAAGAATATATATACTTTATGGGGTGTGGCACGCCTCCTTCTGCCTGTTGCATACATTTTCACAGAATCATTATACCTTGATTTCCCATTTTCAATAGGCTCAGGATATACAAATAAAAGAAGTGGAACAAATAAAAATAATAATAAATAATATATCCTTAAACAAGCCTATTTATCGTTCGTAACGATCTTAACATATTAAATATACTTTATTAATAGGCTAAAACAGGATAAAGGCTTTTATAAATTTTTATTTAACTGTGTTTTATTATTTATTTATAAATATATTTTCTTTCAGATTGAAACTTGCTTACAGAAGGAACCACTAGATGATCAGAAGAGGAATGTGTTGCCAATTTCATCACTACCTGAGCCTTCAATGGCTCCACCTCCACCTCCAGTAAATAATAGCCTCGGAATCGAAACTCAAAATGTGAAACCGGAACCTATATATGAAGCATTGACAAATGCGAATGTAATTAAACACACCAAATATATAAATACACCTTTACATTTATCTATACCAGGAAAAGAAAACGGCATAAATGTAATGGTATCATTGACACCTGTAGACAATGAACGTGAACAACGAAGAAAGTTCAGAGTCGAAAAAAAATTGCAAGAAATGTATCAAAATGAAATACAAAGTGAAGTTTACAACAATGACTCACGTTATAATATATTGAATTTTGCCGAACATTTTTTTAATGCTCATGAACGTTACATAGATGGAACAATAATTTCAACAATAACTAGAAAAGGAAAGAAGGCTATGGACGTAATTCCAAAACATGAAATGATTACATTTATTAGGTCTGAAAAAATTCCGACATCACATATACACATGTATGATCCAGAAAATATTAGCCTATCTTGTAATATATTTCGGGTAAGTAAAATAATTGCAGGAGATCTCAATAGCGACAGCAGAATAGTTGACTACAGTCTAAAAACAGTTGAATTAATTGAAATCTTAAAGTAGTGTATTAACCGCATGAAAAATTAAGAAAACTGAAATCTAAAGAGCGATTCTACTTTAATTCGAATAAAGTATTAATGTTATTGATCAAAATTAAAATTTCGTCGCTTTACCCGTGTGTATCCGCTTGTCTATTCGTCAATCCGTGTAAATATATTTTTGTAGTACGTATAACATTTTTACTCATTTATTTAGGTGGTCAACAACTCGTGCCGAATTTAAGTATACCCATATTTTTTCAAGCTAAAAGCTAAAAAACTACAGAGAATCTAATGTTACAAACTCGTTCGGTTAGCCGATAAGGTATAAGGTATAAGTAATAATAATAATAATATAAGTAATAACGATAATTGCAAGATAGCAGATAACCTCCGATGACAATTGAATCAAACCGCTGAACCCTGCTTTTCGCTGTGTCGCACAGTAGGGCCTCTGCCGGCAAAGCGTGCAAAAATAAATAAAGTGATTAACACAGATTTTTTATTTCTGTCAAACGATTGGAAATTAGCCCTAGATGAAGCATCCAAAAGATTTTTGAAAAGAGATGAATTTTAAGCATAGTTATGAGCCTTCAAAGTGGGGTCAATTTTCAAAATTAACCAAACAGAGAAATGTTGTAAGAAATGTTCTACTTTTCAATTGAATTGCAAGAAAAATATTGCACAAATTGCTGATGTATTAATATCGTTTAAAAAATTGGTATACTTTATATCGGTATCTCGGTGGTGACACAACCAGGACTTTTATTTGTCTTTAGATGTCTTTCATACTTGGAGCAGGTAGTTGAAGCTTGCTATAATTTCATTATTTATTCTATTCATTGCGAAATAATATTCCTGCTCAGTCATGGCTACTTATATTCTTATACCTTCAACTCATTGCAAAAGGTTTTTTAAAAATGTATGTAACCGGCAGAAGGAGGCGCGTTCCATTCCATTACGTATATATATAATTGTTATATTATATAGTATTCTACATGCATACTCGCATATTGATAATTTGAATACGTGATTCAACCGTGAATACTAAGATCATGAAATTTTTAGATTTTACATACATGCTAGCATTGGTAGATCACAATGTAACGAATAACTACATTTTTTGTGTGTGTGGCCATTCAGTCAAAAATTGTAAATACCAAATAAAACTGCATTCATGCGATATTTATTTTGTATCGATTACACATAGTCTCGTCAGTCAGAATAAAATTTTTCCACACAAAAAAATGTACGATAGGGCCCGTCAGTCCCGAGGAGTCTATGTGTTGTATAGTTAGTGATACGACTAATAGTATTAAGTTGGATCACTAACCATACGCCGCATAGACCCGTAGTCTACAATAAAATTTTTCTATGTCATAAAATTTATAGATGAGGATCGGGGAACAAAAATAGCAAGAAACAGAATTATTCCGCTTCAAACGCTCGGCCGAATTGGACGATTCTTAAACAGAGTTGCACTATGCTCGATTTTTTACTTGCTCTCGCTCTCGCTTTCTCTCTGAAATATGTATGTACAGTCTGTCAAGAAACACTTTCCACAGTGGATAAAGCTCAATTTTTTTACTTTATGTACAAAAATAGAGAGTTTTTGTTAGCTAAATTAAACAAAAACTCTTTATTTTTGTACATAAAGTAAAAAAAATTGAGCTTTTTTCCACTGTGTAAAGTGTTTCTTGACAGACTGTATATATGTATGCAGGCACGAACAGCAGCGCACAAGAATTGAATTTGAATTTGTTGTGATGATGTACACCACTTACAGTCGCTTGCTTACATGTGCATATGTTATGCATTTATGTGCCCATGTGCGAAACGCTTGCGAAACTTATTGCATTATGTTACACTTAATGTATAACGTATAAAGTATAAGTAAGAATGCTCTAATCGGGGGTGCCTGATTAGTATGTCAATACAAATTAAATTAAATTAAATTATGTAATTAAATGTATAATTAAATAAAAAAAATAATGAGAAGCAAACAAATTAAAAAGAGCCCTTATCTAAAATGTAATACAAATTAAATTGCATGAAATTCAAATGAATCTACATAAAAGGGGCCAATCCACTTGCGAACATGTTCGCCGAACATGTTGTCTTCGTCGAATGTTTGCATGTGATGGTGTTCGCACGAACATTTTGTACGCCGACCGTGTTCGCGAAGAATAGATATGTTTCTATCTTACGCGTGTTCGTGCGAACATGTTCGACAATGGATTGGCATGTTCGCACGAACATCATTTGAAAAAAAATATTTGTGAAATCAACACGTGCCAAATGAGCAAAGTATTTCTAGAGGAATTCATTAAATCTCTTTAAAATGAGCCATGCTTGTGGCAAAATAAAAACAATAGTTACAAGGACAAAAATAAGAGAACCAAATCTTGGGAAACTCTTGTTCTCAAATACAAAGAACATGATGTAAGCACAACGGTGCAGTCAGTAAAAAAAAAGTTAATTCTCTGCGCGCTGCCTTCGGCGAAAATGTTCGCAAGGGGATGGGGCCCTAAATGCAAAATTTGAGATATATTATTAATTTAATATACCGAATTCCCGTATGGGAAACGAGAACCACGATTTCGATTACGCCCGAATGCAACGTTCTTACTTGTTTTTTTATATTTTCGGCAAAATTTCAAAAAGAGTATTTCGATTATATGGTGATTATCACTTTCAAAAAGAGATAGAAAACCCCTAGAGACGCGAAATTTCAATTTAGTTTAAAAAATAAATTTTAATTTAGATTAAAACAAAACAAAAAATTGTTTTGTTACAGGCAGACCTATCAAGGAATATATATTATTTTTTAGTCTTTGTTTTTCTTTCTCTCTGTCTGCTTCCACATATGTTTGACCACGTCGATCTCAGAAAGTATAGAAGCTAAAAACAAGTTCGTGTAGATCAAGTTTCTTTCTAAAAATTGATCAAATTTTATTTTATTAAATATAAAACACCATTCAAAATATATTTTTTTTTGTATTGTATTTCATTAGATTTAGTCAATTTAAAAAATTCTTTTGCATTCTGTTCTGAAAGTTTCATTAAATTCTGTTAAATCAGTTAAAATGTTTTAAACAAAAAAAATTGACCAAGTATCACACGAGCTTGGCATGCAGAGCTCCTCAGCCTAAAACACGCAGATTGGACAGAGTGAGGAAATCTTCTAGTTGGGCACTCTCGACTAAGCGTGCTTTACATGTGTAATTGATGAATTTTTATAATAAAAGCTATAATAATATTTATTTATTACATTCATTTGTCTATAGGAACTTTCGAAATATATGCGTGGTGAGCAAAATGCGGAACGTGAGCTTGAAAGTATTCAATATATTATTGGATTGGGTATTGAAAGAGAAGAGTTAAGAGATGAAATTTTTATTCAATGCATGCGCCAAACAACAAATAACCCTAATTTGGAGTGGACTGATCGTTTGTGGCTTTTAATGTGTCTCACAATAGTCGCCTTCCAACCAAGTAAATTATTATTTAGGTATGTATATAATATTAATTTCGCACTTAAGCATTGTTTACCAACTCTCGTTAATGATGATCATGATCATGATCATGATATTTAAATTAATATACGCATATTTCCTTCTCTACATTCAGGGGTATACATATAAATGTTCCCTTAGCCCATTGAAAATGGGAAATTAGGGTATAATGGTTTTGAGAAATGTATGTAACAGGCAAAAGGAGGCGTGCCAAATCTGATAAAGTATATATATTCTTGACCAGCGCGACAAGACGAGATATTTTTAAGTACGCAACGTAGAGACTTGAAATTTTATATGAATACTCGTTAATACCATACGCTGCACAAGTTTATCATAACATTCGATAACTCATTCCATTTAAATTTTATGAGCATTTATCGATAATTTTAATGTGTTTTTGATGCGTGGTTCGTACATGGTTTAAACTAGAGTCTTAAAGTTTACTGTGTCCTTGCGTGTGATGAATACGGAGATGACGTATTCTTTAGATTTTGG
This sequence comes from Drosophila meridionalis, assembly GCA_035045145.1. Taxonomy (NCBI): domain Eukaryota; kingdom Metazoa; phylum Arthropoda; class Insecta; order Diptera; family Drosophilidae; genus Drosophila; species Drosophila meridionalis. The sequence goes on from JAWNPG010000037.1 coordinate 15,215,703, forward strand.
ATGCCACGCCCCATTCGCCCCCAATATCCTCTATTTGTAAAAAACGAAAATCAAATACTAGAGACTTGTGCTTTGGAAAATACGGACATACAGTTTGATGAAAAAAAATCCAATGCTAAGAAAACGTATTCAACGATTAAGTTCCCATAGTAATGCCCACATTGCAGCCCAAGCACAGTCGCTGCGTCGTTGGCAGAGCACGCTTATGCGTGCGTGTATATATGTGTTGTTTGTATATGCGTTGTTTGTATAGAATGATTTGAAATTTGACTCTTCACAGTTCTCAGGGTATCTCCTAGTTGAGCAATCTCGAAATATCAATCTCTCGTTTTATCGGAAATACGTTTGAAAATTATATATCGGTCATCTACATAGGTCGAGCCAAAGTTTGCGTATAAATTCATGAAAATTTTATGCAATTTGGATTTTTGCTACATTTTGGGAACCGTTTCCAAATTTTAACAGGACCCTCTCTCTGAAGCTTGGTAGCAAATATAGCCATTTGAATGAGTGGTTATTTTTTAATAAAATATAAATCATTTTTCTAAAAGTTTCGTTAAATTCCGTTAGGTCAGTCCCAATTTCTTAGTTAAAATTTTAGCCGCGAAAACCATTTTGCCTACACACACATACTTATATTCAAACATGCAAGCATGCACACATATACATACGTTGATTTGGGTGCACTTCAGCATATTCTATCACAATTGCGATTGACTTGTATTTCCATTTTCTACCGCTTCTTTAGTTTGGTATTTTATATAAACTAAAACGTATATTGGATGGGGTTTAGAGGATAGAGAACTCGGTCGAACAGCAGCGCACAAGGAATGAAATTTGCCGTGATGAGATTCCATTTCTCTGCTGTTGAGTGAAGAATTTTTAAAAGCGTTTGCCGTGTTTGTATAAAATGTTCGCCTTTTCATGATTATTTTTACGCAGGATATGAAACCGTTGGTGCGCTTAATAATATTATTTCACGACTAGCATGCACACATACTTACAGTCCCTTAATACATATGTGTGCATTCATGTAGCTATGTGTAAAACTTTCTGCCTGTAGAATTTACAGTTGCTATTTGCTGTCTTGTCTCGAACCAGAATTATTCTGCTTCTTGCTATTATTGTTCCGAACGTAGAGAGACTAAACCGAGCAAAAATTAAGTTGTCTTGTACACAATCCTCCATTTTTTTGCGTGGAATAATACTGTTCCGTCGAGTCTATGATTGTATAGTTAGTGGTTTTATGCAATTTAGTTTTTGCTAGGTTTTGGATACCGGCTTCAAAATTTCACTAATTACATAAACTTTCTCCCTCCGAAGGTCATTTGAGAATGAGTTGATATTTTTATAAAATGTAACAAATTCTTAGCATCATATATTTAAAGTCTAATTAAATTCCGTTTAGTCCCAATTTATTAATGATGGGTGGATTGCTCTAAAGGACGCAGTTTACCTAAGGCTTATTAAGGAGTTTCGACTGGTCTGAGGCCAATGAATATTTACGGAAGATTCACATCATTCTGTGCAAAATCCAATGAATAGAGCGAAATACCGACTTACGATAAAAAAAAGCGACACACCCCTAAAGACGGAAATCACGTCAATATTGTCGACTGAGCCTTTCAACCTCAGCAATAGACACACATCTTAAGGGTTGAAATTATTCATGAGGCTATGTATATGAACGTAGCCTCAGAAGAATAAAGATCAGTACAGACTAAACACCACCGTAGTCATTGTATTCACTCATCGAGCGGGATCTAGTAGTGACTGTATTAATTCATTTTCCTTCGAGCCGGATACAGTATCAAGTGCTTCCAGCTGACTGTATACTGTATACATCCATGGTCCTGCGATATCCGTGCCACAAGACTACCAAATATTGTGAAAAGTGTATGCAAAAGGTAAAATTGTAGAAAATAGTATGTTTTCTTTGGCTTACCAATCTACCCTATGAGTCGAGGCATAGCATGATAAACCGGCGATCAAAACAAAAAAAACCTCCAACAGGTCAAAGCAAAGATCAACTATACAATAACAACAAATATACACAAAACAACAATAACCGTATGGTGTCCGACAAATCCTTAGAGTTGCTTAAGAAAAATTGGCAAATGCGACCGGAAACATCCAGGGAAATATAGAAAGTTTATTTTAACAAATGAGTGCAAACCCAATGGATGTATTGATAGAAGATGTGGAGAGAAAAGCTCTAAAAGTAAGGGACCACATGGAAGATGTGCACGCCAACCTAGAGCGCAACGATCAGGAAGAAACTGTTGTCTTTAAAGAAACATTATCTTTCGGATGAAAAAAAGTCCAAAAAAAAAGCGGCAAGATATGGAAAATATGCCTACGACAGCGACGAAATAGAGGAATTCAAAGTCAATAAATTGTTAAAAAAAAAACTTAACAGAAAAATAGGCGAATTGAATAATAAGAATGAAAAAGTTCCAGATCTACCGAAATCAGATTTTCGTCAATTTGACGGAAATCCCAAAGACTGGCCAACGGCCAAATTGGTAATGATGTGGCTGTAGTAATCACTCAGATTTTGCAACGAAAATTCTCGAATAAATTCCTTACTAGTAACATGTAAATAAAGCCAGAGAAATCCAGTCATTGAAAAATGTGCTCGAGTTTATTGATCAATTACACAGTACAGTAGACTCAGTGCAAAAAAGAGGCATCCAGAAGTCTATGCAAACAACGACAACGAGCTAAAAAAGATGCCGTTTTTATACCCTGAGCCCATTGAAAATGGGAAATCAGGGTATAATGGTTTTGTTAAATGTATGTAACAGGCAGAAGGAGGCGTGTCAGACCCCACAAAGTATATATATTCTTGATCAGGGCGACGAGCTGAGTCGATTTAGCCCTGTCCGTCTGTCTGTCCGTCCGTCTGTCCGTCCGTCCGTCTGTCCGTATGTTTGAACGCGTCGATTGAAGCATCTAGACAAGCTAGAGACTTGAATTTTTTTTGTTGGGTCCGTGGATAGCACGCGCAGGTCAAGTTTGTTACCAAAAAACGATATCTATATTGGTTGTTTTGTTATCGATTTTAAACCTTATCGAAAACAGGTTATAAAATTATATCTCCCACACCTTTAGAGCTAGACCCCTCAAATTTTGCATATAGATTCATGTGAATTTTATGTAATTTCTATTTTTTTATTTTTTGGATACCGGCTCTTTTTACTAATTACCCCCCCACCCCCCTTGCCATCAACACCCATTGAGAGTCTGTTGCAAATATAACCATGTGAACAAATTAGCATTTTTATAAAATGTAAAAAATTCAATAGAATCATATGCTGAAAGTTTCATCAAATTCCGTTGAGTCAGTCCCGATTTATTAAACAAAACGTTTAGCCAATTATCACACGCACGTGGCAAGCAGCGACGCGCAGCTAAAAACATATACACATACACATACATTGAAACGTGCAAGCGCCTCTGCTTTGCATTGCACCAATACATTCAAGGCCATTCATTCTAGCATATTCTTCAACCAAATCTGTGTTTGAATTGTATTTGTATTTGTAATATATCGCCCTTTACCCGCATACATTGAAACAGACCACCGTTTTTGTTTGTACACATACTCATACGTTCATATGCGCGCATTTCAGCTATTCTAAGAATTACAATTGCGATTGATCTGTTTCTTTAGCTTCTTTAGTTTTGTATTTGTCACATATCGCCCTTGTAGTACTACTTTTCGTTTTTCCAACAGGAAACGCATTACTGGTGTAGCGTAGTGGATAGACGCAAAGCTCGTAAACGTAAGGTCCCGAGTTCGAATCTCAGTGACGACGCGTAACTTTTTAAATTTTTTTTTTTTAATTTATAAACATGAGGTGGTTGTGCTAGTTGAGATGATGCGCTCTATCGTTACATATGTAGTAAATAGATGTAGGTTCGAGTCCAGGTGCAGTGATGTTTGTTTTTTTCTTCTTTTTTTGTTGATTTGTTTATTTATTTAATTATTTATTTATTATTTGATTTACATACATTCTAGTTGAATAAAATTTCAAAATTATAATTTAATTTTGCAAAATTTAATGTTATATGCAACCTATATAGTGTATTAAACAATGCAAATCGGACGAGGCTCAGGGGATCTCCTAGTCGGGCACCTCCGACTAGAGTTTTCTTACTTGTTTTTTTTTAATTTATAAACATGAGGTGGTTGTGCTAGTTGAGATGATGCGCTCTATCGTTACATATGTAGTAAATAGATGTAGGTTCGAGTCCAGGTGCAGTGATGTTTGTTTTTTTCTTCTTTTTTTGTTGATTTGTTTATTTATTTAATTATTTATTTATTATTTGATTTACATACATTCTAGTTGAATAAAATTTCAAAATTATAATTTAATTTTGCAAAATTTAATGTTATATGCAACCTATATAGTGTATTAAACAATGCAAATCGGACGAGGCTCAGGGGATCTCCTAGTCGGGCACCTCCGACTAGAGTTTTCTTACTTGTTGTAAACTGGATGGCCAAGAAATATCCAGGTGTCGGAAATTTAAAGCTGAGCTAGTTACAAAGCGCAAGGAATTTGTAACTCAAAACGCTCTATGCTTTAAATGCCTTAAAGAATGCAAAAAGGATTGGGCATGCGACAAATGCGGCAAATAACACAACAATTTGCTTCACGAGAATGAAAATAAAAAAGATACCTTCAGCACTAAAATAAAGGACAAGATACGTTTTTGGCAACTGCGCTCATTCGGATTAAAAATAATTCTGGAAAATACGAACAACTAAGGACCATCATCGATGGAGACTCATAAAAAACATTAGTATCTGAAGAAGTTTCACCACCACATCGCAGGCTCGTATCATGCCAAGATTACAGAAAGCTCTACCGAGCGATAAAATTCACATGGATGTCAATAAAGATTGGATTGGCTGCGAGCTAGCATACCCATATTTCTACGAGCCAAGCAGAATTGATATTATCATTGACGAAGATCTACTTCTCCGAATAATAAAAATCAACGAAACGCTGGGACAAAAAACTAAGCCTTAATGGTTTGTTTTCGGCAACATAGCATAGATCATTAAACAACAATATGAACATCGCAGTAACAACGATGTACCTATACTAACTTGTATGATTCTAGGTAGGTCACATGGAACCAGTAGAGACTATTGGCCAAGGTAAATACTATATGCCACATAAAGCAGTAGTTTGACCAAAGCAGATGAATCTTAATGATGTGATGCTAGGGGCCCAAAAAACAAAAAGAAAATAGTGGTCTGAAACCAGTGCCAGAAAAAGGGAACATCAAAAAGAATTTCATCCCGCCGGCAAGTCCCCACATGGGGGGATTAGGAGAAGCTAAGCAATGAGAAAACGATGTAAAACAACTATAAAGGGAAAAGAAAATATAGTTCGAGTATTATCATATCATATCCACTACAAGTAATTCGGTTGCGCGTCCCAAATCAAATCTCTATGACAGTATCATCAAAAAGTGAACGACCCTTATTTAAAGGCCTTGGCATCGGAAGCAATGATGCAAACGGCTACCGCCTCAGCAGACTCAAAAATTGGCGACATCAAGAGGTGTCCATATTTTAAAGAGAACAGAATCACAGGGAGTGGAATTACCACCGGCGCAAAAGACCACTGAAGCAGCTGAATACTCGACAATATCACATTTTCCCCGCTCCGAACATAAAAATACAAGGATTGGAATAGTAATAATTGTCATTGTCTTGTATATGATTAAGAGAAGAAACCAGAGACAGCAACTACTGGCTGTCACCTTTTCTGACCCGCGCAGAATGTTCAGGTACGAGTATAGAAATATACATAAATATATAAACATGCCTTCTACGCACTAGACAACTAGCATGCAGTGCGATAGATAGATAAAGACCCCATATGTGGAATGTAATAATAGCCAAATGAAAGCTGGCAACCTCAGCGATAGGATAATAATAATTAATTGAAGATGATGAGACCTACAACCTCAGCGATAATATAGGAATGCAATAGCCAATGCTGAGCTTACAACATAGACACACTAGATTTAAGGGATGAAATTATGCATGAGGCTGGGTATATTAAATCTGTTTAGTCTGTAAAGATCAGTACAGACTAAACACCACTACCACGACTACCACGACTAAACCTCATCGTAGTCACTGTATTCATTCATATACATAATATCTGGCCGGTTCATAGTTGCTAAGTACAAATAAGCAAACCAATTAAAAATTAATACTTTGAACTATTATATTTTTGATTAGGGCGACGAGCTGCAATTTTGATTTTTGTTTGATTTGGGATACCCCTCTATCCTTTGAATGTCTGTGAATGATTTCAATAGAGCTTATGCTGAAAGGTTTCTTAAAGTCCGTCAAGTCAAAATCGGTAATTGATTTCTGGCCAATCGAATATATTTCTTGCCTCTTGCCTGGAATTTGCTTTTCTTAATTTTGCACAGTGCAAACACGCGAGATCCAAACACTTTACAGAAGACTTTCGATCTTTTCACATTTCAAAAGGTAACCACTACAACAGCTTCTGAACACAAAAACGTTGACTTAAGATACTCCGTGCCATTATCGCAAAACTCTTTATTTTCTTGCGAGCTTAGCATTCCACAAAGCTTAATTTAACTGTTTGCATTAACTAGTAACCTGTCCAAATATAGTATGCCATTGTATTTCCAGCGACACTATGTTCAGCGAATGCATTGAGGTTTTATTGATTTGGTTTTGATTGTGTTAGTGCTTTTCATTAAAATTTAATTTTCCTTGAGTTTTCCATTTGAAATGTCAAATTTTCTATTTTTTAATGTAGCTTATAAACTAGTTTATACATATTCTGATCGCTACACATGAGATGATGCACTGCTGTGTACACACCATACGCTTTTTTTTTCTTTCGTACCTTTTCTTTGACTTCGCAGAGTTGCTCGGTGTCCGGTTTTTTACAGTTAAGCTCTTTCCATCTGTCCGTATGAACGCAATTTTATACTCGTTTCCCAAAGGGAAAAAGAGTATATTGGTTTTGTGCAATGTCCGTCTTGCTGTCCGTCCGTCTGTCCGTAAGAATGCAATATTTTTCTACGCTATTGAAGCTACAGACTTGAAATTTGGAACATATACTCGTGTATACCCTCGAATTATAAAGTGTCAAGATTTTCCGGATACGCCCACTAGCGGCGTGGCAAATCGGAAAATGCTTGTGCCCATAGTCAAGAAATCATATTGGTTAAAGAGCTAGAGAGTTAAAATTTGGAATGTATACTTGCGTTGACCACCCAAGTTCAGAAAAATATGGCGGGTATATCTACGCCGATTGGGGGCGTGGAAAATTGCGAAAACTGTATCTTCTACAGTTTTAAAGCTAGAATGCTGAAATTTGGTACAATACGATTCTATAAAGATTCATAAAAAGATTTTATGTCCACGCCTACTGGGGGAGTGGCAAATCAGATCATAATATAGCGTGATTTTACAAGTTCAGCTATATTTTGAGCACTATTGATGCTAGAGACTTGAAATTCGATATATATACTCGAATATGCAACCCAAGATCAAAAAGATATGGCGGACGTACCTATGCCTTCAGGTCGCGTGGCAAATCGCAAAACATTATAGCTCCTACAGTTTTAGAGCTAGACGCTTCAAAATTGGATGTTTGTCTTACCGGGGGCCCCCTCTATTGATTCCCCAAAAATAAATCTTACGCCCCTTTGGGGGCGTGGTATATCGAACAAATACTCTGTAACTTTAACATTTTTGGAGTGTAAGCACCCAAGTTTTACAGTTACGTTACCCTCAACTCCTTCTAGGAACTTGCCCAATACGATATGTCTACGCCTACTGGGGGCGTGGCAAATTGGCAACAAAGTTTGTAACGCCCAGCTGCAAAATTCATATGTCTGTGCTACGTATATAAATAAGCTTAGTAAGAATTGCTAAGACGACAAACGGCATTTCAACGAAATAGTAAGAAATATAAGTAATTCGATTTAATGTTGAAGTTCTGCAAACAATTTATCTGCTAAAATTATCATTTTTCTTATAGCCTAGGTCAGTTACGTTATTTTCCTTTTTGTGTGTGTGACCATACCATGCTATATTTTTTTTATCGAATTGACATAGATTGGTCATTCAGAAAAAAATTATTCCACACAAAATTGACAATAGCGCCCATCATATATGTATGAATGTATATATGTAGACACGAATAGAAGCTCACAATCATTGAATTTGAATTTGTTGTGATGATGTACACGTTACTTACACTTACGTCTCTTGCTTACATGTGCATATGTTATGCATTTATCTACCGATGTGCGAAACGCTTGCGAAAGCCTTGCATTATGTTATACTTAATGTATAAGTATAATGTACAAGTAAGAAAGCTTTAGTCGAGGGTGTATGACTAGGAGATATGTATGTCAATCAAAAATTATTATCTTATTATCGCTGCCGCTGGATTTGAACCTGCATCTACTACATACATATGTATGTATCGTTACAGCACACCATCTCAGCTAGCAAAGCCACTTCCTATTTATTAAGGGAAAAACAAAACTATTTTCATGCCGTCGCTGTCGCCGTCGCGTCTCGAACTCGGACCCTTTTGCTTACGTGCTTTGCATCTAGCTGCTGCGCCACATCAGCTTTCCGACTCTACTTCACTACAAGGGCGACTTTTGGCAAATACAAAACTATAGAAGCTGCTGTTAATGCAAACACAATATAAACACAACTCAATTGCAATTGTGATTTTTAGAAATTGCTGAAATTGCGCGCATATGAACGCATGTGTATGTGTACATACAAAAATGGTGGTCTGTTTGCATGAATGCGTGTAAAGGGCGATATTTGACAAATACAAAATTAAAGAAGCGGTTGAAAATGCAAACACAACTCTATAACAATTTTGGTTGAAAAATATGCTAGAATGAATGACGTTGAATGTATTTGTGCTCATGCATAGCAAACGCGCTTGCACGTTTCAATGTATGTGTAAATGTAAATGTATTCTGCTGTCGCTGCTTAACACGTGCGTGTGATAATTGGCTAAAACGTTTTGTTTAATAGATTGGGACTGACTTAACGAAACTTGATGAAACTTTCAGCATATGATTCTATTGAATTTTTTACATTTTATAAAAATGCTATTTCATTCACATAGTTTTATTTGCAAAAATTGAATTGAATTTACATAAATGCGAAATTTAGGATATATTTTTAAATTCAATATACATGATGCTCCTATGGGAAACGAGTATCACGCATTAGGTTTCGCCCTAAGGCAACGTTCTTACTTCTTTCTACAATATTGAAGTTAGAGACTTAAAATTTGGAGCATATACTCGTGCATACTCTCCAATTGTAAATAGTCAAGTTTCTTCCGTTACGCCGACGAGGATCGTGGTAAATCGGGAAATTCTAGCGTCCGTAGTCGAGAAATAATATTTATTGAAGAGCTAGAGAGCTGCAATTTGAAATGTATACTTGCGTTTAAAGATTTGGCGGGTATATCTTCCCCTATGGGGGGCGTAGAAATCGGGTAAAACTGTATCTTCAACAGTCTTAAAGCTCCGATTCTATAAAGATTGATTAAAAAGTGTATATCTACGCCTACTTGACTATTATTGACGCTAGAGACTTGAAATATATACTCAAATTAACAACCCAAGATCAAAAACAATTAAGAAGGTGCCCGACTAGGAGATACACTGAACCCCATCCGATTTGTATTTTTTAATACACTGCATAGCTTGCATATATCATTAAAATTTACAAAATTAAATTATATTTTTGAGATTTTATTCAACTAGAATATGTCACTAAAATATAAATAGATAATTATATAAATAAAGAGAAGATCTACATTTGTATTTTTTAATACACTGCATAGCTTGCATATATCATTAAAATTTACAAAATTAAATTATATTTTTGAGATTTTATTCAACTAGAATATGTCACTAAAATATAAATAGATAATTATATAAATAAAGAGAAGATCTACATATACTTACTACATTTGGATCGTTAAAGCGCATCATCTCAACTAACACAGTCATATTTATAAATAAATAAAAACAAGTGAGAATGCCCTAGTTGGGACTGCTCGACTAGGAGATACCCTGCGCCCTGGGAAGAGATAAATATCAAATCATTCTACGTAATCATTATGGATTCATATAAACAACACATACACACACACATGCACGTAAGCATAAGCGCGCGCTACTGCGCAGTTGACGCAGCGACTGCGCTTGGGCAGCAATGTGGTCATTACTATGGGAACTTAATTGTTTAATAACTTTTCTTACCGATGGACTAAGTGCATTAAAATTTCACAACTTATTAATGACATTCATATGTATGTATTTGACAAAGCACAAGTCTCTAGTATTTGATTTGCGCTTATTACAAATAGGGGGCTATTGGGGGCGAATGGGGCGTGGAATCCAAAATCTTAAAATTACATAATCTCTGTATTCATTACATGCAACTACACATTAAATTTGAAGTCTCTACCTCAAACGATGTACAAACCAGGCCTTAAGCTAGATAAACACGATGCAAACAATTTACAGCAAGTTAAAAATAATTTGCAGCAAAAGTTTGCAGAAATGTTCACACCAATGCAAATATTGCATGCATATTACTTGCTGCAATCAATTTTTTTTTTGCACGAATACTTTTGCATGCCTATTTCGTGTTTTCATTAATTTTTGGCATTGCTTTAAAGTGACAGTCGTTTGCAAGTTCTGTTGTTTTGAAAAAGTCAAGGAATAACGACGTGCTTATATTATGTGGGCACAAAAATCGAGAGTTGCTGCTGTTGCTATATTAGCAATTTTGATAAAACGTAAAAAAGTGATAAGATCAAAGTCTGCCAAAAAAAGAAAGTGTTGGGTGAAAGGATTTCTAAAAGTGATGAAAAAGGAGTGCATCAGAATCTTTTAAAAGAGCTACAATATGGCGATGAAACAAACTATTACAATTTTTTCGCATGTCAGTCAGTGACTTCAATTTTTTATTAGAAAAAGTGAAAAACTACTTAACTAAACAATACACTGTAATGCGTCCTGCGATTCCACCAAATGAGCGATTAGCCCTGACATTGCGTTTTTAAGCCACGGGTATGTATTAAATATATATCTTGCAAAAATTGAGTGCGCAAATGATGAATTTTGGTTTTTACTTCATTATCACTTTTTCCTAAGTTTTCAGCAATTTCGCGATAAGGATTTTGTTTTTTTATACTTATTTTTATAATCTGCTGACGAAACATCCCATAAAACTGAAAAATTCTTGTATAATTGAATTAATTCAGTCGTTTTCTTGCGATCCCACACTTTGCTTTGCTTGCTGCAATATTGCGACTGAAAGCAAACAGCACATGCAAACAAGCAAGCAACTGACGCAACAAAGTTAACAGTAAAATTCTGTATTCAGACGACAGGCAAAAAAAGTTGCCGCAAACAGTTATTGAAAATTTTTTGTTTGTAGCAAAATGTTTGCACTCGTGTTCAAACGTGCAAATTTGATTGCAGCAATCAACTTGCTGCAAATTTTGCATCGTGTGTACCTTGCACATGCAAATTATCGATAACTGCTCATAAATCGAAATGGAATGAGTTATCGGAAAAATTTTATAAACTTGTGCAGCGTATAGTATTATCGAGTATTCGACGGACAGACGGACAGGGTAAATCGACTCGTCTTGTAGCGCTGATCAAGAATATATATACTTTATGGGTTCTGCCTGTTGCATACATTTTCACAGAATATATATGTATATATATATATATATGTTATATGTGCATTTATGCTCTCTTAAACTGGAGCGATAGTGCATACACTTGGGTTCTGTCAAGTGGTCGGCGCGTCTAAGCAGAATGCTGACACTTGCATATTCTGGGAGAGCGACGACCGACTTATATTTGGGGTAAAAGACCGGGACTCTGTTTACATAAACACTGCAAGAAAGTGTTACAGTGTGTATTCTTTAAGTACTCTTGGTACAGTGGATATTCAATATGTATCCATACTACAATACCCTGATTTCCCATTTTCAATAGGCTCAGGGCATAAAAATACGCCGCCACTACCGATTTTTTAATTCGGATCCTAACGGTTATGTGCTTTGCATCTATCTACTGCGCCACACTACTTCACTACAACGCCGACATTTGACAAATACAAAACTACAGATGCTAAAGAATCAGATCAATCGTAATTGTGATTCTTGGAAAATGCTCAAATGCGCGAATATATGTATGAACATATGTGTATTTATACATACCAAAACGGTGGTTTGTTTGGATGTATGCGTGTAAAGAGCGATATGTGTAAATGTATGTGTTTTTTGCTGCGCGTCCCAGCTTATGATAATTTTCCAAAAGTTTTGTTGAATAGATTGGGACTGACTTTACAGAATTAAATAAAACTTTCAGTGAATGAATGCACTGACTATCTTCAACAGTTTATTCGAATACTCATGAATAAGTATACTGACTGTGGTGGTGTTCGGTCTGTACTGATGAATGAGTACACTGACTGTGGTGGCTGTTTGTAGGCGGGCGTCGAAATGAGGTAAAACACTTTTCTTTAGGTTGTTGAAATAATTTGCCGTTTATTTAAATTTTCGGGATTTGCACCGTCAGCGTGCAGACAAGAAGGAATGTAAAAGTAAAGTAAAGTAAAGAAAAGGAGAGGAAAGTCCAAAGAAGGCGCCAGAGACCCAGTAGGAGAGCTGGAGTTGGAACTTAACAGCGCTGTTAATAACATAGCGCGGGGATGTGGAGGGAGGAGAAGTTCTGTTTAATGGGATCTGACATAAACAGTGGTATTTAGTCCGCACTGATCTTTATTCTTCTGAGGCTAGGTTTATATACCTTGCCTCATGCATAATTTCCACCCTTAAATCTATTGTGTCTATTGCTGAGTTTGTAAGGCTAAGCATTGGTCTATTGCATTCTAATATTATCGCTGGGGTTGTAGGGCTCAGCGTTCGTCTGTTAATAATTCTTATTCTATCGCTGACGTTGTAAGTGTCTGCGTTCATCTGGCTATTCCTAGATTCCAAACATATTTTGATGTTCATGTCTGAACATGCAGCATACGATTCTATTGAATTTTTTACATTTTATAAACGCATTCTTAGTCCTAGTCGTTGGTTATATTTGCAGCTGCCCTTCAATGGCGGGTATTGTGAAATATGGATCCGGTATCCAAAATGTAACAAAAATAAAAGTTGCATATTTTTTTTAACTATATCAGCCAATTGCTGGTACGCTCAACTTGTCCGTTCGTTTGCTTACTCAATACTAACATAGTTGTATCGACTTAACCGATAATTGATCTCGATACGGCTCTTCATTCGCCGATAACAATTAAAGTTACATATAAACTAAAAAAATCCAAAATATGCTAAATAATGAAAAATGTGCAAAAAAAATGACAAATGGTTCCTCAACATCCCGGCCCCCCCTGAAACTCTGTTTCAGAATGTGGTAGGACTGCAATCTTCGTGATGGGTCGTATAATCTCTCCAGAAACGACCTTGAGCTTAACTGCCCGTACTAATCCATCATCTCCTGAGGTACACCTCGATTACGCGTCCTAGATTCCATGTTGCTGGAGACGTATTCGAGTCCTTGATGTGTACAATGTTGTATGCAAGGTTCTCTTCTCCAGGATCCCAGGGCCGTCCAAGTACCTTTGTTGTTGTTGCTGACATGTTGATTCTATCACCTTGCACGGTGCTCAATCGTGTGCTATTTGAGATCCATTTTCCCAATTCCAACTGTGCACGTGACAAGAGTGCAACTAACTCAGTTTGAATGTCAATGACTTCTTCCTCTGTCATGGCTCCTGTCATCATCCACGTAGAAATCCTCAAGCAATATCTTAGCTGCTCTAGGAAACTCATGCTCGTGGTCCTTGGCGAGTTGCTCTAACACACGGACTGCCAGGGATGGCGCAGACGCAGTCCCGTATGTAACTGTGCAGAGTCTGAAGTGCTGCAATGGTGCTGACGGATCTTCTCTCCATAATATTCGTTGGAAATCCTGATGTTTAGGTGCAACAAGAATCTGTCTAAACATCTTTACAATATCAGCCGAAAATACAAACTTTTGCATTCGAAAACCCATGGTATACATGGTCCAATATGAAGCGCATCGTTAAGAGACCGGCCATCTTGGTCTTGAAATGAGCCATCAAATACCACACGCAGCTTTGCACCTAGCACCGGATGGTGCGCCATGTAGAAAACCTTCTTCGAAGTGGCGCCTTCTTCTACATCCACCTTCTTCATGTGGTCCAGTTGTATGTACTCACTCATGAATTGTACATACCTTGATCGCAAAGCTGCATCCTTCATTAAACGACGTTCAACTGCCAAGAAGCGAGACTTGGCTCCATGAAAGGTGTCTGCGAACTCTGGGTTGTCCTGCTTGAACGGTAACTCGACTATGTATCTCCCTTCAGCATTACGGGAGTGTGTTTGGACGAAATGAGTCTCAACTACATCATCTTCTGTATTTGCAGACGTGAACGATGGAACTTCCTCCAGTTCCCAAAACCGTTGCAACAATGTGTTGATGTCCATGGTAGCTAAGAGTGACGTAGTTGTAGTTGTAGTTGCTCCTCCCACTGATGTGATGATCCATCCAAATATGGAATCGACTGCGATTGTGTTCCCCTGGGAATTACACAACTTATCTCCAGTAAGAACCGTCCAAATGTGATCGTTACCAATCAGAATGTCGATTGATGCGTTGGTATTGAATGCGGCATCTGCTAGGGTGTGGCCGCTAAATATAGAGAGGTCTGCTGCGTCTATAGTTTCTCTCATATTGGCACCCTTGCCACATTTCGCAATGTTCATGGCGTTCGTCAGGGCTACTACTGTGCTAGCATCTGGTGCCTTATTTGACTCATCCTTCTGGTGCTGCTGTGGCTCACCCTTGTCTCTAGTGCTGCTTTGATCGAAATGCAAAAGTGAGTGATGTCGGCGCTTGCAATACTTACATGATGACTTCGATGTACAAGTGCTCACTCCATAACCAAGTCTCAAACAATTAAAACACATGTGTTTGGACTTTGCAAAGTCATATCGTTGCTGAATAGATAGGTCCAAGAACTGTGTACATGTCATCAATGCGTGTTCCTTGTTGCACTTAGCACAGCACTCTGAAGTAGCGAGTAGCGCATGCGCGTTCCTGGTACCTCTGTCCTGTCTAGGCTTGCTACTTGTCTGAGTTGCGGCACTGTCAAATAGACCCTTACACGCGTGCCCTTCCTTATGGTCTCCATCAAATGGTGCGATATGAATCCGCGGCAGTTCCCAATCCTTCGTTGATGGTCCTGCGACTTGTTGTGAGCCTGACAATGACTCGTTATCCACCTGCTACGGTAGCAGTCGGTGCATTATGCGCTCCATAGTCTCCATTTGCGTCTGCTGCATTTGTTGTATTTGCGTCTGAGATTGTTGCTGCATTTGTTTTATTTGCATCTGAGATTGTTGCTGCATTTGCGTTTGAGACTGCTGCATTTGTTGTATTTGCATCTGAGATTGTTGCTGCATTTGTTGCATTTGCATCTGAGATTGTTCCTGCATTTGTTGCAAAATACATTGGATGGTCGATTCATCCCTTTCCCCGAGCACATTAGATAGGCCTCTTCCAGTTTGCGGGGTTTGTACTCAGTGTGTAGTGCCTTAAGAAGGGCACAAGCTCGATCAAAGCGCTCCTCGTATACATCGTTGTCACTTGCTGGGTCCACATATCCCTGCACATCTTCATATTTATAAAGTTCGTCGCCAAGATTGACAAACTGCTCCCAACCCTGAACCAGCGTGTCCAATTTGATATCAATATCGTAGAATGTGCAGCCATCCGGCGGGTGTTCCGCGTATACAGAAATACGCGTAATCGTTGCCTTCAATCTAGTAAAGTACGTAGATTTTCCATTGCAGCTTTCTGCGTTGCCCGCAGTCAATTCAATTTGTTGTCCAAAGTAGCCAGTAGCACTTTTCCAATAGTGCGTACTGATAATTACGTATGATGCCAAATATCGATACGTAATTCCAAAAATGTGTAAATGCTGCGCCTCCAGAAGCAAAAACACGACAAGACAAAACACGGCACTTTTCCAATAGTGCGCGTTGTTTATTACGTATGATGCCAAATATCAATACGTAATTCCAAGAATGTGCAAATGCTGCGTCTCCAGCAGCAAAACAGGACAAGACAAAACACGCCACTTTTCCAATAGTGCGCGCCGTTTATTACGTATGATGCCAAATATCCATACGTAATTCCAAGAATGTGTAAATGCTGCGTCGCCAGCAGCAAAAACACGACAAGACAAAACATGGCACTTTTCCAATAGCGCGCGCTGTTTTCCAAAACTCCAAAGTGAGTATTCAGTAGCAATGCCCAACGGATCCGGCTCGAAGGACCAAATTGTATGATGAATAATGAAACATATCTTTATTTTATTTGAACTATATCAGCCAATTGCTGGTACCCTCAACTTGTTCGTTCGTTTGCTTACTCAATACTAACATAGTTGTATCGACTTAACCGATAATTGATATCGATACAGCCGATAACAATTAAAGTTACATATACACTAAAAAAATCCAAAATATGCTAAATAATGAAAAATGTGCAAAAAAATGACAAATGGTTCCTCAACAGTGTATAATTGATATTCTCGAGACATTTGCAAAATGCAAAATGCCATGGAGTTTAATATGGTGCAGACTCTGCCATTGTATTGGATTTAGAGGTGGAGAACTATCGATAGTGGGTACTATCGATATTCGACGATTGTTTTTTCCGAACTATCGATAATGACGATAGTGATAGACGACGTTATCAATAGTGCCTTCAATAGTTTCAACAAATATAAGAAAATTATGGTTTATTTCAGCCAAAAGTTTTGATTAAGAATCAAAAGAATGTTTAAATTTGCTTCCTTAAAGCGTGTTCGCCTCTCCGAAATTATTTTGCTCGCCTCGCTGAATGTATATATATATCTATATTTTTTATATGCTTGTAACAAGCAGAACAAAAAGTATATATGTATATTCGTGATGAGATGAGTCGATTTAGCCCTGTCCTTCGTCTGTCAGTCTGCCCGTTCGCCAGTTAGTTTGTAATGTTATCGATTTCAAATTTTATCGAAAATACGTGTTAAAATTGTATCTTTAGAGCTGGAGCCTACATATTTTGCATATAGTTTAAGGAGAATTTTAATTTTTTTAACTCCTCTCTTCCCATCTTCCTTCGAAGGTCAGTTTTAAATTTAGCCATGTGCATGATTTGGCATGTTTATAAAATGTAAAAAAATACACTATAATCATATGCTGAAAATTTTATAAAATTCCGCGCGAATTTAAGCATATTCTAAGACCTCAATTGCGATTGATTTGTGTTGTGTTGGCCTTTTCAGTCGCTACTTTTAGTTATTTTCTATTATATTTATAATTTTAATACTCCTTTCGCAAAGGGAAAAAGAGTATATTGATTTTGTGAAATGTCCGTCTTGCTTTCCGTCCGTCTGTCCGTATGAATGCAATATTTTCTACGCTATTGAAGCTAGAGACTTGAAATTTTGAGCATATACTCGTGTATACCCTCGAATTATAAAGTGTCAAGATTTTTCCGATACGCACGGGCGTGGCAAATCGGAAAATTCTTGCGCCCATAGTCAAGAAATCATATTAGTTGAAGAGCTAGATGGTTTAAATTCGGAATGTATACTTACGTTGACCACCCAAGTTCAAAAAGATATGGCGGATATATCTACGCCCATTGGGGGCGTGGAAAATCGTAAAAACTGTATGTTTTACAGTTTTAAAGCTGGAATGCTGAAATTCGGCACGTAACTTAACGCTTCGATTCTATAAAGTTTGATGAAAAGCTTTTATGTCCACTCCCACTGGGGGCGTGAAAAATCGGATCTGAATATATAGTGATTTTACAAGTTCAGCTATATTTTGAGCACTATTGATGCTAGAGACTTGAAATTTGATATATATATACTCGGATAAGCAACCCAAAATCAAAAAGATATGGTGGTCATACCTACGCCTTAAGGGGGCGTGGCAAATCGGGAAACATTATAGCTCCTACAGTTTTAGAGCTAGACGATTCAATTGGATGCTAGTGTTACTGGGGGCCTCCCCTATCGATTACCTAAAAATAAATCTTTGAAGGCGTGGTATGTCGAAAGATACTCTGTAACTTTCACATTTTCGTAGTGTAAGCAACCAAGTTTTACAGTTACGTTACGCTCAACTCCTTCTAGGAACTTGTCAAATACGGTATCTCTACGCCTACTGGGGGCGTGGCAAATTGGCAACAAAGTTTGTAATGCCCAGCTGCAAATTCATATGTCTGTGCCACCTATGTAAATAAGCTTAATAAGAATTGCTAAGACAACAAACGGCATTTCTAAGAAATATTAAGAAATATAAGTAATTCGATTTAATGTTAAAGTTGTGCAAATAATTTATCTGCTAAAGCTATCATTTTTCGTAGGTCAGTTATGTTATTTTCCTTTTTGTGTGTATGACCATACCGTCACGCTATATTTTTTTTATCGATTACACATAGAATCGTCACTCAGAACAAAATTATTCCACACAAAAAAATTGACGATAGAGCCCGACATGTATGTATGTATGTATGTAAGCGCAAACAGCAGCACACAAGAATTGAGAGAAAAACAAAAGTCGCTGCCGCTGGATTTGAGCTTACATCTACTACATATGTATCGTTAAAGCACACCATCTCAACTAGCAAAGCCACTTCCGATTTATTAAGCGAAAAAAAGAAAAAAAATACAATTTTCATGCCGTCGCCGTCGCGTCTCGAACTCGGACTCTTTTGCTCACGCGCTTTGCATCTACCTGTTGCACCACATCAGTCTTGCATTGCCTGTTGGCAAATCCGAAACTAGTTCCACTACAAGGGCGACTTTTAACATATAAATTATTAATTTAATTATTCTTTATTTTATAATAATTTTATAATTTTTAATTTATTCTTGCTAGCCCTAGCTTATGGCTATGATGCTGTCGCCTCGAGGTCCAAATTCAAAGAGAGATTTCTTGTCATGCCTTCCTGCCTGCTTGGCCTGCGTCCACGTGCGTTTATCAGCTGGCAAAGCTTTAAATGATTAAAGCTTTGAGATGAGAAACCAATGGGTGCACGCCACGTCAGAATCCACGTGGATTTATCAGCTGGCAAAGCTTTAAATGATTAAAGCTTTGAGATGAGAAACCAATGGGTGCACGCCACGTCAGAATCCACGTGGATTTATCAGCTGGCAAAGCTTTAAGTTATTAAAGCTTTGGCTGATAGCTTTCGATCTTAAGATCACCTGGTCAGCATGCAGGGCTGCATTACAAAGCTTTGTGCGATGTTGTTTCTAGTCGTGTTAACTCCTCCCTTGGTTAACTGAAAGCCGTCCTCGGCTTTTCTTTAAATCATTTGTGTTGCTTTGCGATATTTCCTTTTTCTCTGCGATGCAGCTTGCAGGTTGGATCTTATCGCAGTCAGCTGTATTGGCGAAGGTCGATGGCAGGAGACTCTGCTTCTTCCAGTCGGTCTCGTGAATACGAGCGGGCTTCACAATGAAGGCATGGCCGCCCAAGTGACCGGACTCGAGTGTAGCATGCTCGTAGTAGCTCTCATCACCAACAGCCACCCATTTGATGTTGTTGTCTTGTAGTCGCGGGCAACCTCTGGCGCATTCCCCAATTCACCAGTACGCTGGTTCTTGATCATGTTTATCTCATTGTTTTCGGAGTCGGTGTTGGAGATGTTGCTGGCACGGTGGACGACAATCTTCAGGTGGACGATCATTCCGTATTCTGGATCGCATACATTATAATCTATTTACAATCTAACTTCGGCTAGGGGTACTCTATAATAAAGTCTTTAAACTTAACATTTATATTACTTGAGTGCTATATAACAATATGTGTAGATTCGACGCTAATATAAGCAAAGTGTTCATTTAATATTTCGCTTACGAGGTACGAGTTCATTATGGTTGGATTAACAATGTTTATTTTTGCCAAGGAGACTGCCAAAATTAAATATTGGAGTGTGTTAATTTATTGATTCATGTTCTGAGATTGTCCTTATGGACTACCCTCCCTTTTATGAGCACCGTCGTGCCCATGTCGGCCTGAACGACTTCTTCTTCATAGAGGGCGGTTATTTTATTTCCTAACCTTCTATTGCGTTTAACCATTACTTTCTCACCAACCTGGTATGATTTAGACTGTCTGTTTTTGTTGTGGTATTCAAGTAAGTCGGATTGAGCCTTTTGAAGCTTAATTCCCACTTCTGCCAGTAGTTCGAATGGCCTACAATGGATTATTTCGGTAGGTGACTTCTTAGTGACTGAATGGATAGAATTGTTATAATGAATATTTGACAGGAGTATGAGCTCAACAGTATCTTGTATATGCCTATCTATCTTTAAGCATCTGGCGATTTCTATCAACGTGCTGTGGAATCTTTCAACTTGCCCATTAGAGATACTGTGCAATGGTGGAGCGTTGCCGACCGAAATTCCGAAGTGATTTTCTAAAAAAGATTTTATTGCCTGTGAGTTGAGAGATCTCTCGTTATCACAATACAATGTGTGAGAATTTGGGAAGAAGTTTATAAGTTGTAAAAGAGTTGGTTTCACATCTACAGTTGCGCGTGAGGAGATTGGCTGGACTATTGCGTATTTTGAGAATTTGTCAATGCAAGTCAAAAAATATTTCCCATCCGTAGAAAAAATATCGATATGTAATATTTCACCTGGTTTATAAGGGATTGGGGTTTTGGCGATTTCATGTTTTTTTGGATGCCTTTCATACTTGGCTCTTTGACAAATTCTACAGTTTGTGACAATTTCGTTGACCAATTTAGTCATTTTTGGGAAAAAATATTCTTTTAAAATCTGTTTAGTATTTTCTTTCGCTGCTCTGTGGGCCCTATTATGTTCTTGGAATACGATTTCCATTTGTTCATCTTTATTGACAACATCTTGTACGAAATTTTTACAATACCAAAAGGTTGTTGATGGGAATTGTTGAATAAGTTGGTGTTGTATTCTGGCTAATACGTGTAAATCGCACTTGATGGCGTTAACGACATTGCAGTTAACCTTGTCTTTCAGGGTATCAAACAATTCTGAATAATCTCGAAATTCTATAGAGTGTCGAGTTTTCTCTCTAAAAAGGATGAAAGATCGGCTTGATGGAATATCTGCCTGCTGTATGATGATCTGGTTTTTATAACAGTTAATAGGCTTATCAGAGGCTTGAATGGTGTAAGTTAATGACTCCTCACTATGGATTGTGGAACAAATAGAACTTCTGCCGTCTTCTGCTACGTCGGACTTCGCATCGTTTTCCAGCGCATTTAGGTGTTGGCGAGACAGGGCATCAGCCACATGATTTTCTTTGCCGGGTTTGTAAAATATATTGGCATTGTGTTCATCGATAAAGGCTTTCCAGCGTTTTATCTTTGCGTTCGTGTTTCGCTCTGAGACCGCAAATGTAAGCGGTTGGTGGTCAGTAAAGATATTTAAGCTTCGAACGCCGTAAAGATAATTTCTCAAATTTTTCAATGACCGAACGATAGCCAATAACTCCCTTTCGTTCGTGGCGAAATTGACTTCGGGACCCCTAAGTGTCCTGGAGATCATTGTAATTGGTTTTCCTTCTTGAGACAGGACGGCTCCTATGCCTGATGCCGATGCATCGGTAGTGAGATCAAAAGGTTTTGAAAAATCGGGGTATCTTAAGAGGACGTCTTCAGATGCCACTACTGATTTAAGTTTTTCGAATGCCTTTGTTTGTTGTTCATTAAATTTTATGGGGACTTTCCGGGATTGATAAGTGCTGACTTTCCCGTTTTCTCCCTTGAGAAGCTCTGTTATGGGTTTCGCAATTGTGGCAAAATCCCGCACGAAACACCTATAATAGCTTGCAAGCCCGAGAAAAGAACGAACGCCAAATAGGGTTTCAGGAAGTTTATATTGGGTTATTGTTTGTATTTTTTCAGGTGCAGTAGTTATGCCGCCTTTTAAGACGATAAAACCCAGGTATTCAACACTGGTCTTAAAGAAATGAGATTTTTCCTCCGACACTCGCATGTTTGCATCACCTAATCGCTGTAAAACCCAGTCTACGTGCTTTAAATGGTCTTCCTTTGTTTCCGAAAAAATGATTACATCGTCAACATAGACGTGGCAAAATTTCCCGATTTGTTCTCTGAGAACATCATCGATTGCTCTCTGGAATATGCTGGGGGCGTTTTTCAGCCCAAAAGGTAATCTACAGAATTCGTATTTTCCATTATTTACGCAAAAGGCAGTTTTTTCCCGATCTTTTTCGGAGAGGTTTATCTGATGGAAGCCAGATTTCAGATCAAGGGTTGTGAAGTAACTTGACTTACCCAAGTTGGATAAAATCATAGTCACAATTGGAATTGGGTACTTATCATCTATTGTCATAAGGTTAAGCTTTCGAAAGTCAATCACTAGACGTTTCTTTGTGTTCCCTGACTCGTCAGTTCCTTTTTTGTCAACAACCCAAATTGGGTTGTTGTAAGGTGACCTCGAGGGTCGTATAATTCCGTCAGATAGAAGTTGTTTAACTTCTGAATTGACAAACTCTGCCACACCCATTGGATAGGGATATAATTTTGAAAAAACGGCATCACTACTTGTGGTACGAATTGTAGCCACAATGTTTGTATTATACGGGAGACTTTGTTTCGGATTGGCAAATGCGTTAGCTCGTTTGTCAATCATTTTTTTAAATTCTTTCCTAATGGCAATTGGCACTTCTGCATCATTGATCTTAAGGAAATTCACATTCTTGCACTTAAGAAATTGGAGCCGCTCAACTCCGTAATTAAACTTGATCTGCTTTTTAGCGAGATCTATGTGGGCGTTGACTTGTGCTAACAAATCGAGGCCGATAATGCCTTGAAATGTTTTTAGGCCTGGTAAGATAAAGAAGTCGGACTTTACTCCGAACAGATTGATTTTACACTTTTTATTAATTATATTACATCCGTGTATGGACTCAACTTTAAATGGGGACTCCACCGGTATGACGTCGCTTAGAAAGAGGCCGGGCACTATGTAGTTTTTAGAGGCACCCGTGTCTACTAATAGTCGAATGGTTTTCCCTGCGTAGCTTCTTTCGATGAAGGGCAGCAGGGAGTGTTCCCTAAAAAATTAATGCTGATTCTGATTCTGTGCATCGTCTTCACACTGGGCCGTCTCTATTTCTGCGCATGTATGATAGCATTCATTGCTTTCCTCAGCTGAGGGTAACATACTTTGTGAGATATGATTGACCCGCTGCTGTTTTGGTCCCGTGAATTTGCCTGTGCCATTACTTGGCCGTTTAAATGTTTGACCTTGATTTTGAGATTAATTATTGTACTGATTGAAATCACCTGATGAGCGTTGATAATTACGGTTGACTTGTAGTCCGGTATAAGGAGCGTTAGTTACAGCCTGCGGTTTATATTGGGTGTTTTGCCTAAATCTGGAAGAGGAGTCGACTTCCATTGGTTCGACGGGTTGCTGGTTTTTAAACCGACCGCTATTTACCCCATTCCCTTGACTTTTACTCTAAAATGGATTTTTACTCGAAATTTCTGGCTGTCCCCGATTTGGGTTAGTTTGATGGGCTCTTGACTCAAATTTTTCAACCTTCGCCTCTAGGGCTTTAGCATAACTAGTCGCAAAGGCGTATCTTTCGTGATTCGATTCAACTTCCTGAGCTAGCGCCAAAGCAGACGGAAGGTCTTTGGGACGGGCCGAGAAGAGAACATCGCTTAGGGCCTTTCTTGTTCCTGATATGAACACGCAGAGCGCATCCGCTCGGTATTTTTCGTTCATTGCTACCGCTACACATTGATCGTAACTCATAATTACTTTGTTAGTTATTAGGGCCAATTTTTGTTCAACTTGTTCGTAATATTCCAATAGTGACATATTCCCTTGCCGCAACGTAGATAGATCACGCTCGAGTAAGTAGATAGGCCTTTTATCTGAATAAGTGAAATCTAACCTACCAATAATGGCTTGAAAATTCAAAACTGTATTGAATGATGCTAGAACTGTATCTGCCGATCCTTTAACTTTATTTCTTATAATAGCCACCGCCTGATAGTGCCTTGAGCTACCTTCATACCCTTTAAAAATATTATAAGCCACGTGTGCAGCCTTGCGCCAAGCGACATATTTTTCTTGTTTCCCTTCGAAATCCGGAATAGATTTTACTACGTCTAGCGTTTCATTACAAGTGACCCCTGCAACGATTTCTATTTCCTTATGAGTCTCTACTGTAGGAACACTGACCTTAACGCTTTCTAGCTTTTCAGTAAGCGTTGCAATTTTTTCTTCAAATTCTTGTTTTTGTAATGCGAGGGCGCTGGCAACGGCGCCGCGTACCACGGATTCTAACTGATTTAAATCCATTTCTATGCCTTGTTTAAACCAACAATCGTTTACCCCTTCACAAGAGACAGTGCGTTTTTCTGCTTTACGTCTGTCAAAAAAATCACACAGAGATTCTACTATGGGGTCGTTCATAAGAAATTTTCAAATCACACAATTTTACTTTAAGAAATTTTCAAATCACACAATTTTACTTTTGGTTTTTTTTTTTTTTAAAACATATTTAACTTTTACACTCTCGCAATTTTTTTTTAAAGCGAAGAAAAAAATTGTAAGCGGGATAAAAAATGGGCACTTTACTCACGAGATTTTCCTTAATATTTAAGAGTATTTGTAGTCCAGTGTATCAGGTCCAATACTGCAGTCTGAGATGGCTGCTTTCTTCCTCTTTCTGCTTTCTCCGCTAGTGCGATCCAGACAAAAAAATTGTAATTTTTTATTGGTTGGCTTGTTTAAGCTCAACACAAGTGAAATTAGAGTATTTTATTGCTATTTTATGAAATTGGGCACTTGAGTTCTTTTTATCACGTTGGGCGCCAATTATTAATTTAATTATTCTTTATTTTATAATAATTTTATAATTTTTAATTTATTCTTGCTAGCCCTAGCTTATGGCTATGATGTTGTCGCCTCGAGGTCCAAATTCAAAGAGAGATTTCTTGTCATGCCTTCCTGCCTGCTTGGCCTGCGTCCACGTGCGTTTATCAGCTGGCAAAGCTTTAAATGATTAAAGCTTTGAGATGAGAAACCAATGGGTGCACGCCATGTCAGAATCCACGTGGATTTATCAGCTGGCAAAGCTTTAAATGATTAAAGCTTTGAGATGAGAAACCAATGGGTGCATGCCACGTCAGAATCCACGTGGATTTATCAGCTGGCAAAGCTTTAAGTTATTAAAGCTTTGGCTGATAGCTTTCGATCTTAAGATCACCTGGTCAGCATGCAGGGCTGCATTACAAAGCTTTGTGCGATGTTGTTTCTAGTCGTGTTAACTTATACAAAACTATAGAAACAGCTGTTAATGCAAAGGCAATATAAACAAAAATCAATCGCAATTGTGATTCTTAGAAATTTCTGAAATGCGCGCATATGAATGTATGTATATGTGTACATACAAAAACGATGGTCTGTTTGCACGTATGCGTGTAAAGGGCGATATTTGACAAATACAAAATTAAAGAAGCAGTTGAAAATGCAAACACAACTCTACAACAATTTTGGTTGAAAAATATGCTAGAATGAATGGCGTTGAATTTATTTGTGCCCATGCATAACAAACGCGCTTTCACGTTTCAATGTATGTATAAATGTAAATGTATTCTGCTGTCGCTGCCTAACACGTGCGTGTGATAATTGGCTAAAACGTTTTGTTTAATAGATTGGGACTGACTTAACGGAACTGGATGAAATTTTCATCATTTGATTTTATTGATTTTTTTACATTTTATTAAAGTGCTAATTCATTCACATGGTTATATTTTTGCAAAAATTGAAATTACATTCACATGAACCTGAACCTACATTATTAAATTTAATATACCAGATGCCCCCTACGGGAAACGAGTATCACGCTTTAGGTTTCGCCCAAAGGCAACATTCTTACTTGTTTTCTTTTTCTTTTATCTTAAGTTGGATACGCTGAAATTCAGTTACTTGAGATTCCGGTACAAACTATTTCAATATACTTCACGGACGGGCAGTAGTAGTAAATTGTTATATATGTTTTTTCTTCGAACCGTGACGGTAAAAGTTTACACGAATCGCTTACAAACATTCAAAAATACGCTATAGCTCCTGTAGATTTTTGTTCAAATATTGTAGAGTTTGTCACGTTCGCAAGCAGCTAGTTTTGATAGCTAGACTTGAATTCTCTGTTTTTCAAAGCGTATATTTTATCGGTCTCACGGTAAAGGACCCCTATTCTACGTAAATCATTTACGTTCAGGCTTTGAGTTACTGGGTATTAATATATATATATGTAAGAAGGAACGTAACAGAAGTGCTATCGATACGGGGTACACGATATTCGTATCCATAGGCTTAACCATAGTGGAAGATGGGCGATCACCAGACAGTCGAATAGTAGCCGTCGTTGTCGTCGCCACGGAGTCGTGAAGCTGTGTGCGCGAAAATAGTTGAAATTCGTTGTTCACATATTATTATTACACATTTTATAATTCTTCCTTCGGGTATCACTTAATATTCAATAAACTATATATATAATATAATCTTACATATATATATATATATATATATATATATATATATATATATATATATATATATATATATATATATATATATATATATATATATATATATATATATATATATATATATATGTTAATACGCAGTAACTCATTCATGAATTATTCACTAAAATTGATAATTAAAGATTTAAATAATTCAACATAATTAATTTGTTTCTTGCAGATATTACTTTT
This sequence comes from Drosophila meridionalis, assembly GCA_035045145.1. Classification (NCBI taxonomy): domain Eukaryota; kingdom Metazoa; phylum Arthropoda; class Insecta; order Diptera; family Drosophilidae; genus Drosophila; species Drosophila meridionalis. Next base: position 15,242,661 of record JAWNPG010000037.1, read on the forward strand.
CATTTTTAAAAGAAAAACTGGAAATTTTCGATGGAAAATTAAGACAGTATGCTCAATGGTGCTTCGATAATTGTAAATGTACAAAAGTATCTACGCGATTAAAACCACCTTCAAGCGTGGAAGTTGCTGTAAGTATTGGGATAATTTTTTATTTCTTTATATTATTTTCTATATATGAAGTGCCCTCCTAGGAGATATTCTTAACTCCATTCGATATCCATAGCTATGTCGATGAAAAATAAATAAATAATTAAATAAATAAATTAACAAAATAAATAAATTAACAAAATAAAAACAAGTAAGAGTGCTCTAGTCGAGACTGCTCGACTAGGGGATACCCTGAGCCCTGTGAAGAGCCAAATATCAAATCATTCTACGATTTTGAATGCATACATACAAACAACATATACACACATACATGTGCACGCACGCATAAGCGCGCGCTCTGCCAACTGCGCAGTTGACGCAGCGACTGCGCTTGGGCTGCAATGTGGGCATTACTATGGGAATTTAATTGTTTAATAACTTTTCTTAGCGCTGGACTAAGTGCATAAAACTTTCACAACTTATTTATGACATTCATATGTGTGTATGTGCCAAAGCACAAGTCTCTAGTATTTGATTTGCGCTTATTACAAATAGGGTGCTATTGTGGGCGAATGGGGCGTGGCATCTAAAATCTAAAGATAACGTTATCTCCGTATTCATTACACGCAACTACACAGCAAATTTGAAGTCTCTAGCTCAAACGATGTACAAACCACGCCTTAAAAACACATTAAAATTATCCATAAATGCTCATAAAATCGAAATGGAATGAGTTATCGGAAAAATTTTATTAACTTGTGTAGCGTATGGTATTATCGAGTATTCATGTAAAATTTCAAGTCTCTACGTTGCGTACTTACAAATATCTCAGCGTTCACACGGACGGACGGACGGACGGACGGACGGACGGACGGACGGACGGACGGACGGACGGACAGACGGACAGGGCTATATCGACTCGTCTTGTCGCGCTGATCAAGAATATATATACTTTATGGGGTGTGGCACGCCTCCTTCTGCCTGTTACATACATTTTCACAAAACCATTATACCCTGATTTCCCATTTTCAATGGGCTCAGGGTATAAAAAAACATCACCGAACTTGGACTCGGACTTGGAAATATCGATAAATATTCATATAATAAAAATATAAAAAAAAATTTTTACGCCGCCGCCGTTGGGGCTCCAACTGGGGTTCTGAAGGCTGCAAATGCAAAAACAATTCAAGCACAATATTGGTTGAATAAATCTAAAATCTACGGCTTTCAATATGTTTCTGTGAATTTATATAAAACGTGTATGTGTGAATAAATGTTTTTTCCTGCTCGTCGCTGCTAGATTTTGACTGACTGAATTTAGTGAAACTTTTAACAAACGATTCTATTCAATTTTTATAAAAATGACAACTCATTCACATGGTTATATTTGCAATTCTATTGGTTATTTTGCTACATTTAAAGCCGGTATCTAAAAGCAAAACGCAAAATTGCCTAAAATTTACATGAAATTATTCTAAAAATTTGTATCAAGATCAATTATCGGTTAAGTCGATACAACTATGTTAGTATTGAGTAAGCAAACGAACGGACAAGTTTAGTGTACCAGCAATTGGCTGATAAAATAAAAATAAAAATATGTTTAATTTTTCATCAACTTGATTTATTATAGACCACCTGAAACCTCTTGGAACGAGTGGCAAGCATCGAGTTCTTCAATTTATTTGGATTTTTCTATAAAGAACATTAGCTCTTATTTCATAAACAGCTAAGTCTTCGGAAAGTTCACCTTCACTAAATTTCTTAATAATATGCACATTATCCTGGTCACGTTTTTGCTCAACTTGAATCCAATTTTCCAAAATTTCCTTTATTACTATGTGCTTTTCATCGACTTTGTTTTGTTCCACTTTATTTTTATTAAGCAAAGGATTCCTCGACAGAAAATCTACATGACCCATTCGCTTGCCTTCTCGATATTGAATTTCAAAGTCAAATGCCCACCAACGATACACTCTAGGTGATAGCTCAATTTTTGTTCTGGAGGCATTTAACGAATTACAATCCATAAAAATGACAAACTTTCTACCATGCAGATAATGTCTGAAATGTTTTACAGCACCGACTACAGCTGGTGTGATATACTCTCTTTAACCAAAGAGCATTCTGCGCCAGAATCAAATGTTATCGGAAATTTCTGACTTCGGTGGAACATGATTGCTTTAAGTTAATCCACTACGCATCTTGTATGCACTTGTGGTCGTGCACCACCATCAGTCGAGTTTTTTGGGAATTTGTAGGCGATGTGGCCCTGCTTATGCCATGTTATGCCTTAGTGTGCTGTGAACTCGCTCGATGCTCTCCTCCAGATGTTGATGAAATCTGCATACTATATTCCGACTTCTTGTGCTCGAACTTTCCACAGGAGTAGTATTTTATTGGCACTAATTTAGCCCTCTTTGTATTCAAGTTATCGTCTGAGAAATTGGATCGCCTTTTATCACACTAAAAAGCTTACAATTTTGACTGCAAGTCTAGTCTGCATCGAATGCTTCTAGTGTTCGCTATTTTTTGCAATCTAAGGTCATAGTTTACTATGCCAACACTACCGACGCAATATTGGGCGACTGTTAAGCAATTTTAAAATTGTAACCGCTGTGTCTCAACATTTTCAAATCGCTGTTCGAACAGTTGCCTGAATTGTCATCCCTGGATAGCAGATCTGCGACAACCATTCCGATGACTTTGACATCGCCAAAATTAATTAAAACAAAGCATCTACGCCAGTCGGTTCTGAATTAAATTTTTGGCAGCGAGAATCTGCCATTTTATAGTGGCTCACGTGGTGGCAAAGATTTTGCAAATTCCAAAAACGTGCGATTTTGTTGTTCTAGTAAACCACGAAATTGCTCCTCAACAATGGTTGGTCGAGAGTTTGAACCCACTTCTGATATCGGCGAGTTGTTGGGGTTTTACATTAGAGAATGCTCATCAACATTATTTCCATCCATAGTTTCACAAAAATTGTGCAGCGAGTCCTAGCGTGGTGTTCTCGCAAAGTTTCACACACACTCACACACTGAGCCACACTCGACGTCAGTTCATACTCGCACTCTTTTAGTGTTATCTAATATCAACAAGTAAGAGTGCTTTAGTCGAAACTGCTCGACTAGAAAATACCCTGAGCCCCAAATATCAATTCGAATCAAATCAAATCATTCTAGGTTTTTTTTATAAATATATACAAACAACACATAAACACACACATATGCATGCACGCGGAAGCGCGCGCTCTGCCAACTGGATCGTCGCGTAACTTCGCGTGAGATTGAACAGAAGTTAAATATACCAATTTCAACCGCTGCCGAGCATTTAAGGAGTCCTGGACATGTAAAAACAAGTAAGAACGTTGCATGAGGGCGAACCTAATGCGTGATACTAGTTTCCCATAGGAGCATCTGGTATATTCAATTTAATAATATATCTCAAATTTTGCATTTATGTAGATTCATGTGAATTTTATGCAATTAAAATTTTTGTTACATTTTGGATACTGGCTTTTTTAACTAATTACCTACCCCCTCATATACTGCCAATTGAAGGTCTGTTGCAAATATAACTATGTGAATGAGTTAGCATTTTTATAAAATGTAAAAAATTCAATATGCTGAAAGTTTCATCAAGTTCCGTTAAGTCAGTCGCAATCTATTAAACAAAACGTTTGACCAATTATGGCACGCACGTGTTAAGCAGCGACAGCAAAATATATTTACATTTACACATATGTATGTACATTGAAACGTGCAAGCGCGTTTGCTTATGCATGGTCACAAATAAATTCAGCGCCATTCATTCTAGCATATTCTTCAACCAAAATTGTTATTGAGTTGTGTTTGCATTTTCAGCCGCTTCTTTAGTTTTGTATTTGCCAAATATCTCCCTCTATACGCATACATTCAACCGACCACCGTTTTTGTATGTACACATACATTCATATGCGCGCATTTCAGCATTTTCTATGAATTAAAATTGCGATTGATTTATGTTTATATTGTGTTTGCATTAACAGCAGCTTCTATAGTTATTTGTCAAAAGTCGCCCTTGTAGTGAAGTAGTTTCGGATTTGCCAACAGGCAATGCAAAACTGATGTGGCGCAACAGGTAGATGAAAAGCGTGTAAGCAAAAGGGTCCGCGTTCGAGATGCGGCAGCGACGGCCTGAAAATAGTTGTTCGTGCCTAAATACATACATACATGATGGGTTCTATCGTCAATTTTTTTGTGTGGAATAATTTTGTTTGGACTAAGTCGATATTTGTGTAATCGATATTTGATATTTACATTTTTTGTCGTGGTCAGACACACAAAAAGAAAATAACAAAACTGACCTAGGCTATACGATAAATGATAATTTTAGCAGATCAATTATTTGGAGAACTTCAACATTAAATCGAATTGCATATATTTTTGTCCGAAGTGCCGTTTGTCGTCTTAGCAATTCTTATTAAGCTTATTTATATAGGTGGCACAGGCGTATGAATTTTTCAGCTGAGCGTTACAAATTTTGCTGCCAATTTGCCACGCCCCCAGTAGGCGTAGACATATCATATTTGGCAAGTTCCTAGAAGGAGTCGAGGGTAACGTAACTGTAAAGTTTGGATGCTTACACTCAAAAAATGTAAAAGTTACATGGTATTTTTTCGATATACCACGCCCCCAGAGGGGCGTAAGATTTATTTTTGGGGAATCAATAGAGGAGGCCTCCAGTAACACAAGCATCCAATTTTTAAATATATATAGCTGAATTTGTAAAATCACTCTATATTCAGATCCGAATTGCCACGCCCCTAGTTGGCGTATCCGGAATATCTTGACACTTTATAATTCGAGGGTATACACGAGTATATGTTCCAAATTTCAAGTCTCTAGCTTCAATATCGTAGAAAAATATTGCATACGGACAGCAAGACGGACATTGCACAAAACCTATATACTATTTTCCCTTTGGGAAACTAGTATAAAAAACTATATATTGGTACCACATGAATTGAAAGAAATTCATTAAACCGTCCGAATCAACGCTTGTGATATGCATCTTAAACTCAATAAAGTCGATCGACTGGTGTCGAAAAATGGATTATTTACAATAATTCAATCGAAATAGATCATGGTCTGAGCATGATGACCGCCACAAGCCACTTCAAAGCCTGATATTCACTTAAAGAAGATTATGCTGTCAGTTTGTTGTTCGGACTGGAGGGGTGTGGTATATTTTGAACTGCTTCAGAGAAACCAAGCGATAAATTTGGATGTCTACTGTTCGCAACTGGGCAGATTGAATACAGCCATTAATGAGAACTCTGTTCGCATTGATCAGTCGTAATCAATTTCATCTGGACAACGCTAGACCGCATACATATTTGGTCACTGGACTGAGATAAGTTGGCTGGGAACTTTTGAACTATGCCCCATGGGACCGTCAGACTAGATTTTTTTTCGGTCTTTGCAGAACCCCTTAAATGGTAAAACTTTCGGCAATGACGAGGCTATTAAATCACATTGGTTCAGTTTTTTGCTGATAAAGGCCAGAAGTTCAATAAGCTCGGAATAATAAATTTGACGGAAAGATGCCAAAAGGTTATCGTACAAAATGTATAATTGATTAAAGCACATTCTAATTTTTAATAAAAATATATTTACTTTATTTTAAAAAGTGGAGACTTTAGATATATTATCAGATTTAATATAGCAGATATCCCTAAGGGTACAGAGTTTCCCGCATTTGGTGGGGCCCAAATGCAACTTTTTTACTTGTTATAGTTATTTATATTTTTATATTTAAAGGAAAATAAAATTACAATTTGCGCAGTGTGTATTTCCCAAAGCACAAGTCTAGTATTTGATTCGCCATTTTTACAAATAGGGGGCTATTGGGGGCGAATAGGGCGTGGTATCCAAAATCTAAAGATTACATAATCTCCGTATTCATTACACGCAATTACATAGCAAATTTTTAAATCTCTAGCTCAAACAATGCCCTAAGAACGTTGTTGGAAGCTGCCGAGCTTTTTCGGCAACTCTGGCTCCAATCATTTACGAAGGCAAATAATAAAACCACGATTTAATTTAGCTTATTATTTATTAATTTAATGCCGAGTCCGCGATGATCGTGTAGGCAAAGTTAATACAGTTACAATAGAGATAGGTGTTGCTCGCTTGAAGGTGATTTTCGAACTTAAAGAATAGAATACAAAATGATAAGCAAGAGACCGAGCAGCAGAAATTTACATATGTATGTGTGTTACAATTTCTTTTTGTACCTAACTGCACTATGAGCGAATGAGAATGTGATAAAGAGCAGATGGCTTAAGAGAAGCTTATTTAAGAGCAATTATTAGCTGCTGCGCCGAACATCCTCCCCCCGTTGAAAGACCAAGTCTTTTAACAGGATCATCAACCGGAAGGACGCACAGCTTATTGACAGCTCGACGTGTAGTTCCAGTGGGTGTGCGAAGAACAGCGACTCGCACAGCACCATCAGCTCCAGCGATGGTCTCAACGACTCGAGCTAATGGCCATTTTAACGGCGGCAAGTTTTCGTCCTTCACACATACGACTTCATTGACCTTGATCGGAGGCTGCGAGGTGACCCATTTTCCACGCTGCTGGAGAATAGTAAGGTACTCCTCACTCCAGCACTTCCAGAACAATTGCTGTATGTAAGCAGTACGTTGCAATCGACCGAGGCGATTGTGGTCGAGCCCAGTTACGTCTGGCTCGGGAAAATCGATGATTGGTCGACCAATCAAAAAATGTCCTGGAGTGAGAACTCCAAGATCATCGGGATTTTGTGAAAGAAAGAAAGGTGCGAAGTTCATCGAAGCCAAGAAGTAATGATCCCATAGCGCGATATAGATGACTCTTTGCGGTGTTCACTGCTGCTTCCCATAGGCCACCGAAATGTGGCGAGCGAGGAGGTATGAACTTCCAATCAAAACTGTTGTTGATGCAGTAGTTCTGAACTTCAGTGCGATGTTCCTGGATCAACAATAAACGCTTCAGATCCGCTAGCTTGTTCCATGCACCCACAATGTTAATAGCGTTGTCAGACCAAATGCATTTTGGAATGCCGCGTGTACTGATGAAACGCTTGAGGGCGCCCAAGAAAGCTGCGGTCGACAGATCCTTTGCGAGCTCCAACCATACAGCCTTAGTTGCGAAGCAAACGAATACGCAGATGTAGCATTTTATTGATGTTCTGTTTCGTCCATCGGGTTTGTAGTAAAATGGTCCACAGTAGTCGATTCCAGTGACAGTAAATGCCGTTGAGAACTGTATACGATCCTTAGGAAAGTCCGCCATTATATGCTCCACTAGACGAGGCCGGGATCTACAGCATATGACACATTTTCGCAATGCTCGGGAGACAGTTTTCATGCCGCCTATGGGCCAAAACTGTAGTCGAATTACTCCAAGCAAGGCCTGCGGTCCTGCATGATGATATTATTTATAGACAAGGTCAAGGGATGTTCTTTGGGCAAGATAATTGGGTGGCGCGCATCGAAGCCGAGAGTAGAGTGCCGCAAGCGGCCACCAACTCGAAGTAGACCAAAGTCATCCATAAATGGAGAGAGCGAAAGAATGGCGCTTGACGAATGAACATTTTTTCCATTTTTGATAATATATCCGCTGGATTCATCCCAGTTGGCACGTAATGCCACTGCATGCCGGTCGTGAGCTGCTGTATGGCGCAAATCTTATTGGCGACAAATACATTGAATTTGGATGCCTCTTCTTTTATCCAAGACAAGACTACGGATGAATCTGACCAACAATGTATCTCACATTCAAACAAGTTCATTTTGTTTGTTTCGCTTACCAAGCTCGCAAGCAGAAATGCCGCGCATAGCTCAAGCTTAGGAACCGTGAGGGTCTTTAATGGGGCCACTCTTGCCTTAGAACAGAGTAAGTGAACCTTAACAGCATTATTCGCTGAACGAACATAGACACAAGCACCGTAAGCCTCAAGACTGGCATCGCAGAAGGCATGTAGCTCGATTCTTGCTTTGAGTTGGAGTACATAACGAGGAAATATTGCATTGCGCACTAATGATAGCATCGTCTGATGAGTTTCGCCATCAAATGCAAATGGAGCATAGAATCAGGCTCCGCGACGTTCACACACCTATACATTTTTTCAATATCACCAGTAAGTGCAATCGAAAATGTACGAAAACGAACGAGTTTGTGAAACAAGGTAGCTTGAATAGTCGGCCCTGACATAAGCAAATCGTTTAATGAGAAACCAGATGTGGTAACTGCCGAGCCATCGAAGACTACTCTCAGCTTTGTTGTCGAACTCTCTTCTTTGTATACGCAATGATGAGGTAAGAAATATTTGCATTCATTGATCTCTTCGCTGGGAACCAAAGACATATGATTGAGATCAATATACTCCTTTATAAATGCTGAGTATTTCTCTTTTAAAGTTTGATTTCGAGCGAACTTACGCTCTAAATTCAGCAATCGACGCTTGGCCTGCAAATAGGAATTGCCCAAAGATTCAACACCTTGCTTTTTTGACAAGCAGACTGAATATTCCCCAGAAGGGGAAAGTTTGTAATGTGTGGTGTGGTTACCTTGGCAATAGGCTCGAAAACGTGTTCCACTTCCCAAAACTGACGCACCAACTCATCAAGCCGAGTGCTGTAATTGGCGTGATCCGAATTTCTTTGGGTTGTGATAAACGAGCAGAGTTTGGGGGCATGTTGCCCACCACCAACTGGTAATCCAGGTGCCAACTGAATTTGCCCAACACAAATCAGCTCGAAGAAGAGACCAGCTCCGATGAGAAGATCAATCCGTTGTGACTTATAGAACAAAGGATCAGCTAGCTGTAGGTTTGAGGGTATATTCCAAGTATTAGTAGAAATTGAGATGCCAGGCTGGTTGTCAGTAATAGTCTGGGCGACGATGGCAGTGATAGAGGAAGAATAATCAGAAATCCGCGATTTCAGAACGAGATTGACTGAATATCCTTCAGTTGATGCCAGACACTGCAGTCAGTGATTTACATTTTCGAAGCTGAAGCTGATTTGCAAACCGACTGGTGACGAAGTGAAGTTGAGATCCTGAGTCCAAGAGTGCACGACACGGAACGAATGTGCCAGCTCGGTTCTTGACAAGGATTATAGAAGTGGCTAGAAGCACCACATCATACGAGTTAGGAGATATGTGGACTTGAGGCAGAGAAGGTGACATTGCAACCATGGCAGTGGGATGTATTGCATTTACTTGTTGTTTAAGTTGCGGGACTACGGTGGATGTAACTGTTGAAGACTGATTGTAATGCAATAAAGTATGGTGCTTCAATTGGCAGGTACGGCAGTGTTTGAAATAATGTTAAATGCAAAGTAACAATCTGGTAACACTGTGTATTGTATTTCATCACATATTGTAATGTTGCCAGATGATCTATGTCTAGTTGTAAGAGAAACTCAGTCGTTTGCATATCGTCGCGCAGAAAAGAGCTAAATGAAGAAACGCGCAAATAAACGTATACATATAATTTTCCAAGAACTGTCTATTCCATAACTTTTGTACAACTGCATCTGTTCGTTGAAACCAAATTATTCAACAGGTTATGGGCCCAGACACACTTGTACAATAGGAATAGGACAATAAGTTGAGTGAACAATAAGCCGTGAAAAATGGCAGGTGCGTTTATTAGGATTGAGCCGTTAAACGCGGAAAATTATGATACGTGGAAACTACAAATGAATGCTATACTCGTGAAAAATGATTTATGGCCATTTGTAAATGGATCAAAAATATGCCCCGAAGAGGAGGCTGAACGTGCAGCATGGAAAGTGCAAGACGAGAAAGCCCGCGCTGACATATTGCTGTCAATCAGCATATCAGAGTTGGCGTTAATAGAAAACTGTGAAACGGCTCATGATTGTTGGATAAAATTAAAAGAGACATTTCAATCCACTGGACCTGTGAGAAAACCAAGTTTACTCAAACGAGTGGCGTTATATCGTATGAGCGAAGATAGTGACACGCGTCAGCATATAAAAGAGTTTTTTGATGCTGTGAAAAAATTAAAAGAAATCGGCGTAGCAATTGGAGATGATTTACTCGCGATTCTTTTGTTATACAGTCTGCCTGATTCGTATGAAACATTTCGGTGTGCCATAGAAACAAGGGACGAGTTGCCGAGCCCCGATATTCTACGAGTGAAGATATTAGAAGAGGCAGAAGCGCGAAAAACGAAAAGTGAACGCGAAGAACAGACTGCGTTATATGCAAACCGCCGCAAAGGCAACGGCAAAGAAAAGAACGAGCAAAAGGAAACAAGAAAATGTTATTCTTGTGAAAAAATCGGTCATCTCGCGCGAGACTGCCGAAATAAGAAGAAGCAACATAAACAGAGTGAGAAAATTGCAAATAAAGAACAAGCAAAACACGAATCACTCAATATAAGCGAACATGCATACATAACAGAGCGTAGAGGAAATGTGTGGTGTCCAGACAGTGGATGTACTGCACATATGAGCTCAAACAAAGACGAATTTGGAAAATTAGAGCAAAGTGGCAAGACACTGTATTTAGCAAACCAAAATACCGCAAAGGTAAATGGAGTCGGTGAAGTGCGAATTGAAGTACAGGAAAATAGGCAGAAAAATGAAATCACATTAAAAGAAGTGTTGTATGTATCCGATCTGCGTCAAAATCTGCTCTCTGTATCAAAAATAACCGATAGAGGACACGAAGTGCATTTTCGCAAGAATGAAGCAGTAATTGTCAAAAACAATAAGGTATGGCTTCGTGCGAAAAGATATGGGAATTTATATTACTTGAACACCGAAGAGCAACAAGTAAATATTGCACAGGATGGTGAAATAGATATGTGGCACCGACGCATGGGCCATTTAAATGAAAATGATTTGAAATCCATGTGCAAGTCAGGCAGAGCGCACGGAATGAACATAAGAGAGAATGCGAAACTATCACAGTGCGAAATTTGCGTAAGTGAAAAACAAACAGCAAACAACTATAAAAGCTCAACTGAAAAAAGATCGAAGCAGACTTTGGAAATTGTTCATAGCGACGTATGCGGGCCAATGCGGAATCAATCAATGAGTGGATGCAAGTATTTCGTAACTTTCATAGATGATTACTCTCGTTATTGTTCGATCTATTTTATCAAGCAAAAGTCAGAAGTGCTTGAAGTATTTAAAAGGTATAAATCTTCTGTTGAGACTTTTACAGGTAACAAAGTCAAGATGTTACAAACTGATAATGGAACAGAATTCAAAAACAAAGAATTTGACGAGTATCTACAAAAGCATGGTATTGGCCGACGTCTAACTGCGCCATACACACCTCAGCAAAATGGCATCGCTGAGAGGCAGAACCGTACACTTGTAGAAATGGCCAGGTGCATGATGAAACAATCTAGAGCACCACCCTCATTTTGGGCAGAGGCGATTAACACAGCATGTTATATCCGAAACAGATGTCCAACCAAAGCATTGTCTGGAGAGCTGCCATATACTTTCTGGACATCTAAAGTGCCTACGGTCAAGTATATGCGCACGTTTGGTACCAGAGCATACGTGTTAATAAAAGACAAACAGAAGGGCAAGTTTGAATCACGATCGGAAGAGTGTATATTGGTGGGATATGCTCTAGAATCAAAAGCTTATCGAGTCTACCACTTAAGGAAACGCACTGTTATTATTAGTAAAGATGTGAAATTTATAAATGTTTCAGGATTCAAAAATGAATTCGAGGAATTCTATGACAGCCCTGAAAACGTTGTTGATATCCAGATAAATGACACATGCGAACCGGAAGATACTTGCTCAAGCGGTGAAGAAATAACAGAGGAGGAGACACAGCCAGTTAGACATGGCAGAGGACGTCCAAAGAAGTTGAAGACTGGTCAGAAAGGAAGACCACGAAAAGTTTATCAACCAGTTGTAGAGGACGATCCTGAGAGCAACGAAGATGACGATGACACATTTGAGGAATGTGAAATGGCATTCAATATATCCACAAATGATCCCCTGACTATCAAGGAAGCACAAGATAGTAATGATGCTGTAAGCTGGACACATGCCATGGAAGACGAGTTCGTGGCACAGATTCTCAACAAGACATGGAAAATTGTTGAAAGGCCGAAGGACAGAAAAATGATAGGAAACAAGATGGTATTTCAGACAAAGGACGATGGAAGTTCTAAAGGCAAAAAGAAGGCTCGACTAGTTGCCAAAGGATATGCGCAGAAGCCTGGAGAGGATTTTCACGAAACATATTCCCCTGTTGCGCGATTTACTTCAGTTCGGCTACTAGCAGCCTTGTCAGCAGAATATGATTTGGAAATTCATCAAATGGACGTTGTCACAGCATATCTCAATGGAGAGCTAGAGGAGAAGGTTTACATGGACATCCCAGAAAACTTAGATGTTTTTATGCAGAAACTGATGTCAGGAAAACCTATCGGATTAAAACAACAGCATCCAGACGTAGAGGTCATAGAAACGGCTAAAGAGTGGCGAAAAGCCTTAAAGGAGATACAAGACCCCGTATGCCGGATAAAGAAGGCATTATACGGGCTACGGCAGTCAGGAATACGATGGTACTGGAAACTATGGACGAAGCTTAAGGAAATTGGACTTGAAGCAACCGAACAGGACCCATGTTTGTTCGTTAAACGGAAAAGAGGAAAACTTTTAATTGTCACAATATATGTTAATGACCTGCTACTTGCTTCAAACTGTACAGATTGGCTACAACAGACGAAGGCACATCTCTGCAAGAATTTCCAAATGAAGGATTTTGGACCTGTGAAGACATGTTTGGGCATTACGTTTCGTCAAGACAGAACAAAGAAACAACTATTTCTTTCGCAAAAGAAATACATAGATGCCATATTGGAGCGATTTGGCATGATAGGTTGTAAACCAGCAATGACCCCGATGGAAGCCAAATCAACTTTGAAGCTTCCAGATGAACCCAGCAAAGACGAGATGGAGAAGTATCCATACCAAAAACTAATTGGTTCTTTAATGTTTCTTTCAGTAACGACACGCCCAGATATAGCATTTGCAGTAAACTTCATGAGTCAGTTCAACTCAAACTACACAGTTGAACATTGGAAGGCATCGAAACGTATCTTGCGATACCTAAGCGGTTCCAAGGAGATTGGACTTCTCTTCAAACATACCGGAAGAGAACTATATGGCGTGGTCGATGCTGACTGGGGTAGTAACTTGACTGATCGTCGCTCCTACTCAGGACAGGCATTTATATTGGCAGGCGCCGCAATAAGCTGGGAGGCGCGCAAGCAACGTACTGTGGCGTTATCAAGTACCGAGGCAGAGTATTTGGCTATGTCAGAGTTAGTTAAGGAAGCTCTGTATCTAAAAGCGCTACTGGAAAGAATTGGTACGAAATGTGAGTCTGTGCGCATCTACAACGACAACCAAAGCGCACAACATTTGGTGAAAGGTTTTGGATTTCATCCTCGAACGAAGCACATAGATGTGCGTCATCACTTTATCCAGGAGAAGCATAAGAGTGGTGATATTTTTGTAGAATATATGCCGACAGAGAAAATGCCGGCTGATGTACTAACGAAGGGCCTAAGCGCCAACAAGCATAATGAATGTAGCTTATCGTTAGGTATCACGTATGTTTAAGTTTAAAGTTAGTTACTTTGAGGGGGTGTGTTTGAAATAATGTTAAATGCAAAGTAACAATCTGGTAACACTGTGTATTGTATTTCATCACATATTGTAATGTTGCCAGATGATCTATGTCTAGTTGTAAGAGAAACTCAGTCGTTTGCATATCGTCGCGCAGAAAAGAGCTAAATGAAGAAACGCGCAAATAAACGTATACATATAATTTTCCAAGAACTGTCTATTCCATAACTTTTGTACAACTGCATCTGTTCGTTGAAACCAAATTATTCAACAGGCAGGAACCAGATTTGCAATCCTTCAGTTGATGTCCTTTTCTTAGGCAATTGAGGCAAAGGGCGAGCCTCTTGGCCTCTTATGCCTTACCATTGGGGACAATTGCTCAAAACGCTTACATTGGAATAGCGCGTGACTTGGATCGTCACAAAAGACACAACGAATAGGAGTCTTCGAAGCAACAAATGCTTTTCTTAAAGGAGTACTCACGATCTTTCCTGACTTGCCAACCTGACCATCCTGCAAGACTTGATCCACATTTTCAAGGACTCGACACCGTCCTTGCAAGAATTCTGACGATTTCGATCAAGATGGCAACTCATTAGTAGATGAGCCTTCCTCCCATTTAGCCTGAGTAGCCTTGTCCAGCTTTTGCAACACTGTTTGCACGATGACACAGTCAGCAACTTCTTCCCTCGATGCTAAAGAATCCATAGCCCGAATGTGAGACGTAACTTTATCCACCAACTGCCTCAGCCTGCCCACAGATGCATCAACTTTCTCAAGCCGGAAGATTGCTCTGATGTGTGCCTGTACAATAAAACGCTTATTATCAAATCGACGTTGAAGAATATCCAGAGCGACGAGATAGTTGGCTTTGTTGATTTCCAATGAGCTGATGGTATCCAACGCAGAACCACTTAAGCAGGATCGAAGATGCTGGAACTTCTCAATAGGACTGAGATCCGGATCAGCATCTATTATCGTCTTAAACATAGAGTAGAAGTTTTCCCACTCAGTGTAGACTCCACTAAATTTTGGCAGCTCCAGCTGCGGCAAACGCGATCGATTAGCCATGACGAGTGTTGGATGAGCATTTGAACCACTTGTATTAAGCGTCGACGAAAGTTGTTGATCCGACCGATTTCCTAGTTCACGTTGAAGCAAGGCTTTAAACTTTAACAAGGTTGATTCAAACCGCGCAGGCAAATCACTAGATATGGACTCAAAGTTAGATTCTTCTAGGCTAGTATGGACTGAATCAAAGTTTGACTCTAGCTTGCTTAGCGAATCCAAAAGCACACGTAAATCACACGAGTCCATGTGACTTAATTTGTCAATGTCCATATCGGCATATAACCTTTCAAGTCTATCGAAAAGCGCGTTTGTTTTGAGTTTTAAGAAAGTAACCTGAGATGCAGGCACTTGATCAACATTCGACTCTGAGTTATTCATTAGAGTTTGTTTACTCGCGAAAAAACACGATTAGTTACAAAATTAATGCACAAGCTAATATACCCTCTGATGCACTTCGAGTTTAACTGATCTAATATGCAGGTTCACTCTTTCACTGTAAGTGCGTGTGTTTTTATGTGTGTGATCGACACAGCTATTTTCGGATTAGCGGGCCTTCTATGCAAACGCTGCACCATAAATCGCCAAAACGCGACGAACAAGATGATAAAGATAAGCACAACGCAAGCGCGACCGCAAGCTTATCTGAGTTTTTATATATGTCTGTATGTGTGTCTTCTATGATTGACACAGTTTTTTCGGCACAGTTTTTTCGGCTTAGCGGGCCCTATATGCAGACGATGCACAACAGGCGCCAAACGCGACGAACGAAACAGACGATTAAAGAGGAATAAGAAAAACTCAAGATAATGCACGCACAATTCCATACACTATTCTATGCACAATGAAATAACTAACTTGAGCATAAATGTTAATGTTTTACACGACGAGATTTGTTATTAATTTGAATGCACTATTTTGCACAAATTTCAACGCTTTGCACTGTCGTGTACGACGAAGTTTATTGTTAATTTGAATGCACTGTTTTGCAAAAATGGTAATGTTTTACACTGTTTCGTCGTACAACGCGATGAGTTATTAATTTGAATGCACTATTTTGCACAAATGTTTATGATTCACACCGTCGTACTTCGACGAAGTTGAGTACTAACTTGATACACTAAACGAAACACCACGGAGTGTATATATCACGTCGGGGTCACCAAAATGTTGGAAGCTGCCAAGCTTTTTCGGCAACTCTGGCTCCAATCATTTACGAAGGCAAATAATAAAACCACGATTTAATTTAGCTTATTATTTATTAATTTAATGCCTAGTCCGCGATGATCGTGTAGGCAAAGTTAATACAGTTGCAATAGAGATAGGTGTTGCTCGCTTGAAGGTGATTTTCGAACTTAAAGAATAGAATACAAAATGATAAGCAAGAGACCGAGCAGCAGAAATTTACATATGTATGTGTGTTACAGTTTTTTTTTGTGCCTAACTGCACTATGAGCGAATGAGAATATGATAAAGAGCAGATGGCTTAAGAGAAGCTTATTTAAGAGCAATTATTACCTGCTGCGCCGAACAAACGTATTTTCGTTTAGCAATAAAATCGATAACATTACAACAAAAATAGTTATCGTACATATGAAGCAAACTTGACCTGCGCGTGCTATACACGGACCTACAAAACAATTTGAGCTGTCTAGCTCGTCTAGTTTATGAAATCGACACGTTCAAACATACGGACATCTGTCTAGGTAGACGTACAAGGCTAAATCGACTCAGCTCGTCATTCTGATCAAGAATATATATACTTTATGGGGTCTGCCACGCCTCCTTCTGCCTGTTACATACATTTAACAAAACAATTATATCTGATTTCCCATTTTTAATGGGATCAGGGTCTGAACTAGGCTATACGAAAAATATACCCCAGTTGGTGTAAACATATACATATTTGGCAAGCTCTTAGAGGGAGTCTTGACACAAAATTTTACGGTAGAAATCTTTTGCATTTGTACGGATAGATTGACAATCAGATAGAGGTGCTCGACTATGAGATCCCCTGATCTAGTTTATTACAAGGGCGTCATATATCAAACCTGAACAAGTGGCTGAAAACACAAACAAAATGTAAACACAAAGAAATCAAATTATGATTGTTAGAATATTATGGAATCTAGGTTTAGGATCGTATGTGAATGTTTGTTTAATAAATAAATTTATTTCTCTCCGCCTAAACCAAATTAATTTATCATGGCAACACGGCCATGCTCTATACTAAATGATAAAATTCGTTTACTTTAAAGGTGTGCTTTCAAATAGTTTAATCTAAAAATATATTATTTTTTATTTTTAGGCTATGAGACGTCTCGGCACAATTGTCTGCCGATTTTTCTTTTTAGATTCACGAACAAAGGCGATTGATGTTCATCCCACAGATACAGCTATAGATGCAGTACAGAAACTTGCAGATAAACTTAATTTGGCATCGATTGACGGCTGGGCAATTTTTCAATCACGTCCTGATGGCGAAGAACATATAAAAAGTTTTGAATACTTATATGATGTTATCTCTGAATGGGAGTCTAAACAAAACTCGCCTCATAGTTATAAACGACTTTCAAATGGATCAACATATGGCGAAAATAGATTTGTATTTAAGAAAAGATTGTTTAAGCCAACTCGAGAATTATCACAGGATCCTGTTGAAGTTGGAATGTTGTACGCCCAAGCAGTATACAGTATTGTAAAAGTAAGATAACATTTAAAATATTTATTAAGAGATATTTCATAAATTATGAAAACATTAAATTATATATTAATCATAGGAAATTGATTAATAACGAGGCGAAGCGTGCGTATAAGATTATAGTTTTAGTGAATACAAAAATTCTTATTATTCTTTTCTTTTAGTGCGATGAATTTCCTGTCAGTGAAAAAGTTGCTTTACAATTAGCTGGCTTGCAAGCTCAAGTAGCACTTGGTGATCCTTCTAATCAGCCTAAACCAGAATATTATTGTGATATCAATAGCTTTTTACCAACCCGCATATCTAAAACAAGAGAACAGCAGTTTTGGATACCGATTCTTGCACAAGCACATCGACAATATGGATCATCAAGGAATGAACTAACTGCTAAAGTGCTCTACTTAAGCTGTGTTATGCAATACCCACTTTATGGAACAACCATGTTTAACGTTATTTATAAAGGATATTGGAGTTTTGTCAATCATATAATTTTAGGAATCAATTGTGAAGGAGTTTTATTCATTCAACCTGAAGACAAAATTATTATATATCAGTTTAAATTTTCAGATATAGAATCGATTTTAATAGATCCAAGTGACAGTTTTTTTACAATATCTCTAAATCGTATTCCTAATCAATCACCAAGATCTACAAAAGATGATAGCACATTGCTCGATTTACAAAAATGTTTTGTATTTGAAACAGTGCAAAAGCATGAGATTGGCGCTTTAATTATTTCATATTACCCACCACTATCAAATTGGATATTAAGTAACTTTGATTGCACCAAGAAAGGAAAAGGAATAACTAATGAAGACAGAACTAGATTGTATCAAAATATTATTATCTGCCGAAGGCAATTAATTGACTTAAATATAGTTAAAAAACCTCATGAATCTGGCGGTTTCTTACGAAACACTTTAAGGCGTCTATCTAAAAATCGTATTGAAAAATTACGAGCAGAACAAAGGACAAGTCTACAAGAACACGGAGAAACTTATAAAGGATTTTCTCATTCATTTTGGGCATTCAGTAAACAGCAAATTACGTTTTGTATAAGCTCACTTACGGATCAAGATGAAACAATAATGATTCAAATATTTGATTTAATTTTAAGATTTTCCGGTCTTGGAATATCAGGTAAGTTTTATTATACATTATATTCTCAAAGGGGAAAAGAGTATATTTTATGCAATATCCATTTTTCTGTACGCCCGTTTGTCCGTATTAATGTACTATTTTTATACGCAATTGAAGTACATATACTTCAAATTTGGAACATATATACTATAACGTTAAAACTTATTATTATATATATATATATATATATAAAGGTTGTATCCATCATAGAATAAGCAAATTTTACTCCGTTATAAAAAAATAATAATTTTTTTTTTTTAACTTTAACGTTAAAACTTATTATTATATATATATATATATATAATAATAAGTTTTAACGTTAAAGTTAAAAAAAAAAATTATTATTTTTTTATAACGGAGTAAAATTTGCTTATTCTATGATGGATACAACAGAATTTGTGAGCGCAACTGAATTACAACTGAACTGAACTGCTTAAGCTAGCTTCCAGGGATATTTTATAGGTCTGGGTTTGAGCTTTTGTTGGTTGGACTTTGGACTTGTTGAGCTTTTGGCTCTCTCGTTCTTGGTTGGACTTTGGACTATGCTGACCGTTGGGTTCTCATAGAAAGGATGTTATATGATCTGTTTTATTTATGTGTCTCGTCTTCGAGTGTGGGAGCGATTGATTTGTGGATAATGGGGAGCGAGCGTGACTTTTGTGATGAGCGAGCACAGCTTTTATGATTTGCTCGTGCTGGTGTATTTATTGTTGTTGGGTATATTACTTCCCCATCCCAAAGAAATTAGCCTGTCCTCAGGCGGGAAATATTGGATATAATGGTGGAGTGGGTTCCAATTGTCCATGAGGAATGTTTTCGGGGGACAATTGTTCTTCCGGTGTCGAATTTTTTGGTTTTACAGTTGTTTCATGTCTAATTCCAATTCTTTTTGTTATTGACTTAAATTTAACAATGATGAATAATATTAAGCTTATTAGCGTAATTACAAATGTTGTGGTAGTTATAATATGGAATATTCCACTATATTTTGTGTTTTCTAAAACTATTTGTTTTGTCTGAAGGTATGATATCGGTTCTATTTTCGTTATATTATTTGTTACATAAATGTTTTGTGTATAATCTGATAGTGTGTTGACAATTGAACTATCATTTATTTGAATGCTACAGTCGTATATCTTAATTAAGTTATTACCTTGAATGTAAATGTTGTTTTTGTTACAATCTTGAAATATTTTAGTTTTGGGGTAGTTCCAAGTTACAATTATATTCGGTTCTACATAATTAATCTGATGTGTTTTAAATATTTTGCTGTATTTGCATTCAGCTGGTGTTTGTGTTACTATATTAGTTATACATTCTTGTTTTCTTGTTGATTTTACATATGCTTTGTTATTGTGTATATAATAAGTCTCGTAAATGTTTTCTGTTAGTTTATTGTTTTGCCCGTCTGGATAAGGCAGAATTTTATAAAGTGGAGTTTTAGATATTTGTTTTGGAATATGCGAAATTATGAGTATCTCAGAGTTTATATTTAACATGTCTTGGTGTTTTAATAGTTTTGGATTGAAAATTCCTAGTCTGGTTAGCTGCATACCTAGTTCAATGTCTTCTATGTATTCTGCGAAATGTTCTTTATTAAGCATTAGATAATTTAGTTTTTTATCTGACTCTTGTGAAATGTTTAAGTTATTATAGAGTTCTATATTTTTGTTTACTGCGTCTATTAAATAATTTAAGTCATTGTTTTGTACCAAGTTGTTGATTTTTTGTTCTAATTCTTCTTTGTCATTTTGATCTAGCGTACCAAAAAGATTTTTATTTACTGTGCCTATTGCGTTTATTAAGCCTCGTTTGTTTCTTTTTATAATTCGTATTCCATTCATTTGGCGGTTCAATTTTTCTATTAAATATTCTACGTGGGAAATGTTTTTGAATGAGTCTGCTTGT
The DNA here is from genome assembly GCA_035045145.1 of Drosophila meridionalis. NCBI lineage: Eukaryota > Metazoa > Arthropoda > Insecta > Diptera > Drosophilidae > Drosophila > Drosophila meridionalis. The sequence goes on from JAWNPG010000037.1 coordinate 15,263,237, forward strand.
CTTAGTAAGTTTCTGTATGTAGATTGTATGTTTGTTAGGTTTACTGTTAGGTAGTGGTATTCGTAGTCAGATGGTAGGTCCATTGTTCCTGTCTTGAAAATTAGGTACCCGTGAGGTGCTTTTATGGGGTTGATTTCGATACTTTGTGTAATAGTTTATGGTGTCATTGATAAGAGTAGAAGTAAGAGTAGTAATACGTTGATTTCTAAATTATTAATTATATTTACTCTCGTTAATTTTCTTTTTTCTTTTAAATTTGGATTTGTAATGTGTGGTTTGTCTTCCTCTATTGGTTTCTATGAAATGTTTTTCATCTGTTTGTGTTATTAACCCTGTTTTCTTGAATGGTGTCGTAGTTTTATTTTTGACTAAAGGGGCGTGTTTATAGTCTGTGTCTATTTCGTAATCGATTCTTTTTTTATTAAGATTTAGGATTTTGTTTTTCTTATTCGTTTGCGTGTCATATTGAGGAGTACCTGCGTAGATAAATATGTCTGCGGGAGTTCTGTTTGTTGTCAAATGTTTTGTCTTGTGGTTATAAGTGTATAGAATAGTTTCAAATTTAGTCTGTTTGTTTTCTATGTCAGATTCTGTGGTAATTACTCTTAGTTTCTCGTTAATCGTTCGATGAAATCTTTCTATATCGGAAATGCCATTTTTGCTGGTGGTTATACTAATGTTTACCTTTTCGGATTTTAGCCAATTTTGAAGGGCTGCACATATAAACGCTGAATCTTTGTCTGCCTTGATTTCTGTGGGTTTTCCCATGTCATTGAAAACTCTTTTAGTTTCGAGCCAATCACGGCTTTTGACCTCTACTAAATTTCCAAATTTCGAATATATATCAATGCAAGATAAGAATTGTTTGTTATCAATTAGATAAAAGTCCATGACGTATTTTTCCCGGGGGTTATATACTTGTAGAGGTTTCGAAAGTTAATTTTGTGTTTCTATTTTCGGATTTAGACAGATTGCAAATTTCACATTCATTTATAATATTTTGTATTAAATTTTGGTGGTCTGGGAAGTAGTATTTTTCTTTGAACAAGTTTAGGGTTTTTGTGAAGTAGTTTTTTATGATTTGAAATGATAATTTCCTTGAATTCTGCGAAAGTAGGAATATCTTGCAATTTTGATGTAGTTCTTAAAGTTTTGTTTCACTGCCTGGGCTTATGATTTCTGCGTAAGCTTTTTGGAATATTAAGAAGTCTGATATGTTATGAAAATATAAAGCGTTGTTTTTTAAACAGATATATTCTTTGATTATGTCTTTAGCAAGTGTGTCAGTCATTTCGGTGTAAGTTATTATACTCGTTTCCCAAAGGGAAAAAGAGTATATTGGTTTTGTGAAATGTCCGTCTGTCCGTCTGTCCGTATGAATGCAATATTTTTCTACGCTATTGAAGCTAGAGACCTGAAATTTTGAACACATACTCGTGTATGTCCTCGAATTATAAAGTGTCAAGATTTTCCCGATACGCCCACTAGGGGCGGGGCAAATCGGAAAATGCTTGCGCCCATAGTTAATAGAAATCATAGAAATCATATTAGTTGAAGAGCTAGAGAGTTGAAATTGGGAATGTATACTTGCGTTGACCACCCAAGCTCAAAAAGATATGGCGGATATATCTACGCCCATTCGGGGCGTGGCAAATCGGGAAAACTGTAACTTCTACAGTTTTAAAGCTAGAATGCTGAAATTTGGCACGTAACTTAACGCTAAGATTCTATAAAGATTTATAAAAAGATTTGATGTCTATGCCCACTGGGGGCGTGGCAAATCGGATATGAATATAGAGTGATTTTACAAGATCAGCTATATTTTGAGCACTATTGATGCTAGAGACTTGAAATTTGATATATATACTCGGATAAGCAAGCCAAGATCAAAAAGCTATGGCGGACATACCTACGCCTTCAGGGGGCGTGGCAAATCGGAAAAAGCTTATAGCTCTTACAGTTTTAGAGCTAGACGATTCTAAATTGGATGTTTGTGTTACTGGGGGCCCCCTCTATTGATTCCCCAAAAATAAATCTTACGCCCCTTTAGGTGCGTGGTATATGGAAAAAATACCCTGTAACTTTCACATTTTTGGAGTGTAAGCATCCAAACTTTGCAGTTACGTTACCCTAGACTCCTTCTAGGAACTTGCCAAATATGATATGTCTACGCCTACTGGGGGCGTGGCAAATTGGCAACAAAATTTGTAACGCCCAGCTGCAAAATTCATATGCCTGTGCCACCTATATAAATAAGCTTAATAAGAATTGCTAAGACGACAAACGGCATTTCTGGGAAATATATGTAATTCGATTTAATGTTGAAGTTCTGCAAATAATTTATCTGCTAAAATTATCATTTTTCGTATAGCCTAGGTCAGTTATGTTATTTTCTTTTTGTGTGTGTGACCCTAACAAAAAATGTAAATATCAAATACCGATATTTGTGTAATCGACTTAGTCCGAACAAAATTATTTACGCACAAAAAAATTAACGATAGGTCCCATCAGGTATGTATGTATGTAGGCACGAACAGCTGCGCCACTATTTTCATGCCGTCGCCGCCGCGTCTCGAACGCGGACCCTTTTGCTTACACGCTTTTCATCTACCTGCTGCGCCACATAAGTTTTGCATTGTCTGTTGGCAAATCCGAAACTACTTCACTACAAGGGCGACTTTTGACAAATACAAAACTATAGAAACAGCTGTTAATGCAAACACAATATAAACATAAATCAATTGCAATTGTGATTCTTAAAAAATGCTAAAATGCGCGCATATGAACGTATGTATTTATATGTGTACATACAAAAACGGTGGTCGGTTGAATGTATGCGTATAAAGGGCGATATTTGACAAATACAAAACTAAAGAAGCGGCTGAAAATGCAAGCACAACTCAATAACAATTTTGGTTGAAGAATATGCTAGATGAATGGCGCAGAATTTATTTGTGACCATGCATAAGCAAACGCGCTTGCACGTTTCAATGTACATACATATGTGTAAATGTAAATATATTTTGCTGTCGCTGCTTAACGCGTGCGTGTCATAATTGGCCAAACGTTTTGTTTAATAGATTGCGACTGACTTAACGGAACTTGATGAAACTTTCAGCATATGGTTCTATTGAATTTTTTACATTTTATAAAAATGCTAATTCATTCACATAGTTATATTTGCAAAAATTGAAATTGCATAAAATTCACATGAATCTACATAAATGCAAAATTTGAGATAAATTATTGAATTTAAAATACCAGATGCCCCTGTGGGAAACGAGTATCACGCCTTAGGCCTCGCCCTAAGGCAACGTTCTTACTTGTTTTTATGATAGTTATGTGAAAGTAGTGTGTAACGTTTACTTTGTTTTCGTTACTTTTTATGAATTCTATTTGTCTGTTATATAGGTTCAGAGGTCTTTCTGAAATAGGTATTAGGTTTTGATTATCTTCCTGAGCACTATGAATGGTTGCTCGGGAGCTACTAATTTCTTCTCCTAGGAGATTTTCATCTAGTTTGATTCTAGAGAGGGCATCAGCTACATAGTTTTCTTTGCCTGGTAGATATTTAATGTCGTAATCGTATTCGCTCAATTTAATCTTCCATCTTTGTAGTTTCATATTTGGTTCCTTTATATTATGTAGCCACGCTAATGGTTTATGGTCACTAAGAATCTGGATTTTTCGACCGAAGAGATATATTTGGTTGCTCAAACGATGGCTAATAATTCCTTTTCTATTGCCGAATAATTAAGTTCATGCTCGTTTAGAGTTCTGCTAGCGAAACAAATTGCATTATGATCTTGTGAAAGGACGGCTCCTATAGCCACGTTACTTGCGTCTGTAGTTAGTGAAAAGGTTTTATTGAAATCTGGATATATTATGGGGTCGTTTGTTATGAGTAATTTTAATTTCTCGAAGGCTGAGATGAAATCTTGATTGTTTATATCAATTTTTGATTCTTTCTTTAGCCCTAATGTGAGGGGCTTTGCAATTTTAGCGAAGTTCGGAATAAATTTACGATAAAATCCGCAGAGACTTAAGAAAGATTTGATTTCTTTAGGTGTTTTGGGAATTGGAAAATTAATTCCTTCTGTAGTGATAGTATGCCCTAAAAATTGTTTTTCTTTTTTTAGAAATTCGCATTTGTCTAATTGTAATTTTAAATCGGCTTTGCGCAATCTGTTAAATACTCTTTTTATAGAGGCTAAATGTTCTTCTAATGAAGTTGAAAAGATGATTATGTCATCAAGGTAAATTAAGCAATCTTTGTAGATTAAATCCTCTAAAAGGTTATTCATACATCTTTGAAAGGTTGCTGGGGCGTTTTTAAGTCCGAAAGGCATACGTGTGAATTCGTAATGTCCTTGTTTTGTTGAAAATGCAGTTTTTGCTATGGAATTAGGGTCCATTTGAATTTGATGGAATCTGGCATTTTCCTAATTTGTCAAGTATTTCGTCCATGATAGGTATTGGGTATTTGTCGTCTATAGTTATTTCATTGAGTCCACGATAGTCTATAACTAAGCGGTATTTTTTTTCTTTGGAGGCGTCCTCTTTTTTAGGTACGATCCATATAGGTTAACAATAAGGCGAATTAGATTTTTGTATAATTCCCTTTTCTAACATTTCTTTTATTTGTTTATTGACTTCTTCGTCAAGAATTTGAGGGTGCCTATAAGGGTGTTTATAGATAGGGTCCTCATGTTTTTTTATAATTTTATGTTTAATTGTACTGGTAAAGGAAAAGTTTTCACCCTTCCTATATTATATCACTATAATCGTGAAGAATTTTTTTTAATTTTTCCCTTTCTTCTGGATTTAAATGATCCAGTCTGTATTCGTTTCTCTCTTCGATATTATTATTTATCTCATACGAAAATAAGTCGTATTCGAAATCTGCGGGGGGATAAGGTGTTTGTTTGGGGATTTCATTATTGTATTGAAAATGAAATATATAATTCCCTATACTTACACTATCTTCCGCATAATTAATAACGGCTTTGCATGCCGAAAGGTAATTTCTACCTAATAATATATCGTAAGTGGACGAGAACTTATGACAAAAGAATTTTTGGTTAATCGGACAAGGTTTGCTGGGTGCGAATGATACACTTTTATTGAGTTCTATTATACCATTGATAGTTTGCACTTTTAGATACTCTTTGGTCTCTGGGATTTATAGAAGACCCAGTATCTATTATGCATTTGAAGGGGGTATTATTTATGGTGAGTTGGATATAGGGGTTTGATCGGTTAGTGCAACTGGATTGGGTTGATCCGAGGCAGTTTGAAGAAAATTTTCTGACCATTCCATTTTGGATTGACCACTATTACTTTCTCTTAGTCGTTTGGTTGGTTGATTTGAAAATGGGTTTTGATTTTGAGTTTGAGTCGGTTTTTGGTAATTTAAAGGATTTTGCTGTATGCCCTGGTTCAATTTGTTACTAAACCCATTAAATAGTTGGTGATTGTTAGAATGGTTTTGTTCTGGTGGGGTAGATTGATAGTTGTTATATTGTCTGTATTTAGTTTGGTTCTGATTAGGTTTAGAGTAAGTTTGGTTTTGGTTTGAAGAATGCCTAGGTTTGTCTGTGACGCTATTCTCATATAGATCTCCTCTTTGAGTTACTTGCTTTAAACCGGACACCGTTGAAATGTCATACTTCGCTAAAGTCATATAAAGTCTGTCTGGTAATTTTCTGATAATAACTTCTTTGACTGTGTTGTTCATAGCATTAGTATAAAGTGTGCTGTTAGCGGCATCGCCTTCTAGTATTAGCTTATTGATAATTAGATATGTCTTAGTTTCTAGGTCTTTGATGAACTTACGAAGACTTCCAATGAAATTGGTATTATATAATCGTCTCAATAGCTCCTCGCATGGCGTTAATCAGGGCGGCTCGTAAATTAACCCAGCCACCGGGTTGACTGAGTTGGGATACCCTCTGTGCCTCTCCAGTTAGCTGCATTTCGATGGTCCCGAACATCACGCTGTGTTGTCGCACGTCTCTTGTTGGGTAAAGCTGCATGATGTAATCGATGCTTTTGATGAATGTGCTCAGTGATTTGGTATCGCCGTCAAACGTGGGCACTTGCCGCAAAAGGGTAAGGGCTTGGTTGAGGTGGGCTTCTGACAATTCTAGAGTCATGTTGAAGTTTTCACTTAAGCTCTGCTTCACTCAAGAGTTTTTCTTTGCACGTTGATTCTTTGGCGGATAGAGGTTGTTACGTTTTTAGCACGACGTTTGTAAATTACCCGTACCTTGGAAAAGCGATTTTTCCTTTAGCGGCACTAGTCACGATTGTCTTTTTTTTTAACGCACTTTACCACTATCCTACCGGCTGAGCCAATAATAAGTTTTAACGTTATAGTTAAAAAAATAAAAAATAATTTTTATTTTATTTTTATTTTTTTATAACGGAGTAAAATTTGCTTATGCTATGATGGATACAACAGAATTTGTGAACGCAACTGAATTACAACTGAACTGAACTGCTTAAGCTAGCTTCCAGAGATATTTTATAGGTATGGCTTTGAGCTTTTGTTGGTTGGACTTTGGACTTGTTGAGCTTTTGGCTCTCTCGATCTTGGTTGGACTTTGGACTATGCTGACCGTTGGGTTCTCATAGAAAGGATGTTATATGATCTGTTTTATTTATGTGTCTCGTCTTCGAGTGTGGGAGCGGTTGATTTGTGGATAATGGGGAGCGAGCGTGACTTTTATGATGAGCGAGCATAGTTTTTATGATTTGCTCGTGCTGGTGTAATTATTGTTGTTGGGTATATTACTAGTTTTTTTATGATTTGCTCGTGCTGGTGAATTTATTGTTGTTGGGTATATTACTATATATATATATATATATATATATATATATATATATATATATATATATATATATATATATATATATATATAAAATCTAAAGTAACATAAATGAAATGTATCAACCTTTCAATTACAATTTATACTCGAGTTGACCATGCAAGATCAAAAGAAAAAAGAAAAATTGAAAATTATGTGCAAATCCGATCTCAATATATGAGCCCTTGCTTTTGAAAGTGGTATAAGTCATATATTTCTTCTTTTCATTTACAATTTTGTATTTTAAATAATTAAAAAATATGATTTTTCGTCAGTAAAGCTGTGCCAAAAAACAAGTATTTATTATAATTGTGAAATTCATTGGTCTAATAGTTGTGTATAATGGAAGCAAATTTTTTAATATTCTAGGTCTTCCTCTTTTAGGTGAGAGGTCCAATATTTTGAATTCGGAATTGCCATCTAAGGAAGTTTTATAAAACATCTTATATGGAGCATTTCTTATAAATCTGATCCATTAATTTTTTAGTCAAGATACAGCTCCTCCATTGGTGGTTTTCTTTCTATTATTCTTTTTTCTTTCTATTATTCGTTTAATTGTTTTGTCGATGTGAAATTTTTCTGAGCATTTGTACCACAAAAAATGGGTTTTTCTTTTTACATACGTTTTTTAAATTGTAATAATGCTCAGGTATGTATAAATAATTCGATTGTTTAATTTTAGTTTCTATGAAACCAAAAACCGAATCATTTGACAAAAAAGAATGGCTGGATACCATAAATTTATGATCAACTGTTTCAACATTATTATCAGATGACTGAACAATTTTTAACCAAATTAAAGCTATATATGTTGATTTTGTCCTGTATATGCATCACTGTAAGCTATGACATGCTTTAGAGTGGTAATGTCATGAATGCACTTTAATATGCAGGACGCAACTTCCTGTTATCCTCTTTAAGCGATTATTTCATCCCACAAATATATTTTAGCATTTTCATAGATCAATTTTGAAACCGTAATATTCACTTTGATTATCTTTTGCCCTTTGTATGTCATTCAATTTTTCGTCTTCTATTTTTAGTTTTAGTGAATCGCACTTTTGACAAGTGACTTTACGGGAGTATGAAAATTTAAGTTGAACTCAGTATTGAATATTATCCTGTAAGTCCAATCCTTCAAACGTAATGTATTATTTTTATCACATGTTATCATATACAGCTCATACATTTATCGAATATCTAAGTCAGCACTTAAATACTTTTGGTCTAAAGTGTGACGTAATCTCGTGTATTGGCTTCCACATGCTGGAAAACTCAGAATATTTTGCCGCACCATTTTAATTTTTTCTTCATCTTTTTTTCTAGATGAACCAGCTATTTTACCACGACCATCCGTTCCAGGGTTTTTAGCAATTAAGACACGGCTTAATCTTCCGTTAGATATTTTGAAAAAATCTTTTTTACAAACAGAAACTTCTGAATTCCGTAAATTTATATGAAACTTAAAACTGCATTTTCTCATAATATTATATCCTTCGTTATTTCTGGGATATTTCTCATATTATATCCTTCGTTATTTCTGGGTTGCCTTTGCTTTATTAATTGTTTTCGAACCAACCAAAGGTAATAAAAATTACCTTTCCTGTTTATATCCTATTGTATTTATACATTTTTTGAAACAAAGGCAATCTTTATTTTCGAAAAGTTTACCACTCACCTGCTTAGACTCTTCTATTTACTATATTTCTATATTTCTCTTCATTTTTCTTATATTTTGTGCATAATTACGTTGATTTCGGCTCGTCTTTCTTGATTTCATGTTGCTTTCTTTCATGTGATCAACTGATTTATCAGAAGATTATATAACTCTTATTCGTTTCCATTTCTTGGGAGAATTACTTATACTTCTTCACTGTATATTGTCTACAATTAACTATAAATAGTAGGTTTTTATATTACTTGACTATACTTGAATGTCTGACGACATTACAAAATTACTATTTATTGTATTTCACAAAATTCAAAAAAATCTTTTACAAATAAGCTTTACTATATTAGCTGTTGAAATTTATAACGGTAAAACGGTTAAGCGAAAAGTTGGCTGCAAAAAAAAATCCAATAAGATCAGCTCTTGTCATGTCAAAAGACTGACTTATACCACTTTCAAAATGAACAGAAAATGTATAAATGTATTTTTACCAACTAAAAAATAAACACATTTTAACGAGTAAATTTTCATGGAATATAGCTTATCTCTTCAAACATTAACATAATCATGTTAATTTATTACGATTAGATATGATCACTAACCATACAACACATAGTACAAAATTGCGCAGAGCTCGGAATTTGTATCGTGGGTCCCAGACAACTTCGTATTTGCCCAACTTGGTTACTGTAGGTCCAAAAAAAAAAAAAATAGCGCGCAGCAGAATCATTCTGCTTCAAGACATCGGCCGAACAACAGCGGACAAAAATTTAAATTTGCTGTCATGCGATTCCATTTCTTTGCTGCTGAGTGAAGAGTATGCCGAATTCTTGAAAGCGTTTGCCATGCTCATGCAAAATGTTCGCTTTTTCATGCTTTTTTGTTACTCAGGGTATGAAAGCGTTGGTGCGCTTAACAATATGATTTCACGATAAGCATGCTTACAGTCCCTTACTAAATATGTGTGTATTTATGTGCCTATATGTGAAACTTGCTGCCTGTAGAATTTACAGTTGCTAGATCTTGTGGCCTGAGTATGGGATGGCTGAGGAACTTTGGATGTGTGCATGTGTGTGCATAATATGTTCGCACAAGCAGCAGCTCCCGAAAATTGTAAAATTTGTTCTTCAAGAGCTCGCATTTCTTCCCTACTGAGCAGGTATGCCACATTGATGAATGGGTTTACCATGGCTTATGCAAAATGTTGAGACTTTTACTATTATTTGTATGAAGGGTATGAAAGTGTGGTGCGCTTAACGAATATGTCATTAAATTATTAATATTATTACCAACCATTTTTTCTGTTTGCCAATAATAAAATTAACTGATTATGAATTAATCTTCTATTTGGAAATGGCGGGGAAATCCATTTACTATCTAAAGTTTAAAGTTTTGAAAAAAAAGATCTTTAATGCTTCTTTAATAAAAATGAATAAAATTTCAAAAATATAATTAAATTTTGTATTTTAATGTTATATTCAAGCTATGGAGCGTTTAAAAAAATGCAAATCGGATGGGGTTCAGGGTATCTAGGTGAGCAGCTCCGACTAGAGTTTTCTTACTTGATTTTATCAAAGTTCGAGTTTAATTCGAGAAACATCTGTTCATAGTTTGTTGATACTCAAAAAGATAAATGTGTATTCGAAGACTGTAGAAATATCTAAGCAGTCACATGGCTTTTCGGTTGCTCATTGAATTACACACATTACTTTTCTAAGTTTTGTGTTAAAAAGTGCAGCTATATTGTTTAAGTAAAAACTAAAAATTAACAAATCAACCATTTTAATATTAAAAGAAACAAGTAAGAGTGCTATAGTCGACACTGCTCGACTAGGAGACACACTGAGCCCTGTGAATAGCCGAATATCAAATCATTTTATGCTTTTTTTATGCATACATACAAACAACATACACATATACATGCGCATGCACGCATAAGCGCGCGAGTTATGCCATCAGCATCACTTCCCAGAGTGGCAGCTGACACTATAACAGCAGCAGCACTTCCAATAAAAATAGTTATTTTAAACAAGTAAAAAAACTCTAGTCGGAGGTGCCCGACTAGAGATACCCTAAGCCCTGTCCGACTTGGATTTTCTCGTTGGCAAAACCCAAAGTAGTACTACAAGGGCGATATGTGACAAATACAAAACTAAAGAAGCAAATCAATCGAAATTGTAATTCTTAGAATATGCTGAAATGCGCGCATATGAACGTATGAGTATGTGTACATACAAAAACGGTGGTCTGTTTCAATGTATGTGTGTAAAGGGCGATATATGACAAATACAAAACTACAGAAGCGGCTGAAAATGCACAGAAGCGACTGTGCACATGCATAAGCAGACGCGATTGCACGCTTCAATGTATGTGTATGTGTAAATGTTTTTTGCTGCACGTCGCTGCTTGCCATGTGCGTGTGATTATTGGCCAAACGTTTTGTTTAATAAATCGGGACTGACTCAACGGAATTTGATGAAACTTTCAGCATATGATTCTATTGAATTTTTTACATTTTATAAAAATGGTAATTTATTCACATGGTTATATTTGCAGCAGACTCTCAATGGGTGTTTGATGGCAAGGGGGGTGGGGGGGGGGGTAATTAGTAAAAAGAGCCGGTATCCAAAAAATAAAAAAATAGAAATTGCATAAAATTCACATGAATCTATATGCAAAATTTGAGGGGTCTAGCTCTAAAGGTGTGGGAGATATAATTTTATAACATGTTTTCGATAAGGTTTAAAATCGATAACAAAACAACAAAAATAGATATCGTTTTTTGGTAACAAACTTGACCTGCGCGTGCTATCCGCGGACCCAACAAAAAAAATTCAAGTCTCTAGCTTGTCTAGATGCTTCAATCGACGCGTTCAAACATACGGACAGACGGACAGACGGACGGACGGACAGACGGACAGACAGACAGACGGACAGGGCTAAATCGACTCAGCTCGTCGCCCTGATCAAGAATATATATACTTTGTGGGGTCTGACACGCCTCCTTCTGCCTCTTACATACATTTAACAAAACCATTATACCCTGATTTCCCATTTTCAATGGGCTCAGGGTATAAAAATGATCGTCACAGCTCAGCTTCATAAGATAAACACACTTTAACCGCTGGGTATGCTGACCCAATATTGCAAACACAAACGATTGATGGCAAAAATGATATAAGAACCCCTAGAATTGAGTAAGAGTTCAGTTGTGTTATATATCACAAATAATGAATATGTATCGAACTGTTTAAAGAAAATACATAATTGACGCAGCCGGTAATCGGAGTAACATATTTCGAAAAGTTGTTGTGATATCTTATAAAAGTGATAAAAAAAACTAATTATCGGAGTTACATTAATCAAAAAGGTTTAGTGAAATCTTATAAAAGTGAACAAAACTAAAAACTTCTAGCAACAACAACAAATAATTCTTGTGGAAACTTTGGATATTATCAAAGAAAAAGAAACAATTGATCAAATTCATTCAAAATAAGTGAATAATACAACTCAAAAAAAAAATAAATAAAATAAAAAGAATGGAAAATCAACAACAAATATTTTTAATGCAGAAATGCATTCAATTATTAACAAACGTAATTATCGCAAGAGAAGCTTAAGGCAGAAATCCAATTAAAACTCAAAAAAACTGCATCGAGAAGGAAACGAGATATTTACTGAATGAATACACTTGACTATGTTGGGGTTTAGTCGAATACTGTACTGATCTTTATTCTTCTGAGGCTGGGTATATATACCCAGCCTCATGCATAATTTCAACCCTTAAAACTAGTGTGTCTATTGCTGAGTTTGTAAGGCTCACCATTGGTCTATTGCATTCTTATTATTATCACTGAGGTTGTAGGGCTCAGTTCGTCTATTATCTATTCTTATCTTATCGCTGGGGGTCAGGAAGTTCAGTTCATACTGCTATTCTTAAAAATTCACATGTGCTAGTCGTTGAGTGTGTAGCAGGTAGGGTTACATATTTATGTATTCTATGTTCGTGCCTGAACATTTACCGTCATTCAATGGATTCGTGTCTGCAGTGGACCAGATCATGGATGAGTACGATGACAACGACCAGGTCTTCACTGACATATTCAACACCAAAATTTAAGGTCAGGCTAGAACTATGCTTAATATTAATCCACCAGCAAATTGGACGGAGACATCACTATAGACCAAGAACAGATCAGATGGGACTAACTTAACTAATTTTGTTCAGCGAAATTAAGGTTTTTTTTTTGTTTATTTAATTTTAAAAAATTTTAGGTTGAAGTTTTTAAAAAATATTTTTTGTTTAATTTAATAAATACCCCATTCCACTTAGGAATAACTTAAAAAGACTTAAAAAATTGCTGTAAAGTGAAAAAAGCTTGCTGGGCCAATAATTTTGTTCGTCACTATATTAAACACCAAAATATACATGAATCAGAGTACAAAATAATCGAACAATTTTCAAAAGCCATTTACACTTAATGAAAATATAAAAAATGACAGCTATTTCGTTAAAACAAAAGTACCAAGCAAATTCAAATCCTTGGAAAAACTCACATGATTTTCTATTGGGCATGCATTTTATCCAAAGAAATTTTGAAAATATTGATTTTAAAAACGAAATAATTAAGCTTTGCAATGAAGTCGAAATTGCGTTCCTTTCCAAATTATCAGAATATGTTTGTGTAATGGAAGTAGGTGAAATGGAAGATTTTAAGCTAGAAGGGCTTAATTCTGAGGAAGCTCAGATAGCCAAAAATCTTACAAAAAGATATGAAAAATTATATTTGAAAGAAGGAGGTCAGTTAACTAACACGAATACAATAGTTCACAATATTAAAACCACAACAGATCATCCCATAAATTCAAAGGTCTATAAAGTATCTCCAAAATATGAAGAAGAAATAAGAAAGCAAATAACAGAAATGGAAAAAGTGAAATAATTCAATATAACAACATTTCCTTGCAACGAATTTTGACTGTCAAAGATCTGGGTGTTATTTTTGACACAAAATTTTCTTTCAATCTTCATGTCTCTACTATCGTAAATGAAACTAAAGGTGCTCTTGGTTTTATTAAACGCTGGTCAAAGGAGTTTAAAGATCCCTTTATCACAAAACTATTATATACTTCGCTGGTTCGACCTATTTTAGAATATTGTTCAATTATTTGGTCTCCACAGCATAAACTGTATCAGGATCGTATCGAATCGGTCCAGAAACAGTTTCTTATTTTTGCGTTGCGTGATTTAAACTGGGATCGTAATCTTCGATTACCATCTTACCAGAGTGGGCGTCTTCTTATTAATCTTCCCTCATTAATCAATCGTAGAACAATTCTGGGGATTGTTTTCCTACATAATTTGATTATTGGTAAAATTGATTCGCCATGTCTGTTAGTTCAGCTTAATTTTTCTGTTCCCTCCAGTCCGTTGTATTTACCTTTATGCACATTGGATTATTCTTTGCATAGCGCGTTTCACGTGTTATGTAGTAATTATAATAAATCCTATTACCTATTATGGACGCTGTATTAGATAAACTTGGTAAAGCCCAATATTTTACTTCTCTTGATTTAACGAAAGGCTATCACCAAATATTAATGGTAGACGTTTATATAGAAAAAAACAGCTCTCATAAATAACACCAATATATGAATATGAATAATAAACAAGTAAGAGTACTCTAGTCGAGACTGCTCGACTAGGGGATACCCTGTGAAGAGCCAAATATCAAATCATTCTACGATTTTGTATGCATACATACAAACAACACATACACACATACATATGCACGCACGCATAAGCGCGCGCTCTGCCAACTGCGCAGTTAACGCAGAGACTGCGCTTGGGCTGTAATGTGGGCATTACTATGGAAACTAAATTGTTCAATAACTTTTCTTAGCGCTGGACTAAGTGCATCAAACTTTCAAAACTTATTTATGACATTCATATGTGTGTATGTGCCAAAGCACAAGTCTCTAGTATTTGATTTGCGCTTTTTACAAATAGGGGCTATTGGGGGCGAATGGGGTGTGGCATCCAAAATATAAAGATAACGTTATCTCCGCATTCATTACACGCAACTACACCGCAAATTTGAAGTCTAGCTCAAAAGATGTACAAACCAAGCCTTAAAAACACATTATAATTATCGATAAATGCTTATAAAATCGAAATGGAATGAGTTATCGAAAAAATTTTATAAACTTGTGCAGCGTATGGTATTATCGAGTATTCATGTAAAATTTCAAGTCTCTACGTTGCGTACTTAAAAATATCTCAGCGTTCGCACGGACGGACGGACGGACAGACGGACAGACGGACAGGGCTATATCGACTCGTCTTGTCGCGATGATCAAGAATATATATACTTTATGGGGTGTGGCACGCCTCCTTCTGCCTGTTACATACATTTTCACAAAACCATTATATCCTGATTTCCCATTTTCAATGGGCTCAGGGTATAAAAATGCTCCAGCCACTATCCAACGTTTAATGAACGAAATATTGAGGGATTAAATAAAAAATTTGTGTGGTATATCTTGATGGTATTTTAATTTTTTTAACAACGCATTAAGAACAAAAGATTGCTCTAGCACAAATTTTCAAAGCATTTCTAAATCATAATTTGAAATTATAACCAGATAAATGTTCGTGAATGAAAAAACATACCTAATATTTGGGACATATTCTCACAAAAGAAGGGTGCAAACCAAATCGAAGAAAAATAGAAGCAATAAAAGGTATTCGATTACCAAAAACGGAAAAACAATTAAAACAATTAAAACGATTTTAGGTATGACAGGATTTTATAGAAAATTATTCAATAGGTGTATCAATTAATACAAATGATCCACAATTTATAGATGCATTTGAAAATCTAAAAGCGCTCATAAGATCACACCCAATATTAAAATGTCCAGAATTTAACAACCCGTTTACAATTACTATAGGTGCCAGTGATTTTGCCAAAATTCAAAGGAAAAGAAATGACAGCTAGACATCAAAGATTGATTTTACAGCTACAGGAATTTTATTATGATATTATATATTAAAAAGGTAAAGACAATAAAGTAGCATATTGTTTAAGAAGACTGGAAACAGCACAATTAATCAATACAGAAAATACAGAATTTTAATATAACAAATACACAGCATTCAGCAGATGAAGATGAATTAACTCATTCTTACTACAAAAAGAGCATATTAAATTTCAACAGACAAAGAATTACATAAACAAATTTCAATTTACCATTCAAAAGATTCTTACACAGCGGTATAATTGAAACATTCAATTCACTAAAAGACAAAATAATGAATAATAGCAAATTGCAGATCTTTTGTTGTTGTAATCATAGATAATCTTAAAAAATTTGCAGTTGCTTATAATCTTATGAATAGAAATTTGATAACAAAGATGAAAATTATGATAGAACATTTTGCAAAATTTAATAAACCACAGAAAATAATAATGGATAATGAGTTTAGATCGGAACATATAATACAGTTTTTAAACAATGAAAATATTTCAATACATTATATAAAGCCCAATTCACAATATAGGAAAGGTTGGAATTGAATGATTACATTCTTCACTTATTGAAATAATAACAGGAATAGATAATAATGAACTATCTATTTAATCTAAAATTCAATTAGTAATAATAGCTTACAATAAACGTTATCATTCAACAATTAAATGTACACCATATTCGGCTAGGGACTCAGAAGATGCACAAAAATGATTATAAACCAAATAAATAATACAAGAGAAGAATACAATGAACAAAGAAAGGAGGGTCCAATTAAAAATTATAAAAGGGTCAGACATAAGGATGAGCCTTATTTTAGATATGCAGAGTTAAAAAATACATCCAAATAACATTAAAATACCGATAAGAGGGAAATTAACAATTTTAACGAAAATAAACCAGATTGATAATAATACTACTCATTATTAACATTAACTTCAAAATATTAAAACAGATAGAAACAAACATAAGAATAGCCAATATTACAGACAGTGAGGAACTATTTGCAGAAATCAGGTTAATAAAGGAAATGATTAAATCCATTATACCTTTTAGCAGAAACAAAAGAGGACTTATAAATATAGCTGGAACAGCATATAAATGACTAATGGACGACGAAGACAGGAACACCGTGATATAATTGACAAAAATAACCATAACATCATAAGCAACATGAACCAACAAATAATTATAAATTCACATTTTAACGACACAATACATTGTTTAGCAGAAACAATTAAGCACGACCGAATAATGATAAACGGAACAATGACAAGCATAAATGATCAAAACAAAAAATCTTAATGAAAATCCTATACAGTGACCAAATGCGGAAATTAACAAGTAAGAGTGCTCTAGTCGAGACTGCTCTACTAGAGGATACCCTGAGCCCTGTGAAGAGCCAAATATCAAATCATTCAACGTTTTTTTTATGCATACATACAAACAACACATACACAGATACATATGCACGTACGCATTGGCGCGCGCTCTGCCAACTGCGCAGTTGACGCAGCGACTGGGCTTGGGCTGTAATGTGGGCATTACTATGGTAATTTAATTGTTTAATAACTTTTCTTAGCGCTGGACTAAGTGCATCAAACTTTCACAACTTATTTATGACATACATACACTGTACCACTTAAGTCACCGTACCCCCTGTTCATTTTCACAAAACACGCTGTAAATTCGTCAAATTTTTATATAAAAAAAAATTTTTGATGGTGGTTGATAAAGTGATCTATTAACTACACAATAGCATTTTAATAATAGTAAAATATGATTTTAGTCTAATATTATAACTAAAAAACTAAAAATATTCACATTTTTGACTCCACAAAAGTCACCGTACTCTTGCTTGCTCTGCGCTGTCTGGCGCCAATGTTCTTTTTAGACCTAACGGGGATTTTCAAAACATGTGTGCAATGTCTTCAAAATTAATACTACTTTGTGTGAACTCTTCGTGTTGGACAAAATTTGCAAATTTCGTCATAAAATTGACCAGTAAAGGGATAACTGTAGAAGAAGGTGGGCGGATCTTGCAGCTCCACACAAAGGAGCAAAAGTCGTATGCAGAGATAGCTAAACTAATGTCTAGAGCCAAGCCAACCATCCAAACAGTAATTGGCCGTTTTAAATACGAGGGACGTATCAAAAATAATACCAGATCTGGCCAACCACCTTCACTTTCCATTCGCGACAATCGCCAAATAAGGCATTTGGTGGACAAGGATCCATTTTCCAGCGCAGTAAACATTGCATCAGAGATGAGTAACATTTCTCAAAAGGACATACACCCGGAAACCGTTCGTAAAGCCATAAAATCATACAACTTTAGGTCTTATACTCCTCGCAAAAAACCATACGTAAATTTAACAAATAGGAAAAAGCGTATGGAGTTTGCTAAGGCGTATGTGGAAAAACCGGTTGACTTTTGGCGAAAGGTAATCTTCTCAGATGAGTCAAAGTTCAACATTTTTGGCTCGGACGGGCGCCTACGCGTGTGGAGAAGACCTGGAGATGCTCTTCATCCAAAAAATACAAAAAAGACCATAAAGCACGGTGGCGGTGGTCTTATGGTTTGGGGTTGTATAGCTGCACCTGGCGTTGGAAGCTTGGAGTTTATTGACGGAGTGATGAACCAACATACCTACATTGACATCCTCAAAAGAAAATGGATCCTTGTTCACCAAATGCCTTATTTGGCGCTTGTCGCGAATGGAAAGTGAAGGTGGTTGGCCAGATCTGGTATTATTTTTGATACGTCCCTCGTATTTAAAACGACCAATTACTGTTTGGATGGTTGGCTTGGCTCTAGACATTAGTTTAGCTATCTCTGCATACGACTTTTGCTCCTTTGTGTGGAGCTGCAAGATCCGCCCACCTTCTTCTACAGTTATCCCTTTACTGGTCAATTTTATGACGAAATTTGCAAATTTTGTCCAACACGAAGAGTTCACACAAAGTAGTATTAATTTTGAAGACATTGCACACATGTTTTGAAAATCCCCGTTAGGTCTAAAAAGAACATTGGCGCCAGACAGCGCAGAGCAAGCAAGAGTACGGTGACTTTTGTGGAGTCAAAAATGTGAATATTTTTAGTTTTTTAGTTATAATATTAGACTAAAATCATATTTTACTATTATTAAAATGCTATTGTGTAGTTAATAGATCACTTTATCAACCACCATCAAAACTTTTTTTTTATATAAAAATTTGACGAAGTTACAGCGTGTTTTGTGAAAATGAACAGGGGGTACGGTGACTTAAGTGGTACAGTGTATGTGTGTGTGCCAAACCACAAGTCTCTTGTATTTTATTTGCGTTTTTTATAAATAGGGGGCTATTGGGGGCGAATGGGCGTGGCATCAAAAATCTAAAGATAAGGAATGATATCGGAAAACTTTCATAAAGTTGTGCAGCATATGGTATTATCGAGTATTCAAGTAAAATTTCAAGTTTCTACGTTGCGTACTTAAAAATTTCTCAGCGTTTACACGGACGGACAGAAGAACAGACGGACGGACAGAGCTATATCGACTCGTCTTGTCGTGCTGATCAAGAATATATATACTTTAGGAGGTGTGGCACGCCTCCTGTTGGATAGAAAACCTTTTTCTACCCAAAATGGACGGAAGTTATATTTAAATTGAAAGATGAAAAACCGTGCCTGTGTGCTTTCACAACAATGGTTTATTTGTGACTAACTTAGATATGGTACCTATGACATAGATATGGTACTCGTACTTATCGATACATATCGCATTGCTAAAGATGACATTTTCAATACCTCCTTCTGCCTGTTACATGCATTTTCACAAAAACATTATACCCTGATTTCCCATTTTCAACTAGAAACTATATCAAAATTGTGAAAAAGAAATATTGTATTAAATGAAAATAACCTCATACAATTTGGAAATTGTAAAATAAAACTTCTAAAAAAAAAACATTTTTCAACGAAAAAATATAATTTTATGAAAATATTTTTTTTTATATATTTATATAAATTATCAAACTTACAAAAACACTATAAATTTCCATCATTTAAAAATAAAAACTTTGATAATTTAAAAGAAATCACAGAATAGAAATATGAAAAAAAAGTAACAAAGAGTATTATGTTAATCTCTTTAATAATTTTTATAAATTTTATTATTTATATATACTTACGTTGCAAAAGGCAAAATATTAATATTAATTTAAAAAGAATTCAGGAGAATTCAGACTCTAAGAGAGGAGAAGTTATGCCATCAGCATTACTTTCCAAAGTGTCAGCTGACACCATACCAACAGCAGCACTTCCAATAATAATAGTTGACACAAAAGGTTTGCAATGTAGAAAATCCATTAATAAGAATTAGAAAATCCAAGACCAGAAGTGTCATAAAAATTGTAGACATTTATTGCAAGCCACTTATCCAATATTGTAAACATAAACGATCGTCACAGCCCAGCTGCATAAGATAAACACACCCTGCATACCCAATATTGTAAACCCAAACAATTGTCGCCAAAAATGGTATAAGAACCCCCTTAGAATTGAGTAAGAGTTCAGTTGTATCATATATCGCAAATAAAGAACGTGTATTGAACTGTTTAAAGATAATACATAATTTGTGCTCTGCCAACTGCGCAGTTAACGCAGCGACTGCGCTTGGGCAGCAATGTGGGCATTACTATTAGAACTTAATTGTTAAATAAATTTTCTTAGCGATTAATTAACTTCATCAAAACATTACAACTTATTAATGGCATATCTGGGTATTTGCCAAAGCTCAAGTCTCTAGTATTTGATTTGCGCTTTTTTATAAATAGGGGGCATTTGGGGCCGAATGGGACGTGGCATCCAAAATCTAAAGATTACGTTATCTCCGTATTCATTACACGCAACTATAGAGCAAATTTTAAGTCTCTAGCTCAAACAATGTACAAACCACGCCTTAAAACACATTAAAATGTTCGATAAATGGTCATAAAATCGAAATGGAACGAGTTGTTATAGGAAAAAATTTATAAACTTGTGCAGCGTATGGTATTATCGAGTATTCATGTAAAATTTCAAGTCTCTACGTTGCGTACTTAAAAATATCTCAGCGTTCGCACGGACGGACGGACGGACAGACGGACAGGGCTATATCGACTCGTCTTGTCGCGCTGATCAAGAATATATATACTTTATGGGGTGTGGCACGCCTCCTTCTGCCTGTTACATACATTTTCACAAAACCATTATACCCTGATTTCCCATTTTCAATGGGCTCAGGGTATAAAAATGCTCCAGCTACTTTCCAACGTTTAATGAACGAAATATTGAGGGATTATATAAAAAAAATTTGATGATATTAATGGCATTCATATCTGGGTATTTGCCAAAGCTCAAGTCTCTAGTATTTTATTTGCGCTTCTTTATAAATACGGGGCATTTGGGGGCGAATGGGACATGGCATCCAAAATCTAAAGATTACGTTATCTCCGTATTCATTACACGAAACTATAGAGCAAATTTTAAGTCTCTAGCTCAAACGATGTACAAACCACGCCTTAAAACAAATTAAAATGTTCGATAAATGGTAATAAAATCGAAATGGAATGAGTTGTTATAGGAAAAAATTTATAAACTTGTGAGCGTATGGTATTACCTAGTATTCATGTAAAATTTCTCTCTACGTTGCGTACTTAAAAATATCTCAGCGTTCACACGGACGGACAGACGGACGGGCAGACGGACAGGGCTCGACTCGTCTTGTCGCGCTGACGCTAATGGCGTCCCACCTATATATCAAATCAACATGAGTTACTTTATATATATATATATATATATATATATAAAGTAACTCATGTTGTTTTGATATATAGGTGGGACTATGGTTAACCGGATGGTTTTGTCACTCTCGACAATATCATCACAAACATTCAACTCAACGTGTACTCAGATCTCTCAACAATATCATAATCATCACAAAATCTCGATTCACATGGTGGAAGCAACACTAACGGACGAGTAACGTAGCTAATAAAAAATTCAAAAGGGCTTGCCTTTGTCGCTCGACTTATTGTACAATTTAAGGCCAACTCAATTGGCTATGTTTATTTGCTTGCTATGTTTATTCGCTTGCTATGTTTATTCGCTTTTCAGGTATTTTATCCCAAACTAACTTGGTGTTGAAGGAATTGGCTTTCTTGATAGAAAATCTACAAACGTCCCTTCTCTATATTCTATTCTGAAATTAAAGGTTTGTAAATAGGACCACCATTGGTGGACTCTAGGAGATAGGTCTATTTTAGTGCATAATGCCATCAATGAGTTGCAATCAGTATAAATAAAAAATTCTCTACCAAGCAAATAGTGACGAAAATGTTTTACGGACGCAAATACTTCTAATGTTTCGACCTCATATGAGTTCTATTTAGATTCAGCGGCGGAAGTTATTTTGCTGAAATATTCTAAAACATAAAGTTGTTTGTTGATACGTTGTAAAAGCATGGGACCAAATCCGATCGAGCTAGCCCCAGTGTACAATTCTATAGGGTGTTGTGGGTCAAATATTAACCGGCTTATTTGTAAGAATGCTTACAATTTTCTTTCGAATGCTTTCGAGCTCAGCATTCCAAGTAAAATTTCCTTTCCCCTGACGTTAGAGCGTGTAATGGCTTCATTATTTGAGAGAAGCCAAGGTACAAACTTGCGAAAATAGGATTGTAGACCAATGAATTGTCGCACACTAAAAACTGTCTGTGACGGTGGCAAAGAAATCAATGCAGTAATTTTTCGTATGTTTGGTCGAATTTCTTCTGCCTTTAACTCCTATCCTAGATACTGAACAGATGTTTTCAAAAAGCTACATTTGTTAATATTAAAAATAATCCAGCTCCTGTGAGAATGTCAAGCACTGTTTTTAGCCTTTCTAAGCCTAACACAGTTGTGAGCGACACAATCATAATATCGTCAATGTAAGCAATCACATACGAATAGGCCAAATCACCTAAAGCTTGCATAACCGCCCGTTAGTACACAAATGACGCATTCTTCAATACGAACGGCATAGTTAAAAATTCATACGGGCCATTCGGAGTAACAAATGCAGTATATTCTATAGAATCGGGGTGAATTGCGATCTTGTGAAAGCCACTTGCCATTTCAAGATAGGTGAAGTAATTCACGCCCTGCAATCTAGCAATCTGGTCATTTATGAACGGCAAAGGATATCTGTCTGCTATCGTATTAGCATTCAGCTCTCTGTAATCGACACAAAGTCGATCTGCCCCATTTTTCTTTTTGATGAACAGCATTGAAATTGCAAAGGTAGAACAACTGGGTTGGATAATATTACATTTTAGTAGCTCACGCAACTTTTCTCTAACGATATCTCTTTCTTCAGGGCTAAGTCTTTAGGGCCAGCGTTGCACAGTTTTGCTATGGTCAACCAGTCGAAATTACATTTCACCTATGGGAACACTTATAGATGGTGCAGTGGAATAATTCTCAAGTAATTTTATTAATTTGTTTTTGTCAGATTCACACAACTCGGTGTCAAGATTGGTTAGATCAACTGGTTCCACATCTACTGAACAAATATTTACAGATTTGGTTTTTATTATTATTATTATTATTATTATTATTATACTTATTATTATTATTAATATTATTATTATTATTATTATTATTATTATTATTTTTATTGAACAAATTTTAAAATTTTTGTGAGCTCCTGCTATTGCGAACATATTATCCACACACATGCACACATACAAAACTTCCTCAGCCATCCCATACTCAGGCCACAAGATCTAGCAACTGTAAATTCTACAAGCGCAAGTTTCACATATAAGCACATGAATACACACATATGTAGTTAGTTTCTGTAAGAATGTGTGCGTGCTTGTCATGAAATCATATTGTTAAGCACACCAACGCTATCAAAAATTTTGCATGAGCACGGCAAACGCTTTCAAAAATTCGGCATACTCTTCATTCAGTAGTACTCGTCACGGAAAATTTCAATTCTTGTGCGCTACTGCTCGACCGACTTCTCGAAGCAGAATGATTCTGCGCCACTCTATTTTTCTTGCGAACGTTATGAGACTGAGCCGAGCAAAAACGAAGTTGAGACGTTGAGGAGACCCTCGTCAATTTTTGTAGTGTGGAATAATTTTGTTCTGCATGACCAGTCTATGTGCTGCATGGTTAGTGCTTACGTAGCTAAGCATTTGAAATGTACTACAAATGCTGCCATTACCAATATCTTCCTTCAAACGCTGCACTCACCAACGCACTGCCTTTTAGGTTATCTTCTGCCAAAATGATGTTTACCGTAGCGCAATATCTGCGTTAAATTTTGGCAGCGCAGCTGTCATGAATTATTTGTCGTATTAGGTAGCGAGCCAGATACCACTTCTGATATTAAAGCACGCTCGCTTTAAATTCTTTTCTTAAAGCGCAGTGAGTTTCGGTACGCAGGCTTTGCAATTCAGCGCTACAACGGTGTCGTCGCCGTATAACGGTACTTCGTCAAGCAACAAAACCAACCAATCACAGCACAATACGTTGCTGATGCAATATTTCTTAATATGATGAAATTATACTTCTGGTGAAATACCTATAACAGAATACTCATACACTCACACATACAGTAAGCAGTCACGTGCGCATACAGTGCGTGCATGCAGTACGCTCCGACATACATATATATATATATATATATATATATATATATATATATATATATATATATATATATATATATATATATATATATATTATTATTTATTTATTAGATAATATAAAAAATATAAATCTAAAAATTATTAAACGTGCTATCTACGAGGGCCATCGACGTGAAGCGACTGCGCTTGGGCAGCAGTGTGGGTATTACTATGGGAACTTGATTGTTTAATAACTCTTCTTAGCGATGGACTATCTTTATCAAACTTTCACAGCTTATTAATGGCATTTATGTGTGTGTATTTGCCAAAGAACAAATCTCTAGTATTTGAATTTTTACAAATAGGTGGTTATTGGCGGTGAATGGGGCGTGGCCGCCAAAATCTAAAGATTATATAATCTCCGTATTCATTACACGCAATTACACAGCAAATTTGAAGTCTCTAGTTCGAACAATGTAAAAACCGCGCCTTAAAACTCATTAAAATTGTCGATAAATGCTCATAAATTCGAAATAGAATGAGTTATCGAAAAAAAATTTATAAACTTGAGCGTATGGTATTAAGGAGTATTCATGTAAAATTTCAGTCTCTACGTTGCGTACTTTAAAATATCTGAACGTTCACGCGGACTGACGTACGGACGGACGGGTAGACGGACAGGGCTATATCGACTCGTCTTGTCGCGCTAATCAAGAATATACACTGCTCGTCATCAGGTGTGGGGAGCATTATCATACTACGGCATTTGCGAGCTTAAATTTTTGACATCGCGGAAAGCGAAATAGTACAAAGACAAAATTAGTCGAAGAAATCAAACGCGCTTGGTCAACCATTTCATTGAATTTTATTCAACAACTTTATAGTTCAATTCCCAATCGAATTTTTGAAGTAATTTTTAACAAAGGCGGGACTTCGCACTAATAATATTACTTAAAAATTATAGAAATTTAATACACAGGTGCTATATACTACCATTATTCGCCAACAACTTAATTAAATTGAGTTTAACACAGGGGGCGCTAACCCGATGACCAAATTTTTGTTACATTTTTTTTGTATCTTTCTCAAAAACATTTATTAAAGAATATTCCTTATTGCTACAGAAGACATTAATGTTTTATTTTAAAGAGAAATGAATGTAGCATAATATAAAAAACAAGTAAGCGTGCTCTAGTCGAGACTGCTCGACTAGGGGATACCCTGAGCCCTGAGCCCTGTGAAGAGCCAAATATCAAATCATTCTACCCTTTTTTTATGCATACGCGTGCTCTGCCAACTGCACAGTAGACGCAGCAACTGCGCTTGGGCTGCAATGTGGGTTTTACTATGGGAATTTAATTGTTTAATAACTTTTCTATATATACTTTATGAGCTCAGGGTATAAAAATTAAAGCTGGAGGTCTGATGGTTTAGATTTTATTGAGGATTGGCGGTAAAAGTAAAGGGGGCGCTAACCTGATGATATATATATATATATATATATATATATATATATATATATATATATATATATATATATATAACGTAGCGTTTGACTTTTGGATACTTACACTCCAATGAAAGTTAGAGTAAAAGGGAAATTAGGGTCTAACGGTTTTGTGAAAATGATTACAATATGCATAAGGAGGCGTGTCACTGCCCATAAAGTACCGTGCAAAAGTGAGTGGATGTTTACAAATTTGAATTTCGTCGCTCGTAAAAAAGAAACTATACAAGCAAATCAGATAATTTTTTTATTTTTTGTTAATTATAGTATTCTTAATAAATAGAACAAAACTGCATGAAAAAATCTGCTGAATTCAAAGAGTTAGAAAGAAAAAAGTAAAATAACCCACATAAACTCACTTGACAAAATCTTAAGAGACTTACGGTTATTTTAGCTCTTTTCATATTTCTTTTATTCGTAAACTGATTTGAAACGGGGTTATTGCAATTGAAACGAAATTTATTCTATTTTTAACATATTTAAAAATGATTGTTAAAAATTGTTAAATAATAATACAAATTTCGACCGAAAATTTAAAATTTTTTTGTGTGCCTGTCCGATATGGTCTGTTCTTCAAGTATTATTGCCGAAAAGCTTGGTATTAGCCAATTTGCAATGATTGCTGTTCAAAGGATACGAACATGTGAAAGTTTGCAATAATTTGTGTTAGGACTCAGATGCTCCACTAATTATGTCGGAAATGAGGAAAAACAAGTTGCTATAACCAAAGGTTTCTTCTCTAGCAATTGCAAAAAACTGTTAGCGTATGAACTGTTAGAAGAGCACTTCGTGACATTGGATATTCCTCATGCAAAACTCCATTGTCCGAAAACAAAGCTAAAGCGTGTTTCAAATTTGCAAGGATACATAAAACTGGAGCATTCATAATTGAAAACAAGTTGTTTATGCTTTACGTGCTGGAACATTGGT
Source organism: Drosophila meridionalis (assembly GCA_035045145.1). Classification (NCBI taxonomy): domain Eukaryota; kingdom Metazoa; phylum Arthropoda; class Insecta; order Diptera; family Drosophilidae; genus Drosophila; species Drosophila meridionalis. Next base: position 15,289,890 of record JAWNPG010000037.1, read on the forward strand.
CCTTTGCATTTTATAGTAGGTATAATGCGCCAAAAAAAATTATTAAAGTGTTATGTTATGTAATATGCCCAATTTTACGGGGAAATGTGCACAGACCGAAAAAAATTGTTTTTGAACAAGATTGTCATCCATATGGAATGGATCAGCAATGAACATTTTTAGCTAATGGAGTGACTAACACAGAGTCATGACCTTAATCCAATTCAATATCTTAGGTCAATCGTGCACAGATCGCTGGGACAGTACAAGGTAGCCCCAATAAACATGGACAATCTGTGGGATGGCGTAGAAGGAGAGCGAAATCGAATACCAAAAAAAAATTTTTCAAAGTTTAGTAGAGAGAAAGCCAATAAGCGTACACCAAATTACTACACATAAGGTTGATGGATGAAAAGTTAAACAAAAATTTTTAAAAATGTAAAATAAGTAAATTTTTTTGAAACGTGCAAAAGTGATTTTATGTGGATTATTTTACTTTTTTTTTTCAAACTCTTTGTATTTAGCAGATTTTTTCATGCACTTTATTTATTTATTAAGAATACTATAATTAACAAAAAATGAAAAAAAATATCTGATTTGCTTGTATAGTTTGTTTTTTATGAGCGACGAAATTCAAATTGGTAAACATCCACTCACTTTTGCACGGTACTTTATATATGTATATATGTATAGTCACATATCTTACATATACCTATACGACCATACCCATAGACTTTGACAAAAGTAAAACTTGGAGACTTTCATAAACAATCTCTTTCATAAACCTCCCCTTAATTCATAGCATAAACAACTGACCATAAGCTCCCCAAATCACGAAAAGTGTGAGCTAAATCAGCATATCCCCAATAACTGTAAACGACCCTAAGGAAGTCTATAACACATAGAAAGAACTCATGTAGAACTCACAAATACATAAGATACTTTTGTATCTTCAGTATAAGTTTCGCCGCCGATAAACATCATCCGTTTACGATTAAAATATAAATTTATTTATATTCAAATACCTAATCCGCAAAAGAAACTACGTGACGTATTGAGTCGCGTAATTAAATAACAGACTTCCGCACTATTAAGAAGCTCTGCGTACGTGGTACTTATTTCTGGGCCTTACAAATCATTCAATTGATCCCAGTAAACGATTAATACTACAACAAACAAATCAACAGTTCAATTCCAACAAGTTACGCCAACACAAAAAATGTCACAATAATAACAAGTAAGTGTGCTCTAGTCGAGACTGCTCGACTAGGGGATACCCTGAGCCCTGCGAAGAGCCAAATATAAAATCATTCTACGCTTTTTTTATGCATACATACAAACAACACATACACACACATATGCACGCACTCAAAGGCGTGCGCTCTGCCAACTGCGCAGTGGACGCAGCGACTGATATCTCGACTCGTCCTGTCGCGCTGATCAAGAATATCTATACTTTATGGGGTATGGCACGCCTCCTTCTGCCTGTTGCATACATTTTCACAAAGCCATTATACCCTGATTTCCCATTTTCAATGGGCTCAGGGTATAAAAAGTGCCCGCAAAAAACAATATGAATCATCATGCACTATCGTCTCTAAGACATGTGCCAGCATACGATGGAAACCCGGAAAACTTTAGCTCGTTAATCAAAAAAATCGACTACATCCTGAGCTTATATCCAACGAGGAACGTCAGACAACCATAGAATGTAACTCTGCGGGGAAGCGCAACGCATTTCACAATTATCCATGGCAAGTAACTCCGCACAGCATTGATAAGTGAGCTGAAAACCCACACATATGAAGAACTCCTCCGACGACTCTATAACACTAATTATAAGGGAAATCTTCGTAAGATTATCGAAGAATTAGAAAATAAATCTTCTATTATCATAAAGAAGTTAAGTCTAGAAAACGACCCAAGCAATACAATTATCTATACAAATGCAATGAAAAACACAATCAAAGATGCAATAGCAAAAAAAAAATACCAGACAGATTATTTATGAAATTAGCCAGATTTGATATAACAAAAATTGTAAATTTAAAACAAGTAGCTCAAAAAGAGGGTTGTTCGAAATCAACTTATTCGAAACAAGAAAATCATATCAAAATTCAAAACCAAGTGGAAGATACTATCCAAAATATACCCAACCTAACAATAATCAACAAACTTCAAATTTTCATACCCAATATAGACCACAAAATAAAAAAAGAAAGTAGCCAGCAACTACACCAAGAATTTCAGCAAAAACTATATCAAGGTAGACAAGAAAACCCCCATTAATTTTTAACCAAAAAGTTACAAAAATTATCAAAACTCAAATCAGTCTATTAAGAGACAATGAGAAAGCAACAGTGGAATCAGTAAGATGGATACATCTGAAAATTTTTATCTAGTAGCCTCGGAAGTGCAAAAAGCAACCTCTTTATCGGAATAATGATAAATAATAAAAACTTAAAATGCATAGTTGACCCAAGTTCATCTATCAATATCTTAAACAAAAACTACTTTAAATATAAAACCTCTCCAGATAATTGAAACGTTCATAATATTATTGGTATAATTGAAACTAAATAATCAGTATTAGTAGAAGTAAACTTTATCAAAAATTGTATATTCACAATTTTTCAAATAATTACGATATATTATTCGGCAGGAAATTCTTAGAAGCATGTAAATCGCAAATTAATTTTGCAGAAGAATATGTTACATTAGGTAAATATTCTTTTTATTTCAAATATGATAACGAAACAAATATTAAAACAACAGACAATATTGAAAATCATGAATATTTCGACCCAAAAACTACTGAAGATTTAGCTATAAATTTCACTATTAAAAATGAACTAACCGAAAATAATAAGTACAGACTCGAACGTTTAAACTCAGAGGAAAAAAGTCTAAAAAAGCCCTATATGAATTTACTGATATTCAGTATCGCGAAGGTGAAAATTTGACCATATAAATGTCCTCAAATATGGCAAAGAAGTCTATTAACAAATTAACGAAATGATTTAGCAGGGAATTATTCCAAATCACCCTATTGCTCACCAACTTGGATCGTGAAAAAAAAGAAGACGCATTCCAAAAAGAAAAATTCTGATTAGTCATTGACTATTGCTACCTTATAGGAAATTTTTCATCTCAATAGATGAAAAATTGTCCATACCACTTATGGACGAAATACTTGATAAATAAGGAAGATGTCAAAAAATTATAATTGATTTAGCCTAGGGATTTCATCAAAGTCAAATGGACACTAAATCCATTCCGAAAACAGCTTTCTCATTACGAATATACGCCATTTGGCCTTAAAAACGCACCAGCAGCTTTCGAGAGATGTATGAATTATCTCTTGGAAAATTTTATTTATAAAGATTGTCTGGTATACCTAGATCATATAATTGTATATTCCACTTTATTGGAAGAACATTTATTATCATTAAGAAGAGTATTTAGTAAACTTAGGGAAGCTAATTTGAAAATACAGCTCGACAAATTCGAATTCATGAAGAGACTGAATTCCTAGGGCATATCATAACTACCTAACCTAACAAAATTCAAGCAATTATCAATTTTCTATGCCAATAAAGCCAAAGGAGATCAAAATTCATATCTAATTTAGCAAATGTCGTCAAACCCATGACAATAATGTTAAAGAAAGACGCCATAATTAAAGTCGACGATCAAAAGTACATCTCAGCCATCGAGAAACTGAAAGTTCTCATTACATCAGATTCCATACTGGTACATATACATATGTATATCCAAATTTTGACAAACCATTTTCGCTTGCTAAAGATGCTAGGAATATAATAGTAGGAGCCGTCCTTTCCCAGAACTATAAGCCAATCTGCTATGTCAGCACAACTTTGAACGAACACGAGATAAATTACTCGGCGATCGAAATCGAATTATTAGCCATTGTTTTTGCTACAAAATACTTTAGATCATATTTATTTTGTCGAAAATTTGAGATCCTGAGCGATCACAAACCACTCGTGTGACTCAATAATATTAAAGAGCCTAATATGAAATTGCAACGGTGGAAAATTAAATTAAATAAGTTTGATTTTCTCTGTCACGAGTAAAATTAAACGAAAATTTCTTAGCAGAAAGTGAAAGCAGCAACTATACATAGCGCCCACGATAATAACAATTACATACAACTAACAGAAAGTCCAATAAATTTCTATAATAGACAAATTATTAAAGGTACCGCATACAAAGTAATATAACAAATTATTTCCATAAACCAAAATTAAAATAATATACAAAGAAATGACAGAAATGTATGCAAAAGAAATAATCAAACAATATTTTTGTGGTAAAAACAACAATATTCCAACAAGCATACGTTAAAATAATAAATCCAAATACAACAACAAAAACAATAAAGTATACTATTAAAATAAACGACATTGAAACATATGCACTGTTCAAAGAAATTATATTAAAGAAACAAAAAATTATTACACCCAGGAATAGGCAAAACAATAAATTGGTTTAAAGAAAAATACTATTATCCAGATTATCAAAATTTAATTCAAAATATTATCAATGAATGTTCAATATGAAACATTTCAAAAACTGATCACGGAAACACAAAATTAACTGTAGAAATGACGCTCATAAATATTATAACAATCATCCTATTACTGAAAACCAATTCATCAAATGAGCAAAGTATCGAAATAAATCCAGTAAAAGCCTTGAACGGTTATCTAATATTTAAAACAGGTACTTACAATCAGGTACAATCAACCGACTTTGAACATCACTACTACGAAGTAAATCTAACTAAAATCGATATAACATATATTAATCTAATAAAATATACTCAAGAATACAACAACGTAACACAAATCCAATACCTAGTAGATTAATTAAAAAGAGAAATTAACGGAATTCGAATAATTAAGCAAAATAAACGCAGATTAATAAATGCTGTTGGATCAGTTTACAAATATTTCTTCGGAACTCTAAACCAAGAAAATAAAGAAGAATTAGAAGCAAAAATCAGGAACTTATCAGAAAACAATGTACAAGCCAATGAGTTAAATCACATAATAGACATTATCAATGAAGGATTCAAAATACTAAATTCCATAAGAGCTGAAAGCGAAAAATCAATAAGACTAGAAACTTTAATATTCAATCTACAATATATAGAAGACATAGAAATGGGTATGCAACTTACAAGATTAGGAATTTTTAACCCAAAATTTTTGAAACATAATTATCTAAAAGAGGTTCATTCATAAAAACTATTTAAACTTCCACTTGGTTCTAACGAGATACTAAAGAAATATTGATAATTTCAAATATTTAAAAAAATATAGTAAAAACTCCTATTTTTGGGAAAAAAATATATTAACAGAAATTTGTAATAATATTTTAATATTATTTTAATAAAGAGATCTTATTCAATTATAACACAAAAACAATAGAGAATAATCCATGTATATAATGAATACAAAATTATGAATACTAAACTATATAAAAAGTATAAAACTTCGTTCATAGAACCTAATATAATTGTAACTTGGAACCTTCTCAAGACAAAATAAAATCAAAACTGCGAAAACAATTTGATGATAGAAAACAATAATATAATAAAAATCTTTGATTGAAAAATTCTAATCTTGATTACACACAAAACGTTTATGCAACTAATAACATCACAAAATTGGAATCAATCTCATACATTTAAACGAAAGAAATATTTAATTCAAACGAAAGAAATATTTAATGAACACTCAAAAAATAATGATGTATTTAAGACAATCACACAAACTACTTTTTTAATTACCTATTATAAGTACTTAACATATCAGTTTAAAATATACCCAAAAGGAACTAAAGACAAGAAACAAAAATATCAAACCCTATAGTCGAACTAAATATCTTAAGGATAGCCTATTTTCTTTACAAAAGTCCAACTTGGAGAGAATCTTTGCACTCTTTGCTCAATTGTCCCCTAAGGAAGACACAAACACATAGAAAGAACTCATGTAGAACTCCTAAATACATAGAAGACCAAATACGTATAAATATAGCTCTAAGTACTATGGTATCTTCAGTATAAGTTTCGCCGCCGCTGAACATCATTAGTTTACGAAATATAAATTTATATTCATACCTAAAAAAATTTTTTTTATTTGTCTCTTACTTCGTATATTATTATTCCTTTATTATAATTTATGTAAATGAAATATATAAGCATATCGTTCAAAAAAATTGTTTTATTTTTAATTTGAATATCATATATTTCAATAAGAATTATTAAATAATTTACAGGCGACACAATAAAGAGAGCGGAAGATGAGCATACCCGAATAGTACAATCTATTATGGATAAATGCATGCGAAAGGATTCTCTATTAAACGAACTTTATCTTCAACTTATCAAACAAACTACTGACCACCCCGATGCTAACTCAAGAGTAAATCTGAGAAATTGGGCTTTATTATCGGTTGCATGCAGTGTTATATTGCCATCCATAAAATCTATTCGAAAATATTTGATGGCCCACTTAAAAAGGTGCTCTAGTGATTTTGTATCTGAAGAAGGAAAATATGCCAGATTTGCAGAAAAAGTAAGTCATTCTTATCCATTTACCATTATTTAATTTATTTATGAATACACCACTGCCGAAACATATAATAACCTCTAAGTTACTTTCGATATCAATAATAATTTGAGCCCTTAATCTAATCGATTAGAAATTGTATCTCTATATAGTGTCTCTTTGTCTCCGAATTTTTTCATTTAGTTAAATATTTTCTTCACCAAATTTAATTTGCATACCTTGAACGGGACTTTTACGTGCCACAAGAGACAACAACCAATCAAAGCGCATAAAGAAAATTAAATTATCATACTGAAATCATAATGATTGTATTTCAATACAGTGTCTCCTTGTCACCAAAATTTTATACCCTGAGCCCATTGAAAGTGGGAAATCAGAGTATAATGGTTTTGTGATATTGTATGTATCAGGCAGAAGAAGGCGTGTAACACCCCATAAATTACATATATTTTTGATCAGCGTGACAGTGTGACAAGACGAGTCGATATAGCCCTGTCCGTCTGTCCGTCCGTCCGTCCGTGTGAACGTTGAGATATTTTAAAGTACGGAACGTAGAGAATTAAAATTTTATATGAATACTTGTTAATACCATACACTCAAAAAGTTTATAAGTTTTTATAACTCATTCCATTTCGATTTTATGAGCATTTATCGATAATTTTAATGTGTTTTTAAGGCGGGATTTGTACATCATTTGAGCTAGAGACTTGAAACTTGCTGTGTAGTTGCGTGTAATGAATACGGAAATTATGTAATAGATTTTGGATGCCAAGCCCCATCCGCCCCCAATCGCCTCTATTTGTAAAAAGTGCCTATCAAGTACTAGAGACTTATTCTTTGGCAAATACACATATATGCCATTAATAAGTTTGAAGGAGTTCATCCATCGCTAAGAAAATTTATTAAACAATTAAGTTCCCATAGTAATGCCCACATTTGCGCAGTTGTGTATGTGTTGTTTGTATGTATGCATAAAAAAGCGTAGAATGATTGGAATATTGGCTCTTCACAAGGTTCAAGGTATCTCCTAGTCGAGCAGTCTCGACTAGAGCACTCTTACTTTTTTCATCTAGTTAAATATTTTCTTTAACAAATTTAATTTTAAGCTGTAAAAGTTACACCCATAAAGATGGGTTCCGGCCCTTCTGGTTGTTACATACGTTTTCACAAAATTATCGGTCAACGACTGCGCTTGGGCTGCAGTGTGAGCATTACTATAGGAACTTAATTATTGAATAACTTTTCTTAGCGATGGACTATCTTCATTACACTTTCACAACTGATTGTTGGCATTCATATGTGTGTATTTGCCAAAGTACATTACGGGCGAATGAGGAACAGCATCCAAAATCTAAGGAAACCATAATCTCTGAATTCTTTACACAAAACTACACAGCAAAGCTGAAAAGATGTACAATCTATACCATAAAATCGAATTAAAATTTTCATTTCAATTTTAAAATTCATGCCGATCAAATCTAAATAGAATTATCTATCGAAAAAAAAAATGATAAACTCGCTCCGCGTATGGTATACACGAGTGTAAAATTTCATACTTTTGAATATCTCAACGTTCAAAGATTGATGAAGAAAGTCCATCGCTAAAAAAAAATTATGCAACATTTACGTTCCCATAGTAATGCCCACATTGCAGTCCAATTGCAGTCCAATTGCAGTCGCTGCGTCAACTGCGCAGTTAGCAGAGCGCACGCTTCTGCATGCGTGCAACACACGTATGTTTTTTTTATGTATGCATAAAAGAAGAGTAGAATGGTTTGAAATTTGCCTCTTCCAAGGGCTCATTGTACCTCCTATTCCACCAGTCTCGACTAGAGTACTCTTACTTGTTATACTCATTTAAAGAGTATATTTGTTTTGTGCAATGTCCGTCTTGCTGTCCGTCCATCTGTCCGTCTGTCCGTATGAATGCAATATTTTTCTACGCTATTGAAGCTAGAGACTTTGGAACATATACTCGTGTGTACCCTCGAATTATAAAGTTTCAAGATTTTCCCGATACGCTCACTAGGGCGTGGCAAATCGGAAAATGCTTGCGCCCATATTCATATTATTTGAAGAGCTAGAGAGTTGAAATTTGGAATGTATACTTGTGTTGACCACCCAAGTTCAGAAAGATACGTCCGATATATCTACGCCCATTGGGGGCGTGGAAAATCGGAAAAACGGTATCTTCTACAGTTTTAAAGCTAGAATGCTAAAATTTGGCACGTAACTTAACGCTACGATTACGATCTGAATATAGCGTGATTTTACAGGTTCAGCTATATTTTGAGCACTATTGATGCTAGAGACTTGAAATTTGATATATATACTCGGATAAGCAACCCAAGATCAAAAAGATATGGCGGATATACCTACGCCTTCAGTGGGCATGGCACATGTCAGAACCTTATGGCTGCTACAGTTTAAGAGCTAGACGCTTCAAATTTGGATGTTTGCGTTACTGGAGGCCCCCCCTATCGATTATCCAAAAATAATCCCCTTTGGGAGCGTGGTATGTCGAAAAATACCCTGTAACTTTCACATTTTTGGAGTGTAAGCATCCAAGTTGTACAGTTACGTTACCCTCAACTCCTTTTAGGAACTTGCCAAATATGATATGTCTACGCCTACTGGGGGCGTGGCAAATTGGCAACAAGGTTTGTAACGCCCAGCGGCAAAGTTCATATGACTGTTCCACCAATATAAATAAGCTTAATAAGAATTGCTAAGACGACAAACGGCAGAGAAATAGTAAGAAATATAAGTAATTCGATTTAATGTTGAAGTTCTGCAAACAAATTATCTGCTAAAATTATCATTTTTCGTATAGCCTAGGTCAGTTGTTATTTTCCTTTTTGTGTGTGTGACCATACCGTCATGCTATATTATTTTTATCGAATTCACATAGACTGGTCATTCAGAACAAAATTATTCCATACAAAAAAATTGACAATAGCGCCCATCATGTATGTATGAATGTATGTATGTAGGCACGAACAGCAGCGCACAATCATTGAATTTGAATTTGTTGTGATGATGTACACGGTTCTTACACTTACATTCGCTTGCTTACATGTGAATATGTATATGCATTTATCTGCCCATGTGCGAATGGCTTGCGAAAGTCTTGCATTATGTTATACTTAATGTATAAGTATAATGTACAAGTAAGAAAGCTTTAGTCGGGGGTGTCTGACTAGGAGATTTGTATGTCAATCAAAAATAATTATATAATTAAATAGATAGTTAAGCAAACAAAATAAAGAGAAAAACAATAGTCGCTTCCGCTGGATTTGAACCTACATCTACTACATATGTATCGTTAAAGCACACCATCTCAACTAGCAAAGCCACTTCCTATTTATTAAGGGAAAAACAAAACTATTTTCATGCCGTCGCTGTCGCCGTCGCGTCTCGAACTCGGACCCTTTTGCTTACGTGCTTTGTATCTACCTGCTGCGCCAATTCAGCTTTTCATTGTCTGTTGGCAAATCCGACTCTAGTTCACTACAAGAGCGACTTTTGACAAATACAAAACTATAGAAGCTGCTGAACGAAACTTGATGAAACTTTCAGCATATGATTTTATTGAATTTTTTACATTTTATAAAAATGCTAATTCATTCACATAGTTTTATTTGCAAAAATTGAAATTGCATAAAATTCACATGAATCTACATAAATGCAAAATTTGAGATATATTATTAAATTTAATATACATGATGCCCCTATGGGAAATTAGTATCACGCATTAGGTTTCGCCCTAAGGCAACGTTCTTACTTGTTTTTTTGTTGGGTCCGTGGATAGCACACGCATGTCAAGTTTGTTACCAAAAAACGATATCTATTTTTGTTGTAATGTTATAGATTTTAAACCTTATCGAAAACATGTTATAAAATTATATCTCCCACACCTTTAGAGGTTGACCCCTTAAATTACATATAAATTCATGTGAATTTTTTTATTTTTTACTAATTACCATTTGTTTTTCTTTTTTTTTTGTTTATTTGTTTATTTATTTATCTATTTAATTATTTATTTAATTTTGATTACATTATTGTTGAATATAATTTCAAAAATATAATTTAATATTGGAAAATTTAATGTTATATGCAAGCTACTAAAAAATCAAATCGGCCAGGGCTCATGGTATCTCCTAGTCGGGCACCTCCGACTTTAGTTTTCTTACTTGATTTTTAATAAATTATTAAATATTAAAATGTATATATGTATTGATTATTGATTTGTTGAATATATATAAAAAGCAGAAGGAGCCCCGGTAGACCACATACATAAAATATAGTTTTCTTCAGATTTAGTTTCGTTTTAATTTTAGCGATTTAAAATTTTAACGAAAATATTTTTTAAATTATGTTCGGCCAATTATCAATTTCGTCGAGCCGCGCAAAAGTCGCAGTTTGACTTGGTTTGGGTGATTCTTACATTTTGTGATATATATGTTTATGTTGTTATAATTATTAAACATTCAGAGTAGAGTTTACTTACTTAATTATTTGATATTACACATATTATATGACTAAAATTTGATAATTCGTTTTTTCAGTGTTTCTTAAGAACCCAAGGAACAAGGCGTCGACAGTGGACTCCGAGCTGTGAAGAAATATTATGTACGACTAATCGAAGGCCATGCTACTCAAAAGTCTACTTCATGGATGGGCAATACTATTCTTTTGAATTTCATCCCAGCTCAACGGCGAATGATGTTATTCAAATAATAAAGAAAACAATCGGCCTCCAGGAAAATTCTCAAGGATATGCGTTGTATGAAATGTTGGGAAATACTGAAAGAAGTTTATCAAGTGAAGAGAAAGTTTGTGATGTAATGGCAAAATGGGAGCGGTATCGCAATGTGTCAAAAAAGGATTATCATAATCAGGTATTTTCATTTTTACAAATGCCAATTCAAAAAAATTAATTAAAAGTCATCGTAATATTTTGTATATTCTGAGACCATTGAAAATGGGAAATCATGGTATAATGGTTTTGTGAAAATGTATGCTACATGCAGAAAGAGGCGTGTCCCATCCTATAAAGTATATACATATATCAGCATTTATCGATAATGTTAATTTGATAATATTAATTAGATTTTAAGGCGTAGTTTGTGCATCGTTTGAGTTGCGTGTAATAAATACGGAGATTATTTTTTTTTTTTAGATTTTTGGTGCCACACCCCATTCGCTCCCAATCGCCCCCTACTTGAAAAATACGCAAATCAAATACTAGAGACTTGTACTTTGGTAAATACACATATGAATGTCATCAATAAGTTGTGAGGATTAATGAAGTTCGCTAAGAAAAATTATTAAAATATTAAATACCCACATTGCCACAATGGCTACATTGCAGCCCTAGCGCAGTCGCTACGTCAACAGCGTTACCGGAGCGTGCGCTTATGCATGCGTGCTTATATGTGTGTGTGTATGTGTTGTTTGTATCCATTCATAAAAGAAGCGTCGAATGATTTGAAATTTGGCTCTTCACAGGGATCAGGGTATCTCCTAGTCGAGCGGTCTCGAATGAGTCGAGCAGTATTTAGTAATTATTAAATTTTTGACATCAATTCGAGATTCGGAACACAAAGTTTTGGGATCTGGGAAATCAAGACCGAATTTAAAATGTACACATGTAATCACATGACATTATATACTGTTAGGCGCAGTAGTATACCCAGGGTATATCAGCGTATAAAATGTAGAATGTATTGTAAATGGAAGACCCCAAGACCAACGACATTGCGCCAAGGCTGTTGGTTGTCGAATGATTTTGAAGAAATCTGAATTGTTTGGTTTCGTTGATCTGAAGGCTATCCAGTATTTTTCGACTGGCAACTTGCAAGCGTTTGGCGTCTGTTGGTGATGAGTACCGGAGCCTGCTAACTAATTGTAATCGAGAAATTTTCATACTTTCCACATCAAATTTCATCGGTATCTTCCATTTATATCGTGTGTTCTTGTAGTTCTTCTACGCTTTTGATGTGATCGGCGTTATTGTCGCATATTGAATTTTTACTTAACAGCATTTTAGTTATGCAATCATATCTAAAAACTACTAAATACTTCGTTTTGAATAAAATTTTTTTACTTTTTATATTTTTTTGTTCGATCATAAATCCTAACATTGCATTTTTATTTATTAAAATTTCAATAAACTGTAAGTTTAAAATTGCAAATTTATTACGATATTTTATTATGAACATGATTATAATTTTGTTATTTAGGACGAATACACATGCATTTAATAGCATTTCTCCTATTGACATATTTATTTCAGCTCTATCTATTGTTATACACGTTTCCCAAAGGGAAAAAGAGTATATTGGTTTTGTGCAATGTCCGTCTTGCTGTCCGTCCGTCTGTACGTCTGGCCGTATGCAATATTTTTCTACGATATTAAAGCTAGAGACTTGAAATTTGGAACATATACTCGTGTATACTTCGAATTATATGCAATGTCCGTCTTGCTCTCCGTCCGTCTGTATGTCTGGCCGCCCGTCCGGATGAATGCAATATTTTTCTACGATATTGAAGCTAAAGACTTGAAATTTGGAACATATACTCGTATATACGAATTATAAAGCGTCAAGATTTTTTCGATACGCCCACTAGGGGCGTGGCAAATCGGAAAATGCTTGCGCCCATAGTAAAGAAATCATATTAGTTGAAGAGCTAGAGAGTTGAAATTTGGAATGTATACTTGCGTTGAACACCCAAGTTCAAAAAGATATGGCGGATATATCTAAAACTGTATCTTCTACAGTTTTAAAGCTAGATTGCTAAAATTTGGCACGTAACTTAACGCTCCGATTCTATAAAGATTGATGAAAAGATTTTATGTCCACGCCCACTGGGGGCGTGGCAAATCGGATCTGAATATAGCGTGACTACAAGTTCAGCAATATTTTGAGCACTATTGATGCTAGACTCTTGAAATTTGATATATATATACTCGGATGTGCAACCCAAGATCAAAAAGATATGGCGGACATACCTACGCCATCAGGGGGCGTGGCAAATCGCACCTTATAGCTGCTTCAGTTTTAGAGCTAGACACTTAAAATTCGATGCTTGTATTACTGGAAGCTTCCTCTATCGATTACCCAAAAATAAATCTTACGTACCTTTAGGGCTTGGTATATCAAAATACCCTGTAACTTTCACATTTTTGGAGTGCAAACATCCAAATTTTATAGTTACTTTATTCGACTCATTCTAAAAACTTGCCAAATTTGATATGTCTACGCCTACTGGGGGCGTGGTAAATTGGCAACAAAGTTTGTAACGCCCAGCTGCAAAATTCATATGACTGTTCTACCAATATAAATAAGCGTAATAAGAATTGCTAAGACGACAAACGGCAAAGAAATAGTAAGAAATATAAGTAGTTCGATTTAATGTTGAAGTTCTGCAAACAAATTATCTGCTAAAATTATCATGTTTCGTATAGCCTAGGTCAGTTATGTTATTTTCCTTTTTATGTGTGTGACCATACCGTCATGCTATATTTTTTTTATCGATTACACATAGACTCGTCATTCCGAACAAAATTATTCCATACAAAAAATTGACGATAGAGTCCATCATATATGTATGTATGTAGGCACGAACAGCAGCGCATAATCATTGAATTACAAATTAAAATTCAATGATTATGCGCTGCTGTTCGTGCCTACATACATACATATATGATGGACTGATGATGTACACGTTACTTACACTTACATTCGCTTGCTTACATGTGAATATGTATATGCATTTATCTGCCCATGTGCGAATGGCTTGCGAAAGTCTTGCATTATGTTATATTTAATGTATAAGTCTATAAAGGATATTTGTATCTCAATCAAAAATAATTATATATTTAAATAAATAATTAAATAAACAAAATAAAGAGAAGAAAAACAATTATCACTGCCGCTGGATTTGAACCTACATCTACTACATATGTATCGTTAAAGCACACCATCTCAACTAGAACAGCCACTTATTAGTTTACTACAAGGGCGACTTTTAACAAATACAAAACTATAGAAACAGCTGTTAATGCAAACGCAATACAAAAACAAATCAATCGCAATTGTTATTCTTAGAAATTGCTGAAATGCGCGCATATGATTGTATGTGTATGCGTACATACAAAAACGATGGCCTGTTTGCATGTATACGATATTTGACAAATACACAATTAAAGAAGCGGCTGAAAATGCAAACACAACTCTATAACAATTTTGGTTGAAAAATATGCTAGAATGAATGGCGTTGAATTTATTTGTGCCCATGCATAAGCAAACGCGCTTGCACGTTTCAATGTACATACATATGTGTAAATGTAAATATATTTTGCTGTCGCTGCTTAACACGTGCGTGTCATAATTGGTCAAACGCTTTGTTTAATAGATTGCGACTGACTTAACGGAACTTGATGAAACTTTCAGCATATGATTCTATTGAATTTTTTACATTTTATAAAAATGCTAACTCATTCACATAGTTATATTTGCAACAGACCTTCAGTTGGCAGCTAATTCGGTATCCAAAATGTAAAAATATTAAATTGCATAAAATTCACATGAATCTATATGCAAAATTTGAGATATATTATTAAATTTAATATACCAGATTCCCCTATGGGAAAAAAAGTATCACGCATTCGGTTACACCCGAATGTAACATAATTTACCTTTATAGTGAGCC
This sequence comes from Drosophila meridionalis, assembly GCA_035045145.1. Classification (NCBI taxonomy): domain Eukaryota; kingdom Metazoa; phylum Arthropoda; class Insecta; order Diptera; family Drosophilidae; genus Drosophila; species Drosophila meridionalis. The sequence continues at coordinate 15,305,186 of JAWNPG010000037.1, forward strand.
ATTTTCCACGCTGTTCGAGAATATTATATTTATTTTTTATTTTTTATATTTATTTATTTATTGTTCGAATCGGTCGAGCTTTTTCTGCAACTCTGGCTCCAATCATTTACGAAGGAAAATAATAAAACCACGATTTAATTTAGCTTATTATTTATAATTTAGTCCGTACTGGTCGTTTAGGCAAAGTGAGTATAGGCAAAATTGAAGGTGAATTTCGATCTGAGCTTAAAGAATAGAATTTAAAAGTGACAAGCAAGCGACAAAGCAGTAGAAATTTACATACACATATATATGTGTTATAGTTTCTTATGTGCGTAACTGCACTATGAGCGAATGAGAGGAAGATAATAAACAGATGGCTTAAGAGAAGCTTATATTAGAGAAATTATTATATACCCACATTGACATCCTCAAAAGAAAATGGATCCTTGTCCATCATATGCTTTATTTGGCGCTTGTCGCGAATAGAAGGTGCAGCTGGTCGGCCAGATTTGGATGGTTGAATTGGTTCTAGACATTAGTTTAGCTATCTCTGCATACGACTTTTGCTCCTTTGTGTGGAGCTGCAAGATCCGCCCACGTTCTTCTACAGTTATCCCTTTACTGGTTATTTTAATGACGAAATTTGCAAATTTTGTCCAACACGAAGAGTTCACACAAAGTAGCATTAAATTTTGAAGACATTGCACACATGTTTTGAAAATCCCCGTTAGGTCTAAAAAGAACGTTGGCGCCAGACAGCGCAGAGCAAGCAAGAGTACGGTGACTTTTGTGGAGTCGAAAATGTGCATATTTTTAGTTTTTTAGTTATAATATTAGACTAAAATCAAATTTTACTATTATTAAAATGCTATTGTGTAGTTAATAGATCAATTTATCAACCACGATCAAAACTTTTTTTTATATAAAAATTTTACGAAGTTACAGCGTGTTTTGTGAAAACGAACAGGGGGTACGGTGACTTAAGTGGTACAGTGTATGTGTTAGATGCAGATACAAATCAAAGTGCACTGATGTTTGTTGTTCTTCTTTAATTATTTATTAAATTATATGATTATTTTTGATTGACATACATATACATACATATCCTAGTCGGGCACCCCGACTTATAGAGCTTATACATTATACTTATACATTAAGTATAACATAATGAAAGAATTTGTCAAGCGTTTCGCACATGGGCAGATAAATGCATATACATATGCACTTGTAAGCAAGTGAAAGTAAGTGTAAGTAACGTGTACATCATCACAATGAATTAAAATTTAATTCTTGTGCGCTGCTGTTCGTGCCTTCATACTTACATACATACATACATGATGGGCCCTATCGCCAATTTTTTTTGTGTAGAATAATTTTGTTCTGAATGGCGAGTCTATATGTAATCGATAAAAAAAAAAAGAAGTAAGAACGTTGCCTTAGGGCGAAACCTAATGCGTGATACTGGTTTCCCATAGGGGCATTTGGTATATTAAATTTAATAATATATCTCTAATTTTGCATTGATGTAGGTTCATGTGAATGCAATTTCAATTTTTGAAAAAATATAACCATGTGAATGAATTAGCATTTTAATAAAATGTAAAAAATTCAATAAAATCATATGATGAAAGTTTCATCAAGTCAGTCCCAATCTATTAAACAAAACGTTTTAGTCAATTATCACACGCACGTGTTAAGCAGCGACAGCAGAATACATTTACATTTATACATACATTGAAACGTGAAAGCGCGTTTGCTATGCATGGGCACAAATAAATTCAACGCCATTCATTTTTCAACCAAAATTGTTATAGAGTTGTGTTTGCATTTTCAGCCGCTTCTTTAATTTTGTATTTGTCAAATATCGCCCTTTATACGCATACATTCAACCGACCACGGTTTTTGTATGTACACATATAAATACATACGTTCATATGCGCGCATTTTAGCATTTTTTAAGAATCACAATTGCAATTGATTTATGTTTATATTGTGTTTGCATTAACAGCTGTTTCTATAGTTTTGTATTTGTCAAAAGTCGCCCTTGTAGTGAAGTAGTTTCGGATTTGCCAACAGACAATGCAAAACTTATGTGGCGCAGCAGGTAGATGAAAAGCGTGTAAGCAAAAGGGTCCGCGTTCGAGACGCGGCGGCGACGGCATGAAAATAGTGGCGCAGCTGTTCGTGCCTACATACATACATACATGATGGGTTCTATCGTCAATTTTTTTGTGTGGAATAATTAAGTTCGGAATAAGTCGATATTTGTGTAATCGATATTTGATATTTACATTTTTTGTCGTGGTCACACACACAAAAAGAAAATAACATAACTGACCTAGGCTATAAGAAAAATGATAAAATAGAAAAATGAAAATAGATCAATTATTTGCAGAACTTCAACATTAAATCGAATTATATATATTTCTTAATATTTCTCAGAAATGCCGTTTGTCGTCTTAGCAATTCTTATTAAGCTTATTTATATAGGTGGCACAGGCGTATGAATTTAGCAGCTGGGCGTTACAAATTTTGTTGCCAATGTGCCACGCCCCCAGTAGGCGTAGACATATCATATTTGGCAAGTTCCTAGAAGGAGTCGAGGGTAACGTAACTGTAAAGTTTTGATGCTTACACTCTCAAAATGTGAAAGTTACATGGTATTTTTTCGATATACCACGTCCCCAAAGGGGCGTAAGATTTATTTTTTGGGAATCAATAGAGGAGGCCCCCGTAACACAAACATCCAATTTTGAAGCGTCCAGCTCTAAAACTGTAGGAGCTATAAGCTTTTGCGATTTGCCACGCCCCTGAAGGTGTAGGTATGTCCGCCATATCTTTTAGATCTTGGGTTGCTTATCCGAGTATATTTATCAAATTTCAAGTCTAAATAGTGCTCAAAATATAGCTGAATTTGTAAAATCACGCTATATTCAGATCCGATTCGCCATGCCCCCAGTGGGCGTTGACTTAAAATCTTTTTATCAATCTTTATAGAATCGAAGATACGTGCATTCTAGCTTTAAAACTGTAGAAGTTACAGTTTTCCCGCTTTGCCACGCCCCCAATGGACGTGGTAAGTATACATTCGCAAGTATACATTCCAAATTTCAACTCTCTAGCTCTTCAACTAATATGATTTCTTAACTATGGGCGCAACCATTTTCCGATTTGCCACGCCCCTAGTGGGCGTATCCGGAAAATCTTGACACTTTATAATTCGAGGGTATACACGAGTTTATGTTCCAAAGTTCAAGTCTCTAGCTTTAATAGCGTAGAAAATATTGCATTCATACGGACAGACGGACGGACAGCAAGACAGACATTGCACAAAACCAATATACTATTTTCCCTTTGGAAAACTAGTATAATTATTAAAGTAATTAAAGAAATCCATATCACTTAATGTGGTGTACATGAGCAAAATATAATGTCTATAAAAACGAAATATTTAAGCTACTCCTTTTGTTAAAAATCAAGATATCCAGACTTAGAGTGCGGAATAAGTATTAGAAATTTAATATTGTATTCTAATTTTAACTTTTGGAAAGCCATTAAAGCGTTGCTAATTGTCGCCAACTTTTTTTGATTAGTTTTTACCTCATTAGGGTTAACAAATTTTAATTTTTTATTATCGTTGAGCTCTCAAGATCAGAAGATTATTTCGGGCTTATCTACTCCCATTGGGGCGTGGTATATCGGGTAAGACCACCAACCATACAACACATAGACTGGACATCGGTACAAAATTGCGCAGAGCTCGGAATTTGTAGCGGGGGTCCCAGACAACTTCGTATTTGCTCGGCTCGGTTACTGTAGGTCCCAAAAAAAAAAAATAGCGCGCAGCAGAATCATTCTGCTTCAAGACATCGGCCGAACAACAGCGGACGAAAATTGAAATTTGCTGTCATGCGATTCCATTTCTTTGCTGCTGAGTGAAGAGTATGCCGAATTCTTGAAAGCGTTTGCCATACTCATGCAAAATGTTCGCTTTTTTATGCTTTTTTGTTACACAGGGTATGAAAGCGTTGGTGCGCTTAACAATATGATTTCACGACAAGCATGCACACATTCTTACAGTCCCTTACTACATATGTGTGTATTCATGTGCTTATATGTGAAACTTGCTGCCTGTAGAATTTACACTTGCTAGATCTTGTGGCCTGAGTATGGGATGGCTAAGGAAGTTTTGTATGTGTGCATGTGTGTGCATAATATGTTCGCACAAGCAGCAGCTCCCGAAAATTGTAAAATTTGTTCTTCAAGAGCTCGCATTTCTTCCCTACTGAGCAGGTATGCCACATTGATGAATGGGTTTACCATGGCTTATGCAAAATGTTGAGACTTTTACTATTATTTGTATGAAGGGTATAAAAGCGTTGGTGCGCTTAACGAATATGTTTTTGTAGTCGCTCTTGCTGCCTGTGGAACATTTGTATTCGAATATGTGTGTTGATAGTACATGAGCATTGGCGTGCGCCTACCACGGGCTTTTAATTGCGTGAATGATTTTGCATTAGAATTGCACAGGGAGTGCTAAAGACTTTTTATTATTAATTTTATCTTTAGAGTAAATGGTTTTATTATTATTTTTTATTTATTTTTTTTTTATTATTATTTTTTTTATTATTTTTTTTTTTATTATTTATTATTAATTAAGTGTTTTCTGTTGTTACGAAACTTATTCATTAAATTATTAATATTATTACCAACAATTTGCTCTGTTAGCCATAATACTTTTTTATCAAAATTAAATTAAATTCATTAAGAATTGTTGTTTGTATGGTGGATTTAATAAAACTGAAGAGAATTTCACAATGCATGTACTTATGTTGCTAACATAACATAACATAATAGGGATGCCAGATCATATTGAACTTACTGTTAATAATAATGTTAACGTACTATTTCAACACTTTTGCTTAAGTTTAATATTATCTGCAAAACTTAATTATTTTTCATTCCAAGAGAATCGACAAACTCGCAATGCTTTTGCTTACTTAAACATTTAGTTAATATGTCTGCTACATTCTTTTGTGTGCTTACGTATTCTAAGTTAATGTCATTATTATGAACTTTTTCTCGAATAAAATGAAACTTAACATCTATATGTTTAGTGCGCTTATGGTGGACAGGATTTAGCGCAATTTGTTTAGCGCTAATGTTGTCGCAAAAGATAGTCATCGAGTCCAGATTTGCGTATCCAATCTCTTGAAGCAGCCTGCGCAGGTACACGGCTTCTTTTGCTGATGTTGACAAAGCTACGTACTCTGCTTCAGTACTACTTTGTGCGACGACGGATTGCTTTGCTGATGCCCACGAAAATGCACTTCCAGCCAAAAAGAACGCGTAGCCAGAATATGATTTCCACATCGTTAGCCCAGTCTGCATCTGCAAATCCAACCACAGGATCCGCTGACTGTTTGTAAACCAATGCCATGTTCATGGTGCCGGCCAGATAACGCAACACATGCTTAGCTGCCGTTTGATGTTCCACATGAGGGTCGATGTTACTTTGTGACAGTTTACATATGGCGTGTAAAATGTCCGGACGGCTCAATACTGCTAAATACATGAGCGAACCGATTAATGACTGAAAACTTGTTATATTTACCTTAGCACATTCAGTCTTTGTGCAACCAGCTTGGAAACCAGGATCTAATGGTGTAGATACTGGACGGCAGCATTCCATACCATACGTCTTCAAAAGATCATTTATGTATTTGCGTTGACACACACGGATTGTGCCTTGCTTGCCTTCTCTTTGTACCTCCAAGCCAAGGAAGTAGTTTAGCTGGCCTCCATCTTTCATGTCGAACCTTGATTTGATTTGCTGCTTGATGTCTTCGACGTTTTCTTCAGTTGGACATAAGATAATCAAGTCATCAACGTAAACTGCGATGTAGCTGTACTGTTGCTCTTCCTTTTTGAAATATAGACAGGCTTCATTTTTGCTTCTCTGAAAGCCCATCGTCTGGAGAACCTCGTTGAGGGTGTCGTTCCATACTCTGCCAGACTGCTTCAGCCCGTAGATGGCTTTGCGTAGTTTGAGAACTTTGCCACTGTTCTCCTCATCTACAAAGTTTGGCGGTTGCTTTAGGTAAACGTCTTCGTCCAGCTTGCTATTCAAGTAAGCGTTTGAAATGTCGACTTGGTGCATGTGCAACTTCTTCTCAGCTGCAATGGCAAACAGCATCCTGATTGTTTCATATCGTATGACAGGTGAGTACGTTTCCCAATAGTTGATGCCGAACTGTTGTCCACATCCTTTGGCTACAAGTCGCGATTTGAACCTTTCAATCGTCCCATCCTTGTCTTTCTTCACCCGAAAAACCCATTTAGTGCCTATAGCTTTTGCATTTTCCGGTAGATCAACTAATGACCATGTATCATTTGCTATAAGGGCATCGAATTCGGACTGCATTGATTTTTGCCACTCAACTTTGTGTTGGCCGTCTAGTGCCTCTTGCACTGACTGGGGTGTCTCGATGTCATCTATCTGGTTTGAACTTTGGAGCATATGATATTCCTTTCTTGGTCTTCCTCGCATTCCTGTACGAATAATTTTAGGTCTTCCAGCCGCACGTTTTGGTTGCTCACTACCCTCATCGCTGCTTTCGTCATCTGTTGCGGTAACAAACTGCTCCCCATCATCGCTGCTGTCTACGCTGTCTCTTATTATAGACTGCTCTTCGGTTACAGATGGATCTGGAACTTCTCTTGTTGACTCAAAGCGAATGATGTTTGTTGCAAAGTCGTTATTGATGTCTTTATTGAGGTGGTGTGTTGTATTGCAAAACTCACCTTCGACAAACTTGACATCTCGGCGCTCAATAACTCCTTGCTTCTCTGGGTCATACAGGCGATATGCTTTTGCTCGAAAAGAGTAGCCCACAAAAATGTACTGCTTTCCTTTAGCCTGGAACTTTGACTTCTTCGTTTTATCCAGCGCAAAAACTGTTGATCCAAATATTCGCAGGTGCTTGACCGATGGCTTGCGTTTGTTCCATACTTCGAATGGCGTCCGATTATTTATTGCTCGTGAAGGACATCGATTTCTCAAATAAGCTGCTGTGTGCACAGCGTCAGCCCATAGAAATTCATCTAAATTTGCATGTATTAGCAAACTTTTAGCCATTTCGACGATCGTACGGTTTGCCCGCTCAGCAACTCCGTTTTGCTGGGGTGTGTACGGAACGGTTAACTGGCGTCTAATGCCGCACAAACTTAAGAAATTGTCAAACTCTTTATTAACAAATTCTTTGCCATTGTCACTTTGCAAACATTTTATCTTTTTACCCGTTTGACATTCTACGTAACTTTTGAATATTTTGAACTTATCAAAAACTTCGCTTTTAGCTTTCAAAAAGTAGACATGTATTTTTCGCGAAAAATCGTCGATGAATGTTACGAAGTACCGATTACCAGCAAGTGATTTAATGTTCATTGGGCCGCACACGTCTGTGTGTATAAGCTCTAATATGCCTTTTGTAACACGATTTGTTTTCTTTGGGAACGGTAACGCGCATAGTTTAGCCTTGTTGCAGGTGTCACAATTTATTTCAGACTGAATTCCTGGAAAACACATTCCCTTCACTAATTGTTCCTGTTCAAGTTTTTTCAAGCTTTGAAAATTAAGGTGTCCGTACCGATTATGCCATTTTGCTGCACTTTCATTTAACAAATGAATCGAACTTGTTTGAGGTTTCATGTAATAAACATACAAATCGTTTTCGCGATGTGCTTTCAACATTATTTTTCCTCGTTTGTCTTTTATCACCGCTTCTTTATTTCCAAATGTTGTGAAATTCTGATGTTCAGCTGCTGTGCTGACTGACAAAAAATTCATTTGCAGTTCTGGGACGTACAAAACGTTCCGTAGTTCAATATTAACATCATTTTCCTTGAATTTCACTGTTCCTATGCCAGGTGACTCTATATATTTTTCTGCAGCTAACTTGACCATGGACTTTTTCTGTACATAATCTTTAAACAAACTTAGCTCACAACACATATGAGAAGTCGCTCCACTGTCAATACACCAAATATATTTGTTTTGCCTGGCAATGCTGTTGCATGTATGCATTACACAATTGTTCGCTCGCTCTTCTACTGCTTGCTGATTCGCTTTCTTGCTTCGACACTCGGCGGCTCGGTGTCCCGTCTTATTACAGTTATAGCATTTGCCGTTGAATTTCTTTGGCGCGTTGCTTTGTTTTTTGCGTTGCTTTTGATCGCCGTTTCTTTCTGCGTTTGTATGTGCGTACACAGCTTCTTCCAAACGTTCTTGCTCATCGAATTCCTCTTTACGCGCTCCTTCTTCAAGAAGCTTTGCTTTTAGTGCGTCGAAAGTAGGTAAATTGTCACGCGTTTCGATGGCCACAATAAAATTTTCGAAATTACTTGGGAGGCTTGTAAGCAACATTATCACTTTTAATTCGTCATTTAGGTGAATGTCTAATTCCGCTAGCTTGTCCATTATTTCGATAAATAAGTTTATATACTCGGACACTTTATCACCTTGTTTCATCTTTAGTCGAATTAGTTTCTGATACAATTGAACTTTTCGCACTGGCCCGACCTGCACATGTACTTGTTTTAAAGCATCCCATGCTCCCTTAGCTGTTGTGCACGCCTTAATGTGCATCAACTGGGACGGCTTTACGTTTAGTATTATGCACGCTAGCGCCTTTTGGTCACTTTTGACCCACTGTGCAGCAGCACTTGCTTCCTCTGGCTTAACCAGGGTGCCGTTTGTGATTTCCCACACATCTGCTGTCACCAATACGCTGCGCATAGTCATGCACCATGTCTCGTAATTGTCTTCGCCTAGTTTTTCAATTTGTAGTGTTACACTCATTTTGTAACGTGTTTCCAAATTAAAGTACACAACTAAAATTTGCGAATTTTATTAAATCCCGAACTGCGTAACCTGGGCCCATAACCTGTTGTTTGTATGGTGGATTTAATAAAACTGAAGAGAATTTCACAATGCATGTACTTATGTTGCTAACATAACATAACATAATAGGGATGCCAGATCATATTGAACTTACTGTTAATAATAATGTTAACGTACTATTTCAACAAGAATAAATTTTCTATTTTAAAAGCAAGGGTGGGTGGGGGAAACCATTAATAATAAATAATAAAAAAAAAATAATAAATAAAAAATAATAATAAAACCATTTACTCTAAAGATAAAATTAATAATAAAAAGTCTTTAGCACTCCCTGTGCAATTGTAATGCAAAATCATTCACGCAATTAAAAGCCCGTGGTAGGCGCACGCCAATGCTCATGTACTATCAACACACATATTCGAATACAAATGTTCCACAGGCAGCAAGAGCGACTACAAAAACATATTCGTTAAGCGCACCAACGCTTTTATACCCTACATACAAATAATAGTAAAAGTCTCAACATTTTGCATAAGCCATGGTAAACCCATTCATCAATGTGGCATACCTGCTCAGTAGGGAAGAAATGCGAGCTCTTGAAGAACAAATTTTACAATTTTCGGGAGCTGCTGCTTGTGCGAACATATTATGCACACACATGCAAAAATACAAAACTTCTTCAGCCATCCCATACTCAGGCCACAAGATCTAGCAACTGTAAATTCTACAGGCAGCAAGTTTCACATATAGGCACATGAATACACACATATGTAGTAAGGGACTGTAAGAATGTGTGCATGCTTGTCGTGAAATCATATTGTTAAGCGCACCAACGCTTTCATACCCTGTGTAACAAAAAAGCATGAAAAAGCGAACATTTTGCATAAGTATGGCAAACGCTTTCAAGAATTCGGCATACTCTTCACTCAGCAGCAAAGAAATGGAATCGCATGACAGCAAATTTCAATTTTCGTCCGCTGTTGTTCGGCCGATGTCTTGAAGCAGAATGATTCTGCTGCGCGCTATTTTTTTTTTTTGGGACCTACAGTAACCGAGCCGAGCAAATACGAAGTTGTCTGGGACCCCCGCTACAAATTCCGAGCTCTGCGCAATTTTGTACCGATGTCCAGTCTATGTGTTGTATGGTTAGTGGTAAGACTTAAAATATCGTAAACCAAACCAAGGTAAATTGCATTCATGCGATATTAACTTTTTATCGATATTAACTTTTCATCGAATAAAGATATTTTATCCTTCAAATATTTGTAAATATATTAAAAATTTTGTAATCGCTAATTCCAGCTGCGACTTTAATGACTTAAGATTTGTTATTAATTTTTGTACGCATTTGATTACGTCCAAACACACCGTTGATGCTACGCCCCATTCGCCCCGAATAACCCCCTATTTGTAAAAAGCGCAAATCAAATACTAAAGACCTGTGCTTTGGCAAATACAAATACAAATACAAATACACACATATGCCATTAATAAGTTGCGAAAGTTTGATGCAGTTAGTCCAGCGCTAAGACAAGTCTCGACTAGAGCACTCTTACTTGTTTTGTCTAGTTACCATGAAAGTATTGGCAGTTGTTGTTGGCTTAAGCTGCAGGTGGTCCTGTGATGCTAAATCTTGCAGATTGATAACCTTTTAATCTATGAGTTTAAAATGTGTGATTTTGGCTCTGTCACCACGAGATCATCCACTTATTTAGCTATTTGCAATCTGATTGCGTGGCAACAGAAGTATATAAACCATAAAGCATATGAAAACCATTAAAATCGACATTAGAATTTAAATGGAAAAAATTTTTTTGTTGTGTCTTCTCAGAAATACCATTAAACCGCATCAGTATACGAAACATTATTAACCTATGTGAGCGTGGTAGGAAATATCAAATATTTTTCACTGACAATCTGTCAGTTAATATAAAATTTTGTATTTACAACAGTTATTGCTCAACGTTTGTCAATGAACTTCCTACGAAAAATATAAAGTTTATACATACATAAAACTCCAATTTGTATGCCTGAAGATTGGCATCATCCCACCTTAGATGTCTTGTTTTCCATTTCTTATAAATGCAATTATGTCTTGCCTAATGATTTAATAAATGGAATTGACTCAGTTGATGTTAATTTGGCAGCTAATATTTTTAATGAGACTCTAAGCTCTATCCTTGATGTCTGTGCTCCTTTGTATCTCTCTTGGCCTGCCACTAATAATCCCCGTGTTAACCACGTGTTAACCACGGGGATTATCAGGACTACACTCTTTGTAAATTTAGAAATATTAAAATCTAATGTTTTAAGAATTTTAAAAAGTCTAGTCAACAGCCAAGTCGAATTTTTATCTTTTAAATGTTAGGTGTTACGAGAATTACCTTTTACGTTGCAAAATGAAATTCGTTCATGTAAGCACAAATCTTCTAATTTACTTTCCATGTTTTTCTTTGAAGAGAAAAAAGATTCAAGATTCAAGATTCCTCAGATCTTTTTGCAAATTTTTTTCAATGCATTTATTGTTCTAGTTGTTGGATAGAAAACCTTTTTCTACCCAAAAATGGATGGAAGTTATATTTAAATTCAAAGATAAAAAACCGCGCCTGTGTGCTTTCACAACAATGGTTTATTTGTGACTAACTTAGATATGGTACCTATGACATAGATATGGTACATGTACTTATCGATACATATCGCATTGCTAAAGATGACATTTTCAACACCCTTCCTCAATGCGATCATGGTTCAGTAAATTTAACATGCTTGTTCTTACAAAGATTCTTAGTCATGCTATATGCAATCATGTCTGTTGTACAAGCATACTTTAAGTTAATTTGACCTTCGTCTACTACTTGACGAACAAAATGATATCTTATATCAATATGCTTAGTCCGGGAATGATGAAGAATGATAAGAATATAGATTCCTTACAAGCCGCCGACAGTGCCATGTATTCTGCCTCCGTGCTGCTAAGTGCCACGCTGCGTTGCTTTTCGGATCGCCAAGAAATCGGTCCACCTGCCAGAAAGTATACATAGCCAGTATACGACCTCCCGTCAGTTCGATCTCCACCCCAATCCGCATCTACATATGCAGTGAGTGGCAGATGACTACCGTGAGTTTGCAATATTTCCTTGATATATTGCGAATGTCCTATGGTGATCGGCCCAAGCTCATCTTCACGCTGCACCTCCATGCCCAAAAACAGTTCAGGCACGCCTTTGTCGACACATTCAAACGCATCTGAAATCGCCGCTTTGATGCTAACCAGGTCCTCCTTGGATTGACATGCAATAAGCAAATCGTCACATATACCAGGACATCATTTAGTTTGGTGTTCAATTCCCTTCCTGATTGTTTCAATCCATATATCGCCTTCTTCAATAGCAAAGCCTTAGCTGGTTGATCTCGATCAGTGTATCCTTGGGGTTGCTTCATATACACAGTATCGCTCAGATCACTATTGAGGTATGCCGTGCATACATCCATTTGGTGCACATACAATTTCAATTTCGCTGCCAGTGCAAAGATGAATCGCACGCTCTCCAGTCTGCATACCGGAGAAAATGTTTCCGCATAGTTAATGCCATACCGCTATGAGCAACCTTTTTCCACCAATCGTTCAACATGCCCATCTTTGTCACGTTTGGCTGTATACCCATTTGCATCCTACAGCCTGCTGTCCTTCCGGCAAGTCTGCTAACTGTCATGTCTGGTTCGCCATTAGTGCGTCATATTCCCGTTTCATCGCATCACACCAATCTGATGCATGAACACTCCTCAACGCCTCCTCATAGGATGATGGCACCTTCACGTTGGTAGAAACCAGAGCCCCAAGAACGTTGTGCTGCTTTCGAGGCCGGCCTGGCTTGCCAGTTCGAATCAGCCTTGGTCTGCCTGGACCAATGCGGGGAACTGTGTCATGCTCAACTTTCACAGTTGCGTCCTCGTTTCCTTTGTTCTTGCTACTTCCGTTTCTGCTGCGTCCCTTTTTGCTGCGCCTCTCGCTTCTGCGTCTCGCTGCTGCCTCAAACGCGACTGTCCCGATCGCTGCTGCCTCTAACGCTGCTGCGTCCAAACACACCGTTGATGCTACGCCCCATTCGCCCCGAATAACCCCCTATTTGTAAAAAGCGCAAATCAAATACTAAAGACCTGTGCTTTGGCAAATACAAATACAAATACAAATACACACATATGCCATTAATAAGTTGCGAAAGTTTGATGCAGTTAGTCCAGCGCTAAGACAAGTCTCGACTAGAGCACTCTTACTTGTTTTGTCTAGTTACCATGAAAGTATTGGCAGTTGTTGTTGGCTTAAGCTGCAGGTGGTCCTGTGATGCTAAATCTTGCAGATTGATAACCTTTTAATCTATGAGTTTAAAATGTGTGATTTTGGCTCTGTCACCACGAGATCATCCACTTATTTAGCTATTTGCAATCTGATTGCGTGGCAACAGAAGTATATAAACCATAAAGCATATGAAAACCATTAAAATCGACATTAGAATTTAAATGGAAAAAATTTTTTTGTTGTGTCTTCTCAGAAATACCATTAAACCGCATCAGTATACGAAACATTATTAACCTATGTGAGCGTGGTAGGAAATATCAAATATTTTTCACTGACAATCTGTCAGTTAATATAAAATTTTGTATTTACAACAGTTATTGCTCAACGTTTGTCAATGAACTTCCTACGAAAAATATAAAGTTTATACATACATAAAACTCCAATTTGTATGCCTGAAGATTGGCATCATCCCACCTTAGATGTCTTGTTTTCCATTTCTTATAAATGCAATTATGTCTTGCCTAATGATTTAATAAATGGAATTGACTCAGTTGATGTTAATTTGGCAGCTAATATTTTTAATGAGACTCTAAGCTCTATCCTTGATGTCTGTGCTCCTTTGTATCTCTCTTGGCCTGCCACTAATAATCCCCGTGTTAACCACGTGTTAACCACGGGGATTATCAGGACTACACTCTTTGTAAATTTAGAAATATTAAAATCTAATGTTTTAAGAATTTTAAAAAGTCTAGTCAACAGCCAAGTCGAATTTTTATCTTTTAAATGTTAGGTGTTACGAGAATTACCTTTTACGTTGCAAAATGAAATTCGTTCATGTAAGCACAAATCTTCTAATTTACTTTCCATGTTTTTCTTTGAAGAGAAAAAAGATTCAAGATTCAAGATTCCTCAGATCTTTTTGCAAATTTTTTTCAATGCATTTATTGTTCTAGTTGTTGGATAGAAAACCTTTTTCTACCCAAAAATGGATGGAAGTTATATTTAAATTCAAAGATAAAAAACCGCGCCTGTGTGCTTTCACAACAATGGTTTATTTGTGACTAACTTAGATATGGTACCTATGACATAGATATGGTACATGTACTTATCGATACATATCGCATTGCTAAAGATGACATTTTCAACACCCTTCCTCAATGCGATCATGGTTCAGTAAATTTAACATGCTTGTTCTTACAAAGATTCTTAGTCATGCTATATGCAATCATGTCTGTTGTACAAGCATACTTTAAGTTAATTTGACCTTCGTCTACTACTTGACGAACAAAATGATATCTTATATCAATATGCTTAGTCCGGGAATGATGAAGAATGATAAGAATATAGATTCCTTACAAGCCGCCGACAGTGCCATGTATTCTGCCTCCGTGCTGCTAAGTGCCACGCTGCGTTGCTTTTCGGATCGCCAAGAAATCGGTCCACCTGCCAGAAAGTATACATAGCCAGTATACGACCTCCCGTCAGTTCGATCTCCACCCCAATCCGCATCTACATATGCAGTGAGTGGCAGATGACTACCGTGAGTTTGCAATATTTCCTTGATATATTGCGAATGTCCTATGGTGATCGGCCCAAGCTCATCTTCACGCTGCACCTCCATGCCCAAAAACAGTTCAGGCACGCCTTTGTCGACACATTCAAACGCATCTGAAATCGCCGCTTTGATGCTAACCAGGTCCTCCTTGGATTGACATGCAATAAGCAAATCGTCACATATACCAGGACATCATTTAGTTTGGTGTTCAATTCCCTTCCTGATTGTTTCAATCCATATATCGCCTTCTTCAATAGCAAAGCCTTAGCTGGTTGATCTCGATCAGTGTATCCTTGGGGTTGCTTCATATACACAGTATCGCTCAGATCACTATTGAGGTATGCCGTGCATACATCCATTTGGTGCACATACAATTTCAATTTCGCTGCCAGTGCAAAGATGAATCGCACGCTCTCCAGTCTGCATACCGGAGAAAATGTTTCCGCATAGTTAATGCCATACCGCTATGAGCAACCTTTTTCCACCAATCGTTCAACATGCCCATCTTTGTCACGTTTGGCTGTATACCCATTTGCATCCTACAGCCTGCTGTCCTTCCGGCAAGTCTGCTAACTGTCATGTCTGGTTCGCCATTAGTGCGTCATATTCCCGTTTCATCGCATCACACCAATCTGATGCATGAACACTCCTCAACGCCTCCTCATAGGATGATGGCACCTTCACGTTGGTAGAAACCAGAGCCCCAAGAACGTTGTGCTGCTTTCGAGGCCGGCCTGGCTTGCCAGTTCGAATCAGCCTTGGTCTGCCTGGACCAATGCGGGGAACTGTGTCATGCTCAACTTTCACAGTTGCGTCCTCGTTTCCTTTGTTCTTGCTACTTCCGTTTCTGCTGCGTCCCTTTTTGCTGCGCCTCTCGCTTCTGCGTCTCGCTGCTGCCTCAAACGCGACTGTCCCGATCGCTGCTGCCTCTAACGCTGCTATCCCGATCGCTGCTGCCTCCAACGCTGCTGTCCCGATTGCTGCTGCGTCCCTCGCTGCTGTCCCGATCGCTGCTGCCAGAATTATTACTATCGTTACCAGGCTGCATGGTAACTTTAGATGTTTAGATCAGTTACAGATGAATAGTTGTCATATCCGTCCTCATTGAAAAGAACATCTCGCCTCTCAATCACCAGACGAGATACTGGGCCGTACAAACCATAGCTACTGCAATTGAACCAAAAACTTTTAGATGGCCAACAAAAGGTTTCTTACCAGTCCACGCTTCCATGGGCGTCATACTGCCTAAATCACTGGTTGGCGATCGATTCCGTACATATATGTTTGCGTTGACTGCTTCAGCCCACAAAGATTCGCCCAATCCTGATTGCAGCAACCTTGACATCTCTACCAGAGTGCGGTTTGCCCTCTCAGCCACGCCATTTTGCTGAGGAGTGTATGCTACTGTCAGCTGCCTCTTGATCCCTTGACTGTTCAGGTATTCGTCAAACGGCTTATTGACGAATTCACCTCCATTGTCGCTCCGGATAAATTTCAGACACTTTCCTGTTTGCCGTTCAACCAACGTTTTGAACTCGACGAACATCTTGAAGACTTCATCCTTCCTCCGAAGGAAATATACGAAGATCCGCCTTGACTTGTCGTCAATAAAGGTTAAGAAATACCTCGATCCAGCCAAAGACTTTGTGCTAAAAGGCCCGCATACATCAGCATGAACCAACTCCAATATGCCTCGCGCTCTATTGGCAGTTGCATCAGGAAATGGCTGCACATTAATTTTGCTGAGCATGCAAATTTTACAATTCATGTTCTCCTTGAAAGCCATGTTTTCAATACCACGCACCATTTCATTTATATAACTCGAAACGCTTTGCCCTTGCTCCGTGCGCTTGAAAAGCAATTTCTTGTAGAGCTGAACCTTACGTGTTGGTCCACTCGGCTGATGGACATCCCTTAGCTGATTCCATGCCTCGGACGACGGCTTGCAATCCTTCAAATAGCCCAATTGTGAAGGTTTCACACTTAACGTGATCACTGACAGCGCCTTCTCATCTTTGGCCTGCCAATTCAAAGTTCTCAGGAGCATCCGTTGGTAGTAATCCACCTGGTGCTACACTCCACAGCTCCTGGTGCACCAACACACACCGCATTTGAACGCGCCAGGTTTTATAATTGCCTTCGTTAAATTTTTCTATTTGATAAATTCCACTCATAGCTATTATCAATTAGTTCCTAAGTCACACCGATGTTAATAGTTCGTAACTAAAAACAAACACTTTATATTTCAATTAAACATCCGCGCCTGGGCCCATAACCTTTCTTGGATAGAATACCTTTTTCTACCCAAAAATGGATGGAAGTTATATTTAAATTGAAAGATAAACAAGTAAGAAAACTCTAGTCGGAGGTGCCCGACTAGGAGATACCCTAAGCCTTGTCCGACTTGGATTTTCTCGTTGGCAAAACCCAAAGTAGTACTACAAGGGCGATATGTGACAAATACAAAACTAAAGAAGCAGATCAATCGCAATTGTAATTCTTAGAATATGCTGAAATGCGCGCATATGAACGTATGAGTATGTGTACATACAAAAACGGTGGTCTGTTTCAATGTATGCGTGTAAAGGTCGATATATGAAAAATACAAAACTACAGAAGCGGCTGAAAATGCACAGAAGCGACTGCATGCTTCAATGTATGTGTATGTGTGCCACGTGCGTGTGATTATTGGCCAAACGTTTTGTTTAATAAATCGGGACTGACTTAACGGAATTTGATGAAACTTTCAGCATATGATTCTATTGAATTTTTTACATTTTATAAAAATGGTAATTTATTCACATGGTTATATTTGCAACAGACTCTCAATGGGTGTTTGAAGGAAGGGGGGGGGGGGGGGTTAATTAGTAAAAAGAGCCGGTATCCAAAAAATAAAAAAAATAGAAATTGCATAAAATTCACATGAGTCTATATGCAAAATTTGACGGATCTAGCTCTAAAGGTGTTGGAGATATAATTTTATAACATGTTTTCGATAAGGTTTAAAATCGATAACAAAACAACAAAAATAGATATCGTGTTTTGGTAACAAACTTGACCTGCGCGTGCTATCCACGGATCCAACAAAAAAAATTCAAGTCTGAGTTCTGAGATCGACGCGTTCAAACATACGGACAGACGGACAGACGGACGGACGGACGGACGGACAGACAGACAGACGGACAGGGCTAAATCGACTCAGCTCGTCGCCCTGATCAAGAAGATATATACTTTGTGGGGTCTGACACGCCTCCTTCTGCCTGTTACATACATTTAACAAAACCATTATACCCTGATTTCCCATTTTTAATGGGCTCAGGGTATAACAAGTAAGAAAACTCTAGTCGGAGGTGCCCGACTAGGAGATCCCCTGAGCCTCCGATTTGCATTGTTTAATATGCTATACAGCTTGCATATAACATTAAATTTTCCAAAATTAAATTATAATTTTGAAATTTTATTCGACTAGAATGTATGTAAATCAAAAATAAATAAATAATTAAATAAATAAACAAAAAAAAAAACAAAAAACAAACATCACCGAACCTGGACTCGAACCTGCATCTATTTACTACATATGTAACGTTATAGAGCATCATCTCAACTAGCACGACCATCTCATGTTTATAGATTTAAAAAAAAAAATTAAAAAAGTTACGTTGTCGTCACTGAGTTTCGAACTCGGGACCTTTCGTTTACGCGCATTGCGTCTATGCACTACGCCACACCAGTATTGCGATGCTTGTTGGCAAAACGCAAAGTAGTACTACAAGGCGATATGTGACAAATACAAAACTAAAGAAGCAGATCAATCGCAATTGTAATTCTTAGAATATGCTGAAATGTGCGCATATGAACGTATGAGTATGGGTACATACAAAAACGGTGGTCTGTTTCAATGTATGCGTGTAAAGGGCGATATATGACAAATACAAAACTACAGAAGCGGCTGTGCACATGCATAAGCAGACGCGTTTGCACGTTTCAATGTATGTGTATGTGTAAATGTTTTTTGCTGCGCGTCGCTGCTTGCCACGTGCGTGTGATTGGCTAAACGCTTTGTTTAATAAATCGGGACTGACTTAACGGATTTTGATGAAACTTTTGGCATATGATTCTATTGAATTTTTTACATTTTACAAAAATGTTCATTTATTCACATGGTTATATTTGGAACACACTCTCAACGAGTCGAGTGAAGGCGAAGGGGGGAAGGGGGTAATTAGTAAAAAGAGCCGGTATCCAAAAAATAAAAAAATAGAAATTGCATAAAATTCACATGAATCTATATGCAAAATTTGAGGGGTTTAGCTCTAAAGGTTTGGGAGATAGAATTTTATAACCTGTTTTCGATAAGGTTTAAAATCGATAACATTACAACAAAAATAGATATCGTTTTTTGGTAACAAACTTGACTTGCGCGTGCTATCCACGGACTCAACAAAAAAAAATTCAAGTCTCTAGGTCAACTACGTTCTGAGATCGACGCGTTCAAACATACGGACAGACGGACGGACGGACAGACGGACAGACAGACAGACGGACAGGGCTAAATCGACTCAGCTCGTCGCCCTGATCAAGAATATATATACTTTGTGGGATCTGACACGCCTCCTTCTGCCTGTTACATACATTTAACAAAACCATTATACCCTGATTTCCCATTTTCAATGGGCTCAGGGTATAAAAACCGGGCCTGTGTGCTTTCACAACAATGGTTTATTTGTGACTAACTTAGATATGGTACCTATGACATAGATACAGTGCTGCCAACATTTGAAAAGAGCTGGAAATAGCTAGAAATGTTTCTTCGTAGCTAAAAAAACGTTAATATATATATATATATATATATATATATATATATATATATATATATATATATATATATATATATATATATATATATACATTTTTTTGTTTATTTCAATATTTTATAAGATTTTATCAATGATGTCATCTTTATACTCTTGGTTTATGTAGGTTTCATTTTCTCTCATCAGCTGCATCTAAAGTCAACCAATCTTTAAATGCAGGATCTTGGATTGCTTATAAATTTTTGGCATTATTAACTTGCCGCTCGCGCTTTCAAACTTGTAAAATACCCTCATAGCGATGGCATAAAACACGATTCGGTAGACTTCACAGCATCGATAAGATTGAATGCTCGTTTAGCTTATCGATGTTTTTTGGCATTCAAATGGAAAAATACTATTCGTATGAAAATATGGCATCATAGAGCATAAAAATACACTAGTTACCAGATGTTTCAAAATAGCTATAATTCCCGCTAGCCGCTATTTCACAATTTATCCCGCATTTCCTTGTTGCAACCCACTAGATCTAGTGGGAAAATAGATAAATTGGCAGCACTGCATAGATATGGTACACGTACTTATCCGATACATATCGCATTGCTAAAGATGACATTTTCAACACTAATGACTCCCATGCCACTTCGTACTCATTTGTAAGTCCTGCAACACATATTATCAATGTTCCGTGTGTATGGCCAGACTGGGAAATAAAGTACCTCATCGAGTTCGTGGTATTATTGATAACTGATGTTATTTTTAGGTTATTGATTATATTTTCATTGTTTACTTTTAAGTTGACACCATTTATGTTAATATCTTTAATAAGAAATAAATAAATAAATGAATTTAGTTGTTAATTGAATTTAAATTTCTAAAATTCTTCTTTATAGATTAATACCCAACAACACTCCGCATTTTTATTTAAAAAACATTTATTCTGCGATGCTTTCATTAATCTGGATGATGCAATCGAAAAAGAATTACTTTATCATCAGATACTACATTCCCTAAGATGTGAACGCTATCCTATTAGCGAAATGGAAGCAATAATGATTACTGCCCTTCAAGCGCAATTGGAATTAGGAGATTTTTCTGACAATGTGAATGATTACGGGTCTGTCGCCAGTCATTGTTTACCGCCACGGTTCGTACCCAATATTCCACATGGGGCAGTTGCTATGCATCACCAGAGTTTAAAAGGAATGTTATCGGTAGAAGCGAAAAAATCATTTTTAAACTTAATACAAAGTTGGCCTCTTCATCGTGCGACAATATTTGATGTAATGGTAAGTAAAATTAAAGAACACTTTTTGAATACGTTAAAAATACATTTATTCTTTTGAGTCTGTTTAGAGATGCATAATTGAAATTTTTTCGGGTCGTCCATTCAAAATATTGAAGATGTCTTTTTGTACTATCATCATTTATAAATAATCCATTTTTACAAGCACCGTATCTTCCTTTCAAGGGAATTTCCTATTAAATGTGTTTTCCGCATCTATGTCATGTTGCAATCTTTAAAGAAAACAAATAAGAACGTTGCATGAGGTCGAATCCTAATGCGTGATATATATGATAATATATATATGTTTCCCATAGGAACATCTGGTATATACAATTTAATAATATATCTCAAATTTTGCATTTATGTAGATTCATGTGAATTTTATGCAATTTAAATTTTTGTTACATTTTGGATACCGGCTTTTTAACTAATTACCTGCCCCTCATATACTGCCAATTGAAGGTCTGTTGCAAATATAACTATGTGAATGAGTTAGCATTTTTATAAAATATAAAAAATTCAATAGAATCATATGCTGAAAGTTTCATCAAGTTCCGCTAAGTCAGTCGCAATCTATTAAACAAAACGTTTGGCCAATTATGACACGCACGTGTTAAGCAGCGACAGTAGTTTTTTATTTGTCAAATATTGCCCACTATACGCATACTGCGCTGGTGGCGGTTCCCATTCCAAGTGAAGTCGGTTCTCTTTAAAATGTATACACCCTTTGTAGATGTCGTCAATCGTTGAGTATGCTGAGGCGGAGGCCGCTTGCATCATTGCTGCTGATGTCAAGGCCTCCAAATTAGGGTCATCCACTTTTTGAAGATTATGCTGCCGTAGAGCAGCTATTGATAATGACTGCCTTTGGGATGCAACCGAATCGCTTGTAGTGGATACGATATTTTCCTTTGAAATGGTGTTGTTGCTGCTCTCAATGAAGTTTTCGACCGCCGATTTAATTGTCGTTAATATATTTGTAGCCTTAGTGGTTTCCGAAGCAATTTGTTTCAATTGTTTTGCTGGGATTGTAGCTGAAGCGGAGATTACAGAATTCGAGACGATATCATTATTTTTATCTCCAGCTGTACTTCTAGTTGCAGTTGTAGTTTCGGCAGAAGTGTTTTGGACATCCTTCGGGCTGCTATTAATGGAAGTATCGTCAATCGACTGATCTTCCAATTGGATTTCTTTTGATGTCGATATCGAAGATGTGACAGCAATTACACTCTCGTCCCCATCTTCCATGTCCTCCTGCTCTTGCGGTTGATCCTTTTTTGATATATTTCCCACTGACCATTTATCTTCTCCTAATCCTCCCATGTGAGGGCTTGCCGGCGGGATGAAATGCCACTCGCTGTTCCGTTTTTCTGGCACTGGTTCCAGACCACTATTTTCTTTTTTAGCGGCGGTTTTATGGCTTGATAGCTTCTGATCAGCGATGACGGCGTCCCTATGAACGGAGGTGCTCTCGAACTTGCGGATACTGCCTTCAAAATTGGTCTTCAGTTCCTTGTTCATTGGCTGGTTAATGGAGATATCCAATAGTTGGCACTTTTTTGCATAGCGCTTGCACAAATAGTCCCACGCTGCATTGTAGTTGCCAACTGCAATTGAGAAATGGCTTATGACCACTGTTGCGTCTCCCTTGATACACATTTTTAGGTATATCAACTTTCTTTTGTCGCTGATATCCTTCCTCTTGTGAATCATGTTCGAGAATATCTCGAAGAACGCTGGCAATTTTTTTGGATTTCCATAGAAATGAGGAAGTTTTGGTTTCTGGGGCTTTGGATCTTCGTACAGCGGAAGGTCTTCTTCTATGTTCTGTAAGTCACTTACTCTTTTGTTAAGTTTATCTGACAGCCCGTCGACGAGGAATTCCAGTTCTTCTATATAGTCGCTGTCGTAGGCAGACATTCCATATCTTGCCTGTAAGCCCGTGAACAGTGTCTGGACTTCGTTCAATCGGAAGTTTAGCTTATCTTTATGTTCAAAGATTTCTTCCTGGTTGCTTGAGTTTAGGTAGACATACTCTTCTTGGACGTACTGCCTTACTTTTAGACGTTCTTCGTCAACAAGCTTAATCCACTCATCCTTTAGGCTCATACTTCTGTGTGAAAATATTATTTCCTCTTGAGTATTTTCTTGCCTGGATGTTTCCGGTCGTATTTGCCAATTTTTGCTTGTAGATGGTTTGTCGGTGTCCATAGTGTGGTCGGCAACTTCGACCTTCATCAGGGCCTTCTTGTAGCTCCTGATTGATTCCATAATCCAATCATATATTTTCTCTGTAAAATATTGATGGTTGATGACACCGATTTTCTTCAGCAGTGAATGATTGGCAGTGAATTCTGCTGCCAACTTATCCACAACTGCAAACTCATCCTTATTAGCTATGGCCTGCAGGATGCTGTCATATATCTCTGATTGTTTCTCTAGAGTTTTCGTTAACAGCATCTCTTTATTCTTTGGCTTGACCCGTTGGAGGTTTTTTTGTTTTGATCACCAGGTTGATCGTGCTGTGCCTCTACTCACAGCGTGGGTTGGTAAGCCAAAGATATTATTTAAGCACTTTCCACAAACATTTAGTAAATTTGTGGTTTCGGCTTTTATGACCGGGATCGAATACCGTAATCACTCAGTTGGAAGCACGCAGTACTTGACTGTGTTGATTTCCAATCTGGCTCGAAGGACCATGAATGAATACATTTGACTATGTGGGGGTTTAGTACTGTACTGATCTTTATTCTTCTGAGGCTGGGTATATATACCCAGCCTCATGCATAATTTAAACCCTTAAATCTAATGTGTCTATTGCTGAGTGTGTAAGGCTCAGCATTGGTCTATTGTATTCTTATACTATCGCTGAGGTTGTAGGGCTCAGCGTTCGTCTATTATCTATTCTTAACCTATCGCCGACGTTGTAAGGGTCAGCGTTCATCTGGCTATTTTAAGATTCCACACATGTGGCCTTTCTTCATCTATCGCACTGCATGCTAGTCGTCAAGTGCGAAGAAGGCATGTTTACATATTTATATATATTTCTATGTTCATGCCTGAACATTCTGCCGGGGCCAGAAAAGGTGACAGTCAGTAATCGCTGTCTCTGGTTTCTTTTCTTAATTATATACAAGACGATGACAATTATTACTATTCCAATCCTTGAATAGTTTATGTTCGTGCCTGAACATTCTGCGGGCCCGGAAAATGCGATAGCCAGATATGGTCGAGTACTCAGCTGCTTCCTTGGTCTTCTGCGCTGGTGGCGGTTCCCATTCCAAGTGAAGTCGGTTCTCTTTAAAATGTATACACCCTTTGTAGATGTCGTCAATCGTTGAGTATGCTGAGGCGGAGGCCGCTTGCATCATTGCTGCTGATGTCAAGGCCTCCAAATTAGGGTCATCCACTTTTTGAAGATTATGCTGCCGTAGAGCAGCTATTGATAATGACTGCCTTTGGGATGCAACCGAATCGCTTGTAGTGGATACGATATTTTCCTTTGAAATGGTGTTGTTGCTGCTCTCAATGAAGTTTTCGACCGCCGATTTAATTGTCGTTAATATATTTGTAGCCTTAGTGGTTTCCGAAGCAATTTGTTTCAATTGTTTTGCTGGGATTGTAGCTGAAGCGGAGATTACAGAATTCGAGACGATATCATTATTTTTATCTCCAGCTGTACTTCTAGTTGCAGTTGTAGTTTCGGCAGAAGTGTTTTGGACATCCTTCGGGCTGCTATTAATGGAAGTATCGTCAATCGACTGATCTTCCAATTGGATTTCTTTTGATGTCGATATCGAAGATGTGACAGCAATTACACTCTCGTCCCCATCTTCCATGTCCTCCTGCTCTTGCGGTTGATCCTTTTTTGATATATTTCCCACTGACCATTTATCTTCTCCTAATCCTCCCATGTGAGGTCTTGCCGGCGGGATGAAATGCCACTCGCTGTTCTGTTTTTCTGGCACTGGTTCCAGACCACTATTTTCTTTTTTAGCGGCGGTTTTATGGCTTGATAGCTTCTGATCAGCGATGACGGCGTCCCTATGAACGGAGGTGCTCTCGAACTTGCGGATACTGCCTTCAAAATTGGTCTTCAGTTCCTTGTTCATTGGCTGGTTAATGGAGATATCCAATAGTTGGCACCTTTTTGCATAGCGCTTGCACAAATAGTCCCACGCTGCATTGTAGTTGCCAACTGCAATTAAGAAATGGCTTATGACCACTGTTGCGTCTCCCTTGATACACATTTTTAGGTATATCAACTTTCTTTTGTCGCTGATATCCTTCCTCTTGTGAATCATGTTCGAGAATATCTCGAAGAACGCTGGCCATTTTTTTGGATTTCCATAGAAATGAGGAAGTTTTGGTTTCTGGGGCTTTGGATCTTCGTACAGCGGAAGGTCTTCTTCTATGTTCTGTAAGTCACTTACTCTTTTGTTAAGTTTATCTGACAGCCCGTCGACGAGGAATTCCAGTTCTTCTATATAGTCGCTGTCGTAGGCAGACATTCCATATCTTGCCTGTAAGCCCGTGAACAGTGTCTGGACTTCGTTCAATCGGAAGTTTAGCTTATCTTTATGTTCAAAGATTTCTTCCTGGTTGCTTGAGTTTAGGTAGACATACTCTTCTTGGACGTACTGCCTTACTTTTAGACGTTCTTCGTCAACAAGCTTAATCCACTCATCCTTTAGGCTCATACTTCTGTGTGAAAATATTATTTCCTCTTGAGTATTTTCTTGCCTGGATGTTTCCGGTCGTATTTGCCAATTTTTGCTTGTAGATGGTTTGTCGGTGTCCATAGTGTGGTCGGCAACTTCGACCTTCATCAGGGCCTTCTTGTAGCTCCTGATTGATTCCATAATCCAATCATATATTTTCTCTGTAAAATATTGATGGTTGATGACACCGATTTTCTTCAGCAGTGAATGATTGGCAGTGAATTCTGCTGCCAACTTATCCACAACTGCAAACTCATCCTTATTAGCTATGGCCTGCAGGATGCTGTCATATATCTCTGATTGTTTCTCTAGAGTTTTCGTTAACAGCATCTCTTTATTCTTTGGCTTGACCCGTTGGAGGTTTTTTTGTTTTGATCACCAGGTTGATCGTGCTGTGCCTCTACTCACAGCGTGGGTTGGTAAGCCAAAGATATTATTTAAGCACTTTCCACAAACATTTAGTAAATTTGTGGTTTCGGCTTTTATGACCGGGATCGAATACCGTAATCACTCAGTTGGAAGCACGCAGTACTTTACTGTGTTGATTTCCAATCTGGCTCGAAGGACCATGAATGAATACACTTGACTATGTTGGGGCTTAGTACTGTACTGATCTTTATTCTTCTGAGGCTGGGTATATATACCCAGCCTCATGCATAATTTCAACCCTTAAATCTAATGTGTCTATTGCTGAGTGTGTAAGGCTCAGCATTGGTCTATTGTATTCTTATACTATCGCTGAGGTTGTAGGGCTCAGCGTTCGTCTATTATCTATTCTTAACCTATCGCCGACGTTGTAAGGGTCAGCGTTCATCTGGCTATTTTAAGATTCCACACATGTGGCCTTTCTTCATCTATCGCACTGCATGCTAGTCGTCAAGTGCGAAGAAGGCATGTTTACATATTTATATATATTTCTATGTTCATGCCTGAACACATACATTCAAACCGACCACCGTTTTTGTATGTACACATATAAATACATATGTACAATTGCGATTGATTTATGTTTATATTGTGTTTGCATTAATAGCAGCTTCTATAGTTTTGTATTTCTCAAAAGTTGCCCTTGTAGTGAAGTAGTTTCGGATTTGCCAACAGGCAATACAAAACTTATGTGGCGCAGCAGGTAGATGAAAAGCGTGTAATCAAAAGGGTCCGCGTTCGACACGCTGCGGCGACGGCATGAAAATAGTTGCGCAGCTGTTCGTGCCTACATACATACATGATGGGTTCTATCGTCAATTTTTTTGTGTGGAATAATTAATTTCGGAATAAGTCGATATTTGTGTAATCGATATTTGATATTTACATTTTTTGTCGTGGTCACACACACAAAAATAAAATAACATAACTGACCTAGGCTATAAGAAAAATGATAAAATAGAAAAATAAATAAAAATAGATCAATTATTTGCAGAACTTCAAAATTAAATCGAATTATATATATATATATCTTAATATTTCTCAGAAATGCCGTTTGTCGTCTTAGCAATTCTTATTAAGCTTATTTATATAGGTGGCACAGGCGTATGAATTTAGCAGCTGGGCGTTACAAATTTTGTTGCCAATGTGCCACGCCCCCAGTAGGCGTAGACATATCATATTTGGCAAGTTCCTAGAAGGAGTCGAGGGTAACGTAACTGTAAAGTTTTGATGCTTACACTCTCAAAATGTGAAAGTTACATGGTATTTTTTCGATATACCACGTCCCCAAAGGGGCGTAAGATTTATTTTTTGGGAATCAATAGAGAAGGCCCCCAGTAACACAAACATCCAATTTTGAACCGTCTAGCTCTAAAACTGTAGGAGCTATAAGCTTTTGCGATTTGCCACGCTCCCTGAAGGTGTAGGTATGTCCGCCATATCTTTTAGATCTTGGGTTGCTTATCCGAGTATATTTATCAAATTTCAAGTCTCAATAGTGCTCAAAATATAGCTGAATTTGTAAAGTCACGCTATATTCAGATCCGATTCGCCATGCCCCCAGTGGGCGTTGACTTAAAATCTTCTTATCAATCTTTATAGAATCGAAGATACGTGCATTCTAGCTTTAAAACTGTAGAAGTTACAGTTTTCCCGATTTGCCACGCCCCCAATGGACGTAGATATATCCGCCATATCTTTTTGAACTTGGGTGGTCAACGCAAGTATACATTCTCTAGCTCTTCAACTAATATGATTTCTTAACTATGGGCGCAACCATTTTCCGATTTGCCACGCCCCTAGTGGGCGTATCCGGAAAATCTTGACACTTTATAATTCGAGGGTATACACGAGTTTATGTTCCAAAGTTCAAATCTCTAGCTTTAATAGCGTAGAAAAATATTGCATTCATATGGACAGACGGAAAGACGGACGGACAGCAAGACGAACATTGCACAAAACCAATATACTATTTTCCCTTTGGGAAACTAGTATAATTAAATCATGGAGCATAGCTATTTCGTGCCAGCCTGTGGATGATACGGCATATTCATATTGTTCAGGCATGAACATAGAAATATATATAAAAATGTAAACATGCCTTCTACGCACTTGACGACTAGCATGCAGTGCGATAGATGAAGAAAGGCCACATGTGTGGAATCTTAAAATAGCCAGATGAACGCTGACCCTTACAACGTCAGCGATAGGTTAAGAATAGATAATAGACGAACGCTGAGCCCCACAACCTCAGCGATAGTATAAGAATACAATAGACCAATGCTGAGCCTTACACACTCAGCAATAGACACATTAGATTTAAGGGTATATATACCCAGCCTCAGAAGAATAAAGATCAGTACAGTACTAAACCCTAACATAGTCAAGTGTATTCATTCATGGTCCTTCGAGCCGGATACAGTATTGACTGGAAATTAACACAGTCAAGTACTGCGTGCTTCCAGCTGAGTGATTACTGTATTCGTTCCCGGTCATAAAAGCCGAAACCACAAATTTACTAAATGTTTGTGGAAAGTGCTTAAAAAATATCTTTGGCTTACCAACCCACGCTGTGAGTAGAGGCACAGCACGATCAACCTGGTGATCAAAACAAAAAAACCTCCAACGGGTCAAGCCAAAGAATAAAGAGATGCTGTTAACAAAAACTCTAGAGAAACAATCAGAGATATATGACAGCATCCTGCAGGCCATAGCTAAAAAGGAGGAGTTGCAGTTGTGGATAAGTTGGCAGCAGAATTCACTGCCAATCATTCACTGCTGAAGAAAATCGGTGTCATCAACCATCAATATTTTACAGAGAAAATATATGATTGGATTATGGAATCAATCAGGAGCTACAAGAAGGCCCTGATGAAGGTCGAAGTTGCCGACCACACTATGGACACCGACAAACCATCTACAAGCAAAAATTGGCAAATACGACCGGAAACATCCAGGCAAGAAAATACTCAAGAGGAAATAATATTTTCACACAGAAGTATGAGCCTAAAGGATGAGTGGATTAAGCTTGTTGACGAAGAACGTCTAAAAGTAAGGCAGTACGTCCAAGAAGAGTATGTCTACCTAAACTCAAGCAACCAGGAAGAAATCTTTGAACATAAAGATAAGCTAAACTTCCGATTGAACGAAGTCCAGACACTGTTCACGGGCTTACAGGCAAGATATGGAATGTCTGCCTACGACAGCGACTATATAGAAGAACTGGAATTCCTCGTCGACGGGCTGTCAGATAAACTTAACAAAAGAGTAAGTGACTTACAGAACATAGAAGAAGACCTTCCGCTGTACGAAGATCCAAAGCCTCAGAAACCAAAACTTCCTCATTTCTATGGAAATCCAAAAAAATTGCCAGCGTTCTTCGAGATATTCTCGAACATGATTCACAAGAGGAAGGATATCAGCGACAAAAGAAAGTTTATATACCTAAAAATGTGTATCAAGGGAGACGCAACAGTGGTCATAAGCCATTTCTCAATTGCAGTTGGCAACTACAATGCAGCGTGGGACTATTTGTGCAAGCGCTATGCAAAAAGGTGCCAACTATTGGATATCTCCATTAACCAGCCAATGAACAAGGAACTCAAGACCAATTTTGAAGGCAGTATCCGCAAGTTCGAGAGCACCTCCGTTCATAGGGACGCCGTCATCGCTGATCAGAAGCTATCAAGCCATAAAACCGCCGCTAAAAAAGAAAATAGTGGTCTGGAACCAGTGCCAGAAAAACGGAACAGCGAGTGGCATTTCATCCCGCCGGCAAGCCCTCACATGGGAGGATTAGGAGAAGATAAATGGTCAGTGGGAAATATATTAAAAAAGAATCAACCACAGAAGCAGGAGGACATAGAAGATGGGGACGAGAGTGTAATTGCTGTCACATCTTCGATATCGACATCAAAAGAAATCCAATTGGAAGATCAGTCGATTGACGATACTTCCATTAATAGCAGCCCGAAGGATGTCCAAAACACTTCTGCCGAAACTACAACTGCAACTAGAAGTACAGCTGGAGATAAAAATAATGATATCGTCTCGAATTCTGTAATCTCCGCTTCAGCTACAATCCCAGCAAAACAATTGAAACAACAAATTGCTTCGGAAACCACTAAGGCTGCAAATATATTAACGACAATTAAATCGGCGGTCGAAAACTTCATTGAGAGCAGCAACAACACCATTTCAAAGGAAAATATCGTATCCACTACAAGCGATTCGGTTGCATCCCAAAGGCAGTCATCATCAATAGCTGCTCTACGGCAGCATAATCTTCAAAAAGTGGATGACCCTAATTTGGAGGCCTTGACATCAGCAGCAATGATGCAAGCAGCCTCCGCCTCAGCACACTCAACGATTGACGACATCTACAAAGGGTGTACACATTTTAAAGAGAACCGACTTCACTTGGAATAGGAACCGCCACCAGCGCAGAAGACCAAGGAAGCAGCTGAGTACTCGACCATATCTGGCTATCGCATTTTCCGGGCCCCGCAGAATGTTCAGGCACGAACATAAACTATTCAAGGATTGGAATAGTAATAATTGTCATTGTCTTGTATATAATTAAGAAAAGAAACCAGAGACAGCGATTACAGACTGTCACCTTTCTGGCCCCGGCAGAATGTTCAGGCAGAAACATAGAAATATATATAAATATGTAAACCTGCCTTCTACGCACTTGACCACTAGCATGCAGTGCGATAGATGAAGAAAGGCCACATGTGTGGAATCTTAATATAGCCAGATGAACGCTGACCCTTACAATGTCAGCGATAGGTTAAGAATAGATAATAGACGAACGCTGAGCCCTACAACCTCAGCGATAGTATAAGAATACAATAGACCAATGCTGAGCCTTACACACTCAGCAATAGACACATTAGATTTAAGGGTTGAAATTATGCATGAGGCTGGGTATATATACCCAGCCTCAGAAGAATAAAGATCAGTACAGTACTAAACCCCAACATAGTCAAGTGTATTCATTCACATATAATAGTCCATATATTAGTTCCATATAATAGTCTTGTAGGTTTTAGTTGTCAGTGGTGGCCCTTCATCTGGGTATTTTTAGAGTCCACACGTGTAGGAAGATAAATTCCCATGCATGTTAGTCGTTCAATACCCAGAAGACCTGTATACATTTATGTTAATTCCTGAATAATAATATTAGTTACGCCCAGTTGAAATTAAGCATTCAAATAATTTTTTTAAAATTTAAATTATTTTAGGCTGAAAATATTTTTTCTAACAGTGGAGAAAAATATTCATTAGTATTCTATTATTATATATTAGTATTCTATTATAAAGCTAAAAGATTACAAACTGAAACTTTAATTCAGTTAATCAAAAATTTGTATTATGCATAGCAAATTTAAAATATATTTTTCGAATGTTATACAAATTATGGAATTTGGTGCCATTCTAGTGGCGACCATATTCAAGGGGACACTTACAATGAGTTCAGTTTTATGATTAAGAAAGGATAAGCATAAGTTATATGTTATATAAGTTAGCGGATTCCGTGTAACCGTTGCTAAGCCCGCGGATCGGTATCCTGGTGAAAACTCCGCATTCATACACTAGCATAACTGCAACTATGTTGCAATAGCGTAGAGAAGTGGCGAGAGTGCGGCTTAGTGGTGAGAGTGGCAGCGGAGGCTGTATGTAGAGGCAGATGCGTCCAGTCGGGGGTTGGTGAGAATTGGGTTGGGGCGAATTAATACACTGACTATGTTGTGGTTTAGTTGAATACTGATTTTTATTCTTGTGAGGCTACTTTTATACGCGAACTCATTCATAATTACAATTTTAAATCTATTATCGCTGAGGATGTAAAGGTGATGAGGATGTCTTATTCTATCGCTGAAGATGTAAAGTTCAATGTTCTTATTCTATCTCTGAGGCTGTAAAGCCCAGCGTTGATCTATAATACTTTCTTGAAATATCTCATCAGGGTCAATGTTCCTGTCATAGTTCATAGTCAGAGTCCACCCATATGGCTCTTATGCATGCTCATCGTTGCGTGCGTGAAGGCATGTATAAATATTTATATATATTTTTTTATGTTCATGTCTGAAGAAGGGATGCTTGTTACTGACTGGAGTTAACTTCTTCTCCTTAAGTATCTGCGTCCCGCAGATCAGGCAACCTTTTTTGGTTGCGTCTTATGCGTTTGTCAAAAGCGCTCGGCTGCGTGTGGTCGTCCTCCGTACAATGAGGTTGGCGAGTACTGATATTGCGACTGTTGCGATTTCTGCCATAATGGAGGTTGTTAGTATTCCTTGCATCGTCTGTAGTAGGTTCACGTTTATTATTCTGAGACATAATATTTTATGTAAGTTAACACCAGTCAGTACAGAGCACCAGTGCCCCTTGCTATGGAGCGAGATTCTCGCAACCTGACGGTAGAAGAACCAAGACCCTTAGCTCATCCCCGTGCTGAACTACCTCAAATCGTGTCTAAATGGAGAAGCCCAAATGGTAGTAAGCCACTTATTAATTGGATCATCCGCTAGCTACGATTCGGCGTGGGATGTTTGCAAGCGCTACGAGATAAGCTCAAAATATTCTCAAACTCCGTTAACCAACTAGTGGACATGGAACTGCTGAAGAACGATGATGAAGTTAGGATCCGTAATTTCTTGAACACAGCAAACGAGTGTATTCACATCGTCAAACAAGAAGGCAAAATTGGTAACGATGTGGATATAGTAATCGCTCAGATTTTGCTATGAAGATTCTCAACGGAAGTGCTACAACTTTACGAGCATTTACATGTAAAGGAAGCCAGAGAAATCTAGTCCTTGAATAATGTGCTCGAGTTTATTGATCAACTACACAGTACAGTAGACTCAGTGCAAAAAAGAGCCATCCAGAAGTCTATGCAAACAACGAGAACGAGCTACAAAAGATGCCGTTTTTGTAAACTGGATAGCCGCGAAATAGCCAGGTGTCAAAGATTTAAAGCCGAGCTAATTACATAGCGCACGGAATTTGTAACTCAAAACGCTCTATGCTTTAAATGCATAGTCACCCATTGCATTAATGATTGCAATAAAGATTCGACATGCAACAAATGCGGCAAACCACACTACAATTTGCTTCACAATGCAAATAAAAAAGATACCTTCAGCAGTAATTGTCTTAAGGAAAACAAAGGACAAGATACGTTGCTGGCAACTTCACTCATTTGGATTAAAAAGAATTCCGGAAAATATGACCAATTAAGGGCCCTCATCGATGGAGGCTCACAAAAAACAGTAATATTTGAAGAAGCTGCATAAATTTTATTTGACAATCAAGCTAAGAATGTCAAGTAAATTCATCAAAATAAGGCAGGCTCTTATCATGCCAAAACTACAGAGAGCTCTACTGAGCAAGAAAATTGACATAAATGCGAGCTAGCAGACCCATATTTTAACGAGCCAAGCAGAATTGATGTCATCATTGGTCAAACAACAAGGTGATCAGTGCAGTAACAACCATGTACCTAGACGACCTCGAACGATTCTAGAAACTAGGTCACATGGAACCAGTAGACACTATCGGCCAATGCAAATGCCATATGCCACATAGAGCAACAGTTCGACCAAAGCAGAGGAATGTGATGCTAGTCGGACCCAAAATACAACAAGTAAATAGTGTTCTGAAACCAGTGCCAGAAAACGGGAACATTAAAAGGCATTTCATCCCGCCGGCAAGCCCCCATATGGGAGGATTAGGAGAAGCTAAATGGTCAATGGAAAACCGATCTAAAACAACTACAAAGGGACAAGAAAATAAAAATCCAGTTGTAAAAACAAAAACAAATATTGGGGGAGTAAAAAGTAACAGCATAAATACCATATCCACTGCCAGTAATTCGGTTGCATCCCAAATAAAATTACTATCAATTGCTGCTCAAAGACAGCATCATCAAAAAGTGAACGAAACTCATTTGATGACCTTGGCATCGGCAGCAATGATGCAAGCGGCCACCGCATCAGCAGACTCACACATTTTAAAGTGAACCGACTCACAAGGAATGAGAATTACCACCAACGCAGAAGACCAATGAAACAGCTGAGTACTGGACCAAATCTGGCTATTTTTTTCCGGGCCCCGCAGAATGTTTAGGCATGAACATCAACTAAACAAGGATTGGAATAGTAATAATTCCCATTGTCTTGTATTTAATTAAGAGAAGAAACCGGAGATAGCGATTACTGACAGTCACCTTTTCTGGCCCCGGCAGAATGTTCAGGCGACTAGCTTGCAGTGAGATAGATAGATAAAGGCCACATGTGTGGAATCTAAGGATAGCCAGACGAACGCTGACACAACGTCAGCGATAGGATAAGAATAATTAATAGACGAACGCTGAGCCCTACAACCTCAGCGATAATATAAGAATGTAATAGACCAATGCTGAGCCTTACACACACAGCAATAGACACATTAGAGACTCGTACTTACTTAAATATTGCTGCCCAAGCAGTACGTGAGTTTTTTGTGTGCATGTGCTGTTTACATGAATGTTTTATCTTTATATATATTAAAGAAATGTAGAATTATTGCTGTACACAGTGTTGAGGCTAATCATACTATAATATTTTGAACTTATAACACATTT
This sequence comes from Drosophila meridionalis, assembly GCA_035045145.1. Lineage (NCBI taxonomy): Eukaryota > Metazoa > Arthropoda > Insecta > Diptera > Drosophilidae > Drosophila > Drosophila meridionalis. Next base: position 15,339,797 of record JAWNPG010000037.1, read on the forward strand.
AATTATCACGTAAATATTATCTATTGCAGCAATCTTTTACTTCCAATTGGCCGAGGATGTTATGGTTAGCGGTTGACCAAAATGGTATTCATTTACTAGAGCATAGATCACGAAATATTTTATGCTCACATGAGTATGAATCTTTGATATCATTCTCGCCTAATATGAACTCATTGATGATTTTTACTGGAACGGAAAAAAAAC